>OX438747.1:20206617-21427867 GCA_949316235.1 Oegoconia quadripuncta
TGTTATAGGATAAAATAAATATGATATTAGGTATTTGTAATAGAAAAACTTTCTCTAGTAATTTTGTTGTCATAAATAACACCAAACATAACAGTTCAAGCAATTTGTATAATTTAAAATTTAAGTTTTTAGTCTTTTAAGTATATTTAGTGTTATTGTTTTATGGTTCAATTTTAATTTCCTTTTCGATTCATTTTGATGTTGTTAGTACTGCTTTTAGTGTGCATTATTAAAGCCAGAGTAAGTACATCAGTTATTAAAACTACACTGAATTCCAAAAATTATATTTTTCTAAATTTGTAAAACAAAAATATTTTTTGATGTATTTTCTTATCCTGTTAAAATCAATTGAGTATTAAATTTAATATGAGTTATATGGACAAACAATTTTTTTTCCAAAGTATTTAGGTATCTCCCTGTAGTTTTTTTTATATATTGTAAAATTTAATTTTATTGGTGTTGCTCTTTCACTATTTTGTTAAAATTTAAGTAAATAAGTATGAAATTTTATTAACAGCAAGAAAAATTTTAAATTGAAACTAAATGATTTTATTGTATAATAATAATAATAAATAATATAATTTCTCATTTGCCATGTTTTAACATTGTAAAAATTAAACTGAATTTTTTTTTCTGAATTTTTCAAAAACAGAAAATAATTTTGGCATATATTTTCTTTTAAAAAGAAAAGGGGGAAGGTGTAGTGTATGAATCACCTTTCCCCGAACATACGTAAGGCAGTCGATACCCATCTTTTAGTCAGTAAGTTAATTAGACAATAAACGACCATCGTCGAGACAACTTGTGTGTCTATTTGTGTTACTCCCAAGTCCCCACACCGCAGTTGTCTCGGGGATTTTCTAAATTGTCAATTAATAATCGCTGTCTAAACATCAACATTCACCTACATATAAAGGCACTTACTATGAAACTTTTAAAGATCAATCCAACGTCCGAAGTGCCCAAATATCACACTTGATATCAAGTAATGATGAGGCCTAAGTTACTAAATATATACCCCGCTAGGAATCGAACTAGCGACCTCCGTTTTGTAATCCTCATGTTTATATTCAACCAGGGAGGCGGTTGTATTGTTTTACGATTGTGTTTGTTTGTCCGTCTGTGGGTCACCGCTTTTATCATCATCATCTGCCGAAAGATGTCCATTGCTGGACGGAGTCCTCCTCCAAAGATCTCCACAACGATCGGTCCACGGAAGCCGCTGCTACCCTCGATCTTTACCAAATCTTGGACTTGCCCACGCTGCGTCTTCCGGTGCGTGTCGCCACTCGAGAACTTTTCCGCCCCAACGGCCGTCGGTCCTACGTACAACGTGCTCCGCCCACTGCCACTTAAGTTTGGCAATTCTTCGAACTGTTATACTTTCAGACTATTAGTGGTATACCACTAAAGCTTTATAAAGCTGAAATTTGACAAGCACCCAGCTTATAACGTTAGTTTTACGGTCGTCGTGCTGTCGGTTTACATGATTATAAGGCCTACAGAGTTATGAAATAAAATACCAACTATACAAATAAAAAATTTAGAAACTCCCCGGATAATTAAATGATTATATATATATATATCTCCTGTCTCTCTTGCTTGTCTTCCTTATGTTATGTTTATTACTGTTGTGCATTAAAGGATATTTTGTTTGTTTATTATATCATCTAGATGAACGAAACCAGCTGTGTTTAAAAGCTAAATATCTTCGAAACGGCTTAACCGATTTCCATCAAATATGACCAAGAAACTGTCCTAAAGTTTAATCTTAAATATAGTATATAAATAGAAAATCTTCGAAAGAGTATGTAGTATAAACCAAATGTACCAAAAAACTCTGTTTCAGCTAAACACCTCGAAGCGATTTTCCCAAATATGGCTAACTAACTGTTGCCCTCGACTTCGTTCGCATGGAACATTTCATCAAAATCGGTTCAGCAAAAAAAGTAGCCTATATGTTGTCCAACAAGTCCTAATCTTGGTCTTGGTCTTGAAGGTATTTTTAATGTTATGGTATATTTGTTTATATCTGTTTGTGTTTGTTAAAAATTGTATGTCTCTTGTTTTCTTATTTGTTCATGTTTCTCCCGTGTATGTGTGCCAGTTTATGCAATAAACTTTTTATCTATCTATCTAATCTATCTATCAACCAAATTTCATCCGAATATGTTGAGCTGTGTAGGCGTGAAGAGGTAACAAACATACATATCGTCGGCTTATTGCAAGAAATCATTAACTACAAAAAATCATTAACTGCGTTTTTTAAACGTATGGACATATTTTTACATCCTCTACAAAACACAAAAACTCACTAATTTCTATCTATTCAACTTTAGCTGTTACGGCCTTAGCCATAAAGTCGTTAACTGCAGTTTCGTAATTCACGATTTTGCTTAGAATCACTAAGCCATGTAAGTTATTATTTATAATTGGTTTTTCTGTCTAAAACGTGAAATAAAAATTAACAGAATTCATTTTAACATTTTAATTAACATTATCGAAATATGTGTAGCATAAAATGACTTAATTAAGTTTCGTTAATATTAATTTATGGCATTTAGTTAGTTTATGTAATACCAAGTCTATCACAATTGTTCAGTAAGTAATCTTAATGACTTTTAAAACGTTTTAACTAACGCTGGTTCAGATTTGCCTAAAATCATTATTTGTATTTAATGAGTATTTAATTACTACATTCAAGCAATTTTAATGATTGAATTTAAATTAAAAGAAGATAACAACTTCTTGCAAACTTTGTGGTTTATTCGATTGTGGCTTAGTGATTTAATTCAAGAGTGGAAACGGCGAATGTTTGCACGCGGGGAAGAGCGGTCCGTGCGGGGTGATGTAGGTGGTCGCGCGGGCGCGGCTCGCTGTTCAGTCCACTCCACAGATTACTCAGATATTGTCTAGTCCACTCCGGGATGCGATGCGCAATACGTGTGTTCCATGCAGATAATGATTTCTTCCAAAATGCAGCGAAACAAAAATTTTAAACAAGGGCGGGGAAGACAGATGTTAGAGCAATTGAACTTCAATAAGGAGAACATTGAAAACCGTGATAATTTCAAGGAAGCGTCAACGGAAAATGTAAGTATTTTTACATTTAACATTTTTGTGATGAATTTAAAATGAGACCACTACCATACATTTCGTGATCCTCTTTTCTGTCTATATAATTACATACCTAAAATAAGTACACCGGCTTACCTACACATCTAGGTACTGCTTTTGGAATTTTTCCATCTACATAATGCATGTATGTGTATAGCGCCTACCTATCTACTTACTTTCTTGCTTCGCGAAGGATTACCTCGATGTATTAGGTAGGTACTTACCTCGTTCTATTATGTCGCTTGTTAATTGATCTGGTAGGTACGCATTCACTACCAATACATCTGATGATACCTAGGTACCTATCTACAAAATCTAATATGGTACTTAGTACCTTCGTTTATTAAAGGTGGTATTTTCATTGACAGGACGTCTTGCCTCCAGCAACTGGCTGTTGTGATGAACGAAAAAGAAAGCTTTCAGGAAGTGATAGCTCATTGACGAGTGTAAGTCGTTTATATACCTCTATACTTAGACCTAGTACCTATAGGGCCTAAGGCAACTTTGATTGTATTATAGGCACAGGCTTAGGTTGTGAGATGTTTTAAAACTTATCTATCCACCTTATTTACTTTCTTGCTACTTTGCTTGCTGCTTGCGTGGTAAGATTACCTGGGTTTATTTGATAAGTTGGAGTAGAAAAGTAGACCCACTTACCTCCTTCTCTGATGCCAGCTCTTTCTCCTTCTGGTTCTGGTAATTACTTGCTAGATATTATACTTACTTTATGTTGAAATTTTTATGACTTTTTTCAGTGCTCAACTGATATTATCGAAGGTACGCCGCCGCCTTCACGGCCAGTATCCCAAAACAAAGGAAATCTGAAAAATGAAACGGAAGTAGAAGAAAATAAAGTCATCCTCAAGGTCTTATCCGATGTAAGAACCTTTACGACTTATGAATTAAAAAAATATATATCCATTTTCAATTAGCAACAAGTGACTCTGTACTTTTTCTCTTTCAGATTATAGACAATGTTTCTGAAAATATCAGCCCACCATATAATCGAATCTATCGCGAAGTGGTGTCCGTAGACGATGACTTGTATTTGACTGTAAGTACTTACCTATAAAGTATGACTACTTGATATACCGCATTCATAGAGATCGTTAAGGGATAGGCAGACGTAGATAGTCTACTCCCACACTTACTGCTCACACTATCTACAAAACCTTTGTACCTAAACACACGTTCACATTCTCACATACACACACAACCATGCACACACGCACTCACATCTTCACAATACCTAATTACTTGGATACTTACTTGTTTTCTGATCTTGTAGGATGACTCGGTTGCTGATCCTGACTACCTGACTACCCGCAGAAAATAAATCGGATGACAGCAGCGATAATATTGACGTTGACGTAGAAGTTGTTCCGCCAAAAAAAATCAAGACTACCAGATGGCATAAACGAAGAGAGGACACTTATGATCGAAATGCGCAAAGAAGGAATCGTTCACAATCTTGGCCTTACAAAAACTATAAAAGGCAGGAACAGCCTCCCAAAGCACCTAAATCTGGAGAGTGTAAGTGTAAACTAAATTGCTTGCTAAAATTTCCTGAGCAGGACCGAAAGGAAATTTGTAAGTCTTACTGGGCACTATCAGATTATTCTCGTCAGAAAGATTTCATACTCAAGAACGTTCTTAGTGCACAGGCGCCTCAAAGACGCTTTGTAAATGGCACCAGGAAGAGGACTACATCTCGCTCCTATTATTTTGAACAGGACGGTCAAAAGATCAGGGTATGTGAAATTTTTTTCAAAAACACTCTTTGTATTTCGAATGGCCCGATCAATAAAGCATTTTCGGAAATGGGAACATCAGGTTCTTTCGAAGGACAGGATAGACGTGGTAAGCACGAACCAGTCAATAAAACCAAAGATGAAGATGTACAATTCATCAAAAATCACATCGAGTCTTTTCCCACCATGGAGTCACATTACTGCAGAAAAACTTCGTCTAAAAAGTATTTAGATACCACTCTTTCCATATCTGAACTGTACATAGAAAAATGTACTAGTGATGGATCTAAAACACCCGTATCCATAAACTTTTTTGTACTCAGTATAATCTAGATTTTCATCATCCGAAAAAAGACCAATGTTTGACGTGTCATAAATATAACCGCGCCAACGAAGAAAATGCTTCCGACTTAACTGTTTGGCAGCAAAAGTATGATGAGCACATGTCTCTGAAAGAACAGAGCCGAAAAGCCAAAGAGATGGATAAAGTTCGGGCGAATGAAGATGACAATTTTAACTCCATCACGATTGACTTACAGAAAGTGTTGCATTTGCCAAGTAGTGATGTTTCTCTGCTTTACTACCTTCGTAAATTAAACGTGTATAATGCTACTATTTATGAAGCGCGATCCCCAAATGATGGTATCTGCTACCTATGGTCTGAAGTGGATGGAAAAAAAGGAAGCGATGAAGTGGGAACTGCACTGTACCTATGGATCCAACATCTACCGGCTACAGTTACCGAAATATCCATATTCTCTGATACCTGCGAAGTACCTGAAGTAGAATTAAGTTATGCTTAATGTTATACGCAGTTCAAACTACCCATCTACAGGCGATCGAACATAAGTATTTAGAATCGGGACACACACACATGGAGGTCGATAGTATACATAGCGCTATTGAACATCAGATGCGTCTTATGCCAATTTATTCAATAATTGATCTCTGTAATGTCATAAGGTTGGCTAGATCGAACCGAAAGTTAGATAAGAAAAAGACACCAAAGAAGCCTTATGAACCTATTGTGATGAGCCATACTGATATCCTGGATCTAAAAGAATTGAAAAACCACTTAATGGTCAATAGAATAATTGACACCGAAGGACAAAAGGTGCAATGGCTAAAGGTGAAATGTTTCAGGTTTGAGAAAAAACGCCCTAATGTAGTTCTCTATAGATATGACTACATTTCTGATTATAAAGAACTCGACATATCGGATAAACAAACACCAGCTGTTTCTAATTCAATAAATCTGAGAAAACGCAAGCCTGAAGTAATCAAAGATGATTTTGATTACAACAACTATTCTCTTAAAAATGCGTATAGCAATAAGCTTCCAATAACTAAATCCAAGAAAAGAGATCTATTTAAAATGTGCAACGAAAAGATTATACCTGCAGAACTACACCCATGGTACGAAAGTTTACCTGACAAAGAAGGCCCAGATTTTATCCCAGAAGAAGAGATTTCCGATACGGAAAATTAGAAACATGGTTGGTTTTTTTTGTGTGTTTTAAGCTCAGTAACTACTTTTTATTTTATTTAATTGTTTAAGAGGTTCTAATAATGTTTTTTTGTTGTTGTAATACCTTATCCAAAAACATAAGACTGTTTTGAAACTTTCGAGACTGAGTTTGTCGTAAGCTAATTTTTATATTGTTTAAGTAAGTGATTGTTAATAAAACAGTAGATTGTTACTAAATATTTTGTAAAAATTATAGTACGTTATGAACGTTTTATATAAAATTGCAGCGAAAGCTACAATTTCCATTGTCCATTGTCTTTAAATTTCGAGACACTGCAGACGATTGCAGTTTCTTGTGTAAAGATTGTTTAATGAAAAATTTTATTTGTTTTTCTGAGATTGCTTGTTTTTAAATAAACATTTCGCTACAAAATGTTGATGTTTTAGTTAATTTTTTAAAATAATTAATTGACTCCCCAAACAAACCTACGTTTGCCAGAAATCATTAACTTTTTATTTTTAGTTTTAAAAAAAAAGTGTGTATAGTAGGACCAGTAAATCTGACTCATTTCTATTAGTAGATGTATTGAACAATGATACAACAGTGGTGTTTTTATTTCAGGCATTATATTAACGATGTTATGGGCAAAGCAATACAATCCTTAACTAACACGTACTAAAAAGTAGTTTTACTCCTAAAAGTGAATCGGTCGGTTAATGAGTTCTTGCAATAAGCCGACGATATACACACACAAACTTTCGCATTTATAATATTACTTGGAATTGGGATACCCTGTTCCTTTGTTTAGTCTTTAATATGAAAAAATACTGAAATCGGACCTCGCATTCGGACAAAGACTGTGGTGTGTACCACGTCGTCAAACATAATACCCTTCATTTTTCGTCGGATTTTAAAATATGCTTGACTTTTGTAAACTGGAGGCGAATTTTATTTTGTTGTAAAACCTAATAGGTACCTGCCCTCATTTAGTTTCCTTTTCAGTAAAAAAATACTGTCATAAACTTTATCGCAATATCTACGCAATCATAAATCAAATCGAATCCTGATTTTTACGACAAGCATAAAGTTATTTTTATTACTTTAGGGTGACATTCTTCGATTTTAATATGTCACCCCCAGACGTGGTTGATCTGTAATGGGAACTTTATTTCTACTCGACGAACCTCAGGCAGTTTTGAATGTCAAATTCAAAAATGCTTTATTTTGTAGGTACACAGTACACTTTGTTAAGCTATTGCTTATTCAAAAGGCAATTTTCCCCTGAGAAAAACAAGCAAGATTGTTATATTACAAAAAGGTTTTTTGTTTATATATATATTATATATATATTTTGTTATTACCTCTTAAGTATTGTATTTTCTTAGGTTAGTAATAACTTTTGTGTGTATTGGTAAACTGATTTATCACGGTATGAATTTATCTTTGTGATTAAAATATCTATATAAATGAAAAGGTTTTTATATCTGATTATTAATTGTGAAATAGCCTGGCATGCGAACGAGCTGGTTATGTCGAGAGATGATTATCATCTAAATAGTCTGTTATTATATAATATTCTTTATTAATAAGTTTCTGTTTCATAGTATCTTTAAATTTATTGAAAGGAAGATTTTGTATATTAACAGGAACGTTATTGAAGAAGCGTCTACTTTGAATGAATTACTGATTTTGAGGAGGCGACTTATGTAACCTGCAGGTTTACTAAATCTGTTAGTACAGCGCATTCTGAATCGATACTGATATCGATTCACGTTAAAGGTACAGTCAGGAAAAATCTTCTACTATAAATATAAATTGAAAATTTTGAAAATCCCTGTAAGGCGGTGTGTGTGTGCGTGTGGAATCTTTATCCAGATGTATCTCATTAATGCGTCATCCGAGTAGAATGCGATTTTTTAAATTAAAGATTAAACGAGGGGACTGGTTATTAGCCATGTTTAATGAAAATCAGTAATACCGTTCCAAAGATTGGCCATTTGACGACCAGTTTGGTGTAGTTTGACCTGAGGGTTTTGTACTCTAATAACCTACTTTACCTAGCCGATGTATACCGTTAAATGAAGTTTGTTATTTGATACTTCTACATACCTTTAGTAATGATTGATTTTAGGATTTTTTTTCCATTTGTGTTGATATGAAACCTTAGTCATGACAAAATTTAAGATTTTATAGTTTTTTACCAGTGAGTTAGTATGGGAATTATGTTTGAAAGGACCATATCCTTTATATGTTGGAGTTAGAATCGAAATTTGTTGCAGGAATTTATGTATTGTCTGTATTTGACCTTAATTTCAGCTTGATACATTTTCCAATAAAAAGATTCTTGATGGACAGACGAAGAACAAGGCGATCTTATAACGATTTCGCTTTTCTCTTTTGATGTGCGTAATCCAAAAATTCTACAATGTAACCTCAAAAATTTTATAACCTGTTTATAAGGCTTCAAGCTCGTACCGCAACAGTGTTTATTTATGTATTAGGTCCTTGCCTATGAAATTGGCGTTTTGTATGATTTTTGATTTTTTTTTGGGAACGGCAAATCCAAATTTAGCTAAACTTTGTGTGTATTATCGGATAACATTAAGTTAAGTATAGGCAGCGTTAATTTTAAAAAGTAACCGCTTTATAAAAGTTTCAGCGAATCTAAGAAATGATTATGGGAAGCACATGAAAAGAGCTTTGTTCAAATTTTTTTTATTATGGGATTTAGCCCAGAAATTAAAAAATATTTCATGTGAAACCTTGAAATAATATTCCATTTTCCAAATAAAAAACAAATTTGGATATAGCTTTGAAAATCGCAGGAATTGGTACATACTGCGGAACCCACATTGGGCGCCAAATGCTAGTCTGGACTCCATCCTCTATTCTACTATCGAAATAATGTCAAAATATTATAACTACATTAGCACCATCTGTAAACAAAGTGGCGTACTAATCAGGTTGATTCACACTTACTTCCAAAGCTGAAGCTTTCATATACACCCGCTAGATGGCAGTCACTGTCACGGAAGTAGTATCACCAAACAAAAGTTCTTCAGAGTTTAGCTCAGATGTCACTACGTTGCTTTTATTGTCATCGAATAACTTTGCTGCCACTTAATTTGTAGGAAATGAGGAAATGATTAAATTTAAGGTAATCACTCCCAAGCATTTAGCCATTACATATCAAAAATGATAGTTAACAGTATTCTAGCGACCGCTATCAACCTTCTCTCTGCTTTCAGTTGTAGTAAACGCATTCTTTATTATTAGCTATTGAAAGCATATATTTTTTTCCATCAGATAGTCGGATCCGATAGTCTAATCCTACTATCAGAAGGCGTTGGAATCATTATTTTGTTTGAACATTCAATACACGTCCGACCCGATAGTCGGATTCCGGCGCCCATTAGGCAAATTCACCCATCTTCGTTGGAGTAAATCGGCGGACGTACCGTAATAGTTTCCAAGTACGGTAGCCAAAAGTTTTAAACTTTCTTACATTAATTCAAAATAATTTCTTGTTCAAGGAACCAAGGTTACCAAGGAAGAATATTAATAAAACTCATAACTCGGTGTCATGCGTATAATGCTCTACCAATTGCACGTGTCTCTATATGCTTAATACTTAACCTTCTTACATTAAATGAAGGGGGTAGGTTCATGCACTACAATAGAATCATAAAACAGGCCAGCTGACGTAAACTTTTTAATTCTGCTTTTTTATAGGCAGTTGTAGAGTACAGCGATCTGTGCTAATTAACTACTTACTATCTTTATTATATCAGTTGATATACTTTTTTTGTACCATAGGAATTCCGAACATTCATTAAAAAATAATTTTAGGCGAAACGATAAAGGTTTGCAATGGATGCCAGCAGTTAGAATGATACCTGTTGAAATTTAATTTGTCACACCAATAAATTAGGGCTCCATGTTAATAATTCTTACATTACAATAATCGATATTGTATTACACAATTGCATCGTTATTTATTTATTTTTATGAATTGATAGGTAATCTATATTATTTATCGTAAATTTTATTGACAATAATGGTTTTATTAGTCTGGTCACACCACGTAATTTCGGATTTCTATGTAATTAAAATCAGACTATAATTTTATAGAGCGTAGTCTCGACGACAGTAAAGGTATAGAAGTGTCTAATACCCCCAGGCGATATTAACATCCTTTTTGTGGGTAGCAGCAGACGTACTGATCAATCGCATATAAAGTCGCTTCTAGTATTTCAAATCAATGTTTTAATTTTTAACATTTATTGTCTGATTACTCGCCGAAAATACTTCCAAAAGAAATTTCTTATACTCTTCAGTCTTGAACGAATACAGGACTCTTACTTTCGCTTCCTTCTTGGCCACAAACGTATTTACGGTCTTACCTCTTTGATCACCTGAAAGATAATTTAAGTAACATTTGTTAGCACACATTTCCTTTGGAAAGAAATTTGCGTCGTTTTCTACTTTAGCTTGAATAGTTTGTTCTATACAATTATTTATTAGTTGTAGGTACGTATATATAACTTCGATCCCAAAGGAGCACCAAGGTCATTCTTTCCGTGATCGAAGAAACCAACCAGAATTAATTAGCTACACTACGTCAGTCACGCGATTATGTCTGTGCATAAATCATACGCGCAACGCTGCGAGCGGCCCGCAAACTTACTTACCCTTGGCTGTACCCTTAAAAGCGGGTGAGAAAAACACATTTACACCTATTTCTTTTTTTAACCAATCACACCTCTGCTTTTTATCCATAGATCGAAGTAGATAGATAAGGATGTAAGTAAGTCGCATAAAATAAAATATTTGATTAACTTTGATAGTTATTGCACAAGCAAAATGGTTCAATACATCTTGTATGGAAAATCTATCTACCCACCCTGATCAATGTTTATATCTTAAGTATGAATGTAACATAATAATCATTTACCCACTTTACGGAGTTATATTACAGTACTCACCACATAAAATTATATTATTGTTAGCATGCTTGTACTCTTTAACAAGATCTGTTGTTACAGCAGAAACCACTACAGCCGGATCAAGAGCCTGCCACCTATCTTCTTTTGGCAACGAAATCCTTTCAAATTTGTTCATGGCTCTCATAATATCTGAGTCCACTTTACCCAGTTCTTCTTGTCTCCACTCCTGCAAGAGGTAAGGTATCGATGATTGAGAATACGATTGATGTAGTGGGTAGTGAACCTGTCTACGACACTGAAGGTTGCGGGTTCGAATCCCGCCATCACAGTGGAATTTAGCTATTTCGATAACTTGCTGTAACCAGTTGATAACCACTGCTGAGCAATTTATGTTACTCAGTGTTTACTGAGACTGTCCCACACAGACGCACTCATTGTAGTACCTAGTTAGTCATAGAGCCGTGTTGATGGATCGATCTTGAGATTGGGATCGCGTCGCGTCCGCGGTTGGTGGATTATAGTTTTCTTTTTTGTCTTTTTGATACTGTTTTAATATGCAACAGATTCCCAAGCGTCAGCTTGTCGCCATCTCAGTCTCGAGAGCGGTTTGTGGGATACTGGCTTTAGTCACCTCTGTTTTTGATTTCTTATATGTTGTTGGGGTTTTTGTTTTTTTTTCGGTGTATGGAAATAATAATATCATCATCAGCCTTATACGTCCCTACTGTAAGGAGAGGGTTGGGCCATAATATGTCTCGCGGGGCAAGAGCGGATTGGTGGATTTATGCAGACTAGTGATCACCTGAGAGTCAGTGTTTTCAACCCGCCCCTGTAGGCCACCGACGTAGCTTAACGACAGCCGAATCCGACGTTTTAAAGTTTTTTTTTTTTATGCACGACGGGTTCGCACTTGACCTCAATCACACCTGATGTTAAGTGAAGATGAGGTCGAAGGTGGAAGCGTACTGACCCGGAAACCCCAACACATTTGGGGGACTGGCTATCTTATCTCTGACAACCGGAACACAACAATGCTATTGACATTGCTGCTTGGCGGCAGATTTAGATAAGATGGTGGTAGCTAGCCAGGCGGACATTTAAGATGCCCTACCACCAACCAAACCGAGTACTTAAACATGTACCCCGCCGGGGATCGAACCCGCGACCTCTGAATCGTAAACTCAATGTTGTTTACATTGAGCCACGGAGGCGAACGTGCCCTGTAGAGCACGAAAACACTCGTATAAAATGCCACTGGTGGTAAAAGTAAAATGGCGCTGGTGCAAAACAGTGCAAAAGGAAAAAATTGTATTAAGAATTACTCAAACTTCAAACTTCAAGCATTTATTTCAACGTAAGATACATGATATCATTTGTTGAATGTCAATTTAAATCTATAGGAAATAAAAATAGGGCTAAGCATTTTTCGGTCAGTCAGTATGTCCAAGCTACCACCGCTTCGGAAAGGGAAATCATCTGTGGGACAAGAAGCGGCGCAAGAAACCCACAGGATCATTTTCTTTTCTTTTCTTTTTTTATATATATAAAAGTATACAACTAATACAATTTCATAATTTTTGGGAGCTGGGCGAAGTATACCAAGCGTTTTTGTCATTCAGATAGTCACTAATTTTGTAATAACCTTTTTTTGTTAATGTTGTTTTGACATGGTTTTTAAATTGTTTTTCATTTAGATTAATGATATTCTCAGCTATAAGGTTATAAGGTTATATAATATTCAATATTTTTACACCAGCTGGCACCGTCCAATTTCACATCGGTGATTCTGGACATACTTACGTATACGCAGATACTGTTTTCACTTATTACAACAATTTGTATCTGAACAAACTGTATAAATAATGCCTCCGAAATATGCATGTCCTATAAATAGTAGTTCAAAAACATCCAAGTTATTTAGATGTAATTGTGACGCTGCAAGGGAACGGCGTCGCGAGTCTGTTCATGGTGATGTTCAATCAATCAATCAATCAAATACTCTTTATTGCACAATTAACAAAGGCGAACACGAAGAATATAGCGTACATTATTAATAGCACAAAAAGGCGGCCTTATCGCTAACAGCGATCGCTTCCATGCAAACCTTAGGGTAAAGATACAAGCTACCAGTAGATGAGGTTTGCACTAATAGTAGCAATACGGGTGTATTTTATAGTTGGTAATTATTATAATAACGTAAAGATAAAAATACATAAACTAAGCCTACAAACTATAACTAGATAATTTAACTGCACTTAAAACATAGGTATAATATATTATTGACTACATAACTCACTTAAATTTATATATATACATATATATGAAATATATAAATATATAACATTAAATACATAAAATTAATAAATACATGCCATTTGTTTGCTCAGAAATAACTTCGAAATCATATTGACAACCACGGAGAAGATCAGACTTTCAATGATTTTTTTTTATGAACGAAGTGCTCTTTAACTTGCGCTTTGAAGACGTTTATTGATGGAGCGCGGCGAATTGACTCCGGAAGAGAGTTCCAAAGGCGTACGTAAAGGAATGATGTTATACGACACCCCTAGGTTTGAGGGCTACTCGCACTTAATCGCCTGTTTACTAGATCATAGGATTGTTTTTATATATCTTCCATCTCTATGTCACATACCTACATCAATATCATTATATTATCAGTAACAAGACGTCCGCACCTGCGGCCTTGCGGCCTTGCGGCCTGCATCCAACGACTTCTCCGCGACCTTTATTAGGTAATCTGTCTACCTTGCGAGTGGGCCGACCCTCGCTGCATTTGTATGTGGTCTCCGCTCTAGAACTTCAATGCTACAACAGCCCTCTCTCACCTTCGAGCTATGTGTCATGCCCACTGCCACTTCAAGTTACTAATCTACTGGGCATGTCAAAGACTTTCGTTCTTCCACATTCTTGATTCTATTAAATATTAAAATACCACTGGCATTTGCTGCCGTAAGCTTGAGATTACTTATGAGGCGCATTAATCAGAGATCCATAATGTCAGTGTCAGTGTGATAAGTCACCAACCAACCAAAAGTAAATTGATTATCAACTTTCGTAGATTTTTTTTTTTATGATAGACTGGATTCGCGTTTGACCACAATCTCACCTGATGGAAAGTGACGATGTGGTCGAAGATGAAGCACGCGTTCCCAGTAAATGCCTATTCACTCTGCTCTTGAAGATCCCAAGGTTGTAGCATTCAGGAAAGGCTAACGCCGGAAGGGAGTTCCATGCCTTGGCTGTTCGGATGATGAATGAAGAATCGAAATTCTTAGTGCGAATGTTCGGTATATTAACTATATATGGGTGGAATCCCTCCCCACGCCTAGTGGTCCGAATATGGAAGGGTGACGGTGGAATATGATTACTTTACTATAGTCACTTACCTTACTGAAGTTTAAAGATGACTTGATTTGTGAAAACGGGATGAATGTCACTTTACCTGGAAGTGCATTCTGTGCAATAACATGGTAAGCTTCTACGTCCATGTACACGTTAAATTCCACTTCTTGATTTTCTTCACCTGAAAATATTAACACTATGCTAAGCGTACAAGGTGTTAAGAAGAATGCAAAATATGGCCATTTATGCCGCAAATTTTGACGCAATAAATTAAAATAAATTAATCATGAAAGAAAACGAGCAAAATCTCTCAGCACATATACCTAAAGGAAAAAAAAAACGAAAATAATAATAATAAAAATAATAATTGACAGCAACATACAGTTATACAGCGGTAATTTTAAAATGCGCTTTCCCCAAGAAATTTGAGTAACTAAACCACATTGCGCACTGGGAATCGAACCCGCTATCTCCATTTTCTAAACATTTTGAAGTTATAAGGCTATTACAAAATAACTTACTATTTATATTTCCACCACCAATATACAGTTGGGCAAGTCGGTTTATGAAGTCCGGGTCCAGATTTACGGCCATCGCAATATTGGTACTAGGGCCAATTGATATCACTACAAGACTCCCTGAAACCACGTGGATTACAAGTACAGTATTCTTACAAAATTAATGTAGTACTAACGTAGTATTGTTTAAATCACTAACTCTCCAACTCTCACTTGGAAGCTTGTGAAAAATGTTTTGTGAAAGATTATAAATAAATTAATTAATTAATATTTCGGACACTTACACCAATCATCCACTCCCAAACTAAGCAAAGCTTGTACTATGGACACTAGATGACGGATAAACATACATAAATATTTATATAAATATCCATGACTCAGGAATAAATGTTCATATTTATCACACAAACATTTACCCGTCGCAGGATTCGAACCCGCAACCGTTGGTTTCGCTGACAGGGTCACTATCCACTACACCAATCGGTCGTCAATGTGTTGTTAATTGTTTTGAATTAAAATGAAGAGATAAGCACGCCTTTTGTGTATTACAATTTCTGTCCTATGTTTGTTCAATATATGTGTGTATCCTTATATGCAATAAAGTGTTAAATAAATAAAATAAAAATGATAGCTTAGAATAAAAAAGGAAAATATACCCATATGGATACGCGATTGCTCAAGAAGCCACAGCACAGCAGGTTCCTCCTTCGCTGGCTTCAGGTCGGTGTAAACGTCGTTGCTATCACCAAGTCCATCTTCACCGAAATAATTACCTCCCTCTGGAGTGGACACTAATGACGATTTAGAACCTCTGTATATAGGTATCTGAAAAATTGAGTGTAATAGAAAATCTTCTGTATGCATAATAATATTATGTAGGTTTATAACATAGACCTTACTTATTTAGTGAATAAATAATAATAATAAAAATAATAAAAATCTTTGCACATACACACAGCACCATCTAGTTCCACACTAAGCAACTAAGCTTGTATTATGGATACCAGATGGTTGATAAACTACACAAATACATTTTTTTTGTAAATAAATACATAAATGAAAAACATCCATAACTCGGGAACACATGTCTGTATTCATCATACAAACATATGCCTCTAGCGGGATTCGAACCCGCAACCTTTTGGTATAGCAGTCAGTCAATGTAATTTTTCTTTTATGTTTCTCATTTTGTTACTTTTAATAAATTTTTTTCGTCAATATTGTTATGGAGGAGCGAGACTCCCTGACACAAGTATTCCAATTCTTAGGAGGAAGTCTCAACCATGTTCATTTAAATGTAAGAATTTGAATTCCAAATTTGAATTTAAATATATATTATTTGTTAAAAATATATAAGTATCCCTTTCTCTAACATACACGTTATGAACTAACTTACTAGGACACACTAAAGAATGTACAAAAAGCAAATTACACTCATTTTTTGATTGTAGTCGATTAAAAGTCATAGATAATCAATATTTTAATGCGACTTTATGACAATTTTTGAAACAATAATAATAAGTATCTTTGGACATATATACACAACGCCAAAAGCTCCACACGAAGTAACTTAGGCTTGTATTGAAAGAAAGAAAGAAAAGTATTTATTGCCAACAAATACAGAAAATTTCGTAAGGTATAACATTTTCCTTATTTAAATGTATGTATTTGTGTATTATGGAGACCAGATGGTTGATATACTACACAAAAACACGTTGTAAATAAATATATACCTACACCTACGTATAAATGAAAACATCCATCCATTCCATATATTCATCATACAAACATATGTGCCTAGCGGGATTCGAACCCGCAGCTTTTTGTTGTAGCAGTCACGGTTTCCGCTACATATACCAAACAGAATAATCCTGCATTTTCTTCTCAGTTTTGAAAAAAAAAAACTACACAAAAAATTTGATCAAATTTAGCTTTACTAACCACTTTTTTAACCACCTCCGTGGCTGAATGTAAACAATATTGGCTTTACGATTCGGAGGTCGCGGGTTCGATCCCCAGTGGAGTACACATTTAGTACTCGGTTTGGTTGGTTGTAGGCCATTTTAAATGTCCGTCTGGCTAGCTACCACCATCTTATCTAAATCTGCCGCCAAACAGCAGTGTTAATAGCATTGGTGTGTTCCGGTTGACCTCCAAATAAGATGGGGTCTCCGGGTCAGAACGCTACCACCTTCGGCCTCATCTTCACTTAACATCAGGTATGATTGAGGTCAAGTGCTAACGCGTTGTGCTTATAAAAATAAAACTAAGTATTACTTACATCCTGTCTATCAGCAACTTTCAGTATCTTCTGATTATTGACATATACATTTTCTTCTCTTGTATTACCATTCACCGTGGTCAGTCCTATTAAATGTGGACTGGAATAAAGATAATTAAAACTAACCTTTATTTCAATATTATATTTCTCTTCAAATATTGATTTTACTACATATAATATTAGTCCAGTCAAGATATTATGCATATTTAGGGGGGTAACTTCCTATAATCTTAAAGGCCCTGATTTTTTGTACATAGAGTATATAGTATATCAGTGATATTGTAAAAAATATTTTCTAACAGATCAGGAGTTTGCTTTAGGTTTAGTGTAGGTATTTAATTATAAAACCGACAATATTAAATTAAAGTTACCATTGTGCACTTCATTGCGTTGTAGAATATGCTAAGGTCTTCTAAAAATTTATCAATAGCTACTTTATATTTTCTAAAAATAGTTTATTCAATTGAGTGATATTTGTCCTCGGTGAAATTTTTCATAATTATAAAGAAGTTATTGCTCGATTGTTTTGAAAATAGTTACAGGGCTTCTAAGTATATTCTCCGATGCAATGTAATTCACAGTGGTAATTTTAATCATATTATTATAGTCTATGTTTTATTACTAAATATGTATATTATAACTAAAGCAAGCTACAGATTTGTTAGATAACATTAGCACCTTGTGAAGCGACGTAGTTTTAAAAAATAACATGTTCCCTTTCAATAAGTGATATTTTTGTTTCCTACATTGAATAAAATATTTTTGATTTCGATTTTGGTCGTTGAAAAAACAACACGCTTACAAGCGTATATCATATTCACAAGTTGGACGTTCCTTTATTTCTATTTTATTTAATTACTTATACAAAAAAAAAACTAGGAAATGACACTATTTTCAACTACAGCAAAAACAACTCTTACCCATTGAAATATTTCTCAAATTGCAGCGCTAGGAATATAGCCATTGCGTCATCTGCGCCGGCATCGTTGTCAATAATGATTTTTGTATAACTCCTGAAATAATTAATTCACAGTGTGGTAACAATTTATAGTGTGGCAATGAATGAGTGATTTTTATAAACTGGTTTAACTGGTGAAATGGTTAACTGGATACGCATTTGACCACAATCTCACCTGATGGAAAGTGATGATGTGGCCGAAGATGAAGCACGCGATCTCAGTAGATGCCTAATCACCCTACTCTTGAAGATCCCAAGGTTGTAGGATTCAGGAAAGACTGACGCCGGAAGGGAGTTCCATGCCTTGGCTGTTCGCATTATGAATGAACCGCTTAGTGCGAATGTTCGGTATGTTAACTACATACGGGTGGAATCCCTCCCCGCGCCTAGTCCCTCCCTAGAATGAGTGAATTACTTAGTTGCAGTAAAGAAGACAGCTATTAAAGACACGTCCTTAGGTCATAAAACAATATAGCATCCGGCGACACTGTTAATGATTTATGGAGTTATGATAATGAACCAATGAAGCGTTCAGTTAATTAAATTGTCGGTAAAGTTCAGAGCGTCAGGCATAATACTAAATCATTCAAGTGGACAAGGAGGCTTAGCGCTGTTTTGAAACAATTTACCTGATCGAACGGAACGTTTTTGGTTTGGGTTTTGCTGATGTAAAAATGCAGAACAAATAAACGTTTGATGTTACTAAAGTAAAAGCTAAGGCAAAACGTTCAGAGCTTTTTCCTCCATCGCCATAGACCACTTAGACGTGCGGAGGGATTCCACCTGTATGTAGTTAACATACCGAACTTTCACACTAAGCGGTTCGACTCCTCATTCATAATGCGAACAGTTAAGACATGGAACTCCCTTCCGGCGTCAGTTTGGCATCTACAACCTTGGGATCTTGAAGAGCAGGATGAATATGGATCTACTAAATTTGCGTACGTCATCTTCGGCCACATCGCCACTTCATCAGGTGAGATTGTTCAAACGCGTAACCAGTTAAAAATGTATAAAAAAATCTTTACCAGGAATATTAAAAGTACTAGGATAATTTTCGTTCAAATGATTAGAGTGATGTGAAATATGCTTAATGTAACGCTTTCGGTTATGATTTACTTTTGATATTATCGTTTAAACTTAGCGCGATTGACCCCCTGTGCGATGTATTGAAAACATTAAGGCCCGTATTTAATAAATCAATCTCAATAGAAGTCTAGAGGCTGTATCAACCCAGATGCGTCTTAAGCAGTTGACGCTAGCTCCGTACTAATTTATAAACCAATCTTGAGGTCTACTCAACTGAGATCACTACTCAAGAATTCGCCTAGCGGCGAATGAATGATAGTTTTGAGTTTCGTTTATCAATACGCGCACCTCTCAAGTGAGTACTGCTTGAGTATACACGTGCTTTTCAGGTCTCAAGTTAGGTTTATTAATCAACCTGTTACTTAAGACCGGTCACAAGACTGTTCTCTATCTTGAGAATGGTTTATTAATACGGGCCCAAGAGCTAGCGCGGACTTGTGATTTTTAATAGGGTGAGTTTGATTGTAGAATAGAATATGATTTATTTGCTCTTGAATAAGGTACATTACGTTAGGTATTATTACAATAAGATCCTCCTAATTCGGTCATTTCAATGACATGCAAACATTGGACAATATTAAAGTTTCATACAAAGAAAATTAGAATGCATACAATTAACCGCCTTTGTGCTAAACGTAATTTTTGTAACACGGGCCGACGTACGTAACGACGGTGGGACGAGTAAGTCCATTTTGAAAGTAACAAATCAAGTTATAAAACACACCAATACATAATTATCTAGTGGTAAAACTAATAACAATTAATCTTCAAAATAATATAAATAAAGAATACAGAGAATGTCAATTTTACTCTTTCATAAATATCAAATTTCAAATTAATTCATTCTGTGATTTAGTATGGAGTTATATAAAAGTGGGCGCATTTGACGAAGCGATCGAACTATCGAAAATGACTACGACTAAAAATACGGCTCTAACCGTACATGTGGTAATTTTTATTCGAGAATGATCGCGGTGCTTGGATTACTATTTTTACCGTAACTACGAGAAGAAATTGTTGACAAGTCAGATTATAAGGTTGCAAGATGAGACTGCTAGTGTGAGCGCAGTTCCACCTTTTTTTTATGCACAGCGGGTTAGCACTTGACCTCAATCACATTTGATGTTAAATGAAGAAGGTGGAAGTGTACTCACCCGGAAACATCATCTTATTTGGGGCTATCTTATCTCTGACAACCAGAACACACCAATGCTTTTAACATTGCCGTTTGGCGGCAAACTTAGATAAGATAGTGGTAGCTAGCCAGGCAGACATTTAAAATGCCCTATCACCAAACAAACCGAGTACTAAACATGTATCCCGCTGGCGATCAAAGCTGCGATCTCGAATCTTAAACACTATGTTGTTTACATTGAGCCACGAAGGCGGTTAAAACTATCTTCGGCATAATCTTCACTTAACATCAAGTATGATTCAAGTCAAGGTCTAACCTCGTAGTAAATAAAAAAGGAATCAATATTTGACTTATGTATATCTAAATGTTCGATAAACTCTTATCTATGAGTGGGGCAGGATAATACACTTATGTACCCGATTGTACATTTCTATTACAAGCGAATTAGATTACATTAGTCCATATATATGTAGATGTAAGAGTACCTACGTGATGTAAGAGCGCATTTAATTAATTTATAGATAATCTATTAGTATTTTCTCTTTACAAATTAATATCCAACTAATATTATAAATGCGAAAGTTTAGCTGTTTGTTTGTTTGTTTGTTGCTCAATCACGGCGAAACGTGTGAACGGATTTGGATGAAATTTGGAATGTAGGTAGAATATATCCTGGATTAAAACATAGGATACTTTTTATCCCGATAAAGCGAGTAATTCCCGCGGAATACACAAATTTCAGCGATAAAGTTAATCCACGCACACGAAGCCGCGGGAAGCTAGTTTGTCATATATTTAAGTGATAGACAGAGGCAAGTAGAGCATATCTTCTTATCAATTTCTAGACGATATGAAACGTCTTCAAACTTCTTATTATCTTTAAGTACTACTCACAGATAAATACCAACAAAATGAATTCAGAACGGTTTCGGCAATAAATATTAACCGAGACACATTATGAACTATGATTTAGTATACAATAAGCATATCTGCCATTTGTGCCTTTTCTTTCTTTTATTTGTAGGTGTGTCTTTTCAACCTACTTTATGGTATAAAAATATATATGAAGTACCTAATAGTCACATCTACGTATTTGTGACTTTTCAATATAATGGTAAGTAAAGGTGCTTTTTAATTCTATAAAACACGAATATTAGAGATCTTAGTATCTTTGAATTCTGTTAAGATAAAAATTCTACATAAAATTGAGCAGATGCGCCCTTTTCTCCTGATTCCATGTATATGATTTATATACATATTTCTGTATATAAATAAAATTTTCAAAAAAATGTGCGTTGTCCCTTTTAATGGTACGACGGTAGAATAGAGATTGGTATAGTTTTTAGATCATATCTGATGATAGGTGAAACGACATGTTTTTCAGAACAATATGCTTCATATTATGTAGGCGTCTCGTTGCGTTCCTTAGCCACGAGAAGACAGACGACGGGGACGAGGCACACCGGCAATGCACTCACTCTCCCGTCTCGCATTGTAGTTAGATGCAATGTATTAACCGTATCATTAAACCGTATTATATTCACAAGGGTGTATCATATAAAAATTGTTCCTGCATGAACATATTATATATTTATTAGCAATCCGCCCGCGGGTTCGCTTGCATGAAGTACTTTATCGCGCATGTGTTTAATTTGTTTATCCCGCGGGAACCACTCACTTTCTCCGGATAATAAATATCCATATGTTCTACCTATGTACCAAATTTCATCCAAATCCGTCCATTCGTTCGTCAAGCAACAAACAAACTACATCCAAACTTAAGCATTTGTAAGATTAGTTAGTCTTATTGAAAATTTAGGGAATCCCCAAGCAAAGAAACCAACTGCAAAATTAATGTATTGCCTTTTTGTACAATAAAGCGTTTACAAACAAACAAACAAACAAACTGTGTTTAAAGCTAAATATCTTCGAAACGGCTTAAGAGATTTCCATGAATCACGGTTAAGAATCTATCTCAGTTTTTAATTCTAAATACAAAAAAAAAAACAAAGTCTGAGTAGATTTTTTGAGCCTACTAGAAACCAAAGTTAATTTATTTTTATTTCTTGTATTAAAGTTATGTAGGTACGTCTTTATTTGTTTTGAGTTTATCTATATTTATGTAAACATGTTTACATATAAATTTTATAGATGTATTTCAGAATAGCACATTTTCGGAAATAGATTTGAAATTAAAGATTTTTAGACTTAGGTTAGTTTAGCGATGCACGCCAAAATCGACACCATTCATCAAACAGGGCTAAGAACGTGTTGTTTAGTCATCAATATAAAAAACCACACTCAAATCGGTCCACGTATTACGTCTGTATAAAGGCTGGATACACACACACACACACACACACACACACACACACACACACACACACACACATAACGCCGGCAAACACATAACACCCGTCGTTTTCCGTCGCAGGGGTTAAATAATACAAAGTAAGACTTACGGATTAAATTCAATATCTTGAAGTATGCAGTCCGTCACAGATAATAAAAAGAGCACTAACACCCCAGTGAGCATTGTAAAAATACTTATTTGAAATATTTTAGACGTTAGGATGAAATCGACGCGACTTTATCTCGACTTCGTCTGATTCAAACTAAGTATCTAAATATAGAATAATTTAGATAAACGTACCAACTCGAACAGTTGTACAAGCTGTTATAGTATATCGACGTATATATAACTAACAATTTGTGTGAATCAGTTGATAAATTAAGGCGTGACTGGACATGCAATCGGGGACTTAAAACTACTGGACATAATGTAGATGTTAATTACCAATGAAGGGTGAACATTATAAATTGAAGTAAATTCAAGGTAATGGATATAACCAATAATATGATCTATAAAATCAGTATAAAAATTGACCTCAATCAGACACCAAGCGAAAAATGAGATCGAAAGTGAAACAGCGCTTACCCGAAAGGTTTTACTTATACGGGTGGTCTGCCTATCTCATCTCAAACAGCCAAAACACAACAATGTTACCAACATTGCTGCTAAGCGGCAGAATTAGTTAACATGGTAATTGCTGACTAGGCGGACATTTCTTATTATTAAATCATTTATTGCATACTAAATAAAATACAAAGGATATTTTACGCCGCCTCCGTGGCTCAATGTAAACAATATTGGTTTTACGATTCGGAGGTCGCAGGTTCGATCCCAAGCGGGGTACATGTTTAGTACTCGGTTTGGTTGGTGGTAGGGCATTTTAAATGTACGCCTGGCTAGCTACCACCGTCTTATCTAAATCTGCCGCCAAACAGCAATTTTAATAATGCGCCTGAGGTGTTGCAGCGATCCTGTTTTTCCAGCTTTAATAATGTAGTCAATAATACTCGTAGAGAAAATAACTTCCTATTTCTAACACAAATTTTAGAATCGGTTCAGTAGTTCCAGAGGTTACCTTCTCCCAACAAACCACTTTCTTAAATAATTAGTATACAGTATTGTAAAGATTAACATAATAACAATATAAAAATAATGTTAACAACATTATGATTTTATTCATCCCAATTTATTTGTTTCATGTTAAATGGTTCTAAAATGAACAGCGCTGCGGGTTTCTACCCACAGCACATGCTGAGTCTCCTATTATTAGTTTTAACAATTTTTTTTATTTGTATAAGAAACAAACAGTCTTACAAATGTTTTGGGTAGAATAATTTGTTACTTATGGGTAGTTTCACTAATTAATTACTTACATAACTAAGCATTTCCAAACAAAATGCCTTACCTATATTAGGTAACTATACCTTCACTGCAGAGGAAAAAAAATGTGATATTGAGTATCGGCTTATGAGACCCGAACGCCATAAACTTTCGAACCCCATAAAGTGTAAGCTTATTTGAAAAAAGTACTATTATTGTTGATCATTATATACAAGCACACTCTCAGAAAAGAAAAAGAATATACATACATTAACCACTAAGCAGTAATATATAAGAGAAAATCTTTCGATACGACCACAATGTCACCTGTTTTGAATTCTAAAGACATTTTTTAACATAATGGAACAATGAAATACATGTATATATTGGAGAGTTTATAATTTTCATTAAATAACCTACACGCACGCCTAATAAACATGTTACTTGCACATTAACATATAAATAATTTTGTATACCAACCTAGTATGTTATATTGTATGTGTATAATGTGAGTTAAGTGTCTTGTGTTAACTGGGAAATCCCCTACAAGTATTTTGGTAGTGAGAAATATAGTTATTTTAGATACAGTCGACCACATCTCATATCTCTGTTGTTGATTAGAATGTGCACGTGATACGAATGCAACTGTGTGTGTGTTTGCCTGTAGTTGTATCTTATTTCTTCTTCTTCTTATTTTTGAGGATGGCAACCAGTCAACCTCACTGTCGAGGGACATTACTGCCAGTTTCGAGTGAAAAAATTTCTCTTATTTCTTCAGTTTATAAGTCAGTCTCAGTCAAAACAAGTAATTCGTCGTATACTTGGCGTATACAGAGTCGAGTCACGGTCAAGTCATTCTTCAGTAAAGTGGCAGAATGCTTTACAAAAGATTTTGGCGGCTTCTTGTGGGAACCCGAAAGCTCCGTTACGCACTTTAATTTACACTTCCCTTCACCTGTACACCAACACTAACGTTTGCTGCACAATATTCTGCCATTATTAAGCTTCAAAAACTAGAATGCACAAATTATAAGAATTATAAAGAAAAATGCTACTTCACTCGCCGAGTTCCCGCCAAAAAGCCCCCTATCTTATTTCTATTTGGTCGAAGCTTTCAGTACTCAGAGGGTCGAAGTTCTATGAGCATTAATCACCAAAAATCGAGTACCCGTACCTACAGTATAACTATAGAAGTATAAATTCAGAAAAGCGACATCTTTTGATTAGTTGAGGAACTTCTTCAAGCCAAACCTTCGTCCACCCTAGAACGAACCAATGAGACTAAAAATTGTTTTTTTCTCCCGCATAATTATTTCCCGGCGGCGGCGTTACAGTTGAATGTTCCTTACATAAACAATTTTACTAAACCGACACAAAAGTTGACTTGACATTATAAATTGAGTCAAACACATTTTGTTTATTTTTTGCAAGAAAATTTACATTTCGTATGCCGGCTGATTTGAAAAGAAAGGAAATACGAGTTGAATTAGAAATAATTCATCGTCAAATAAAGTTTATTATTATGCAAATTGTATATAATAACAAATATAGAAATTACACATAACAAAGAGTAATACGAATAAATTACAGAGCCGACCGATTATTAACTTTGGACATTCATAATCCAACTTAGTTTATGGCAAATCTTTGTCAAAGTTTGAACGTGGTTGTTCATAAAAGTGCAGTTCATTGAAATTTCGTCATTAATTATAATTTTTATGATTTGTATTCTATGTCTTGTTGTATTAATCAATTTGGTAGTTTATTTCTGTCCGCTGCAAACACTTCAGTAAGAGCCCGCTGGTATGCATCATTGTGGATCGAGTAGACAACTCTGACATTCGCATCATCCTGACACACAAATGTGTTTGTGTTTATACCTCGATTCTCACCTGGAAATAAATAGCAGGTTACGAAATGAATCTAGGGAATTTAAATGTTACCAGAAGCCTGTGTGTGCAACTGCCTGTCGTGGTAGACCAATAAAGGTCCGTTTCCGTCAACAAACAAAAGGGTTAGGTTGCAAACTGAAGTAATAATTTTCCTCTTTATGATACTAAATGATACTCATTAAACCAGTAGGTTGTAGTGGTTGTGAATAACTCGAAGGCGAAACCTACGAAAGAAATTGATTTTCTTTCGAAAATAGCAGAACGTAACAATCGACTCGATTTTTGACCTTCAAAATCATATATCATCATATCCGGCACAGAACATCCACTGCTGAACGCAGTCCTCCCCCATAGAATTCCAAAGTTAACGGCTGGAAGCGAGGTGCTTATGAGAAATATTTGATGAACTTAGGAGGTAGAAATCGGGCTTTACGGAATTAATAAAAAAAAATACTAACCACATAAGATTATGTCATTCTTTGAATATTTATACTCTTTCACAAGTTCTGGAGCGATTGCAACAGCGACAACGGCTGGATCTAATTTACCCCATTTCTCATTTTTTGGCAACGCTACTCTTTCAAACTTGTTCTGAGCTTGCATAACAACTGTGTTTATCTTTCCTAGGACATCTTCTCTCCATTGCTGCAAATTATAAATGATAGTTCTTAATTTTACTAGTAATTTTTTTATGCACAACCGGTCAGCACGTGACCCCGACACACTGGATGTTACGTGATGATGAGGCCGAAGGTAGGAAGGACGTACTAACCCTGAAACCTCATCTTATAATATTCGACTATCTTATCTCTGGCAACCAGACTGCTTAGATAAAATGGTGTCAGATTTAGATAAGATGGTGCGCGCTAGCCAGGCGGACATTTAAAATACCCTACCAACAACCAAACCGAGTTTCCTGAAACCTGCGATTCGTAAACCCTATGTTGTTTAGATTGAGCCACGGAGGCAGTAGACTTACTCACCTAATAACTTGCCACTTGAAGTTTCATGCATTTTTATCTATATGCTATGACGAGCAAAAATAAGGTACACGCAATAAATTCCCATACAACTCCTTGTATTTATGGTTATACAAATTAATCAACTTCACAAATGTATTCATTTTCATTACGATTTTATTGTTGTTATAGTGGTGGTGGAGGAAAAATAAATTCTATAGGATTTGAAATTGCTCATATTTAAACGAATCTCTGACTGTAATACACTGTAATACACTATTATTACAGTATTCGTATTTTTATTTTTATATTGTTCCGTTATGCTAATATATTTATTGTATTTTTATCACACAATGTTTAGTTATGCCAATATACTCGTAATTACCTACATACAACACGCATATAGAAGCATATTTCATATATATATATATATATATCTTATATATATATATATATATATATATATATATCTTATTTTATTTACATTAATCCAGCAATGTTGATTTTTTTGATTTGTGTCGCACTTGTACCATATGATACTCCTCGGGTAATAGCTGAAAATCAGTGTTTTGTTCTTTGAACAATCTCAGACACTGAGCTGTGACCCATTTGTCTTGCTGCAGCACACACATGCTTTAGTTATAAGTTACTAATAGATATATTCTGTAGTTATACCTATATTATAAGTTTTATAAAAATTTCTGCAAAACTTAATGTATGTGTGTGACTGGAGTAACAAATAAACGCTTTATCTATCTATCGATCTATCTATCTATCTATCTATTATCAAATCACCATCAAGATGTCCACTGCTAAACATGGGCCTTCCCATAGATTTCAAGAGCGACCAGTTGGAAGCGGCCTGCCTCCAGCGACGCCCCTTTTACACGTTTTAACGGCGATGGGCTCACCCTCACGTGTATATTTTCTGTACATTTCGTAAGATGAACCGTCGATGTTGTTTCAAGCATTCATTTCTTTATGTTTGGGTTATTCCGGACGACCACATTTCGGATAAAGGTCGTGATATTATGTATATATTTACCTCCTGTAGCCTAACGGCCTGGACGATTTCGAAATGCAAAGTGTCCTTAGACTCGTCTTGTATATGGCTGATTTATGATGATGATAATATCATTTTCAGGAATTATTAGTTATGCCTAATGCTGTCTTCACACACGGCATTGAAAGCAATAGAAAAAACGTTATTTATAACATTTTAGAAGAACTAGTACTAACTAAGACTAAATACCACACTTTAGTGTCTCTGATAGAAACACTGCCTCGACCCCACAATGCAAAAAGTGAACTAACTCTAAAGTTAGTTCAGTTCTTTTATATGCATGCGTGTTTACATCGGGCCATGTAAGTTGGAGGCGGTTGCTTCAATATAATACTTACCCTAGGGTAGCTTACTGAATCTTGAACTTGTGAGAATGGGACGATTGTTACTTTATCAGGAGTTGCATTTTTTACTACAATATGGTAAGCTTCTGCATCCATTCGGGCGTTGAATTCTGCCATTGGATACTGTTCACCTAAAAATGTATTAGGTACATATCAGTTCAGACTGTAAGTGTTCTGTTGCAAGAAAGATGTAGTCGCAAATAAGTAAATGAACATCGAGTATTTCTAATTGCAAAATTAAAAAAGTGGTATAACAACTAATTAAGTACTCTAATGCTTTTGTTTCCTCGACAAACCGACGAGTATTTAGGGTCGTGAATTTTTAATTTTGAAGTTACATCTTTTCACAGTGACATTCATTGGAACTCCAATTATCTATCGCCATTATTTCTGTAAATTTTATTGTCTATTTATCAATGAGAATATATTTTTGTAAGATTCGAATCACACAGGTTGCAGGTTAAAGGAAAACTTTTGGCTAATTTGTGTAAAAGTATAGCCTTCTTCATAAAAACAGATAATATATTTATTGATAACCGATTAGTGTATTGGATAGTGACCCCGTCAGCGAAACCAACGGTTGAGTGTTCGAATCCCACGAGGGGTAAAAGTATTTATTTCCGAGTCATGGATGTTTATATAAATATTTATGTATGTTTATTCGTTAAATCGTACGTTATTTGTGGAGATCTTTAGGGGAGGCCTTTGTCCAGCAGTGGACGTCTTTCGGCTGATATGATGATGATGATACGTTAAATAGTATCCATGGTACAAGCTTAGTTTGGGACTAGATGATTAGTGGAAGTGTCCGAAATATTTTTTTTAATTGCTGAATTATTATTAATTTAGGGCACACAATCAATTTTGTTATAAATACTTACTGCTTACATGACCGGCACCCACGTACAAATGTTTAATTCGTCCCAGAAAATGAGGGTCCAACCTGATTGCCAAGGCTATATTTGTTAGTGTTCCAATAGTAATCACTACTAGATTATCTAAAAAATTAAAAAAAGTTTACCCTAAGGCATTGATTCTGTAAGCTTGCATGTGGAGCTACATTCGAATGTGCTTAGTCAGATTTCCAAAGGCCGTGCGAGTTATATCTCTGTTGGCTTAGGGAATAACATAGCTGAAAAATAAACTAAAATCTATTTTTATAGAAGAGATGAGAGCCCTTCTACAAATTATGCTGAATGTATTCCATCATCAGATTTTGTTGAAATTTAAATCGACAATATCTCCTAAATCAATCAGGGAATCTTGGAGTTCGTGAGAACGTGGGGTTCTATTACTTAATTTCATTGTTATCGTCATCGGTTATATTCTGAAATATGATTGGTTGAGTTATCGCTCGCTCCGCAATTGACGGTTTCTCATTGGTCAAAGTAAGATGAAGTTACATAATCTATGGGCTGATTTTGTAAACGCACTTCCAAAAATGAAGAGGTTATATGTAAAATTATATAATTAGACTGCAGTTTATATATTTGTTTATATATTTTGTATATGTATCGAAATATATGCGAATTGTGCAAAAAAATGTTGAATAAACTAACGATTGCCAATAATAGGAAATACGAAGATAGAAGAGTATATTTAACGATTTTACTGATACATCTGGAGGATATCTTGAAACCTTTACTATACCTTTATGTATCTTCGATTCTTCTAGAAGCGCCATAACCGCATGTTCCTTCGCAGCTGGTACAAGATCGGTAACATTATCATCATTGTCTCCAAGACCGTCGTAACCATAATAATGAGATGAGTAAGGAGTTCTTACTATAGAACTTTTGGCACCTCTATAAATTGGTACCTGTATCATAAAAAGTTTTATAAATAATATACAGAATTTGTGTGTCTGACGACCTGTTTGGTGTAGTGGTTAGAAATTCTGCTGCTATACCAAAGGGTCGCGGGTTCGAGTCCCGCTAGGGGCATATGTTTGTATGCTGAATACAGACATGTGTTCCCGAGTTATGGATGTTTTCATTTATATGTGTATTTACAAAAAAAAAAGTATTTGTGTAGTTTATCAACCATTTGGTATCTATAATACAAGCCTAATTGCTTAGTATGGAACTAGATGGCGCTGTGTGTATGTGCAAAGATATTTATTATTAAAGATATTATTATAGAATTACCGACATCTAGAAAAGAAAAACCGATAAAGGTTTTGTAAGGGATAGGCTTCATTCCGTTTGTAGCAGGGCATGCATACTATTCTAAATGACACGACATAGAAGCTTTAGGTTTCTTTTGGCCCTATAAAGGGCGAACAGAACAGCAGGCTCTTAAATTGTGTCTTTATGGAGAGAATATGGATCAATGCTAGCTCTGCAGGAACCATGCCCTTATACATTCCTGCTGTGGATTGATGATTGCTTTCTTAACAGGCCTTGTTTCTTAGATATGAACTCAGATATGACAACGCATCTGACTGTATCGACCTTATCCCAGGGAGGTTACAGAGATCAGCATTAATCACTTTCTACTTTTGTGAGTTATTTGCTCGAATAGGATTGTTGATATAAAAACGTTCTAGTCGGACTCGGGCATTTAGGGTTTCTTGTTCAAGTGCAGTATATGTTCATATCCCTTCGACTTCTATGAGTTCCACGGAAAGAGATGGATTGGTTACATGTCCATTGAAAACCATATGGCTAAAATACAAAGTAACATGAACTTTATATTAAAGCACTTTCTTACCTCTTGCCTATTCGCAACCTTCAGTATTTTTTGATTATTCACATAAACATTTTCTTCGCTGGTATTACCGTTTGCGGTCGTCAAACCTATTACTTTTGGCCTGTAATGTGAAAATAAAAAATAAGTAGAGTGTAGAAATATTTTCTCTCAATCTTTATTGTGACTTACATATCTTCACTGCTGGGAGACAGCTTTTTCTCACTAGAGAGGTTGTCGGCTGTAATGCCCCAAGCCTCCCAGTAAGCATGGGTGGATTTTTCACTAACTAGTGACCACAGTCAGTGTTTTCTGTTGGCTACCAACTGCCATGAATTGTTTATGATAGATGATACCTATGACTACTTATATGTCATATTTTACAAAATACTTCTTGATATTTGATATTTATTATCAAAACATACCCTTTAAAGTGTTCCTCGTATAACAAAGCAAAAAATATAGCCATTGAATCGTCACCGCCCGCGTCATTGTCTATAATAATTTTCATTTGATTTTCCCTGAAAACAAAATTAAGAGATAGGTACTGTAGTACTGTATTTTACATAATATTCATTATCGACCTAAAATAAAAGTCGTGAGATGAGATAAATAAAAATAATTTCAACATTATAAGATTATATAGCATGGACATAGCCTGCCGAGTCTCGGAGATATCCCAAAAAATTGTTTGGGTGATCCATATATTAAGAGTTTAATGACTGGAACAACTTCCATGGGTTCACCTTATGAAATACTAGCTCTCGGGCCACGGCTTCGCCTACGTGGAATAAATTTAAAGAAATGCACACGCGATTTAAGCCTATCGCCGTTGAAACATGCAAAGCTATAGACGCATTTTACGACATCCACGCGAAGAGATGGGTTGGTTCTATTCTATTTGATTGCTGAAACCACACATCACTAAAAATGTAGACAAAAACACATTCTGTATTAAATATTAAATAGAAATTACTGAACCGCCATCAAACGTTGACGACCAGTTTGGTGTAGTGGTTAGCAACTCTGACCACTATACCAAAAGGTTGCGGGTTTGAATCCCGCTAGGGGCATATGTTTGTGTGATGAATACGGACATGTGTACACGAGTTATGGATGTTTTCATTTATAATAAGTATTTATTTGCAAACAAAATATGTATTTATGTAGTATATCAACCATCTGGTATCCACAACACAAGCCTATAGTTGCTTAAAGTGGAACTAGATGGCGCTGTGTGTATGTCAAGGATATTTATTTATTTATAAACATGACCAAGGACAGTCTCGCAAGCACCATTTCTTTCACTTTGCACTACAATACGGACAGATAGACCTGCGCAATCAACAGAATAATCAGATTGTTGCCATCTGGGCGCAGGTAACAGCATGTCGATTTCATGTAGGTTTTATAGCATAGATAGATTAGAGCAAGTATATAGGTGGGTAGGTTTATAGTATATATGTATTCCAATTAATACAATCTCACCTGGAAATTGACGATATATCCGAATCCTATTCACCCTAAACTTGAAGATTTCAAGATTATGAGATTCGGAGAACACAGACGTCGGCAGGGTATTCTTAACTTTTTTCTAATCCCAATAAAGTCTTACTCTGTTAATTAACTTTGTGATGAATAAACGAAACGATAGAAGCGAAACGCTTACTGCAAATATTATAACGACATTGTTTGTTTTATTATTACTATTTTTAGTTTACTACTGTTATCAATGAGCAAATGCAAAGGCAAATGCGAATGATATAACATTATTATCTTGATATAATAATTGTAGATAACACAATATCATAACTTGTACCTTGCATTAGTGCATTTTGTAATAATAGCTAATATTATTCTTACAAAAAAACAGAGCAATAGAAAGTTAACCGCGTCCGTGACTCAATGTAAACAATATAGGGTTTACGACTGGGAGGTCGGGGGTTCGGTCCCCAGCGGGGTACATGTTTAAATACTCGGTTTGGATGGTGGTAGGGCATTTTAAACGTCCGCTCGGCTAGCTAGCATTGTTGTGTTCCAGTATCACAGATAAGATAGCCAGTCCCCCAAATATGATGGGGCTTCCGAGTCAGTGCGCTTCCACCTTCGGCCTCATCTTCACTTAACATCAGGTGTAATTGAGATCAAGTGTTAATCCGTTGTGCATAAAAAAAACAAAACCGACCATGATAATGAAGTTTAAAAATCAAAAAACCCTACAGCATACTTTGCATTTCACGGGCGCCATTGTATTTCTTATCATTGTATCGTTGTATTTCTTATCATAAAATGTACGAGTATTGTATGACACTCCAAGGTGCAAGAGGAATCTAACGACACCATACACTTTGGAATGGGTCAAGCCGTATAGACTACAGGACGCGCCAAATGAACGGCAATACTTACATACATACACTCGAAAAACATTACCTTTTTTTCTTGGGCAGTCGGGTAAAAAGAACAGAACAATGATTCTGTGGGGTTCTCACATCCGCTTTAAAATCTAGACGGAAAACGACGGGCGTGACGTGTTTGACGGAGTGTGTTTGTCCAGATGTCCAATTAAAGACTAAGGCTAAGGCCGACAATCGGTGACCGATTTTTGTAGGAGAAAAATGAAAAGTACTGATTGCAATGTTTCAACGCCCACGTCCTTCAAAAATTCGTCACAATATCGGCGATAAAAATATTGAGGAAAAAATCGGCCCGATTATCGGTCCTACAAAAAGTCTGTCGTGGGCGGGCACACTAACTGAGGGGACAGTTGATAAAAAGTCTAAAGTATTTAGCTTTTAACATAGTTTTTGGTGTATTTTGAGGATATACCAGGGAAAAGATGGATGGATTGTGTGAAGGGTGATATGAACGAAAAGGGCGTGAATGATGAGGTAATGGCTGATAGAGGAGATTGGAAGAAAAAGACGTACTGCGCCGACCGCAAATAAATTGGGACCAAGGATAGATGATGATAGTTTGTTTGGTTTACTTAGATGATCCTGGTGAGGGGAGGCTGATGACGGGGGGGTTTCTCGCGCCGCTACTTTTTACTAGTAGGTACTTTAGACAAACTGACAGGCACATCACCTCATCAATCATCAGATCTTGACAAAATTTGTATGGGACAACCCTGGTAGTACACCCTTTTAACTAACCAAGTGATCTTCATAATCGGTTTTCAATTCAAAAATGACATTTTAAAAATACATAAACAACATAAAAATACCCAAATGCGACTGTAACAGGAGTGCCTGAACTAGGAAAATCGTGTGTAATAGGACTTCTATATCTTAAATAATATAATCATATAAACTAAAAGATTATTGAATAAGGTACAGAATACAAAATAGATGTATGATTAATGACCTAAAACATTTTTTTAAATACAGTCGAACCGAGAGGCGGCATTTTAACGGAGTCAGTTGAAAGTACTTAATAATAATATTTTATTCACAAAGCTTAACCACATTGTTGGTAGTACACACATAAGAAAACGGACTCCTGACTTCCAAACTAGGAGACCTAAGTTATGGAAGTCAGTATCAATAGACTAGGACTACAATACATAGCTACAACGAAGCCGAGGTGGAACATATTAAGTACATCATTTATGTAAAGACTGCGAAGTATTATGAGCACAAGTTAGGCATACATATTAGGTACTTAGCTATGAAATTGGCGTTTTGTATGAAGAATTTCATTAAGACATTTTTCTCAATACAAACATTTTTGAGGTTTTTTTGGGAACGGCTAGTAATAAATGGTTTCCAGGTTTAACATGAACTCATACATTATTACCGCATCGTTTCAGCGAGAACATTTCTAAAACTTCAAAAGACTTTATGTAAACACTAGCTTTCCTTTAGACTTTATGTAAAAACTATTCAAATCACAGCGAGAGAAGGTCGTGTTACCTCTCCTCCTCGCCTACATATTAGGTCCTTACCTATGAAATTGGCGTATTGTATGAAGAATTTCATTAAGACTGTTTTCTCCATACAAACATTTTTGATTTTTTTTGGGAACGGCAAATCCAAATTTACCTAAACTGTGTGTGTATTATCGGATAACATTAAGTTAAGTATAGGCAGCGTTAATTTTTAAAAGTAACTGCTTTATAAAAGTTTCAGCGAATCTAAGAAATGATTATGGGAAGCACATGAAAAGAGCTATGTTCAAATTTTTTTTATTGTGTGTTTTAGCCCAGAAATTAAAAAAATTTTCATGTGAAACCTTGAAATAATATTCCATTTTCCAAATAAAAAACAAATTTGGATATAACTTTGAAAATTACAGGAATAGGTACATATGATTAACGAAGAAAAAAATCAGGTAATTTTAAGAAAATTCTTGGAAGGAGGATTAATGTATTAATATGGGATACCAACCAACCTATTATGTCATGATAACCTGGTAAAGCTGTAATAAACCGCAGTCCGCATAGAGAAATAATCTACTTACGTATGTTTATCCATTTTGTCATTCAAAGCGTACTAAGTTATAATTTCAGCTGTCTGGTTTTTAAATAAATACGGAATACACACGACACACTGTACAACGTTTGATTACACTGAGAGCTTTAGCGATTCTGATGTAATGACAAATTTGCCATTTGCAGTCGATGCGGCGCTAGCGGCATTCATTTCCAATGAGTTAGAACTTAGTTCCAGAATTGCCCACATGAATTTGCTAAAGTTGTCGGTTACGCAATGTCTGAGAAACTATGTCACGTAGTCAGTGGGTCATTCATTTAAACATTGTGTATAGAAAGGTCACTAGATTTTTAGAGCATCGACAATTTGTTATTGTAATATTATATTTGTTTGAATTGGAATAAGGTTTATTATGTTATTACTAAATAGAAGCACGAAGGTCACTGTCATAGTTCAACGAATTAGTTAGTTGAAGTGGCAGTGGATAAGGCCGATGGGGCTTTAAGGTTCTTGAGTGGAGACAGCGCCTGATGAAGGTCACGGGAAATCATGTATACAGGCCACTTGCAAACAATCGCTCTGGAAATATAAGGGACAGGCCTATATTCAGCAGTGGACATCCTATAGCAAAGCTGATATGATGATAATGTTTCTAATTCAATAAGCATTTCCTTCTAAATTCAGTCTTGAGAAAAAATACCTGCAGTTTTATGGAATCGAGGTCGTACTACCGAGCGGAAATTTGTTTATCCCGCGGGAACTACTCACTTTATGGGGACAAAAATATTCTATATCTTAATCCACGGTATGTTCTACCTACATACCAAATTTCAACCAAATCCGTTCATCCGTTTCGCAGTAATTGAGCAACAAACAAACAAACACCCAAACTTTGGCATTTGTAATATTAGTCAGATAGATTTAAATTGTTATTATTAAACAAATCTTTAAAAATTTAATTAGGTAAACCAAGCACAGATAAACCTTCTGTGAATACGAAATGATACTATCTATACTAAAACAGGAACCATAACAATAAAGTCAGATTAGATATATTAGATACAGGTCACGGGTTCGAGCTACGGCATAGGTACACAAGTATTTATGACATACAAAATCTTTATTGTAACCGAAGTTAAAAACATACCTAAATAACATCGACGACAGACTCAGTAGTGGATAATGACAATTTCTGTTCTGCGAAACCAACAGTTGCCGGTTCGAATTCCCATCTAATCAATTCCTTACTTTACAATTATCCTGTGGGTTTAATGCGCCGTTTCTCTTCCTAACGATGATTTCCCTTTCCGAAGTAACTCGGATATTCTGACTAATAGATTGTAACGGTGTCGTTCTTTTGAGCTGACACGCGCATTGGTGGGTTTGGGTTATTGGAGTTCAAATTCGAAATTTTAAACTAACTGACTGACTGATGAACTGACGGATCCTTTTTTTGACACATTGATTTCCAGATTTAACTCAGTCTCACCGTTATTTTAATCATTTTTTCATCTCTTACTACCTGTTTCTCTCAATAAATAAATTGGTGTCGTGATCCGTGTTCTGTTTTGACCCAGACCTGAGCTGTCCCGCCCCTTCTGTACATATACACCTCGAGACTCGACCAAGCTGGGCACAAGTGGGCTGGGAATTATCTTGTGGCCACAAGATAAATGTCATTCAGTCTTATTATTATTTCCAATAGATTCAAATTGACAACGATTTTCCATACAAGTTCTGCGAAGCCTGCGAAGTTCCCATTCCGCGCGGCTTGGTCGTTAATTCGGACTAGTTTGGGAGAGGCTTACAAGGCTTTCTAGAGAGAAACTCTTTTTATTTGAGAATACAGTAAATTTTGGAAATGTGTGAAAATAATGTGTGGATATAACGACAAAACCGGTTTATATACATTAGTTATCAAAGTGATACCTACTGGATGCTACATAACTACAATCAACTGTCCTTTTCGATTAGCGAAGTTAAAAAATTATACTCACCGCCATCGGCTGCACTGCAGGCTACCGATATCTCCAAATATCTACCTTACCCTACGTTTATACCAAAGCACGTTTTGGGTTATGGCTACCATTGCAACCTCTGATTCACAAATATTAATTAAGCTAATCATGGCGTAGTCACAGTCTCTGTTCGTTTTCGGTTAGCGACCTGGAACAACGTTGTCTCGGTTTGTCCTTGAATGGGATACCAACGCCACAAAAATACCTCTAAAATCGAGATGAAATATCCCTAAGTAGCCTTAAATCCAATAATTATAAGCCCTTAAATTGCCGCCATTTTGAGGCCAAAAGCCCTAATTTTAGAAGCCTGCTCCACTGGCGTTTTAATTTGAGTATTTGCCGTGCGCAATAAATAGTCAGTTCCAATTGTTTTCAATTAAAGGCTATCGCTAACGTTATTGGTCTATAGGGGTTTAAAACACTCGACTGTTACACTCTGACACAAATCGACTAATCCACGTGATGGTTTATGGCCCCTACCTTCTCCGTGAGACGAGGCTGTGTCCTAACAGTGTGGAAGTGTAAGGCTGTTGACGATGATAATTTGTTCATATTTACGTTCATTGACCCCCTTTAATACTTCCAGTCAGCTGTTTGTAAGTCAAAAGCACGACGACCTTAACAGTTCTAGTGCAAGTTGGCCACGCGATGCTATCGGAAATATGAACGCGGCGAGGCGCGCTAATATTGGAATTGTAAGAGCGATGCCTCACTGTAGGTATGGCGCCGCGGCATCGTTGATGTTCGGAGTTCACTGTAGGTCGCAATGATTTCACCGACGTTTGCGAGCTACTTCACGCAGCAATGAACTACGTATATCAGTGGCCTGCCATTACGCTCGGCATGCGGCCGCGTGTAATTACAATAAAATAACTTGCAAATTCACCGTTTTATTTAGTTTTTGTTACACTGTCATGTTTGTATATTAAACAGGATACAAATAAGAAGTGTCCTTAGAATGTAACTCACATTCACCATTTCTTTAGTACAATATCTTCATAACAAGATAACAATAACATTAATATATTTTCCTTCACGTTTTAGAGCAGTCGGATAAACGCACATAAGTAATTAAATTACATTTTAAAAACTCATTGGTACATGGCCTGCCTGGGAATCGAATCCGGACCTCCCAAATTGGGAGACCGCGTCTTAACCGCTGAGCCACCGACGCTCCCGACTGTATTCTTGTAAATTTATAATTCAATTTTATAATTTATAAAATAAAATAAAAAATTAAAAAGATACCTTCAAAGAAATCCATGAATCAACCAGTCTGTTCATAACTGTATATCTTATATTTTGTATGTTACACGCTCCGAATTTATTTCAAGGACCATAAATTGAAAATAAGATTCTGCTTAGTTCTATGTAAACGCATTTTTGGTTCTCTGAACACCTTATTTGAACTAATTGAACGCGTTATAACGTGTTCAATTGACGTTAATAAATTTTCTGTAAACGCATCTTCGGTTCTTCCTAATAACGTGTTCAATTGACATTAGTAAATTTTATTTATAAAAACTGTAGAGATGGTGCTTTAAAGTTCTCTTTGTGCTCAACTTGGCGGGGACACTGCACGCTTTACGTTAGCTCCGCACCAAATATATTCAGAAGTAACTGTTTATACTGGTCTCCAACTGATGCATATATTAATTTAACGTTCGCATGGCTTGCATCGGTGAAGTTGTTGATATTTATACCTCTTTGGTCACCTAAAAAAAATAAAAGATTCTTTAGGGGGGCCGAGAATATATGCAAGGGTTATTTAGAAGCCGCTCTCCAATGGATATCCGAATCACCTAATCATCCTAAACGATTTATATTAAGCAATTTTTAGTAGTATTGGTTTTTTCTTTTGGATATTTACGGACGTACGGGAAAAAATAGAAACGACCGATGTCATTTGTCTTCACCGGGATGCGAACCCGGTGAGTTCAATTATACAAACCAACACTTACCGCACATTATAATACTATTGTTGGAATACTTAGTAGTTACTATTAAACTATTATCGAGTAGTATTGCTGCAGCCACTGGGTCCAGCAAGTACCAGAAATCGTGTTGCTTAATGGAATACCGCTCGAATATATTTTGGGCCCGCATTATTTCTGTTGGTATTGAGCCCAGCACGCATTCACGCCATTTCTGGAATAAGAATGTAGTAAGTATTAAAAATAGGCATAATAGTAATACAACTGACTATCAAATCATAGCAGGAAAATTTATAACTTAAAAATCCATATCTTGCAAATCCTTGTAATACATCTTAGAGAAGGGGATATTGCAATGATACAATACAATGCAATGCAATACAATACAATGATGGCCACTATTCTGGCACAAATCCACCAATCCGCACGGAGCTTGAGTGCTGTTTAGGGTTCATACCCTCTCTCAGCAAGAGGAGGCTGTGCCTCAACAGCCCATATCACATCCCCACTCTTAAGTTTGTAGATGATGAATAAAAATTGTTGGGCAAAGTAGAGTAGGATTATAGTCTGTTTCCATTTTATTTCGTAGAATCTTGTATCGCTTAAAACATGACGTTTTTGAGAATGAAACTCATATTAAAGTTTTGTTTGATTTGCGATTCGATGAAGCAGAGAAAAAGAAATCACGCCCATTCTTGGTTATCATCGAAATAATCAGAAAGTTTCTAATAGCCCTTAGGAAATACTTTCTGTAAGAGGGTAGTTCTTAATTAATTTACACCCAAATTTTTTTCTTTGTCCCGTGACGGTCTTGGGTAAAGCAGCGATGGTGAATACCAGTGATGAGTATACCAACCGTCAGGGTCATTTGGGCAGAGATTCAAAGACATCGCGATTTAGTGAATGAATTAGATATTTGTAGAAAAAAAAAGAAGATATATAATTACTCTATCCTTTTTGGTCGAGCTGTATTGAGAATGAACATTTCTCCGAAATAAAACTAATTTGAATAGGTATGGTACAAACTATTTTTTTTATGCACAACGGGTTAGCACTTGACCTCAATCACACCTGATATAAGTGAAGGTGAAGCCGAAGGTGGAAGCGTACTAACCCGGAAAGCTCATCTTATTTAGGGGACTGGTTATCTCATCTCTTACAACCGGAACACAACAATGCTATTTACATTGCTGTTTGGCGGCAAACTTAGATAAGATGGTGGTAGTAAGCCAGGCGGACATTTAAAGCCCTACCATCTCAAGGCAGAAATAGTACCACGTGTTTGCAATCAGTAGTAGAGTCATCGGTATCCACACCATTGTCTACTTACCCTACTTGTATTTTGAGTGTTAATGTTCTGCGACGTTGAAATAAGTGATACTTTGTCTGGAGTAGAATTCTGTACCACAATTTGGTAGGCCTCCACATCTGCATTAGCGTTGTACTGTGGGTACGAATATTCAGCACCTAGTAATAAATGGTTTCCAGGTTTAACATGAACTCATACATTATTACCGCATCGTTTCAGCGAGAACATTTCTAAAACTTCAAAAGACTTTATGTAAACACTAGCTTTCCTTTAGACTTTATGTAAAAACTATTCAAATCACAGCGAGAGAAGGTCGTGTTACCTCTCCTCCTCGCCTACATATTAGGTCCTTACCTATGAAATTGGCGTATTGTATGAAGAATTTCATTAAGACTGTTTTCTCCATACAAACATTTTTGATTTTTTTTGGGAACGGCAAATCCAAATTTAGCTAAACTTTGTGTGTATTATCGGATAACATTAAGTTATGTATAGGCAGCGTTAATTTTTATAAGTAACCGCTTTATAAAAGTTTCGGCGAATCTAAGAAATGATTATGGGAAGCACATGAAAAGAACTCTGTTCAATTTTTTTTATTATGTGATTTAGCCCAAAAATTTAAAAATATTTTATGTGAAACCTTGAAATAATATTCCATTTTCCAAATAAAAAACAAATTTGGATATAGCTTTGAAAATCGCAGGAATTGGTACATATGATTAACGAAGAAAAAAAAACTCCAATTTCATAGGTAAAGACCCAATATTATAATCAGCTTTGCCGTCGCCGCCCTCTGCTGCAATTCACGACACTAGTGCCCTATGAATCTCACCTCACCCCAGGGGATTGATTCTCATGCATTCGTCATTTTCACTTTGGATAGATATCTATCCAAAAGTGCAAAAGTGACAAACCTATAATGAATATTCATTATGGGTTTGTCACTTTTGCACTTACGTATAAGTGTGAAAGTGAAGATATACTAATGTCTATAGGTGTTGCTATGTCCAATGCACGAGAATTTACGCCCCTGGTACTTAGGCTTGATAGTGTGGACCTTATTTTTGATAGGTTACAGTGGTCGTATGGTAAAAAAGATCACTTCGGGGGAGCTGGTTGGTTCTTTGTCATACTTTTGCATAAAGAAGGAAAACTTACTGTAGATTGTGCCAGCAGCGGCATAGAGCTGTGATATTCTTCCAATGAATCCGGGATCAAGAGTGATTGCTAAAGCAATATTAGTCAGAGCTCCTGTGGTTAATATAACTAAGTCATCTGAAACAACAATTATTATTACAATCCTGTTGGGGATCTTCTTTTCTTTGATGAAGATAATATACGATTTGAAATCAATTTGTTATCAGCCTTGTCCAGCCCACATGGACGTATTTTCCGCTAAAAGTTCAAGATATGTGACAGCAAGATGATTTAAAGCTATGTCTAGTGCCTACATTTAACGGGACTATTAAAACTGTTCTGGATTGCTATGATTATTGTCACTTTAATCATTGCACTTGTATTTGTACTAATATTTTTAAAAATATTTCTTAAGTCTCCTTTTGAAAGCGGTCACTATAAGAGTGCAATGATCAGTGATTCTTGCTAAGTTGTTCCGCACTTTCCGTTCCGTTGAGTTGATAGCTTCATGCAGTATCCTTGTCTATTGCTTCACTTCCTCATAAATTCCACAGAAGCTTGGCACGTTGTATTGACCATGAAGGATTTAAAATTTCTCATTCATGCTAAATTGCTCCAGAGACGCTGTAATTCGTTTAGTCTATAAAATGACCTGTTACTCGCATGGACAGCGAGTAGCATGAGATTAAGGCAACAAGAATAGGTTGCTTAAATTCATAAATCTCTTCAGAGAAAGATAAAGGTACAGGTTGGTTTGACGCAAATAATCGTTTGTGGGCAGAAGCAGTACGCATAATATAATCCACATTCCGAGGGTTACTAAATCGGTTCGATTTAGTGTTGGAGTGTATGCTTTTACTACATTTAATCCCTATAATCCCACTATTCCACCGCCACCAATGCGGAAGTTTAGATATTTAGATGCTTGGATTTTCGTTCCTCAATCATATTTAAACCCTATAATGGATTTGGAAAAATTTGGAACAGAAATATAATATGTGCAATATTATATTATAGCAAAATTTCAAATAAACTCAGAACAATAAACTGTCTTGTAGTTATAAATTGCTGATGATGATAAAGATGCCCCTAAATCTCACGTCCAATTGTGGGAAGATCTTTCACTACCGACTTTTATAACACCTGCAAAGAGGTTCCGATCTGGAGTGGTCCGTATGGAAATCTCTCTTAACAGACTGCGTATCGAGTCGATAGATGCCGAGTGAACATTACCAAGTGGGGCTACACGAACCGCCAACGGGTGCTTGTGCGGTGATACACCACAAACTATGGGGCATCTTCTATGCTGCCTTGCGTGTCCCGACACTTATACGCTACAGGGCCTCTATGATGCCACAGACAATACTACAAGCGTGACCAAAATTCTGGTCCTTAAAAATTTTATGTTTTTGCCATCGATTTGCTAATAAGAAGAAGTTATAAGATAGCAGGGTTAAAATGTATAACTTTATTGCCGTATGACACCCTCCATGTCATAGAATATTTTCCCACTAAAAAGTTATGTAATGCACAAACCTTTATATTTTTTAGACAGTTCTATGAGAGCTATCGATGCATGCTGTGGCTGAGCTTCAAAGCTCTTGTATGTTACTATGTTATTGTCCCCCAGTCCGTCATATCCAAAGTAGAAATCCGATGGATTTGTGTACACTAGTGACGAATTACAACCTCTGTAGACTGGCACCTGAAACCATACAACTGATCATGGAATCGGAAAAACTAACCCCGTTACCTATTATAAAATATAGAATGAGGCTTATGTGTTCAAACTTCGCCAAGGGACATGTATGTAAGTAGATATTCATTTAGCTGATGAAGATGACATTAGCGCTATTTACTACAATGTTTTCGAAAACTTAGCCAGTTCCCTGAATAAATAGGGGTTCTGGCTTTTCACTAAATAAACACGTTTTTTTTTTCATACAAAACTTAAGAGTAGTTCAGGTACTTACATCAGTTCTGTTTAATAAATCCAATATCTTTTGTGTATTGATGAAAACTTGACTCTCGTCTACATTGCCATGACTTGTTGTTAAGCCTATTACTTGTGGTCTGAAAAATATAAATTTAGAATACACACACGAAGTACAGTCGAATATGGAGTTAAAATGATTGAACAATTTCTTGAAATCGCTGCCAATAAGAAAGTGAACAGAACTGAGGAGTGAGCCCTGTAGTACGCCTTAGAAAAGGCAATGTTGTGATAAATGGTGTAGTTCCAAGGACAGTGACGTGACGGTTACGCACTTAACTCGCCAGTACTTGTTAAATGGTGCCTAAATTGTCCCGCTATTATATTTGGTACCTAAGTGTAATCAAGTCAATGCCAGTTTGAGCTGATAATGATTGAAACCTTTTGGACGATAATGACATAATTTAAACCATGAAGGTGGCATTACTGTTAAACAGTATGCATATTTAACATTTTGAAGGTGATTATTGTTTTCTTTTGTTTTGTTACTACGCCAATTATTATAATAGGGTCAACGTTAGTTCAACCCTTTGTTATATACATTTTGACGATAGTAAGCTTGTTTATTGTATGTAAGAAACATTTTTGGGCCACATATTATAGCCTCAACAAGTTTTTTGCGAACTTGCCACAAGCATCTAAAATTAGCAATAAACAAAACTATGCATAATGCTCGTAAATATTGCCTTTTACACATAGTATTGTTTAATGGTAGTTTTGAGTTTATTCAAAGCAATATGACTGTAAGTGTGTTGTGAATAAATAATTTTATATAAAAGTTATAATTCTAGATAAATGTTAAAATCTAAGTAATAATATATAAAGATTGATATTATAGATTTAGCTAACTGGAAGTAAGGCATCTCTAAAATTACTGTACCCTTACATAGCGTCATTTTGTTATATATTGATTGTTTATAATTAAGTATATGACATTAGCACGCAATAAATAATCAATTCAGAATTCTGCTTCATGGGTCAGACTTGATTTCCCAGTTTGTTTAGTATTTCGAATACTTTTATCATGTTTCTTTTTCTATAAAGTATAAAAATGCTATTGTAGATACAATGTAATATGTCCTTTACTATTTCACGCATCACGCCAATTAATGACATTTTACATACAAAATGCAATTTTGCTTCACATGAACCTAATAAATGTTACTTCAAGATTTTCACATTTCAGAGGATCCCTTTATGCATTTTTGTATATTTCAGAACTTGGATTTTGTTTCAGCCATTAAACTTTCAATGTGTGGAACCCCGTGGAGCTTGCACTGGGATATCTTTGACCACCCCATTTGGGACAAAGGTCATGACGGTCCCTATATGCTAAATCTATTAAATAATAGTAATACCTCGAAGAATTATGTAACTTACCCACCAAAGTATTTTTCATGTAACAACGCCATGAATATCGCCATGGCATCGTCTGATCCTGCATCATGGTCGATAATTAACTTTGACCCAGTTGCAGATGTTTGTGAACTGAAAAATCTTTATAATAAATAAATAAATAATATTTCTGTCTTTGTACATACAAAGCTCCATCTAGTTCCACATTAATCAACTAGGCCCCGTAATCTGTTTTTATTTCTATTTTCTTTTTCCCAAAACATTTACTTCTCGGCTAAGACGGAGGTTATAATTTATCCTGTCATATTTTCTATGGGTGATCCACACGATACAGGTCCGCCTAATGTGGGGATCACTCCTAGTTATACCACTGCAACAATATAAGCCATGTATAAAAATTACAGCGTCTAATTTAATATAGAATATTGTTAATATTTGCATGTTCTGTTATTGTTGTGAAATTAAATATTTTGCATCATTTTCATTTTCATATCACTATCAGGATTTGAACCTGCGACTAGAGGTGGACATGTCAAGTCGAAGCAGGTCGTTATGATTATTTCTATATCATCAACCCACCTCCCTCCATTGCTGATTACAAGCCTTCTCTATTGAGTGTTGATTGAATGCTTATTGAGTACTTATTGAGTGTCATTAATTTTATTAATCCTCGCTGTAAAGATGGGTGTTAGAATATGTTTCTCTATGGTATTGTATATCCAAAACGGCTGAACCTATTTGAAAAATGCTAGTGTTTGCAAGATGGTTCCAAGCCATATTTAAAGGTCTCGTGCATATTTTATGGGATAGTTGCCTGATTTTCTGTAAATCTAATACTCTTGGTCTACAGATCCCACGATTACAGCTAATAGTTTATTTATTTGTTGCTCAGAAAATACATGAAGCAGAGATGAGAATGTTGAGATGGATGACTGGAGTGACGAGAATTGATTGAATAAGGAATGAGTATGTAAAAGGGATTTTAAAAATGACACCCGTGACAGAAAAGTTGAAAGGAAATCGTTTAGCTTGGTATGGACATGTTATGAGGAGAGATGAAACACATGTTACTAATAGAGTGATGAATATGGATTCGATGCTTGGAAAGGAAGAGGAAGACTACGGAAAAGATGGCTGGATTGTGTGAAGGGTGATATAAACGAAAAGGGCGTGAATGATGAGGTAAAGGCTGATAGATGAGATTGGAAGAATAAGACGTAATGCGCCGATCCTAAATAAATTGGGACCAGGCTAAGAAGACGATCAATCATGATGAAACGTATGAACGGATTTGGATGAAAAAAAACGGTTTTTGGTAGGAATTTGGAGAGTGACCATTTTATTTATATTTCATGCAATTTTGTATTTCAAGTTTTGGTGTATAGGTAAAGGTAGATTTTGGGCAGCAAAAGTGAATGATTGTTTGCAAGTGACATTTCACTTTGGCGGATTCATGTTATCCACTTATATTTACACTAAGTGGGCTTATATTTACACTATGTATGACGGATTGCAATATTTTGATAGACAGAGAAAAAGTGGAGCAAGTGCGTGAATTTGTGTATTTGGGTTCACTGTTTACAAGGGATGGTAAGTGTGAGAAGGACATCGAAAGAAGAGTGAATGCCGGAAATCAGGTAAATGGAGCACTGCATGCCTTTATGAGGAGCCAGAATGTGTCCAAAAAAGCTCGTCTGGCTGTTCATGGCGGGGTGCTGGTTCCAACATTGACTTACGGGAGTGAATGCTGGGTATGGCAAAAGAAGAATGAAAGTAGAATAAATGCAGTGGAAATGAGATCATTGAGAAGTATGAATGGGGTGACTCTGAAAGATAAAATCAGAAATAGTGTAATTAGGGAGTTAAGCAGTGTGAATGAAGATGTAGTGACAAAGATTGAAAAAGGTATGCTGAGATGGTTTGGACATGTGGAGAGGATGAATGAAAGAAGACTTACGAAAGAGATATACAAAGCGAATGTGGATGGTAGTGTTGGTAGGGGAAGACCACGGCGAACGTACCATGATCAAATCGGGGACGTCTTAAAGAAAGGCCAAGTCAAGAGTACCCTAAACCGACGAGCATGTATGAACAACCTTATGAGAGTGAAGGAAGCAGAAGAGGTGTGTCAGGATCGTAGCAAGTGGAAGTCTGTGGTCTCTGCCTACCCCAATGGGAAACAGGCGTGACATTATGTATGTATGTATGTATGTATGTAAGTGGGCCCCGTTAATCAAATAGTTAATTTCGTTAATCGCTAATCCGTTACTAAAAATGCTAACTCTTAGCTTAAAAAATAGAAAGACTTAAAAATAACAGCGATCGTTAATAACATGTTCAAAGGTAATGTCAACATACTGAACGCTTTACAGTGTTTTGGCAGAATATCTATCTAATTTTACAAAAGAAGCTTAATTTTAATAATGTAAGTCTTCTTTGTTTCTATTCTGTAAGTTTTTCTTTTACTTAAGAAAAAGCATTCATTGACATTTAGTATATTATTCATGAGTGTACTACGGTCCATTTAGGAATCTGTCCTTATAGGAATAAATGAAAAATAATATATAACTGGAGTTATGAACACACTCGACACTGGCAGAAATCTCGCCCAAATTAGGTACACTTATACACGCGAGCGACTGTCTAAATAGTAAAAACTGAAATAAGATAGAAAATATAAACTCACCTGAATAAAAATAATACAAATAAAATTGAACCTCTCATGTCAAGCACTTGTCTTCAGTATCTACACCATATCGGTATTTGCGTATATTTAAAACTGGTAATCTTTAGTGGCCGTAAATTAGTCAATAAAACAACTCCAAAAGACTAAAGTCAGGTAACCAATCATCTATGCATCACGAGTACCTTATAACCAAGGAAAGATCGTGATTCAAATATTTAATGGACGTAAAGATTTGCAATACGTCAATATGGATCAAAATGAGAGTATACATACAGTTCAAAATGAAATCTCCACATCAAAAAAAGAAATAAGCAATGACGAATAAAGAAGTATTGGTGAGATTGTGGTCAAACGCGTATCCAGTTAACCATAAAAATAAATTCAATGTAACTGGTCTGGCATTTAATTGATTGAACACGCCAGTTAAAAAATAAAAACACTGGATACCAACCTTGAAATTGGTTGTAGTACATTACTTTGAAATTGCATAAAATCAGCTTGTATAATAAACAATTAATTAAAATTGCTACATCCTAAGGGGTATACATGTGATACTAATATTACGTAAACCTAAGACCATAAATACCCATGTGAAAGCAATAAATTGATTGATTGAAATTTAAAACAATTCACCAAAGTTAATAAAATTAGAATGATAGCAATTTTGAAACAAGACAGATATTTTAAAAACTATTCAATGCAAATACCATTCACAATACTTGACATACAAACTACGAATAGGTAAACTATTTGAGTAATATTACATAAAAATCTTATTATCTTTGTTTATCTAAATACTTTGATAATACTAATTGTATTGATGTAACACGTATGCTCTTTATGAAAATTGGTCACAGAATAAGCAAATCTTGGAAAGGAACGACCTCGTTGAGTTCAAGTTTAAAAATGTCGTAGTTAGAATTGCAATATTATAGTTTCAGGAAATGTCAGGTGACCATATTAAAACAGTTTGCTAATCGCAAAGTTATTAAAGCTCACGAATTCCCATTAGGAGGCAAGACAATGGCGATTTGTGGAGTAACATTTCTTAAATTTTTACATTAGCATTAACATTTCTTACATTAGTGTCGGTGGCTCAGCGGTTAAGACGCGGTCTCCCAATTTGAGAAGTCCGCTTTTGATTCCCGGACAGGCCGTGTACCATTGAGTTTTTAAATTAAATGTAATTACTTATGTGCCAATTGCTCCTAAAAGGCGAGGGAAAACATCGTGAGGAAATGCCTGAAAAATTAAAATTCAAAGGCATGGTGAAATCCCCAACCCGCATTTATATCCTAATATAAAGGAAACTTCAAGGACCTATCCTTACCTATGAAATTGACGTTTTGTATGAAGAATTTCATTAAGACTGTTTTCTCCATACAAACTTTTTGTATTTTTTTTTGGGAACGGCAAATCCAAATCTAAAGTTTGTGTGTATTATCAGATAACATTATGTTAAGTATAGGCAGCGTTAATTTTTAAAAGTAACCGCTTTATAAAAGTATCAACGAATCTAAGAAATGATTATGGGAAGCATAATAAAAGTGCTCTGTAAATTTTTTTTTATTAAGTGATTTAGCCCAGAAATTAAAAAATATTCCATGTGAAACCTTGAAATACTATTCCATTTTCCAAATAAAAAACAAGTTTGGATATAGCTTTGAAAATCGCAGGAATTGGTACATATGATTAACGAAGAAAAAAAACTCCAATTTCATAGGTAAAGACCCAATACTTAATACTTTACCGAGTACTTAAACATGTACCCCGCTGGGGTTCGAACCCGCGACCTCGGAATCGTAAACCCAATATTGTTTACATTGAGCCACGGAGGAGGAGAAAGTAAACCTTGTATCTTAATTTTTAAACATTACAGAGTTCCACGGAGATTGTGAAATTTCCATGGTAACGATTTAAGTAACTAAGACTGGTGACTAAGACACCGTAGCCGTGTGATTCCCAGCAGAGTAAAATAGAACCAACCAATCTTTTCTCGTGGGTATCATATAAGGAGTCTCATAGATCATGAGCGTAACAGCCCAGAGACGGGCAATAGCGTTATTGGTCGGTCAAAATTCTGCGTTGGCCAACCCTGCCCACATCGTGCCAAATAGGGAACATCCACCCTTAGAAACCGTTCCAAATCGTGTCATGGGAGAGGCTTCAGGTCCTTCAGTGAATTTATCTAGGCGCTGATATGATTGGGAGGATGCTTTGATTTATTTTTAAACTCCAATACAAATAGGGGTGTTAGGTATTTATAAGATTAAAGTTAAAGACAAGTGTCGATCACTAATCGTATGGTATGTTGACTTCACAAGAAAAATTTAAAGCATTACAATTTTAAAGGCATTCATATAAATTTAAGCCGTTTGAGCTAGGACTGGATAGACACTTTTGAAGCATACATATACTTACTGTTCAACTTATACCTTGAAGATAACAAAGCGAAACTTATATCATTGAGCGCCTTTCTTCGGTGTGTTAAACCCTTAACACACCGAAGAAAGGCGCTGAAAGGTATATGACGTAAAAATCGACGGTGCTGCCAATTAAGTAAATAAGTATAATAGGTCCTTACCTATGAAATTGGTGTTTTGTATTAAGAATTTCATTAAGACTGTTTTCTCCATACAAATATTTTTGATTTTTTTTTTGGGGACGGTAAGTCCAAATTTAGCTAAACTTTGTGTGTATTATCGGATAACATGTATAGGCAGCGTTCATTTTTAAAAGTAACCGCTTTATAAAAGTTTCAACGAATCTAGAAATGATTATGGGATGCACATGAAAAGAGCTCTGTTCAAATTTTTTTTATTATGTGATTTAGCCCAGAAATTAAAAAATATTTCTTGAAATAATATTCCATTTTCCAAATAAAAAACAAATTTGGACATAGTTTTGAAAATCGCAGGAATTGGATATGATTAACGCAGAAAAAAACTCCAATTTCATATGTAAAGACCCATTATAATATGTATATCATAAACAAGACCTTAACAGGGAAAACCAAGAATGTCAAACTGTAGTTGATTTAAATTCCGATATTTTAAAGAATTGCAAACGTTTTGTGCTACTCAGATAACCTACTATCGTTAAAACGCTGTCAAGAGGCCACCGTGATCCGTTTTAATGATTGTGGATAATCTGAGCAATACAAAACTATATAATATAGTATACATATAATTACTAAATAAGTAGGTGTAGTAAAATAAAATTCTGGACTCTTTAGGAATTGCCGAAATTTATTATCTATCTGGGGACATGAACTTCGTGTCAACGATAAATATAATATAAAAGCCGGTTAGGGTACCTTGTACACAAACAAACATTTCCTTTTATAGAATCCTTTAAAATATCAACACATTCTCATTCCGAATTTCGCGACCAAGTCGATAATAAATTGTCATAATAAGCGGTAAAAAAATAATATGTTAATTGTAGGCACCTTATAATAAACTTTTTCAAAATTAAATAAATTACGGGTTGATAAGTCCGTTTCAAATTAAGAATTTTTTTACTTTATTTTATACGGTAAATACATTTTAAATTTGGCTGTACCGGTTTACGATTTTAGAAATCTATACAGTTGCAATTTTATAATTGATTTATATCACAATTCTTTTACTGAACAAATCTTTATCTAGTAAGAACTAGATAAAACAGCGCCACATCTTAGAATCAGACTGTTCAGAATTAATGGCCAAAAACCGTGCACAATCACAATTTATTTTAGTCTGTGCACACAACCTGTAAATCAGTCACATAAAGGTGCAAGAAAATAATTTAATATTGATTAAAAATATGACTTTTACGAGTTTCTTTGTTTTATACTTAAAAGATACTCGCATTCTGTTTATTTTTCTGTGTTAAGTGATGCATTTTTTTACAACATAAATCACAATTTGATACGACATTTCGCGAAGGAAGTCGATGTGTGACTGAGTTCCCCTTGGTTCCAAACTTCCGTTTTAACACCAATGAAGTAGTGCCATTTTGATTGTTTTGTCCCGATCCATATGCAGTAATATATAAGTCTATCTTTTCAAGACTGCCAGCTCTCTTACAAGTTTATTTCATTTCATTTCTCGATCTTTTTAATACTTAAAATTGAACTATAAACCAGAAATATGATCGTTTGTTGTGTAGTGTGCAGTGTATTATGTGGGTGAGTATGTGTGAGTGAAGATAGAAACGTAGGTAGATAGTTAAATGTTAATATTATATCACATGTTGTGTGTTATATTGATATGCCTAACCGCCTCCGTGGCTCAATGTAAACAACATTGGGTTTATGATTCGGAGGTCGCGGGTTCGATCCCCAGCGGGGTGCATGTTTGAGTACTCGGTTTGGTTGGTGGTAGTGGATTTTAAACGTCCGCCTGGCTAGCTACCACCATCTTATCGAAATCTGCCGCCAAGCAGCAATGTTAATGGCGTTGTTGTGTTCCGGTTGTCAGAGATAGGATGGCCAGTCCCCCAAAGTGTTCGGGTTTCCGGGTCAGTACGCTTCCACCTTCGACCTCATCTTCACTTAACATCAGGTATGATTGAGGTCAATTACCAACCCGTTGTACATAAAAAAATAGCAAGACTAATGTAGTCTATGCAACCCACGGAACCACTGTTCAAAGAGCAGTGTACGCTTTGACCACTTTTTGTCCGAGTATGATGACATTTTATCAAGCGATGATGGCGTAACAAAGTGGTGCTATTATTTAAGTCACACAACTCACTACTGTAATGGTTACGTAAATGACTACACTTCCTAAATGATGGATGAATAATTTAATGATAATATTATTGTCTTTGAGACCATGCTATGTTCGATACAATGGTGACACGTTGTGGGGAAATGATCCTGAAGATCAGTATGTATTCGAATAATATTATGACGACTGTCTGCTGTACTGGATAATGATCCTGTTAGCGTAATCAACGGTTGCGAGTTCGAATCCGGCGAGGGGTAAATGTTTGTGTGAAGAATCATCACCATCTCAGCCCGTACACATTCCATTGCAGGGAATAGGCTCGTATAATGAAGGAGTATGGACCGTAGTCCACCACGCTGGCCTAATGCGGGTTGCGGACTTCACATGCCTTAGAATTTTTATTTCTCAGGCATGCAAGTTTCCTCACGATGTTTTCCTTTACCATTTAAGAGCAAAAACCCAACACCGTCCCATGGCTCTACCACATTTCGGTATACGGGCCGAAGCTGCAAGTGTCTCCTCAGGCTTTCCCCACGCACACTTTCTTGATACTCCACAATTTTTTTATCTATATCCTGTTTACGACCGTTTAAGAGCAGTCGGATTAATGCACATAAGTAATTAAATTAAATTTAAAAACTCATTGGTGCACGGCCTGCCTGGACCTCCTCTAAATTGGGAGACCGCGTCTTAACTGCTGAGTCACCAACGCTCTCCCGACGACGATGTGTGAGGAATACCAATATTTATTCCCGAGTCATGGATGTTTATATTTATGTATGTTTATCCGTTATCTAGTATCCATAGTACACGCTTTATTTAGTTTGGGATAAGATGATTGATGTAAGTGTTCGAAATATTTATTTATTTATTACTAGCTTTCCGCCCGCGGCTTCGCCTGCGTGGAATACAAAGATATACAAATGCACTTCAATAAAACTCTCTTTTTATTTATATGATGAAGATTTTATGAAGTACTCCAAGAATCGAGAATACTTAATAAAATGTCTCTTTACAGGAAGAAATTTAGTATGCACAACTGCATCTGAACTCCTTCATTAGATTATTTCTATTAAGTGGACAGAGACAGGCTGATCATAATATGAGAAATCATGGGTCAATATTACAAATATTTTATTTGTTCACAAGCAATAAACTAAGAAGAACAATAGCTAAGAAGGCAGAGAGGTGAATCCAAATTAATCGCAATAAAGATTGCGGAAATTTGTTTATCCCGCGAACTACACACTTTATCGAGATATCCTATGTCTTAATCCAGGGTACATTCTACTTATATACCAAATTTCATCCAAATCCGTTAATTCCTTTCACCGTGATTTAGCAAGAAACAAACATACAAACTTTCGCATTTATAATATTAGTTAGATAACTGAGCTCCTGCGTCGCTTAATGTAAACAGTATAAGAGTTACAAGAGTGGAAACGTACATACATGCATAACCTTACGACCATCACCCCAAATGGGGTGATCAGAGACATCCCAAGCATTAGCGTTCGGGTGTTCCAAACATTAAAAGTTTAATACTTGAAATTTATAGAAATACACACGTGACAGGAGCTGAGATGATCACCGTTAAAACCATGTAGTAGATGTTTTTTGTGGAAAGTCCCATAGGCACCTTTTACGACACCTACGGGAAGAGACTGGTTAGTTCTACTCTTGTTACGTGCCGAAACCCGAAACGGATATAAATTAAATTTCTTTACTGAAGAAACGAGCCGTTCGTGCAATTTAGCAAATGAGACCTATAGTGTTACTTGCTAAATTGCACGAACTAAAAATGAAACTGAGAATTTCTTGTAAAGGTACAAGGTATAGGTTGCTTTTTTAAGCACATCTGGTTAGCACTTGACCTTAACACCTAATGTTAAGTGAAGATGAGGCCGAAGGTGGAAGCGTACTGCCCTGGAAGTCCCATCTAATTTGGAGGACTGGCTATCTTATCTTTGACAACCGGAACACAACAATGCTATTAACCATTGCTGTTTAGTGGCAGACTTAGATAAGATGATGGTATCTACCCAAACGTGAATTTAGAATGCTCCACCACCGATTAAATTGAGTAAATATATACTCAGCTGGGGATCGTACCCGCGACCTTCGATTTATAAGCCTTATGTTGTTTATATTGAGCCACGGAGGCAGTTAAAATGTAGTGAATGGTATATAGAAATGTAAATGTTAACATCAGGTGTGATTGAGGTCGAGTGCTAACCCGTTGTGGATAAAAAAAAGAATAGAAGAGTTTGGAATACGAAGATGAACCTTAATATCATCGTGTTGTGTGTCTTTTTTTTCGCTCCCTACGCCAAGTATGTAGAAGCCCCTGACTTACTTGAGCGGCCCCAGGAATCACTCCAACTCGTCAACAACCATTCATGCTGGGTGCACGCACAGCTTGATTTTTTTACAAGATATAATGCAATAGATCTAGCGCACTAGGTAACATTAATATACACTTTAAGGTGCAGGTGACTGTATTACAGTGATTACTACTATTATAATTTAAGCCAAACGTCGATTGGTTGTGCATAAAAAAAAACAACAAATCGTACGTGTAACAAAAAATACAAACAAAGTTTGGAATGGAGAAGTATTTCACTTCAATTAAACTGCTTATTTCTTAAGAATAACTTAGTAAAGGCAACTATGCACCCCGATTTAGAATTATTTGAAATTAATTCACCTATATTGTATTTCTTATAATATTATATAACGAAATAAACAAATATTTCACGTCTCAGTTTCACGTAGGTACGTACAGTGACAAGTAAGGATACAAAAGGCAAAAGTTCCACAAATAGAAAATACCACAGACTGTAAAAGGGGTGCGTTCAATTCTATTCCCCAACAAATTATTCAAGAATAACTTGCACCCAGATTTAACATTAATTCACCTATACTGTCATTCTTATGATACTACCTAGGTAATTTCATCAAACTCATAAAATGTATTAAACAAAATTAACACACAATTATGTTTGCTGTAATATTTATTCAATGAATGTATTTATATTTACACTGGTATAAAAGTTTAGTTTAATGAGCCATGTCGCCTGAATTAAAGAATATAATTACAATGTCGGACAAAATATAATTATACAATTTTTTCAATTTCGTTTTCTAAATCCAATTTATTATGCAACAGCTCAGCGGAGAATATTTCATATAGGAACTGCTTATAAGGCTCTTCTAGGATTGAGTACACCATTTTGATATTAGCATCGCTGAACCCGGTGAAAGTGTTAGTGTTTAAGCCTCGGTGTTTACCTGAAAATTTCAAATATACCGGTTGTAATAACAAGATTGAAAAATTTTGCTAAAATATTTAATTATTTTTTTTGCCTCAAGCTTTTACCAAAAAATATCGCATTAGGTACCTATCTGTTGAGTTCAATTATTACTTTAATTATAATTTGTTGTAGATATTAGCATAGAGGAATAACACTACCGAAATTAGTATTCAAAACTATGTTCCATTGCCACTACTCAAAGAAATTTTTTTTCTTAAATTTATTGTGGATTTTTTATATAACATCTACTTTTCCTCTTCTGTTAATGTAAAATTCAACAACAAGATAATATAATGTCATCCATTGTCAATATCACTAAATGAACACAGAGTACCTATTTCATTTTGGATTAGGGTCATGTTTGTCTTTGGATGGGTGGGTGATCAATGGTAGCATTCTCATACAGTGCTTCCGTTCTTCGGAATGCACATTAAGCCAAGATAGTGACTTAGTTGAAGCTTAGATATGTTTCACTATCAGATAGTTTCACGCATATTCATCGCACCTTATTGGCGTGCCTAATGAGAAATGCCCATGTCGTCCGAACTGCAGAGGCATGGTCTTCCCTCACTAGGAAACCCAGTTAGAGAAGACCCGGCAAGCTTTTACCCGAGGCCACATTTACCCTACGATCATAAGGTGATGGTGACTTACCGCATAAAATAATACTATTGTTCGAGTATCTGTATTCTTCAACTAAACTTTCCTTTAACACTATGGACATAGTTGACTGATCCAATTGCGTCCACCTGTCAGTTCTTGCCAATTCGATTTCTTCAAACATATTCAGACTATGTATCATTGCAGTCGATAATGTGCCTAGCACGTTTTCTCGCCATTCCTGAAAAATAAGGTTATATCAGTTTTCAACTTTACTCAAACCAATATTGTATTACGCTCTGTTTTGTTGTTAAATAGTTTACATCACAATCCACTACTACATTCTTTATTGCACAATTCATCATCGTTTCCGTTTCCTCCTCTGCCCTTTTATCTCTTCCATTTAAGAGCTATACTCTTGTCGGTGGAGTCCTTTCTTTCCTCTGCCCTTATATGACTACAATAAATTCGAGACAGTAACTTACACAATAAATATCAGAATCTTTTTCTCAATAATCAGAAACTAAGAAATTTCTAAAAATCCTTTTATACAGCCTTCAGGCTCTAAGTAAGGTTGTATATAAATTTTACCATTATTTATTTATTATTATTTTTCATATTTAGTTCTTATGGTAAATAGATATTGATATTGCGATGATTGTGATTCCTTTACCACAGTTGTCTGTAAGAGGTCGCTCCCAACGATATGACTATCTTGGTACACCTGAATAGACTGTATCTCTGCATATTTATATGTTGTATATAGTAAAGAAATTTTATTCATCCAAATTGAATATTTATGTTCAAATTGGCGAACCCTATTTATTATCATTGCTTGGATCTGTTCCTACTTTAGGTCACCATCAGACACTCAATATATTGGAGATGGGAACATTAGTATTAGTCTAAACATTTGAGTTCATATAAGGAGATCATAAGATCAACAGTTATGGTGGAAAGCTGTCAGAAAATTGTAAAAACACCTGAAGAACCTAGAAATCACTGAATTCATTTTGACCAGATATCAGTTCCGCAATTTAGTCTTTACAATATAAACGCATCCTATATAACGAACACTAAAGGTGTGTCTAACATACATACACAGCATACACATAATGGAAAAAAGGTTCAAATTGAGTCAAAGATCAAAAATTGACAAATATAAATAAATATCCATAGGCATACACATCGCCATCCAGTTCCACACTAAACAGTAAGGCTTGTATTATGTATACCAGATGGTTGATGTACTACACAATAATTGAACCGCCAAAAATTGGCAAAACAACCGAAAAGATTCCACTATCTATCTCCGGAGTGCATCCTCAGATCTTAACTGATCTGATATCTTGAAGATATTTTCGGAATGCAAATTCTTGATTCGTTGGTGTAAATACCAAAATCGCTATATATATGTATGCCTAAAATATGTAATGAGTTCCCTCAATTCCTAATAGATCCCATCATCAGAACAGAATTATGTTGAACTTGGGATCACCCTGGAAATAATATGTCCAATTAAATAAAAAAAGAATTTTTCGAATCTGCTTATAAATGACTGAGTTCTGAGGTAACAAAGATGAATTGATAACCCCCTCGTTTTTTGAATTCGGTTAAAAATACATTTCTTTTGTAAATAAATACATATTATAAATGAAAACATTCTATCGATACCTCTGAGCTCAAAGGTCGTAACGGACAAAATGGGACTTTCCAAGAGACGCAAAAAACGAGTAAAAAAAATTTTGTATTTACTCTAGCTCCTTTGTTTTTTGTGCTATATAAATGAAACCTAGGAAGAAAATGCAAAGAATTTGTGGTATTTTCTAAAGCAGTATTGAAAAAGTGCCCTGGTGTTATATTTACAGAGATAGGTAGATGTTCTTTACGACCACGAATTTGCAAAAGAATGTGCTTTACGCCCTTCGAATTTTCATCCTATGCAAGAAACTTAGGGTGTAAATCTAATTTATTGCACACGTCTGTACGTATTAAGGTAATAATTGACATGTGTTAATATTTTTTAGGTTCTAAAGGAGTAAGTAATTATTCCATAAGGATAATTACAGATCGTTCACACTTATTTTGCCTCTGACATTTGGGTGTTTTGTTCTTATTTCGAGATGATAGGATTGGAAATGAGAAAAATCATACGTCAGATGTATGAAATATCAGAGGTAAAATAACTGTGTTACTGACATTTTCGATCGTATTACAATGAAAGAAGATTTAAAGTGACAGTAACACAACGATATTTATATCGTATAATTATCTTTATTAACAACGATAATTATTGTAACGCTGCATGTAATGTATGTGTCCGCATTCATCATACAAACATTATGCCTCTTGCGGATGTTTCTTTTTTATAAATAAATAAATATAATAATAGTTCCACACTAAGCAACTAGGCTTGTATTATAGATACCAGATGGCTCATAAACTACACAAATACTTTATTTTTGTAAATAAATACACATATAAATGAAAAACATCCCTCGGGAACACATGTCTATATTCATCATACAAACATATGCCCCTAGCGGGATTCGAACCCGCGACCTTTAGGTATAGCAGCAGAATTTCTAACCACTACACCAAACAGGTCTTCGATTCGAATTCGAATCCATCGTCGTCGTTGTGATCACAAAAAGTTTTCTATTGCATTAGTAACTTACTCTCGTTATATGCCTCTGTTCTCTTTTAACCTCTGAATACGGTACCACTGTGACTTTTTCAGGTCGTGATCTCATCATTGCCATGTAATATGCCTCGACATCCACTATTGCATTAAATTCAGGGTCCGGATATTCAGGACCTGTTAATGAAGCAAAAATTTGTACGCTTTATATTGTAATATTTAGTAAAATATATTTTTTCTTTATGTGCAATTACATGTGTCTGTATATTTATATCAAAAAACTATTGGTAAATATTGGAAACTCGTGTGTGTTTAGTAAAACTAATGTAATACAACACAATCTAATAACTTTATAAGAAGTGAAAAAAAAAGAAAAAACCAAAAAATATATTAAGTTTTTCCCTAATTAAGATTGTGTTGTATATTTTTTTTTATGAACTTGATTGGTTGGTTGATACTTGACCTCAATCACACCTGATGTTAAGTGAAGATGTGGTCGATGGTGGAAGCGTACTGACCCGGAAACCCCAACACATTTGGCGGACTGCCTATCTTATCTCTGACAACCGGAACACAACAATGCTTTTAACATTGCTGCTTGGCGGCAGATTTAGATAAGATGGTGGTAGCTAGCCAGGCGGACATTTAAAATGCCCTACCACATGTACCTAAACATGTACCCCGCTGGGGATCGAACCCGCGACCTCTGAATCGTAAACCCAACGTTGTTTACATTGAGCCACTGAGGCGGTTAAAGATGTTTTGAAGATATTGTGTACAATATACGTGCGTGTGTATGTATGGTAATTTACATAGTACTAGTCTAGCCTGCACTAACCATAAATATTTCCAGCAGCCACATAGAGCTGTGTAATCCTATCGAGGAACCCTGGATCCAGTGTCAATACCAGTGCTATATTTGTGAGGGCACCCAGTGATACAACCGTAAGTTCACCTGAAAATATTGAAAGAAACGAATTATAGAATTATAAATTTATACTGACAAATTTGCTATTCTACCGGTCGCTCTGGAAGTCTATGGAGAGGGCTTATGTTCAACAGTGAATATCCTATGGCTGACAAATTCTTTTCATCATTTACACGTCCCTACTGTTCGGACAACGTTTAACTGGAAGAATTTATGAGCCCAAATCCACCAAATGATCCCAGTGCAGATTTAAGGATTTGTGTCAAACTATATAGTGACTATTTGACAGTAAGTGATTTAAGCCGCTCCTCTAAGCCATCGACTTAGCTTAACGACTGCCTTCATTTAAAAATAACCGGAATCGACTATTTAACTTGCTCTATGTACGGAAACATTATTATTGATCCGCCAAAAATTGGCGAAACAACCAATTTTAGTAAAGCGACCTACCCTCACTTTTTCACTTAGTGCCTACTATAGGAACTCTTTACTTTTAGAAACTCAAACTATACCTCCCTCTGCGAGAATAACTAGAATTTTAAAAAGTTAAGAAAACCCCCGTCAGACTATGATATCGTCCAAATACAAAAAACTACTGTGTTAAAAGCTAAATATCTTAGAAACGGCTTAATCGATTTTCATCAATCTTGGCTAATAACCTATTCTTTTGTTTATTCTTTAATAATAAAGGAATCTTTACTCAAATCAGATAACGCATTACTGAAATACATGCTTAAAAAAATTGGACTCTCACACCGTCGTTTTTCGTCGGGAGTTAAAAATGCATAGTGATCACCATCCAAGGACTAACAACACCAAAAATTGCTTAACTTCTTTAATCGAAAGCGAATACGACTGCCCCATGAGTGATATTATGTTAACATTACACACCTTCATATTTCTTTGACAGTTCAATAATAGCCATCACTCCGTCCTGTGACTGTGCTTCAATAGGTTCGAATGTAACATTCGGATTATCACCAAGGCCATCTATACCGTAGTTATGGTCAGTTGGAAGGGTATATAAAAGAGATTGTTTCTGACCTCTGTAGATTGGTATCTGAAAATTTAAAGACTATCAATATCTTATGTATCGTGAAAACGACAACTCTTTCTGCTATATGAGTAGCTTCTGCTGTGAATCACCATAATATAAGTAAATAAGGTTACCAGAATCTTAGTTTTTCTGCAGTGGATTGTTGTATTTTTATTTATTTATTTTGAAAACGAACAGCGTGTACTAGAACTGATATTTTTTTAAATTATAATTAACATAAGGCGAATTTTTATCTTATTTTATAACACATTATTGTTTGTATCGTGATATAGATTATTTTATTATTAAGAGAAGAATAGTTTGGTCTATTCTGTTTTATTCTTTTATACAATAGTAGTCTCCGTGAGCATAGTGCATGCATAGGTAATTTTACAGATGTGATCGCATTTGATTTTAATTTAATTTTTTTTTTTCACTTTGTAGCCTAAATACACTATCAAGCTAAGGTTTCTTTTATCGTGGTTCACTTAAAGTAAAATTATGATAAATTCATAATTTAGAGGGTGGATGCTCCAGAAGCAACTGAAAAATTAAACTGGGCATGGTTTTGAAAGCTACAGATTTTAAAATTACTTTAATTTGAATATTTTGTCAGATTAAGAGATTTTTAAGTCGTTAACAATGAGCACCTTCTCTAACTATGTCTTCAGATATAATGGCATCTTCGCCTTTAATAAAAAACTGTCAGAATTTATTTAGACCTTTGGATGACTTTATCTATGTAAACTACAGAAATGTGAAGACAATTCATTAATAATAATAAATATTTCGGACACTTAAGTACACCCATTATCTAGTCTCAAAATATGTAAGTACTATGGATTCTAGTTAACACGATTATCAGTTTGTATCAGACACGATAGAAGTTATAACGTCGATATATAGAATATAAGATATATAGAATATAAGTTATTGTTATAACGTCGAGAAAGCGGGTTGTCCCTGAACGTATTAATAACGAGGACAAGTGATTATAGTCACGGCGACATTTGGTAACTCTTATTTCATTGCTTCTTCACCGTAAAGCAATAAACTACTGTGCATACTCAAACGGTTAATGGACAAGCAATATCGGATAAAATGTTTATAGTGTATGTGTTACTCACGTCCCGGCGCTTAGCTATATCCAATATTCTTTGAGTATTTTTGAAGACTTGACTTTCATTGACATTTGCATGGGTAGTGGTTAAGCCTACCACTTGTGGTCTGAAAAACGTATCGAATGTTGAACAAAAATTAATTATTCGTTATTATATAGCAACACCCTATATACTATTGCTACACTACTACACTCACATATACATGACCATCTACTGTATATAAGGTTTAACAAAATTTACCCGACAAACTTTGGCAATTGCACGTACATGACAATAAAATAATATATTCATTAAAAAAACTAGCATTAAAAATTTTGTTTCCGAGTATAAAAATTAAATGTAAGTGATAATGAAAACACACATTAGCAGACTTACTTCATTTCGATTGTACCTTGGTTAATCAATGAGAAAAAACAGGCAACATTCCATTAATATGGAAGACGCCAAAGGGGATGGCGGGTGGCGGGGCACAGGGCGCAACCAATCACAGCAAGTCGCGGCGAACGGCTTGTGATCGCCTTTCGGCGTCTTCAAAGATACCGCGGCACGTGTTTGTGTGTTGTGGCAAAGACTTAGAGCGCGCGGCCATTAAGGCCCAACTCACAAAATTTACAATTTCTAAATTTTATTTTTTGAATAAAATCTGTTAACTTTAATGTTCTATTTTTTATTATTTTTTTCCTAATAGGTACATCCTATACATACACTCTGCAACGTTTGTCGGGTTAATTTTGTAAGACTCTATATAATAATAATAAATATTTCGGACACTTACACCAATCATCTAGTCTCATACTAAACAAAGTTTATACTGTGGATGCTTAGACATCGGATAAAAAAACATAAATATTTATATAAACATCCATGGCTCGGGAATATTCATATTCATTACACAAATATTTCCCCTTGCGAGATTCGAACTCGCAGCCGTTAGTTTCGCTGACAGGATCATTGTCCACTACACCAATCGGTCGCCTTAAAACCCATTCATGGTCAGGATATAGCAGTGGTCAAACAAATTCTTCCATATTAACCCCACTGAGAAAAACTGCCACCGAGAAACGATGGCTCATCTGCAAATCTTTCAGTAGGCTTCGGTCGGGCGATGGCAGACAGAGAAAAATTAGGAAGGAGTGGGGTTTGTATAATAGCAAGAAGTGTAACTGCGGCATCACGTACTCTATGGCACACTTACTTTTGTGCCCTAACTCCCCAATTTCTTGCACAGAAGACGACCCTAACCTTGTCACCCAACCTGTCACAGGCTCTCTACGCTATTGTTTGAACTACCTGTGTTTTACTACATAATAAATAAATATCCTTGGACATACACACGGCGCTATCTAGTTCTTCAGTAAGCAACTATAGGCTTGTGTTGTGGATACTAGATGGTTGATATACTACATAAATATTTTTTTTTGTTGTAAATAAATACTTATTATAAATGAAAACATCCATAACTCGAGTACACGTGTCGGTATTCACCACATAAACATATGCCCCTAGCGGGATTCGAACCTGCGACCATTTGATATAGTGGTTAGAGTTTTTTTTTTTTTTTTTTTTTTATTAAAAACTGGTTTCGCGTTTGGCTACAATCTCACCTGATGGAAAGTGACGATGTAGTAGTAGTAGTTTCTAACCACTACACCAAACAGGTCGTCAATAACTTGATAGAGCGATGTTCGATGTTTAAGAACAGGATTAAATCAGGATTGAAGGGATCCGCAGAAGAATGAGAGTCACTGACATAACCCAACGGACTATTGAGTTGAAGTGGCAGTAGACCTGGCACATAGGACTGATGGCCCTTGGAGCATAAAAGAACTAGATTCCACCCGCAAATTGGACGGATGATCAGGTAAAGATTGCGGGAAGTCGCTGGATTCAACCAGTTTCCAAACGATCGCTCTGGAAATGTATGGGAGAGGCTGTGGACAATCCGTGGCAATCATGAATTATTTACCCGTCGAAGTACTTCTCATAGAGCAGAGCCATAAATATAGCCATTGCGTCGTCGCCACCCCCATCGTGATCAATAAGTATTTTTGGGTTAGCTGCTCCTGTTTCGTAGCTGAAACAAAAATTTTTATGTAAACATATCTCGGGCTTGCCCTACTCTGAAACCCACGGCACGCCTCTGCATACAAGTAATAAGTTTCCAATGCTACCATGCTACCATATGTTTACTAGGTCTTATATGTAACTGGGGCACTGCAAATTCTTTATTAATTTAATAATTTTAAAAATCATTTTGTTTTGAAAAAAAAAAACGACAAAGATAATTAACGAATTATCGGATATTGTCAATATTGTTGCTAATTATGCGTTTTATACAATAATTGTCATTATTATTACTAATTAAATTGTCATTTATATTTTTTTTTTCAAATTAATGAGGTCTGTAGGTATTACAGAGACCCTATTCATTCTTTATATATAAAAAAATGAATACATTCCTCGAAAGAATTGTTACTCGTCGTGTAAAGCAGTTTATAATAAATTGTCACTAAACATAAGAGAAATACCTATCAATTTTCTGTTTGAAGTTACATTTTGTTTACATTCAAAGAATTTCTGAATATTGAAGAAAATTAACTATACTATCTATTTTTTGATTTCGCTTAACAATTGTATAAATTAATGAAAATCCACATTCTAATTTATTTATTTAATAGATGATCGCGTCTTAACTGCTGACCCATCAACGCCCTATCTAATATGTAAATTATCGTAACACGATGCATCTATTAGACGTTCTTCCCCTTATCTTTACTTCTAGGCCACTTACGTGGTACCAAATTTAGCGAGCTAAACAGCAAATTATTTGCGAATTTACGTGCTTTGACGGCAATTTCCTTGAGTTCACATTTTTACGTACTTTGACGGCAATTTCCTTGAGTTCACATTTTTACGTACTTTGACGGCAATCTCCCTGAGTTCACATTTTTAAGTGCTACCACGGCAATCTCCCTGAGTTCACATTTTTACGTACTTCGACGGCAACCTCCTTAAGTTCACATTTTTACGTGCTACGATGGCAATCTCCCTGAGTTCACATTTTTACGGGCTACGACGGCAATCTCCCCGAATTCACATTTTTACGTACTTCGACGGCAATCTCCTTGAGTTCACATTTTACGTACTTCGACGGCAATCTTCCTGAGTTCACATTTTAACGTGCTACAACGGCAATCTCCCCGTGTTCACATTTTTACGGGCTACGACGGCAATCTCCCTGAGTTCACATTTTACGTGTTACGACGGCAATCTCCCTGAGTTCACATTTTTAAGTGCTATGACGGCAATCTCCCCGACTTCACATTTTTACGTGCTACCACGGCAATCTCCCTGAGTTCACATTTTACGTGTTACGACGGCAATTTCCCCGAATTCACATTTTTACGTACTTCGACGGCAATTTCCCTGAGTACACATTTTAACGTGCTACGACGGCAATCTCCCTGAGTTCACATTTCCTGATAGTGTTCAGTGCCGTCAGAAACAGTTAAACCTTGTATAATACACATTAAAATATAATAAAAATATCAATGTTTTTCGATAGTACTTTATTATTGAACGCAGTAACTACTGTGACTAATTAAAAAAATATCCAAAAGCTTTCATGATTTCCTGAAAAACTAAATCTGTATCATAGCGGGTTATAAAAGTTTATCTGATTCTTTTTTTTTATGCACAACGGGTTGGTACTTGACCTCAATCACACCTGATGTTAAGTGAAGATGAGGTCGAAGGTGGAAGCGCACTAACCCGCAAGCCCCAACACATTTGAAGGACTGGCTATCTTATCTCTAACAACCGGAACACAACAATGCTATTACCATTGCTGTTTGGCAGCAGATTTAGATAAGATGGTAGTAGCTCGCCAGGCGGACATTTAAAATACCCTACCACCAACCAAACCGAGTACTTAAAAACATGTACCTATATTATATGTGTGTATATATATGTATGTGGTATCCATCTATATGTATATATATAGCTATTTATGTATATAATATATATGTACCTATAAATGTATGGTTTTAGTTTTTGTTTATTAAATAAGTAATTGATAATGTAGGTACCTATTTCATATCTGCATCCGTATTTTGCACAACCTGCCTGTTCTATAAAGTTATACTCCTACACCCAAAGGTTGCCTGGAAGAGATCGCATTTAGTGATAAGGCCGCCTAATTGTACTCTTATCAGTATTGTGTTTTGTAAAATGTATTTTCTCCTTTTGTACAATAAAGTGTATTTGTATTGTATTGTATTGTATATATATATATCTAATTTATATATTTTACTTGCTCTTTCTCTAATTTCAGGATAAATTTTGAAACATGTACGAGTATGCATACGTACCAGGATAAAAAAACAAGAAGTAGTACACATAACAACATGATTATACTTAGTTGCCTACACAGTTGACACAGAGTGTTTGGAAGACGTTCCGGGCAGTATTTAAGTACATGCATCTCTTTGTTGTATTTAAGGCTAAGTTCTCTCATAATTTTTTTTTAGCACAACGGATTGGTACTTGACCTCAATCACACCTGATATTAAGTGAAGATGAGGTCGAAAGATTAGATTAGATTAGATTAGATTTATTTAGTTCACTTTTACAATATTAAGTCACACATACAGTTTCGTAAATTTATGATTTTTAAAGTAAAAGTGATTGTCAAACATAAAATAATAACTATACACATACATTACATTACTAGATTATTTGTTTAGTCACAAAATGAACAAAATAGGATAGAAATTTAGCATCTACATATTATTATATGTAACTATGTCAAAATTAATTAATAAAGTATAAGTGTGTAACCATTGTTACGTCAACGAAAGTGGAAGCGTACTGACCCGGAAAGATGAAAGACATTTGATGCCTTCCCTTTTTGCCAGGGAACGTAAATGACATAAGTACAAGACTCAGTTCAGTGTAATCAGTTGAAATTACGAGATAAGTTATTATATTAGTTAACTAGCTTTCCGCCCGCGACTTAGTCCGCCTGGAAGATTTCATCAAAATCGGATCAACAAAAAAAATTGCCTATATATTAAGCCAGGTCCTAATCTGGAAAAATAAATGAATTTACATTATTATCACTATATTACACATTAGCGCCGACTTTGAAAAATATTTTTTCATATAGTAGAAATAATAATAATTAGGACAGTGAACATAGAAAATAAATGATTGAGAGATACGAGCATTTCAATAAAATTATTTACTTTTTGGGTGCTGATTCAGAGAAGTCGGTTTTTTTAAAGTTTTTTATTTTTCGCTTTTTAGTATCTTGGCCTGATTGCCAATCTCCCTGATCATTTCTGTGCTATGGCGACCCTTCTCGCTCCTACGGGTTAGGTGGGCAGTTGGGATATACCAGCTCGACCTGATGATCTTCGATTTGTCATATTTATTGATAATCACACCGACCTTCGCTACACTTATTTCATACAAACCCAAACTATATCTACTCGTATATGCTTCTTCTCTGTGGTTGGAAGCAAAGCAGATCATGGACCTCCATTAGCTACAAGTGCGGATACCATGAGTTTACGCAAACTGCTCTCGCCATAGTAACCTATCGTTCTATCACAGTATTACCGATATATTTCAATATCACTTATGCTCGGCCAACAATCTACTATTATTTGTACTACAATTGTGTGTTCAAACAAAATTAGTCTAATATTTTATGATGTATTATAATATTATATTAAGACTGATTGTATTCATTTTCGCCTGGACATAGATCTTCATATCTGGTAATACCTGGGAAGAGGCACGTTCCCAGAGGGCGACTAGCGCGCCCTCCACGGGGGACCCTTGTGAGGGGGGCAAGGCGGGGGGGACCTGGAGTCGCTAATGCGTTCCCAGGTCCTCTCTACTGCCGAGGAAGGTCGGCGCGGGGTTTTAGTGGATATCCCTCCCGATAAGGAGGGGAGTCCCACATAACCGTCTCGCCGTCCCCCAGGCGAGCGGTCGCGTAATGCGTTTCCCCGCGTCAAAAAAATAAAAAATAAAAAGTGCCTGGGAAGAAGCAATCCATTTTTAGGTTTTGCCATGCGATGGCTCACACATTTTAGCGAAACATGTGACCACCTTGATGTTTCAACTGGTTTTTACAAGCTTATGTAAGTTGACAGCTAATTTCTCCGTCGAACAGCGGTTTTATATAAATTGAACATAATTTTTGGCTGCTATTGACGCAGGGAGTGTTAGAGCACTATTATATAGTCGCCCAATACCCGTATGTTGTATCTTTGTAACAATTTCCCTTCTTTAATCCTCGTTGGAGACGTTCCATCAGCATATGATAGGTATCCTCCACCGCATCACAATCGGCATAATTCGGAGATAGAACTTTTCCCATCATCTAAGCAAACTTATTTAATGCAGGTGATGTGTCCGTAACGACGTTTAAAGGCCATAATAATATCATGACGAGCCAGTGAGCAGTTGGCAATCCAGGGGCAACTTATAGTTTTATACCAAATACCTTGAGCTCTCCTATCAAAATACTCCTCAAAGTTCAGATCATTTCTCTTTAAATAATGAGTGGTATGGGATTGTCGATCAATTCCTATTACAACACATTTATAGCTGATGCTGCAGCTAGGATCTACTCACGAGGGAACACCTTATTGGTTAGAACGGATTCGAAAATTTGCATACACGCTTAGTTTCGCAGAAAATCATGTTTTCGAGATGAACTGATACCGCAGCTATAGAATTATCTCCCCAAGAGGAATCTTCTCTACGTCCGTACTTGCCCTGACAATATGCGGACTTAGAAAGGGGCCTTTGACCCGACACGCTCTTGGACTTTTTTTTAAATGTAGAACTTAATCAAATGCTTCTGGAGCACCTGGCCTTAAACTCAAGATTTAATTTATACAGTATATTCGAAAATTGTCATCATACCCTAACATGTTCCATTACAAGTAATTGCTAGTCATTATTATTGAGGTAAATGTGATGTACATAAAAAAAAATGGTAAGTTATAACAATAAAATAAATCACTAAAATGAGCAATTATGCAAACTAAGAGTACCAATAATAATTTTTTGTCCAATAATTAAAACAATTTGTTACCACTAAATTTACATATGTTAAAAAATAAAAGGAAACTTTTTAACTAAAATAAAGGGAGAAAACGTCATACAGATCACAGGTGTCTGGGGTTGCCAGAGCACAATATGAAAAAGGAGGGTCTAAAACGGAGGACTTTCTAATAAATATCCATAATTAACACGTGCTTTCTATGCAATTTACTTTATCTTAAATATATATAACAGAACTCCCAATTAAAGTTATTTAACAAAAAACCGGTCAAGTGTGTGTCGGGACAAACGCAGTGTAGAGTTTTCTACTTGCCGTCACAATATGCGGACTTAGAAGGGGGCTCTGTGTTGTTTTCTATATAATTTTCAACGGAAGGTATATTTTTAAGTTTTTCGACTATTACCTATTAACTTACAAAACCTGCTTGTAATAGTTTGGTGAAGTTTTTCACGTTGCTAAAAGCGACGGTTTAGCTTTTCCACTAGACCCTAACAAAAATTAGCACTTTCATGTTTACCACATTCACGGACACTGAACCAGACAATAGATGTTTTATTGTTATTACGTCTATAGTGTAGCGTTCAGTGTCCGTCAACGTTTTAAAGTTTTTTAAACGGATTTCTAAATCGAAAAATTGTTTAAGATAACCTCTAATATTTTGAACGACCTATCAAACTATATCCCACTCGATGGGGTACAAAAATAACCGAAAATTACTTTAGATGTAGCGGAGGTAGGTACCTTAAAAATACAAATTTTTGAAATTTTAATTTTACCTCTTTATCGGCGTAATTAATATATTAGGTCCTTACCTCTGAAATTGGCGTTTTGTATGAAGAATTTCATTAAGACTGTTTTCTCCATACAAACATTTTTGATTTTTTTTTGGGAACGGCAAATCCAAATTTTGTTAAACTTTGTCTGTATTATCCGATAACATTAAGTTAAATATAGACAGCGTTAATTTTTAAAAGTAACCGCTTTATAAAAGTTTCAGCGAATCTAAGAAATGATTATGGGAAGCACATGAAAAGAGCTTTGTTCAAATGATTTTTACATTGTGATTTAGCCCAGAAATTAAAAAATATTTCATGTGAAACCTTGAAATAATATTCCATTTTCCAAATAAAAAACAAATTTGGATATAGCTTTGAAAATCGCAGGAATTGGTACATATGATTAACGAAGAAAAAAAATTCCAGTTTCATAGGTTAGGTTAGGTTAGGTTAGGTAGTTATACGGGGTCGAGCTGGGCCTGGAGGTAGCGCCTCACAAGACCGAGGCGCTATGGTTCCACGGCCTCCGAGGAGGCCGGCAACCACCCAGCTCGCGACTCCGGGTAGGTGACGCTGAAGTCCAGGTGGGGCGGTGCATCAGGTACCTGGGCCTCACCCTGGACAGCCGATGGGGCTTCGAAGAGCATTTCGAGCGCCTGGTCCCCCGAGTGCGGAAGGTAGCGGGCGCGTTGCACCGCCTGCTACCTAATCTCGGGGGACCACGGGAGGAAGTTCGCCGCCTCTACGGTGGCGTCGTGCGATCCATGGCCCTCTACGGGGCCCCCGTCTGGTCCAACGACCTGGCGGGGTCCTCCCGCTGCAGAGCTCTCCTCGGGAGCCTGCAGCGGTTGATGGCCATCCGGATCGTACGAGGCTACCGGACGATCTCGTTCGAGGCGGCGACGGTCCTGGCGCGGACTCCACCCTTCGACATCCTGGCCGACATGGACGCCGCGGTCTACGACCGCATCCGTTCTGTCGGACGGGATGCCGAGGGGGTCGCGCCGGACCGAGAGCTCGAAATGCTACGGCAGAACGCACACCGACGTGCGCTGACGCTCTGGCGGGAGCGCCTTGTGATACAAGGCTGCGCCCGCCAACGCGCCGTCGGAGCCGTTCTGCCGAACTTCGAAGCATGGATGGGGAGGAAAGGCTGCGTCACCTACAGGTTGACTCAGATACTCACCGGGCACGGGTGCTTCGGTGAGTATCTGAGTCGAATCGGACGGGAGGAGACGGCACGATGCCACCACTGCGCGTCCGACCAGGACTCCGCCCAGCACACGCTGGAGGACTGCCCGGCGTGGCAGTCCGAGCGTCGAGACCTGGTCGACCGGATCGGACGAGATCTGTCCCCGCCAGCATTAGTCGCGGCTATGCTGGCGAGCGAGGAGGGTTGGAGGGCAGTGGCCTCCTTCTGCGAAGCAGTCATGCTCGAGAAGGAGGCCGCAGAGCGGGATCGGGAGAGGGCCGATCCCGCTCGCAGGAGGCGACGTCGGGGGGGCGGCAACGCTCGCTAGCCCCCCCCTGCACGTCGCCCGGGGTCGCGGGCGGCTACATCTTCGGGGCGATGTAGCCGTCGGACGCGACCCGGGAGAGGATGACACCCCCCGGAGCGACCGGGGGGGTGTCGTCGCATCGGGCCCTGTCGCGCCTCATACCGCCGGCTGATCGCGGTTTGAGGCTCGACAGCGCCCCCCGTGGAGGGCGTGCGTTTAGCCGCCCTCCGGGAATGGGCCTCCCCTTGTGAGGGGAGGCGAGGCGGGGGGGGACCTGGAGCCGCTTATGCGTTCCCAGGTCCTCCCTACTGCCGAGGAAGGTCGCCGGGGGGTTTTAGTGGGTAGTCCCGCTCCGATCTGGAGCGGGGAGTCCCACATATCCCCGCCGCCGATCCCCGTTGGCGGCGGGTTGAACGCGTAAATGCGTTTCCCCTCGACAAAAAAAAAAAAAAAAAAAAGGTAGTTATACGGGGTGCGATGTCAGGCAACCTCCCCGTGTGCCTGATGGCTACTGGTCCCCCTGGATACGTCTGGAGGGAAGAGTAGTCGTTGGGCCGGTGCACCCTGGGCATCGGCCAATAACTTCCCACTTTAAGGGATCTTATTGGCCGATGGCGAGTAGCCTGACATGGGGGGCTCCTCTGCGTGTCCCTCTGATTAGCAGAGGGCACAGCGGATGGAGCAGGGAGACGCTCCTCTCTTAGTGGGGGAGTAAGGGCGGGCTCGGTGTGCACTCGCACTGCCACCGAGCAGGCGGGGGAGGAATTTCCTACCCCTTGCCACCGCCGGGCTCGTAATCCTGGACTGCAGTGTCGTGGTCATGTCTCGCGGCTGCAGACTGGGACCGAGGGTCTTGGCTTAACCGCCCGGACTACGAGGAAGGAAAACCTCTATAAAAACCAACCCAAGTTTCGACGCTGGGGCACGCGGCGCCGAATGCCCTCGTCGCTCTACCTTCGAAGATTCTTCGGAGGTTGAGCGGCGGGGGAAGGTGGAGGGTATACTCCACCACTAGCGGCCACCCTGGGGTACCGCCCGACCCCCCAGGCGTAATAGGGTTTCCCGGGTGCAGAGGGCACCGCCCGGGACGACCACCCTTTCCCTCTTACTCGTGGGATGAAAATATGAGTTTACAAAGAACCCCCCCCCCCTAAAAACAACCAAAATAAGTCCTACATTATTAAAGGCCGAACCCCGCCCACCAGGGTGTTCGTCAATATGCAGAGGGAGGTCGAGGAGCCGGGCTGGGAAGGAGGGAAGAGCCTCCTCGAGCCCTCCCACGAGCCGACAGCGCCGCAGGGCGTACGGCCGGTCGTTGTGCTGCCGGACTCCGAATGTGCGATGTCGTCGCCGGCCTTATTGCAGTCGTCACCGGCCCCGGGGCTTTCGCCCCGAGGTCGAGGACGGCAGCAAGTTCTCGTGAGACCGGCGACGAGATTTATCGATAATGCGGCAGGGAGCGAAGAGTTCTTCTCTCCACAGAAGGTCCTAGTTAGGGACCTCCCGGAGGAAGAGCTCTTCACCCCCGAACCGAACGAAGGAATGGCGCCGGAATTTCCGGCGCCCTTGGACCAAGCCCGCAAGAGGTTGCGGGCGTCCGGGTCGTCGCAGTCGGACGCGTCGCCGAGTGGCGACTCGTCCAACTCAAGGCCGCTGGCGAGGCCCAAAACATCGGGGCCCGCCAAAAGACCAAAGCGAGGACGCCCGCCGACCACGGGCCAATACGTGGGCTTGGCCAAGGCGAAGGCAGAGCTCCTGGAGCTTAGGCGACAGGAGCTGCAACTGCAAGCGGAGGAGGAGGCGGCCGAGATGATCCGCGAGGCGAGCAGCAGAAGAACGGCTCGTCTTGCGGATTCGTCTCCGACTTTAAGTGGAGGTGCGAAGGTGGATGGTGCCAGCACTGCCGAGGCCCTGAACAAACAGGTACTGGACAGTGTTGGAACCATCCTCCATATCGCAACAAAGTCCGGCAATCTTAAGGGCACTTTCGTAAAAGCCCTTAAGATTGCCGCCGTCTCAATCCAGGAGGCAACGGCGGAGCTAGGCAAAAGATCCGCCTCCGACGAGACCGTTCGGTTGTCCGTCGAAAATGCTCGCCTAAAGGCCGATATGGCCGAGCTCCGCAAGGAGATGGGCGAGCTGCGGACCAGCCTCGAGCGGTCTCGGGTGGAGGCGCAGGTGCGGGAGTTGTCCTTTCCTCCAGGGAAGGACGACCTCGAGCGCACCATCATGGAGCGAGTCGGCACCATGGTGGGAGCAAGGCTCGAGGCCCTGGAGGACAGGCTGCTCCCCGCACAGCGGGTGCGGCCGCCGTTGGCGGCGGATAAGAGGGCGGCCATTCCACCTAGGCCGTCCTCATCAGGCGCGGTAACCGCCGCGGCGCCTATTATGAGGCGTACACCGCCGCCGCCGCCTGCCGCACCAGCGGTCCCCAAAGCCCCGGCAACCAACATCTCGCCGGGGGAAAATCGTAAAAAGGGGAAGAAAAAGGGTCCGGCAAAGAAAGGGTCGGCAAAACTAGCTCCTCCACGCGAGCCTCGACCACTGCCACCTGCGCCGACGTCTATGGACGAATGCTGGGTGACAGTGGTCAAGAAAAAGCAGAAGCCCCGGGCGTAAAGCGCCGGGGCGATAAACAAGAAAACGGCGGCCGCGGGACCTTCCGCCCCCCCTTCAACAACACCGAAGGGAAAGGGGAAAAAGGGAGGTCCAACGAAAAAGAAGGCGGCGGGACTGCGGGCTCCTCGCTCCGCGGCCGTTGTCCTGACCCTCCAGCCGGGGGCGCAGGACAAGGGGGTGACCTACAAGTCGGTGATGACCGAGGCCAAGTCTAGGATACAGCTGGACAGCCTCGGTATCACCGGCCTGAGGTCCCGTACGGCGCGGACGGGTGCCCTCATTCTTGAGGTCCCTGGGGCCACAAGCGGCGGCAAGGCGGACTCCCTCGCCACAAGGCTGAGGGAGATCCTAGGCGAGGCCGACGTCAAAGTGTCCAGGCCCACGAAATGCGCAGACCTGCGCATTTCGGGCCTGGACGAATCGGTCACGCCAGAGGAGGTCGCCGTCGCGGTGGCCAGAACGGGGGGGTGTGCGGTCGAGGCGGTCAAGGCTGGCCAAATCGTCCGCACACCCTACGCCCAGGGGACCTCCTGGGTGCAATGCCCGGTAGCGGCCGCCAAGAAGGTGGCCGGGGGGCGTCTGCTGGTCGGCTGGGTCTCCGCCCAGGTCAAACTAATGGAGACCCGGCCGACGAGGTGCTATCGCTGCCTCATGTTCGGCCACGTGAGGCAGGGATGCACCTCGGTGATCGACCGCAGCGGTGAGTGTTACCGCTGCGGCGAGGCAGGCCACCTGGCCAGGGAGTGCTCGGCCGCTCCCCGCTGCTCACTGTGTGTGGCAGCGGGGAAGCCCGCCGAGCACCGGGCGGGGAGCAGGGCCTGCACGGGGGCGATAGCCCCCAAACGTGTAGGCTCCAAGGCGGCCGGACGGACCCCGGCCGCCGTTGCTCCCACTAAGGACCCGGTAAATGCAGCCAAGTGATGGCCATTCACCGGGTCCTCCAGGCGAATATCAACCACTGCGCCGGTGCGCAGGACCTCCTCCTGCAATCCATGGCGCAGTGGTCGATAGACGTCGCAGTGGTCGTTGAGCCGTACTACGTCCCCCCCAGTGATAACTGGGCAGAGGACGTGGACGGCTTGGTGGCCATAATAACTAAAAGAGGGGCAGAGGGCATACTGCCCCCTCCCACCTTGTCGAGGGGTCGAGGCTTTGTGGCGGTCCGCTGGGGAGAGATATGCCTAATTGGGGTGTATTTCTCCCCAAACAGGACTCTCGCCGAGTTCGAAGCGTTCCTGGACCAGATAGGGGCCCTCATTGGGCAGACCCTACCGTGTCCGGCGCTCGTCGTGGGGGACCTCAACGCCAAATCGGTGGCTTGGGGTTGTCCCGCGACGGACACTCGGGGAGATCTCCTAGCGGAGTGGGCGGCGGCTGCCGGCCTCTGGGTGCTGAACCAGGGGTCGGCCAACACCTGCGTGCGCTGGCAGGGGGGGTCCATCGTGGACGTTTCGTTCACGACCCCCGCCGTCGCACGGCGTGTCCGTGATTGGAGGGTTCTGGAGGATGTGGAGACGTTGTCGGACCACTTATACATCCGATTCGACGTCTCCACATCCACAGAACGCGCGGACACGCGCCGTCGCCCCGACAGCCGAGCCTCGGCTCGATGGGCCTTGTCAAGCCTAAATCGCGAAGCGGTGGAGATTGCTTCCATTGTCCAGGCCTGGGTAACACCTTCCAGGCCTGTGGAGGTCGAGGTCGAGAGTGAGTGGTTCCGGGACGCGCTGTCGCAGATCTGCGACGCCAGCATGTCCCGGGCCAAACTTCGACCTCCGAAGCGTCAGGTGTACTGGTGGTCTCAGGGGATCGGAGAAATCCGGTCCCGGTGTGTGGCGGCGAGACGTCAGTACACCCGGGCCCGCCGTAGGCGGGTCCGCGACGCCGACTTGGAAGCCCAGCTGTACGGTGCCTATCGAGAGGCTAAGAAGGCCCTACAGCTCTCCATCGCCGACGCGAAGGCTAGTGCCAGAGCGGAGCTCCTCGAGACTCTGAACCGTGATCCATGGGGGAGGCCGTATAAGATGGTCAGGGGCAAACTTCGCCCCTGGTCGCCCCCCCTGACGGCGAGTCTCGAGCCTCGACTGCTGGAGGAGGTTGTTTCGTCGCTGTTTCCGATCGGGACGGAACACCTCCCTCCAGCGATGGCGCCCCCACGACGTCACGCCGACGTCGTGGATGCGAGCGCGGAAGTTGAGGTCCCTCCGGTAACGGAGGGAGAGCTAGGCGCGGCCGTGTTGAGGATGAAATCCAAAAACACGGCTCCGGGACCCGACGGAGTCCCGGGACGCGTTCTGGCTCTGGCACTGGAGGCCCTCGGGGGGAGATTCCGCGGTCTACTGGACGCCTGTCTGAAGTCCGGCCGTTTTCCGGTTATCTGGAAAACCGGCCGGCTCGTCCTGATCAGGAAGGACGGGCGTCCCGCGGAATCCCCCTCAGCCTACCGTCCGATCGTGCTACTGGACGAGGTCGACAAGCTCTTCGAGCGCATTATATGCTGTCGCCTCGTCAAGCACCTCCGAGACGTGGGCCCCGACTTGTCCGAACATCAGTTCGGATTCCGAGAGGGAAGGTCGACCGTGGATGCGGTCGGCCGTATCAAGGCCCTCTCGGAAGAGGCGGCCGCCCAGGGCGGGGTGTTACTGGCGGTGTCGCTCGACATTGCAAACGCCTTCAACACCCTTCCCTGGGCCTGCATTATGGAGGCACTCCGCTATCATAACGTGCCTCCATACCTGCGCCTCATAGTCGGGGCCTACCTCTCGCAGAGATACGTTGAGTATCCGGTCCGGGACGGTACGCTGGCAAGGTGGGAAACGTCGTGCGGTGTTCCACAGGGTTCGGTCCTGGGCCCTCTCCTGTGGAACATCGGTTACGACTGGGTGCTGCGGGGCGCGCTCCTTCCTGGAGCAGAGGTCACCTGTTATGCGGACGATACGCTGGTGACCTCCCGGGGGAGCTCGTACCGAGAAGCGGCACGCCTCGCCACTGTGTCAGTAGCACAGGTGGTGAGACGCATAAGGATGCTTGGCCTGGAGGTGGCCCTACACAAGTCCGAGGCGCTGTGCTTCCACCGCGCCCGGAAGGGGCCGCCTCCCGGCGCGAGCATCCAAGTTGGTGGCACTCGGATCGAGGTCAAGCCCGAGATGAGGTATCTCGGCCTCGTCCTCGACCCGCGCTGGAGTTTCCGCGGACACTTCGCCCGCCTGGCCCCCCGATTGGTCGCGGCATCGGCTGCCCTAAGGCGGCTGATGCCAAACATCGGAGGGCCTGAGTCGGCAAGCCGCCGCCTCTACATGGGGGTGGTGCGGTCGATGGCCCTTTACGGGGCCCCGGTCTGGGCGGAGACCCTGACGGCCCGTAATATCGCCCTCTTGAGGAAACCTCAGAGGGTGATGGCCGTCAGCGTCATACGCGGATACCGCACCATTTCCTTCGAGGCGGCGTGCGTAATGGCGGGCACACCTCCCTGGGACCTGGAGGCGAGGGCCCAGGCGTCACTATACAAGTGGCGCAAGGGCCTCCTCCTCCGGGGCGAGCATCCTGCTCCCAGGGAGGTGGAAGTGCGGAAACTCCAGGCTCGACAGTCCGTGTTGGGGATCTGGGGGGAAAGGCTGGCCTCGCCAGGGGCCGGCCACCGGACTGTCGAGGCGCTCCGCCCAGTAATAAGGGACTGGACGGAGCGCATGCGGGGCTCGCTTACTGTACAATTGCATGACTGTACCTGATATGTGATTTTTTAAAGACCGGTGTGAAGTTTGCTTTTTCCTTTTTTGGTTCGTTCGCCACGTAACACAACTGAGGTCGTACACCACCAACTTTTGTAATTTTGATCTTCTTGAGAATAAAAGAAATTTATTGAAAGTGAGCTGCTGGAGTTTTCATGAAGATCCCGCTTCATACTATACCACACAAGACGTTTAATACATGGTCCTTCCACGCCGGACTTCGAGTGTGACCAACGACCTACCAACTTTGACGAAACGTGAGCAGAAGAAAGAAAGGACTAATCTTTACTGGTCTCATCCTGTTGTGGAGACTGCATACTTCTTCCTGTCGTCGCTTCCTGTAAAATCATACTGAGTTACATACTTACGTCGTTCATAACTTACTGCTGTTGCAACTGAGAACACGGTATCTGAACATGCTTAGAAAGGAATCTCATCGACGAATGTAAATTCATCCCACGTTCTTCATAGTGGTCTGCAGAGATACAAGTGAGTCCTTTCCATGATACCATTCCTATTTCTTAAACCAACTTCCTTACTTACAAGTTTCTGAGTTCAATATTTCATACATACTATTATTTGCTCACTACGTTTTACGTAGACATATTTGTATAGTTACATTAATTTGTGAGATCATTAATTAATGTATACATAATTAAACATTCTATACATAGTAATCCTTACAAGTCATACTTCGTACTAAGATTAATTAATGGTAGCTGGTCAATGTGCATAGGTATATAGTTTAGTTAGATAAGTGCCTAGTTCTCGCAGTGATCAGTGCAGCGAGCCATTCCATTGAACTGCATCTAAGTTAACCTACCTACTTCTTAACCGCTGCGAACTTAACTGCGTCACTTGTTTACGTTCTTATTAACTTCATGCGTTAGTACAAAAATTAAGAATTATTAGTAAAATTGACCTTTAATTACGTGTTTTAAACTCTTTTTTAGTGAAATAAGGCTTATTGTCAAGTGTTAAGTGCTGTTCATCGGTTATATCTGTGAATTATGGCGGATATGAAAGAATTAGTTAAGAAACGCGGATGTTTAAAGGGTCGTCTTACGATGTTTGCGAGTTATTTAGGTAGCTTGCATATTGAGCCGTTGACTGCACGTCAGATAACCGAATTGGAACTCCGTATTACGAGAATAGAGGACATTCTGTCTAGTTTCGATGAAGTGCAAGGGGAAATTGAGATGTTGGTATCGGATGGTGATCAAGCACTAGTGATGCAAGAACGTATAGACTTCGAAAATTCTTACTTTGAGTCCGTATCGAGGGCTAAGACACTATTAGCGCAGTGCACAAAGCATCCGCGACATTCTTCGTCTGTCGAAGATGATTCTACTGTCACAGAGAAAAGGTCTGTGATTAATGCTTCCACACCCTTAACACAACAACAACCGAAGATAAAATGTAAGTTGCCCATAATTAGTTTACCTAAATTTAATGGCTCATACGAAAAGTGGCTTGAGTACCGTGATACGTTTAATAGTTTAATACACAGAAATGACAACGTTGACAACATAAATAAATTTCACTATTTAAAGGCGTCTCTTGAGGGGAGTGCATCCTTGGTAATCCAGTCCCTGGAAATATCAAGTGATAATTATCATCATGCCTGGAAATTAATTTGTGATCGGTATGATAATAAAAGATTGTTAGTCAACAATCATGTTACTGCTATCTTTAACGTAAGATCTATCAATAAGGAGTCTCCCTCATCTATTAGGTACTTAATAGATAGTTTTAGTAAAAACTTGAGAGCACTCGAGACTCTGAAAGAACCCACAAAGCACTGGGATACCTTGCTCATACATTTAGCTTGCAATAAACTGGATAGCATAACTAGACGAGAATGGGAAGAATTAATCCCATCACTCAAAAATGTTACTTTTGATAATTTTATTAACTTCCTCAGAAACCGCGCCGATTTACTAGAAACAATAGCCGTGAATGTGACGTCCCCCGCGCCGCGCTCCGCGGCCGCTGGTGGGCAGACGCGCAATGCAAAAGAGAGAGGTTTCGTTGTCATTGATAAGCAGTCAGACCGATCACCTGGACCACAGGTACCCTCCACCTTATGTCCTAAATGTGCTGGGAATCATTTTCTTTTTGATTGTCAACAATTTTTGTCGTTATCTAACAAGGAACGCGCCAATAAATTACCACGGTTAAATGTCTGTTTTAATTGCCTAAAGGGAGGCCACTACCTTAAAAGTTGTTGGCGTAGTGGATGCAAGGTATGTCATAAGCGACACAATACTTTGGTACATGTAGACAAGTCTTCCTCAAGCAACAAATATTCTACTTCACCTCCGCCTATCTTAAGTTCTAATTCTGGTGTCGCACTTGTGGCACAGCAACACGCAGGTCAGGTATTACTGTCAACTGCCCTCGTACACATACATAGTAGTGATGGCATCTTAGTCACTGCCCGAGCCATCTTAGATAACGGAAGCACGTCATGCTTCATTACCCATAATTTGTGCCAAAAACTAAATTTACCCATAAATACGGTAAATACATCAGTGTCTGGCGTCAACAATTTACATACTACACTTACTAAGACATGCAAAGCTAAACTTTCTTCGCGTACTAGTGGTTATCATTTTGAAACTACATACTTTGTCATACCTACTATAACAAGCAATCTTCCTTCTTATAAAGTTGACCTGAATTTGCTAAAAATTCCATGCGATATCGTCCTAGCGGATCCAGAATTTTATTTACCTTCCAATGTGGACATACTGTTGGGGGCGAACATATTTTGGAACTTACTAGAAGGTGGCCGATTAAAATTAGGCACCAATAAGCCCGTCATTTGTGAAACTAAACTTGGTTGGTTAGTATCAGGTTTTTGTCCTACTCGAATTCATACTAATGACATACTGTGCAATTTTACTGTGAACAACAATATTGATGACAGTCTTACTCGCTTCTGGCAGATGGATGAGTGTACAGTTCGGTCTGAAACTGCGTACTACTCACCTGAAGAACGCGCCTGTGAAGAACATTTTGTAAAAAATACTACACGACTTCCTGATGGTCGATTCTGTGTTTGTTTGCCTTTAAAACAACCTGAAAGCTTACTGGGTCATTCTTATGCAAGGGCAGAGAAGTGTTTTCTATCATTGGAACGAAGACTATTTAAAAATGATACAATGAAATCCATGTATAAAGAATTTATAAATGAATACGAGCGTTTAGGTGATATGTCAGAGGTCACTGACCCTACAATGCAAAGAAAGGGCAACTTCCTTCCGCACCACGGCGTACTACGTACTGACAGTCTGACTACGAAACTAAGAGTCGTTTTTAATGGAAGCTCTCCTACTACATCAGGCGTTACCTTTAACGATATTCAAATGGTGGGGCCTACTATACAAGACGACATTGTGTCAATCCTTTTGCGTTTTCGTTTTTATAATCACGTTTTTTCAGCTGACGTAGAGAAGATGTATCGTAGAGTTGTTGTAAATACTAAAGACAGGCATCTGCAACAAATCATATGGCGTGATAATCCTGATGAACCTTTACGTACTTACCAATTAAATACCGTCACATACGGAACTGCTAGTGCGCCTTTTTTAGCCGTCAGATGTTTGAAGCAATTGTCGATTCAGTGCACGGACTCTATGATAGCTGAAGTAATAGCAAAGGATTTTTATGTCGATGACTTGCTAAGCGGCTCTATTACTAGAGATGGGGCTAAGCGCATCATTTCAGGCATTACAGGCATACTTCAGGGTGCTGGCATGCATTTGAGAAAGTGGCGTTCAAACGATTCAACCTTAATTGGGCACCCTATTAAAGATGATTGTAACCTAAACCTAGGAAATTTAAATGACGCAAAGACATTAGGACTTGGCTGGAAAAGTGACATTGATGAGCTCTATATTTCCATTGATGTATCGGACATAATGCAAGTTCCTGTTACTAAAAGATTAATATTGTCAAAAATAGCTAAGGTGTTCGACCCCTTAGGTTTGGTTGCTCCATGTGTTGTGCAGTGCAAAATGTTATTGCAGAAATTGTGGCTATATAAACTGTCGTGGGACGAAGAAGTCCCATCAGACGTCCTAACACAATGGAATAAAATTCTTCATACTTTACCTTCCTTAACAAAGTTGCGTATTCCTCGGCATGCTTTTAAAAACTGTACCAACTTTGAATTTCATATATTTTCAGATGCGTCTGAAGGAGCTTACGGGGCATGCCTATATGTTCGATCTGTAGATTCCACTGACGATAGAGCAGTGACTAGGTTATTATTGGCAAAAAGTAGAGTCAGTCCTGTAACAACAGTTACAATCCCGCGCTTGGAGTTGTGTGGGGCGCTCGTGGGTGCTCGACTTTGTAAAAAGGCTCTAAGCTCTTTTCGTGTGCAACCACAGCGCTGCGTATTTTGGACAGACTCTACCATAGTCTTAGGTTGGCTTAGGATGTTACCTTCTCATCTCAAAGTTTATGTCCGTAACAGAGTTTCTGACATTCTTGAGATCACAGGCGATTCTTCTTGGCGTCATATACCAACAAATGACAACCCTGCGGATTACGTCTCTCGGGGTTTGGATGCTAATAAAATAGCTTCTAATGAGTTGTGGTGGTCCGGGCCTAATTTTCTGAAGGATCCTGAAGAGATGTGGCCTAAAAATGCTTATTTGAAACGTCAAGATTTGCCAGAAGTTAAGAGTGAAACTGTCATGACCTCTGTTGTTAACGAGTGTCTATCTTTCATAGATATTGAGCGGTATTCTAATTTTACAAAATTGATACGTATTACAGCATACTTGATACGTTTCATACATAATATAAAGCCAAACAGTGATATTAAACTAACTGGATTTTTGTCAACTGACGAACTCCGTAATGCTACGAATCATTTGATTAAGATATCACAAATGGAAAGTTTTACTTCGTCATACTACATACTAAAACAAAATCAAAAACTACATACTAAAGATTGTCTTACTAAATTAAATCCTTTTATTGATGTTGATGGTTTGATGCGAGTAGGCGGAAGACTTAGTAATTCAGATTTTAATTACGATCAAAAGCATCCTATAATTGTAAATAGTAACCATACTTTTACAAAGTTATTGTTCGCCTATGAGCATACACGTCTTTTTCATGCCGGTCCACAAGCCATACTTTCGTCTATTCGGCAAATGTATTGGCCTATTGGAGGGAGAAATTTAGCTAAATCTACTTATCACAAATGTATACTGTGTACACGTTTAAGGGGAGTCACAACTGCTCCTATTATGGGTAACTTGCCTTCATCACGAGTGTGTTTAAACCATCCTTTTCGAGTCGTAGGTGTGGACTACGCCGGTCCCATTTTATCGGCATCTAAAAAGGGTCGTGGATGCCATTTAATAAAGGTGTATATTGCGGTCTTTGTGTGCTTCGCTACAAAGGCCATCCATTTGGAGCTGGTCAGTGACCTGTCTGCAGATGGATTTATGGCTACTTTACATAGATTTGTTAGTCGTCGAGGTGTGCCGTCTGATATTTACTCCGATAACGGAACTCAATTTGTAGGTGCATGCAATGATTTGAAGAGTTTATTGAAAGTTTATGCCAAGACGATATCTGAACGCGCAGCCAACGAAAATATTAAATTTCATTTTGTGCCACCATATTCGCCACATTGGCCACATTGGCATTTCGCTGGATTGGCCGAAGCCGGTGTTAAGTCGACTAAACAGCATTTGAAACGTGTTCTTTGTAATAGTCATCTTACGTTTGAGGAACTTTGTACCACTTTGTTTCAAATTGAGGCAATATTGAACTCTAGACCAATTACTCCTTTATCCTCAGATCCCAATGATCTCCTCCCGCTCACACCGGGCCACTTTTTAATTGGGCGTCCACTGACTGCAGTACCCTCACCTAATTATATTGATATAAACAGCAATAGACTTACTCGATACCAGAGGATACAGCAGCTACAACAACATTTTTGGACGAGATGGTCGAAGGAATACATCTCAGAGTTGCAAGAGAGGCAAAAATGGCGACAATGTAAAGGAACCTTGATCAAGGACATGATGGTCGTTGTAAAGGATGACAACTTACCGCCTTTGAAGTGGAAACTGGGGCGTATAGTGGATGTGTTTCCTGGCCATGATAGAGTTAGCAGAGTTGCAGACATCCGCACCTGTAACGGCATCGTACGAAGATCATTCTCCAAGATTTGTCCCCTTCCTGTGCAAATTGGTTGAACTCTGGAGATTTCAACGCGGGGCGATATGTACAATTGCATGACTGTACCTGATATGTGATTTTTTAAAGACCGGTGTGAAGTTTGCTTTTTCCTTTTTTGGTTCGTTCGCCACGTAACACAACTGAGGTCGTACACCACCAACTTTTGTAATTTTGATCTTCTTGAGAATAAAAGAAATTTATTGAAAGTGAGCTGCTGGAGTTTTCATGAAGATCCCGCTTCATACTATACCACACAAGACGTTTAATACACTTACCTTCCGGGCGGTGCAGGTTCTCTCGGGGCATGGCTGCTTCGGGAGATACCTGCACCGGATCGCCGGACGGGAAGCGACCGACGAGTGCCACCACTGTGGCTGCCACGAGGACACGGCGCAGCACACCCTTGAGGAATGCCCAGCCTGGGCAGGGGAGCGCCGCGACCTCGTCGCAGCGGTAGGGGATGATCTCTCCTTGCCGGCCATAGTCAAGGCTATGGTCGGCGACGAGAGGTCGTGGAAAGCGGTCCTATCCTTCTGCGAGAGCGTGATCTCGCGGAAGGAGGCGGCGGAGAGAGAGAGGGAGGCCGATCCCTCCTCTCATCCCATCCGCCGCAGACGCACTGGGACCCGGAGAAGGGCGTATGCCCACCTTCTCCCCCCTACCTAGCGAGGCTGGGTGGTGACTCGGGGGAGTCACCACCCGCACCCACACGCAAGCCTCGCGAGAAGGCGCGCGTGGTGTTCCCACGCGCCTTCTTGAGGTGGTTGGACCAGGAGATTCCTCCCTGCTCCAGCCCAGAGGTGGGCCCGCCGCCGCTGTTGCCCTGGCGGCGGGCACCGCGCTGGCGTGGCTGCGGACGAATACCGAGTTGGTACCCGTGGCCACGCCGAAAACGGTGCGCCCGAAGGAACACCCAGGAGTTTTTAGTCGGTAGGCCGGCACCTTCTGTGCCGGAGTCCGACATAATCCGCCCCCCTCCCCCGAGGAGGGCGGATAAGCATGAGCGTTTCTCCTGGTAAAAAAAAAAAAAAAAAAAAAGGTTAGGTAGTTATATACCCAATATATAAGCCATGCCAAATTACAATTTACTAGTACTAAGAGTCTCTGAACTAAACCTTAGATAGACAGACAGACGGACATGGCAAACTATAAATAAATAATTAATAAATATTTCGGATACTTACACCAATCTAGTCCCAAACTAAGCAAAGCTTGTACTATGGATACTAGATAACGGGTAAACAAACATAAATATTTATATAAATATCCATGACTCCGGAATAAATGTCCGTATTCATCACACAAACATTTACCCGTCGCGGGATTCGAACTCGCAACTGTTGGTTTCGCTAACATGGTCACTATCCACTACACCAATCGGTCGTCGATAAGATAGATAGATAAAAAGTTTATTGCATAAACTGGCACTAATCAAGAAAGAAACATACAATGTAACTAATATTATAAATGCGACAGTTTGGATGTTTGTTGCTGAATCACGGCGAAACGGATGAACAGATTTGGATGAAATTTTGTAATATACCCTGGATTAAGACATAGGATACTTTTTGTCTGGATAAGGTGAGTAGTTCCCGCGGGATCAACAACTGAAACATTTCCGCGATGAAGCTATTCCGCGCAGGCGAAGCCGCGGGCGGAATGCTAGTACTACATAAGGGTTCCTTGTTGATTACGGAACATTAAAAATGAGATGTTCAGAGATATTAAGTGTAATAGTTTGGTAAATAATAATACTCTTAATTGGTAATACTATTTGTGAAGTTTATACATATAGTTTTATTATTTTGTATATTAATTAGTAATATTATTTTGTATCGATTTGGCTGGTCGTCTTGACCAATCAACATGGCCGACATCAGCCAGTCAGGAGCTAGTGAGTTGTAAAGGGTAGGGGAAGATAGTGGGAGTTGCTGAAGACGAAACAGTTTGAGAGCGGACAGTTCTTTGTGATAAGCCGAGTAGAGAAGAGTGTTGAAGTGTAATAATTATAAAGTTAATCAAGTAACTGTGCGTTTTTGTTAACGAAACCCGATACCCTGAGTTTTGGTGAGGTACAGCCACATAAGCAACATTAAGCATTTGACTATTCCATGCTTAGAACAATAAAACCATGTTTCACCTTTTGATATACAATGCACACATACCAGTGGGTTACTCCATCACCGTTGAATTGTACAAGTCTCAGTTTGTGTAAGAATACACAAACTTACACAATTGTGTCTGATTCTTCCTTTGGGCATTGTTCATTTCTTTGCTCGTCACGCGCACGCCATTATTACTCGTAGCACGCATGAAAGACATATCCACCTGAGTTTTCAATGTTGCAAGACCCCGGATTTGCACGAAGTGGCCATGTAGGCACATTATGATTTTATTCCTTTTAGATAGGTCCTTCAAGTAGGTATCGTAATGTGTATTCCATTCGGTGGATGATTTGGCCTAATCGAGCAAGGCAATGTAGACAATTTCACACTAATTTATTTAAATATACCGAGATTTAAAATTATTAAATTTTTTTTTTCTTTTGGGGCACACAGCTGACGGTAAATGTTTCCTATTGAACCCGACAGGTGGGTAGTGAATTACATGACGGTTTTCTTTGTCTATGCAGCGAGATTTCTTCGTCTAATGTATGAATGATGATATTGACCATGTAGTGCTCGTGTCTTTCTCACTTTGATTGCTTGAAATTAAAATTTATGTTATATATGTTATTATTTTATCTACGCCTTATTTATTGATGTAATTTACTATTCTATAACATGTAGGTTATTATTAAGGAGATCATTATTTATATGGAAAGAAAGAGTTGTAGGTACTCGTATATATCCTCTCATCATATCTTGCGATTGCTCCTATTAATGTCTTGACGACGTAACTAATGCTATCTCTAATGTGGTTGAGTGGTTCACATCAAATAACCTACTCCTTAATGAGAAAAAAACCAAATGTATAAAGTTTTCACTACCAAATGTCAAACAGGTAGCCACTAAAGTGTTTGTAAGAAACGAAGATTTAGAGCTTGTGGACACTACTTTATTCCTAGGTATTATATTGGATAAAGAACTGCAGTGGGGTAAACATATATATAAGTTAGCGAAGCGCCTCAGTTCTGCAGTGTTTGTGATTAAAAAATACAGATGTGGATACAGCGAGGCTGGTTTATTTCAGTTGTTTCCATAGCATACTGACCTACGGCATTCTGTTGTGGGGAATGCCGCGGGCATAAATTGTATCTTTGTTCTGCAGAAACGAGCGGTTCGTGCGATTTACAAACACCCCAGAGTGTCTCTTAGGACTAAACTTAAAGAAATTAATATATTAACATTAGCATCGCAATAACGTTTACGAAAACTGAATGTATGTAAGAAAAAATGTAGAATCGTTTAAGAAAAATAGTGATATACATAATGTTAATACCAGATATAAAAATAAACATACTGTTCATGTCAGCCCTTTACACAAAGTTACTAAGTCATTGTACTAATAAGGTTCCATTGGATATTCAAAATTTACCTTTAAATAAATTCAAAACCATCATAAAGCAAACATTATTTACCAAAGGCCATTATAAAATTTCTGACTATCTGGATGATAAGCAAGCATGGACATAGACCGCTCGGCGATATTCAGTCTAATTATACAATATAATATAATTGTAACTCAAACTAATTTAAAAGAGCAACCCTTAAGTTTCTTGCTCGTTCTTCTCTGGGGAATCAGCTTTGTGAATGAGCAATAATGTCAAAAACTTTTAAGATAAAAAATGAGACGTTTTCAAGTGATAATTTTTATCCTACGAAATAAATATTCTTTTGATTTGATTTGAACTATAATTATTATTTGTATGTTTAATTGTTGACCAGAATCCGTGCGTTATTTGGAGGCTCCACCGAAAACCAGCGTTGTAGTGAACGGCTACCACCCATGTTGAGTTGGACCCCTTTTTGACTCCACCTTGCGAAACCGACAATTAGATGGCAAACACAATGTTATTTTTTGCATGTCTCTCGACTGTGTAATATTTGTACCGGATTGTTTGTCATGAGATGGGTTTAAATAAATTTTTCTTTCTTTCTTTCTTTCTTTCTTTCATATTACAAATTAACACCTTGCGACCCCGACAATTAGATGGCAAACACCATGTTTAGTTTTTGTATGTGACTCGACTATTTAAAACCTGTACCTGATATTTTTTCTTTTCTTCTTTCCATATAGCAAAAGGAGGACATACAGTAGGTATGAGAGGACAAATTATGGATAAATAGACATGTCCTCCTTTAGAATACCACCTGGCAACCCTACTCATGTGTAGCATGTAAAACACGGCCTCACGGCTGAACGGCCAGACGAGCATGTAATTATGACCGTTTAAGTTGAATAGAAGCGATATTATTACTTTCTGGCATGTATAAAGAATTGAATCACCCATCTCTTCCTGCGTGGTGTGGTTGATAAAGGGAATTTATAACAAAAAACATCTGTAGTTTTTCACGTTTTAACGCATCGACTTACTATCTGTACTGTCACTTGTGGTTATTTCAAATATAACATTTTCATTTAGTAATCACTGAACGGGTTGTTCATATATTTTGATATAAAGGTATAAAGGTAATGACGCTATATATGTCAGTATGTGTGTGTATTAAAAAGAGTTACATTATACATTGCATATTGAATGTAAGCCATTCTCACTGTATACGAAGCATGACGATATCGCTGCTGATGGCTTATAGGTAAATATAAACAAAATATGAAGCATAAGACTGCATAATCAACTTTTAAGCGTTCCTATGAATGATATTAACCTTAATTTGGTCACAAAACTTTTGAAAGGACATACATACAAATTAAAAAAAAAAATCTTAGGTTATAAGAATAACATTTGGACTCGTCATGACATACAATAATATACAATGGATGTTAAGTGAAGATGAGGCCGGAGGAAGCGTACTGACCCGGAAACCTCGTCTTATAGCAATCTTATAAGATTGCTATAAGATGACAACCAGAACAAAACAATGCTGTTAATAATTGCTGCTTGGCGGCGGTAGCTAGCCAGGCAGACATTTAAAATGCCCTACCACTAACCAAACCGAGTACTAAACATGTACCCCGTTGGGGATCGAACCCGCGACCTCTGATTCGTTAACGCTATGTTGTTTAAATTGAGCCACGGAGGCGGTTAAACGTTTAAGTGTCATAAGTCACAATAATATACACGTATTTTTTTAAATTAATTTATTACTTATTAAAGTTTATTAATATTGTTATGCTAGTATAATATTTGTTTATTTACTTATCTATGTATAATTAATTGTTTAATTAGTAGTATCTAGCACCCTACCAGTTTTTAGACCTACAAATTTCCCATAGCCTTAGGTTGTCTGGAAAAGATCACTTTTGTTGATGAGGCCGCCTAATTATATTCTATTTTCATCGTCAAAAATTATTGCAAGTAATTCACTTTTGTATTCAATGACCTCCTTTATGACACCAGCAGGGAATTGGAACCACATTATCTCACAGTTCCGAAGCAAATACCTCATAAAGGAATTGTTTATAAAGCTCCTCGTTAACCGAGTATACCAATCTGACGTTAACATCAGCGTATTCTGTGAAAGTATTCATATTAACACCTCTCCTGTTACCTGAAAGAGTTACAATAATATTAATTTGAGGTCATAAATAGGGTAGAACAACCCAATTATAATATTATGATCTATGATACTACTGTATTCTCGCAAATAAACGATTTATCTTATCTTATCTTATAAATACGAAAGTTTGTGTGTATGTATGTATGTTTGTTACCTCTTCACGCTAGACGGTTTTGGATAAAATTTGGTGGGTACACATATTAGGACCTGGATAAACATATAGGAAAATTTTGATAAAATCTTCCACGCGTAAGAAGTCGCGGGCAGAAAGCTAGTAAAGTATATACTAACTGGTATCACAGTTGAGTTCCCAATGGCCGCTAACAAAAACCCTCAATAATATCGAATTAGGGACTACATCTAAATGAACGCACCACCTACATGGTGGATTGCAGATTAAGTCTTATACCGACTCCCACTAGAAGCTCGCGGATATCTTTAATTTGCTTATCCCACGAGAACTACCCACTTTATCGCAATAAAAACTATCCTATATTTTGATCTAGTGTATATTCGAAATATATACCAAACAAACCAATAAACATACAAATATTCAAACTTTCGCATTTATAATACTGGTTAGAAGATAATATAATAATTATTTCCGTCCAATGTGCTGTGTGGTTTCGGCACTCAAAGAGAATAGAACTTCTTCCCGTGAGTGTCGTAAAAGGCGACTAAGGGACTTTCCACCAAAAAACACGCGATGGGAATTTCTGTATATTTCATAAGGTGTACCATGGATGTACCGTGACCATTTTAGAGAGGAAGGGGAAGACTAGGCGTAATTACTTTGACCAAGTGAAAGAAAAGGTGAAAGTCGTGTCGTACTAAGAGGTTAAAACGAGGGCGGAAAATAGAGAGACATGGTCGTTACTCCACCGACAAGACCATAGCTCTTAAATTGAAGAAGACCGTGGATGTTGTTTCAATCATTAAACTCTTATTGTTTGGGATATCTCTGACCACCCCATTTGGTATAACGGTCGTTACGTTATGTACGAGTATGTATGTATCTTTCGCAGGATGTATCTCGATAGCGTGATTTGAGTCCGCTTTTTTATATTTAAGATTAAACTATAGGAAAAAGGTTCTTTCATATTTAATAAAAATCGGGTCAGCTTTTCATAATAAGACCTGTAACTTTTAAAACAGTTCCTTTCTATACTTGGATGATATTGATGTCGATTCGGATATACACCAACTAAACTAAAACCAGTTTTAAAGTCGTACTGTCTCTTTTTCCCTGGAACAGTACGATGCGACGCCACCACTCCAAAACTATTATTACTAAGTTTACCATTATTAAGTTTAAGTCTCCAAGGGTGTTCTGAATTATTAATTTATGTTATGTTTTATACACTTACCGCATAAAACAATACTGTTGTTAAAATATTTGGTATCAGTGATAAGATTGTCATTTAATACTACGGCCATAGCTGCCGGATCTAACATAACCCAAAAGTCACTTGTCGTTATCGAGATTTGCTCAAAAATGTTCAGATTTTTCATTATTTCCGTAGGTATAGAACCGAGTACGTTTTCTCGCCAATCCTGAAAATATAATATACCAAATTTTAATTTTGTATAGTACCACGAAGTACCCTGTACATTTTGACGATGATGTTAGTTGGTCTTTTAATGTGAAAATACGCTTTGAAAGGCCATATGCTTAACCGCCTTCGTGGCTCAATGTAAACAACATTGGGTTTACGATTCGGAGGTCGCGGGTTCCATCCCCAGCGGGGTACATGTTAAAGTACTCGGTTTGGTTGATGGTAGGGCATTTCAAATGTCCGCCTGGCTAGCTACCACCATCTTATCTCAATCTGCCGCCAAGCAGCAATGTTAATGGCATTGTTGTGTTCCGGTTGTCAGAGATAAGATAGCCAGTCCCCCAAATGTGTTGGGGTTTCCGGGTCAGTACGCTTCCACCTTCGACCTCATCTTCACTTAACATCAGGTGTGATTGAGGACAAGTACGAACACGTCGTGCATAAAAAAAAAACAAATGCTTTTACTTAGTCATCATCATATCAGCCGAAAGGCGTCTACTGCTGGACAAAGGCCTCCCCCAAAGATCTCCTCAACGATCGGTCCTGTGCTGCCCGCATCTAGCGCCTTCCCGCGATCTTTATCAAATCGTCGGTCCACATCGTGGGGGTCTTCCAGTGCATGGTCGCCACTCGAGAACCTTTCCGCCCCAACGGCCGTCGGTCCTACGAGTAATGTGGCCCACCCGCTGCCACTTAAGTTTGGCAATTCTTCGAGCTATATCGGTCACGTTGCTTCTCCTGCGGATCTCCTCATTTCTAATTCGATCCCGCAGGAAGACTCCGAGCATAGCTCTCTCCATTGCTCTGTGGGTGACCTTTGGCCTGTTTATGAGGCCCATAGTGAGCGACCACGTTTTAGTTCCATATGTCATCACTGGCAACACACACTGATCAAAGACTTTTGTCTTAAGACATTGTGGTGTTTGGGACGAGAAGATATTACGTAGCTTCCCAAACGCTGCCCAGCCAAGTTGGATTCGACGATTGACCTCCTTTCCGAAGTTACATTTACCTAACTGGACTGTTTGTCCCAGGTATACATACTTGTCGACAACTTCGAGGGTAGTATCTCCTCTCTTCAGCGGGTTAGGTACACTATGGGCATTCATTATGGTTTTTGTCCTGTCCATATTCATTTTAAGACCCATTCCTTGGGAGACTCTATTGAGGTCATCGAGCATTTTGCCGAGGTCCTCTAGGGTCTCAGCCATGATTACGATATCGTCGGCATATCGAAGGTTTGTGATGTATTCGCCGTTGATGTTGATGCCGAGTCCTTTCCAGTCCATAAGCTTAAAGGCATCTTCCAATGCAGCGGTAAACAATTTCGGGGATATGACATCCTGTCTTACACCTCGCTTCGAGTTATGATCCAGAAGATGGTCTGACATGGTGGCGCTTTCAAACAAACACTTCAATACCTCGATATACCGATGACATTTGGCACCGCTGGAGGGACTGCAGTAGCCCAGGTCTCAATCGAATTGAAGGCTTTTTGTAATATAAGCATAGTGGCTGGTTATACTCTTCGATCTTCTGTATAATCTGGCGCAGTGTATTTATGTGGTCTACGGTGCTATCCAAAACCGGCTTGTTCGGATGGCTGGAAGTCGTCGAACCTGCGTGTGATTCATAATGACTCTCGGGAACAACTTGTAGACATGACTCAGAAGCGAGATGGGTCTGTTAGTTCTTCAACAGGGTCTTGTCGCCCTTTTTGAAGAAAAGTACCACCACGCTCCTATGCCATGCCTTTGGCGTTTTTCCTCCGATTATGACGGAATGAAATAGCCTCTGAAGAGCTCTCAGCATTGGTCTGCCGTCTGCTTTCAGAAGCTCAGCCGTGACTGCGTCCTCACCCGGTACCTTGTTGTTTTTAAGCTGTTTGAAAGCAATTCTAATCTCATACAAGCTGACGTCTGGGATGTATTCCGTATAGTGCCGAGTCAATCTGGCTCTTGGATCTGTGGCCAGATTGCTAACAGGTGGGCGTGATGTCGTGTATACTACTTGAACTCTTCCATCACTTTTGGCACTGACGAGACTATCCCGCCATCCTCGATCTTTAGTTTCATCAGCTGGCCTTGTCCCACAGACAAGTCTCTTGCGAAAACTTTAGAGCCCTTATTTCGCTCTATTGCCTCTTTAATACGATCGGTATTAAATTGGCGCAGGTCGCGGGTTAGCGACTTGGAGATCTGTCTGTTGAGCCGCCTGTATTTGGAAGCATCATCCGAGAACCATATGTCGTCTTTCCTCCATGAGTTTCAACATTTACTTAGTATTAGATATTAATTCCAATTTGAGTGACACCTCCAACCATTGAGATAAGAAAAACCTAAAAAAATAAAAATTACCCTGGTCACGTTACCGCAAGAATCCAGAATCTGTGAGAATGGAATGAATGTCACTTTATCAGGACGTGAATACTCAGCCACTATATGATATGATTCAACATCTACTAAAGCATTGAACTCCGCATCTGGATGATCAAGTCCTGTAAAAAGATATAAAGATAGTTATCATACATGCATAACTTCACGACCTCGATCCCAAATTATAACAACCACCAGGAACACTCTAATATTAACAATGATGCTGGTTAGCGGCATATGGGATAGTGATAGCTATCTAGACGGAACACTTAGATAAGATGGTGGTAGCTATGTAGACATATTTATAGAAAACAGTCAAGTGTGAGTATAATTCGAATCCTGAAGGTTCCGTACATGCCATTACCATTATTCTGTAAAAGAAATATGAATATTTGTAAGTCCAGAAAACAGTTTAAGGATTCATATGAATGTAATGATAGCTCATACTTAAAATCAGATAGGTAAGCCATTTTGGCTACAGGAGGTTATATAGAAATATACATACATAATGTCACGACTTTTATCAATGTGGTGGTGAGAGATATCACAAACATTAGCGTTTTTTTTATGTATGAATTATCGTGCATCATTATTACATCGATCTGATCGAGTTAATAGGCATTTACTGGGATCGCGTGCTTCATCTTCCACCACATCGTCACTTGCCATCAGGTGAGATTGTAGTCTGACGCGTATCCAGTTAATCATAAAAATAAAATGTTCCGTGTTTCATCCAAATCCGTTCATCCGTTTAACCGTGATTGAGCAACAAACGAACAAATAAACGTCAAACTTTCGCGTATAATAGTATATTTCCTTTACAAACACAATGCTCTTAGCGGGATTCGAACCAGCGCCATTTTGTTATAGCAGTGAGAGTAGTGATGAGGATGATAAGAATTTCTTTATAAGGTACCATAAATATTTCCTGCAGCCACATATAAATGCGCCAGTCGTCCAATGAAATCAGGATCCAGTTTAACGGCCAACGCAACGTTTGTGAGTGGTCCGAGAATTACTAGCGTTAGTTCCCCTAGAAAAAATGAAGAAAAATTGTAATAAGACATCGAATTATGTGTACAAGCTGGGGTGTTTTTTGTCTACGATCTACCTACTGCTGATAGGCCAATGACTGCTTTCAAAACCGCCTCCGTGGCTCGATGTAAACAACAGTGGGTTTACGATTCGGAGATCGCGAGTTCAATCTCCAGCGGGGTACATGTTTAAGTGCTCGGATTGGTTGGTGGTTGCTAGCTACCACCATCTTATCTAAATCTGCCGCCAAGCAACAATGTTAATAGCATTGTTGTGTTCCGGTTGTCAGAGATAAGATAGCCAGTCCCCCAAATGTATTGGGGTTTCCGGGTCAGTACGCTTCCACCTTCGACCATATCTCACTTAACATCAGGTGTGATTGAGGTCAAGTACCAACCCGTTGTGCATAAAAAAAAAGTTTCTCAAAAGTCAAATCTGGCGCTATTATTTCATGAAAGTACTTCGATTACTGCGAGATTTGACAATGGACTTGCGTTATTCTTACTGTACATGAAAGGGGATAATACCAGGGTGGGCTCATATAAATTTAGTAAAGTCCTGATGATGGATCATTTCATATTACAAAATAAAATAAAAAAAGAGGCCGTGGGCGGGGTACATTGGTCGTTGAGGCGAAAAGGGTCTCGAGTGGCGACCACGCAACGGAAGACGCAGAGTGGGCAGGCCAACCATGAGGTGGACCAACGATTTGGTATTTTCGTGAGGAGCCGCTGGATGCGTGCAGCGCAGGACCGATCGTTGTGGAGATCTTTGGGGGAGGACTTTCGGATCTTTGTCCAGCAGTGGACGTCTTTCGGCTGATCATGATGACTTATAGTGCTAGTGACACAAGAATATTATGGTAGGTAAGATTCACTAATTAGCTACTTAATTTTTATAGCCATAAAAATAACACTTAATCTTATTCAATTGGGTGAACAAACTAAAGTAATTTATTTACATACATTAAATAAAAATTTACATACAAAAATAAATTAACTCCAGTCGAAAATATTGCTGGTTTTTGCTTATGAGAAACTTGGTATTACTTGATAGTGAAGGTGAAGCCGAAGGTGGAATGACGCTCGCCCTGAACCCCTAACTCATTTGGGGGACTGGCTATCTTATCTCAAACAGCAGGAACATATCAATAATGCTGGTTAGCGACATCTTGGCCGTATTTCAGAATTTTGTTCAAGCGTAGATCTGCGCTTGGGCATAGTTAGAAAGAGATGCCGCTATATAACTTGCATAAAGCTGTCCCTTTTTAACTGTCCTCAAGAGATCTCTACTTGAGCAACATTCTGTCATACGGGTCACAGATAAGATGGTGGTAGCTATCTAGACGGACATTTATAAAGGGCGGTTAAGTGTGAGTAAGACTCGAACTCTGAGGGTTCCATACATGATATTGGCAAACTTAAGACCCTCTTTCTCAGAAAATTAATATAAAATATGTCTACGGTCACGAATCTAATGACACTTTTCACTTGAAATCATTTAGGCCAGTTAGGTACCTAACATAGAAATACACATACATAGTACACTAGCTGTTGCCCGCGACTTCGTTCGCGTTGAACATTTCATCAAAATCGGTCCAGCAAAAAATATTGCCTATATAGGTTCTAATCTATCTACAAATCAAAGTTCAAATCTTTCCAGCCCTTTAATCATCACAAACACACAAACATTCACACACACACACTTTCGCATTTATAATAATATAATTGGATAACATCACGCACTTTATCCCAAATGGTATGGTCAGAGATATCCCAAACATTAGTGTATGGTTATTCCAAACGTAACGTAAAGGGTATAATGGTTGAAACCACATCCACGGATCACCTTTCGAAATAGGTATACAGAAATACACATGAGATAGGGGTGAGCCCATCGAAACGTGTAACTCTATAGATATTTTTTTAGTGGAAAGTCCCTTAGTCGCTATTTACAACACCCATAGGAAGAGTAGCTATTCTTTTTATGTGCCGAAACCACACATCACAAAAATACAAAAAAACGGGACCTGAGGCAGTCAGGTGAAAGATACCTTCGTATTCCTTTGACAGCTTAATGAGGGCCATCACTGCATGATCTGGCTGAGCTTCAATAGCTTCGTACTCCACATTGTCACTGTCACCAAGGCCGTCATAACCAAAATAGAAATCTGTTGGGAACGTATAAACCAGAGAAGATTTCTGCCCTCGGTAAATCGGTAGCTGAAATTATTTTTAGAATAGATAGATAGATATTTCGGACACTTACACCAATCATCTAGTCCTAAACTAAGCAAAGCTTGTACTATGGATACTAGATAACGGATAAACATACATAAATATTTGTATAAACATCCATGATTCGGGAATAAATGTTCATATTCATGCATCACACAAACATTTACCAGTCGCGGGATTCGAACCCGCAACCGTTGGTTTCGCTGACAGGGTCACTATCCACTACACCAATCGGTCGTCAAATAACAATATAAGTATTTAAAATAAAGAAAACCCGGCTGAATATATTGTATTTTGCGGGAGCCATATTGGATTTTTTACAATGAATAAGACACTGGGGATCCGACGAATCTAACGATACCTTGCATTTCAAAATCAGGCAATCCGTTTACTTTTTTTGTATTCTGCCTAATTTGTAGTTGCAATAAGACATTTATAATGTCTGCACTAAGTTCCTCATATCTAATATTATAAATGCTAAAGTTAGGGTGTTTGTTCATTGCTCAATCACGCCGAAACGGATGGACGGATTTCGATGTTTGGTAATTGGTCCATTGGTAGAACAGACCCTGGATTAAGACATAGGCTATTTATTATCCCGATTAAATGAGCAATTTCCGCGGGATCGACCAATTATAACATAATTATGTAAAGTACTAACTTTAGCTTTTAGGACTAAAAAGCTAGTAAACAATAAAGCGTATATGATTGATTAATTGAATAATTTTAGTTGAAACTGTTTTTAAAGCTAATTGTTTTCATGCAAAGGGAGTATATAAGCCTAAGATATAACATAATTGTAAGGCTTTATTAATTATTTATTAATTTATTAATTTGACCATTTCTCTACTAAACGATAAAAAGCTAAAAAACATAAAAGGTGTTGCGTGCCGCACAGGGTATAATTAAATGTTTTATTTGTTATAAATAAATTTTCAAATGAAAATAAGAATCGTGAAAGAGATTTAATGAGCATAATAATTTACAAAATTACAAATAAACGCAACGCAACGCATTTGTAGAAAAAAAAATAAAGCTACGCAAGGCATTTGTTGAGAAACGCCGCAAAGCTTACATAACCAGCAACAAATGTGATATTATTATATTTATTGCCCGCGGCAAGTTATATAAATCGGTCACTTACATCAATTATCTAACCCCAAAGTAGGCAAAGGATAACTTATAAACAGAACATCCACTCGGATATAAATTCTTGTATTAAACATAAAAACATTTACCCTTAATGGGATTCGAACCCACAACACAACAATTTCATTGTAGAAATAAGCAGAACCTGTTGTGTCGTCTCTATTATGTTGTATCTGTATGTTTTTATTCTTGTGTGCAATAAATGATAAATATTTTTTTTTTAAACCGTTGGTTTCGCAGACAGGGTCACCATCCATTACACCAATCGGTCGTCATCCACACAATTGGGTAAATCGTTAATCAAAACAAGAAACAGGAACGGCCCAAGAATTGAGCCCTGTGGAACACTTACACAAACTGAAGACTATGATATTTGAATGTTATCTGGAACTCGTATTAGCCCAGGGAATATACGTTTAGACCTCGGAAAACGCATAACCACGATTTTCTTGAAACATTTAATAAAGTGTTGTAAATGTAGTATTGTTAAAACATAAGCATTTGTACGAAACGCAAGTACCTATATATTTTTTCAAAAAAGTTAAAGTTCTTTAAAAAAAATGCTCAATTTATAGGTATTTACTTTAATTCAAAACATTTAGGGAAATTATCGTTACAAAATATTAGTTCTCATTTTTATTTATGAAGCAATGCAGGTCGTCGACATTTTTAGCTAAAACACATGCATGCCTAACTATAACATGCTTAGTTTTTATCCATCTATAAATTAACTGTGTTTAACAAAAGTCTACCTAATTAAATATCAGTTAGTATTTATTGTTATTAAGATACAAATGAATAGCAGGGTTTTCTAAAAAATCTAGACTAAGCTGTCATTTTTTTAGACTTAGTCATTCAAAATTACATCTCTAATATACATCTCTATAAGATATATAGCAATTATTTAAGTCGGTTCTGAATTATGTCTAGCTAAGCTACCTTTTTACCGTATTTTCCCTGGGCTATATCGCTTTAGTCAACATAGCCGTGGGGCATTTAATTTTGTAATTAAGCAGCGCGGATTCCTTCTTTTTTTCTGGTTCGTGTCTCAGTCATACTTACATCCATTCGTTTAGCTATATTCAATATTCTTTGAGTGTTCTCGAATACTTGACTCTCGTTTACGTTACCATGATTTGTAGTCAGCGCTATCAAGTGTGGTCTGAAAATTATGATTTCAGCAGTTACTGTCAATTTTCTGAATAATGCGTAGTTATTGGATAGTTTAACACAAAAAATATCATAATGGACACTTTAGATTTTTTATTATAAATAATAATAACAAATTTAGTGTCTATTATGATATTTTATAGTTAATATAAAGCATAATAAACATTCATCATGTTACTGCTCATTCACAACGTTGGCTCCCTAGAAAAGAATAAGCAACAAAGGTACAATGGTTATTCTTTATAATTCTGTCTGTAAGTACCTATTACAATTTCTAACTCAACAAAACAAAGTAACCGAGTGTCTCTTCTGAAAGGTCTTGTGTATTTACGTAAATAATCATCGTTTTAGTGTAATTGCAATGTACAATGTACATATCTAATCAGGATAGTTATATTTTTAAGTTAATAAACACAAGTTATATTTTAATATGCTTATCCTTTTATACACTGCATAAATATTTTGCTGAATTAAAACATCTTAACACATGCGGGGACACAAGTGATACCTACATTAGAATTTATATTACTGAGTATTCCGATATGTGATAATAAAGATTAAACTCACCCATGGAAGTGTTTCTCATAAAGCAATGCCATGAATATAGCCATTGCATCATCAGCTCCTCCATCGAAATCAATCACTAGTTTAGGTCCAGCAGCTGTTTCCACGGGTTCTTCACTGTAATGAAACAATGTGTTCGTCATTATTATTTACATTTTTAACCGATGATGATATCGATGATGTATGAAGCACGGAATCCAATAATAAAATGTTTAGAAAAGACGTGAAGAACAAAAGTCACCGACGTAGCCCGATGGCCGTTGGAGCATTAAAGTTCGAGAGGGGAAAGTCTACACAGAAAAAGTAAGTGATGAAAGGTCGTGGGAAATCGCTTGATGCATGCTGCTTCCAACGGGTCGCACGGAAATCCATGACGAAGGCCTATACAATACAATACAGTACAGTGCAATACAGTGCAATACAATACAATACAATACAATGCAATACAATGCAATGCAATGCAATGCAATGCAATGCAATGCACAATACAATACAGGTGAAATTTAATTTGTTTAATTCGTGTTTACTGGTATCTCCACTCATGATTACGAACAACTTTCCATTAGGAACCATAGCAGAATTCAGTCGAAAATTGTTGGATTGTGCCATTTAAAAACTTATTTAGGTATTCTTTATTCAAATGCCAAAAATGATAATGATCAATCAGATCTGGCGCGGTCAGTTCTTGAATGGGTGACCACTAGTGGCATTTTAATACGAGCGTTTTCGTGTTTCGCAGGGCACGTTAAATAGTCGGTTCCGGACAGTCAAGTGGCCTCACTGGGTTCGCGTGGTGGATTATGGCCCGTATCCTCTCCCAGTGAGGAGGCTGTGCCCCAACAGTGTGGACGTGTAAGGCTTGATGATTGATGATGCTACATTGAGTTCGCTTAAAGTTTCGACAACAGGTTTCTTGAATGTAAATGGAGACAGTGCCAACATATTGACCGCTACGAAGCGCTTATTATACTATACGGACACAAGTTAATGTATAGCCCAGTCACCGGTACGTGTATGGCTTAAATCAGCTGGTAAACACTTCTCGATGGTGTATTGTATGAGGCACAATATATAGTTGTGTTGTTAATTGTATGTAATCTGTTGCATTGTGGCAAAGACCGTATAAGGTCGTTGCCTGCTTAAATTAACGACAGTTTCAAAGTGAGGATATTGTACTTTACTAGAGTTGTATCCTGAAGTTAACATTACTGTATGAAAGTACACTAGTACTATTAAATATTATGTGATAGTACTCGCCCTAGAGTTGGCAAGCATTTTCCAGTTAAGGTCTAAATAAAAACAAAACTGTACAAATGTGGATGGCCGGGTAAAGTCTCTCGTTGTTTTCATGATGAAGGCTTATAATCGAAAAGCCTTGTTTATAGTTATTTCAATATGTACTATCATTTTGAAATGGTTCATTGCCGAGAGGATATTTTGATTATATTCTTATTTTTTTATGATTAACTGGATACGCATTTGACCACAATCTCACCTGATAGGAAGTGCCGATGTGGCCGAAGATGAAGCACGCGATCAGTAGATTCCTATTCACCCTGCTCTTAAAGATCCCAAGGTTGTAAGATTCAGGAAAGACTGACGCCGGAAGGGAGTTCGCATTATGAATGAAGAATCGAACCTCTTAGTGCGAATGTTCGGTATGTTAACTACATATGGGTGGAATCCCTCCCCGCGCCTAGTAGTCCGAAGATTTTTAATAAATTGCAAAATGTTACATTTAGGAATTCTAAAATTTAGTTTATACAATCAATTTATTGGTGTCTTACTTGCCACACTGAGTTACGAGTATGACCTATTTTGTGCTACTGCGGCACACACTCTGTCTTTGTATTTTCTTTCTGTTTCTTTTGTGTGTGTGTGTAATATGTGTGTGTATATTGAAATTTTGTATATGTGTATGGACTCAGTGGCGTAAATAAATTATTTATCTATCTTATCTATTGCATTACTTTTTTTATGCACAACGGGTGAGCACTTGACCTCAATCACACCTGATGTTAAGTGAAGATGAAGTCGAAGGTGGAAGCGTACTGCGTTTTTAATTAAACCCTCCTGGCCATCAGTTCAAATCAAATCAAAAATATTTTATTCAATGCAGGATACAAAATAACGGACTTATTTTGTATCCTACATTGAATAAAATATTTTGTTCTTAATTTTAAGTTACATTTAATTTATTAATGTATATTTATCATATGAAGTACAATAAAGCGATCACAAACAAACAAACAAACCAATCATTGAAAGTCAACATGTTACTTTGTTAAACTACATTGGTGCTTTCTTCGCGCTATGGGTCCTGCCTGGATATTTTCAAATCCTGAAATCGAAGATCACCATCATGGATCAGAGAGCGGCATTCACTTCAGCTTGCAAATCCGATGTGCTATTTCGGTGACTATCTTCCTGACCTCATGGAGGTGTCTTAGATTTCAGGAATTGATACAAAAATTATCAGTACATAACCATACTCCATACGTGGTACTAAATTTAGCGATTAAACCGCAATATACAGTAGCGATGGAGCGCAAAAATTATACAGTGAACGACGGCTAAAGCTGTGCTCCCAAGTGCTCGGTTTGGTTGGTGGTAGGGCATATTAAATGTCCGCCTGGCTAGCTACCACCATCTTATCTAAATCTGCCGCCAAGCAGCAATGTTAATAGCATTATTGTGTTCCGGTTGTCAGAGATAAGATGACCAGTCCCCCAAATATGTTGGGGTTTCCGGGTCAGTACGCTTCCACCTTCGACCTCATCTGATGAGTGTGATTGAGGTCAAATGCTAACCCGTTGTGGATAAAAAAAAAGTAATGCATCTCGATTCGATAGGGATAGACAAATTCATATTTTCGCTTCTAGAGCGGAATGGCGTTAATAATCAAACTAAAGAGACATTCTCTAAGATCGTGTATAGTAGTAAAAGAGTAAACTCACCTTCGTATAAAATGAAGCGTCAAAAACGTAGCTATAGCTGCTAAAACAACTAAAATTAGTATAGCGCCTCCTATAATCCTGAACAATACTCTCCGTTCCATTGTCTGTGTTCACATGACACTTCTAACTAATTCAAATATAATATCTATTCATATATTCAACTCAAGTCAACAAAACTGCACAGGTCTTACTCACAACCATGTTTAATATGTGACGAAACGCGTCACGGCAGATGTATTTTGTGGTAAATAATTAGTGAATATGTATTGTTTGTTACGTCAGAGATAAATAAACTACAAGGTAAGAGATAAGGCGACTTAGGTATCATTATTTTAGAATGCCTAATGCCGAAGACCCGGCATCTTGGATTTTCTTGTTGTGTGTCACCTGCAAGGAGGAAGATTTCCTAATTTGAAACTCTGTTTATTATACGGTTTGGTATTGGTTCTGCATACAGCTCCGCGTGTGTGGTTTTTTGTGCTGGAGATAAAAGTAGCCTAAGCCTATCTCTGATCCTCGAACAAAATTAAGTCATTTTAATGCTCCATAACTGCGTAATTTTTTGTTACATTTGTTATACCTTTGCAAAAAAAATATATAACCTTATTCGCTAAAAATAGTGATAGGCAAAATGTTAATACAAGGAATAAGAACCAGTTATCTGTTTTATCCCATGAAATAAAATATTTTGATTTGATTTGATTAAACGAAAGACAAATCTTTAGTAGAAATAATCATTGCAAATTTGAGCTTAAACCAATTAAATAAATACATAATGCCATTTTAATATCGGGCGGCCTTAAGAAAGTCAACGACCGTCTCCCAACCAGGAGATACGCCATAGTACGTATGTCGGTAATCATCACGGTACCAATGTAGGCAGAAAAGGAGAGCGTTGCTCCATGTTCCATTAAAAAACCGGGCAATCGCGAGTCTCACAGACAGACAAAATGTGAATGATTTTTTTTTGTGCACAACGGGTTGGTACTTGGCCTCAATCACACCTGATGTTAAGTGAAGATGAGGTCGAAGGTGGAAGCGTACTGACCTGGAAACCCCAACACATTTGGGGGATTGGCTATCTTATCCCTGTGGTTATGATTTAGATAAGATAGTGGTAGCTAGCCAGGACGTATAAAATGCCCTACCACCAACCAAACCGAGTACTTAAACATGTACCCCGCTGGGGATCGAACTCGCGACCTCCGAATCGTAAACTCAATGTTGTTTACATTGAGCCACGGAATTGAACGCCGCGACACCTAAACCCTATCCTAAAGTGTTCAAGCAAATACTCTAAACCACAAAAATGGTTGTCAGTTCAAAAGTGGGAAGTGGTCCTTTTGACCCTAAAGGAAAAAGGGGTACTTTCTTAAGTTGAACAGAAATATTAATTTGATACTGATAATGATAAAATTTGATACTATTACTATAATATACTGATATAATATACTATAAACTATAAACTGAAAACTACCCGGAGACGAACTGAATTCATTAATGTAACGTTTTTTTTTTCAAAAAACATGTTAATAACTATTTACGTATTTAAAAACCGTTGGATTTTTTTTCCAAAAAAATGTATCTTATGACACTCCAGGTATCAAGACGAATGTAACGACACCATGCACTCGAAATCCATCAAGCCGTTTAGGCTACGGGATGTGTCAAAAGAACGGACATACATACTTACATATACTCGAAAAACATTACCCTCCAGAAAGGGGCAATCAGGTATAAATAATCTTTAAGTTTGTAGTGTTTTTTATTTACTTGTGCTGTGTTGTGTACCAATTTTGTTTTTTTTACTACGTTTGTATATAGGCCACCATTTCCTACAACTATACCAAATTTAATTGTCTACATCAAATAGTTTTAGAGATATTGGTCCCATAAGTGGTTCCTTTATGCTATTTTAGCCTGGAACACAAAAAAAAACACATAATTTATCTTACCTCATTGTAGTCCAGTCAAGATATGCATATTTAGGGGTGTAACTTCCTATAATCTTAAAAGCCCTGATATTTTGTACATAGATAGAGTACCTATCAGTGATATTATAAAAAATATTTTCTAACGGATCAGGACTTTGCTTTAGGTTTAGTGGTAGGTATTTAGTTATAAAACCTACAATATTAAATTAAGTTACCACTGTGCACTTCATTGCGTTGTAGAAGATGGTAAGATTTTCTAAAACTATTTTCTAAAGAATTAATCAGTAGCTAATTTATATTTTCTAAAAATAGTTTATTGAATCGTGATATTTGCCCACTGTGAAATTTTTCATAATTGTAAAGAAGTCATAGCTCGATTTTTTTGAAAATAGTTACAGGCGTTGTAAGTATATTTTCGGCCGCGGTGGTAATTTTAATCACATTGTCTATGTTTTATTACTAAATATGTATATTATAGCTAAAGCAAGCTACCGATTTGTTAGATTTTTTTTTATTCTATCACTGACAGTACTCTATCCATGTGCAAAAAATCACGGCTGGACTTTTTGTCCGCGCACATGTGATTTTTTTCTAATGTGAGAACTTCGGCTTCGACAACAAACAACAACAACATTTACAATGACTTGTAAATTTTTATTATTAAAAATAAATGTAAAAGAAATAATTTATAGTCAACTTTGGTTTATCTGCATCTACCGCAAAGCTTTATCTATCGCTATAATCAATAGTAATTGGTGAGCATTGTGATAAGAATTTACTTATAATCCCTCATTAAATTGTGATTTCTTCAAATACGTGCGTCGATCCTCATCCATCATTTCATTGTTGAAATGTAAACAGAAGTAATTTGTAGGTGATAATGTACGTATCTGTGCGATACAAGAAACTACATGAGTCTTATTACATACGCGATTTTGGCGCGCAGGCGATTTCTGCGACGCCGCAAGTGCACATGGGATCGTCTCCTACAATCGATATGACAAAGAGATTTAAAAAGTGATTTCTTGACTTTTGAAAAACAAATGAGGCCAATCTATTTTCACTTTTTACTCAATTTTTCGCCTGCATGGAACAATTTTATCGCGGTTTGTTTATCCCGCGGGAACTACTCACTTTATCGGGATAGAAAATATCCAGATTATATTCTACCCATATACCAAATTTCATCCAAATCCCTTCATCCGTTTCGCCGTGATTGAGCAACAAACAAACAAACAAACAAACAAACAAACAAACATCCAAAACTTTCACATTTATAATATTAGTAAGATTGTCGAGTGGTAATTACTCTAATTCAACTATCTTGCCATTTGCCATCAGGGAGTTCCAGTCCTTGCATCCGTCATCCGTCATCAGATCTTCCCGATGGTACCATTAATTATAGCATTGTCACCGACAATTTGTAACGAGGTGTACAACCTCTTCTAAATTCTGTCTTCTTTTCGGTAATCTCTTTGGCGTTTTCTTTTTTGGAACATTATTCAAAATTCTGAATTCTAAATTATTTTCAAAAACTAGGGAGTCTTGACGCAGCTTGCGAGCTATTCTTTTCTTTTCCTTTTATTTTTTTCTTTAAATTATTATATCATTATTAAGTTTTACGAGTGCCTATTCCTTCTTCCTGTTCTTCACCTTCTTCACCATTCATCAGTGGCTGCAGTCCTGGTAGGGGCCTGAAATCTACGACCCTGAACCTCATCCTCTCTCTACGGCGCCCATTACCTACATCGACCTACAGCAGCTGAGCGTTCGCAGTACCGCGACACATTATACCTAAATATGCCTTTCAGCTCATTCAGATACCAATTATGTTGTAGAAAAATGCTTTAAAAATTGAAAAGACTGTAATAATAAAAAAAAAACACCATAGTAACGCGCATAGCGTGGACACATGCTTTTTTGTCGGCGGTGTAAAATATTGCCTGTAAATGGCTATAACATCTTCAATATTTTATTTAAAATTTTCTCAACACATAATTGTCACCATTTTCGTTTTACATAAAAAACTGCCATCTATGTGTATAGTTACGTTTCAATTTCTCAGACGAGTAGTTACATAACTCGTAAGTAAATAGTACAGTTCAACTTTACTAGATGGAGCCGCTACTGAATTTTTGGATTTACCACTTAGTTCAGGGCTTATCATGAAGATGGCGGTTTTATGAAAGATACGTCCATAGTGAGGTCACAGTATAACCATATTTTTTGGAAAAATGGTTATACTGTGAAACTGTGGCTGATTTAGGTCACCCATACAAAGTTGAACTGTTTGCTCGTTTCTCTCGACCTCGTTCCCCATAGGGATGTTCCTAGATGTTACATTTCCATTGGCTTTGCCAAGAGGGGAAGTGGGAAACCTTTTTCGTACTTATACACACCCTATTTCTTTCTTTAATTAGTCTGGGGTCCAATAATGGGAGGCGTATCCGCGAAGGCACCGTCTACTTTCAGTAGGCGCCGTGTCGAGTACCACCTGTCGATCCTAGCTTATAGGAGTTACAGTGGGAGGACTGTGGAGGCGGATTGTTTGCTCGTTTCTCAGACTATGCCCAAAAATCTAGAGTTCGCCGAGGTCTTGGAGCAGGGGTACGGATAAAGGCAATAAAACGACCGATAGGTATACTTAATCATTTTTATTTTATTTTCTCTCTTCTTAAAGAAAAGGGTTTGTAGTCGAACTGAAAAGAAAAAAAAGTTATTATATATAACATTGTGACGAAATGTTCGGTTGCAATACTTAAGTTTTCCTACCACTTGTACACCTAACGCAAAGCAAAAGCAAGATGACAGCGGGCGGCGAGGGGGCCGGGCGGTGGCGGCTACTACTGTGTTTGATGACGTCGTCCAGTCCTCCATATCCAATTTTTTTGAGGTAGTACCGACTCTCCTACACGTAAGTGGTGGTGATATTTTTTTAATTTTATACCCGTATCGTTTAGTATCTGTTTCAAAATATGAGAGGTTGTAGTGATGACTTTTTCGATGCAAGGTTTCGTTCACGTTCGTTTACAATGTCGATTTATTGATGTAAAATGTCGATTTATAAACTAGTTTGTTCTTTTTTGTGCAACGGGTTAGCTCTTGACATCAAACACACCTGATGTTAAGTGAAGATGAGGCCGAAGGTGGTAGCGTACTGACCCGGAAACCCCATCTTATTTGGGGGACTGGCTATCTCATCTCTGACAACCGGAACACAACAATGCTAGCCAAGCTTTCTTAAGCCAAGTCTGCAGTGGCGACTTAAAATACTGTTATGGTTACTGTTAAACAACTATACTGTTAAACCGCCTCCGTGGCTCAATGTAAACAACAACGATTCGGAGGTCGCGGGTTCGATCCCTAGCGGGGTACATATTTAGTACTCGGTTTGGTGGGTGGTAGTATTTTAAATGTCCGCCTGGCTAGCTACCACCATCTTATCTAAATCTGCCACCAAACAGCAATGTTAATGGCATTGTTGTGTTCCGGTTGTCAGAGATACTCGTAAGATAGCCAGTCCCCCAAATGTGTTGGGGTTATCGGGTCAATACGCTTCCACCTTCGACCTATCTTCACTTAATATCAGATGTGATTGAAGTGAAGTACCAACCCGTTGTGCATAAAAAAAAAGAATATCTCCTCAACACGAGTCCTTCATTAGCTTAAATTATTGTGTTGTAAAGTTACCAATTTCTAGAGACACATCCTCATAATTCAAGCTTAAACCTGGCTAATACATATTTAATTATTGAGTGTATAGTGTACTTGTATTGTATTGTGTTGTATTGCATTGTATTGTATCGTTTTGCATATTGTATACTCTTATATGGAAACTGTTTATACCTACGCTATCAAAGCATTCCATTTCCCATTGTAAACCAGCGTTCCCCCCCGTGACTTCGCTTGCATGGAATAATTTAATCGCGAACTGTTTTAGGATGAAAAGTAGCCCATGTCCTTCTCGGAATGCCGGGCTACGATCGGTTCAGTAGTTTAGGCGTAAAAGCAGGAGAGATAGACATTCGCATTTATAATATTAAAATGGAAGGGTGGCTAATTCATAAACTTACCTGGTTAAAATACCACCAACCAGTATTCTGATGCTTTTGGTCGAGTAACTCTTCCGGAATGAAATCTGCATAATCTGGTGCGGCTTGGTTAAGTTTAACAACGTTACCAATGTCCTGAAAGACGACTGTTTATTTAGATTTATAAAACGTACATACATTTTGTCACAATCATTATCACAAATGGGGTGGTCAGAGGTATCCCAAACATTAGCGCTTATTTAAAAGTGTACCGTGGATGGTTGATTCATGCAAACTTTTATTGTTTGGAACACTCAAAAGATGTTTGGGATATCTCTAACCACCCTATTTGGGACAGCGGTTTTGACATTATGTATTTAGACCGTTTATGATGATGGTAGCGCCGACTGTTAACAGTTGCTTAAAGTTTCATTAACAACTATTCGATTGCCCCTAAGCTATTAATATCCAAAAAGATTTTTTACATGCCTTAGTTTTCCAAATCCAATGTTTATCGTCTTCACTGACTGAATCATCCTGAGATTCTTTTGAATCTTCGTCCTTTGGAGGCGTCTCTTGCTCATCACTGGTGCTATCTCTCGAAATAACTCCCTTTACTCCTCTAGAGGGAACATTTTTCAACTGTTCAGTTAGATTCTTAACATCTTCGATGATTTGCCTTTCAGTGCGTCTCATAATGAGTAATTGCCTCAGTATATTATCCAACTTTTTCAAATGATTCTAAAATTTTCATAATATTTAATTTTTTTATTCGTCCAGTGGTGCCCCTAATTGTGTGAATTAAGATTTCTGTTTAAATACAGAATAAATCACAAAAATAACTCTGACCTGCACTCAAGAAGCATAAAAGCTATTTATAAATATTATGTAAATAGCTATTATTACGGTTATTTTCACGAAATTTAAAATTGTTGATGAAAACGGCCACTTATTTATAATCGCGAATTCTGAAATCAAAGCTATTTAAATATTGCAACCCTTGAGTTTCTTACTCGTTCTTCTGAGGGTCAGCTTTCGAATGAGCAGTAAATTTAAATTTAATATTAAGCGTAATTTGTGACGTTTTCAAGTGATAATTTTATCCTAGGAAATAAAATATTTTGACTTTGTCTATTATTTATAATTAGCTTTTAGGCTTCTCGAGTGCAGATCAGAGCGATTTTTTTGATATATTCTGTATTTAAAAAGAAGTCTTAATTTATCCAATGATGTTGCCACTGGACTGAATAAGCTAAATCTAATTCTATTCTTATAAACAACCTTCGTGAGCTTAGTATAGCGAGCAATGAAAACAAATATAGTGATATGATAACACTCGAGGTGTTGTTGGAGGTGGTGCTGGAGGAGAATGGAACGTATCAGCTGGACAGAGAAGAAAACGAACGAAGAGGTTTTAAATATAGTAAAGGAAAAAAGGAAATTGTTGGGAGTAATTGAGAATAGAAGAGGGAAAATGCTGGGACACCTTCTACGACACAATGATTTCATCAATACCATAATAGATGGAAGAATAGAGGGGAAATGAAAAAGAGAAAGACCGAGAATAAGCTACATGCAGGAAATAAAAGAGAAGTTGAACGTCGTGTCGTATCAGGAGCTCAAGAGGAAGGCGGAGAGCAGGGATATGGAAAAATCTCCACCGACAAGAACATGGCTCTTAAATCAGATGATGATAACACTCGACGGTCAATCGTGCGGGGTGTGCAAGGAGTACACCGGTTTACTTGAGCTCAACCACACCTGTGGTAAGTGAAAATGAGGCTGAAGTGGCAGCGTACTGCCTCGGAAACCCTGGAGGGGAGGTGGGACTTTCTTTATTTCCTACTTTTCACCCTTAAATTCTTTCTTTAATTCGTCTGGCGTCCAAGGTAGCAATAGAGTCACGTAGGGCACCGTCTACCTTCAGTAGGCGCCGTGCAGAGTACCACTGTTGATCCTGGCTTACAGGAGTTACAGTGGGAGGAGAGCGCGGAGGTGGGATCTGACTCGGAAACCCCATCCTATTTGGGGACTGACTATCCTATACCTGACAACCGGAACACAACAATGCTATTAACATTTTTTTTTGGCGACCGACTTAGATAAGATGGTGATAGCTAGCCAGGCGGACATTTAAAATGCACTACCACTACCGCCAAGAAAACAAATCAAAAAAGATTATGGCAAATAATCAATGCACTGATATAGGCTATGTATGAAGCTGCTGATGAGTGTCCTAAAATCATCAAAATTCTCATTTTCCCTTTCACTTATTTTTATATCAGACTTTAGTCACTTACATCGTTAACTGACGGTTGTCTGAAATATAAAAATAATTCTATAATTCAATTTGAAATTTATTGTTATCTATTTATTGCATATTAAGCATCTACATTTAAGACGAATATACCAGGATAATATTAAATAAATAGAATATTTTATCTTATCTCTATAAGAGATCTCTTCCCCTAAACTAAAGAAGACAATTTATTGAGGTGTAACTTACAAGTAGACAAAAGAGTAATACTTAGTAAAACAGAAGAATAATTTAACAGAATACTTTTTTTATGCACGATGGGTTCGTACTTGACCTCAATCAAACCTGATGTTAAGTGAAGATGAGGTCGAAGGTGGAAGCGTACTGACCCGGAAACCCCGGCTATCTTATCTCTGACAACCGGAACACAACAATGCTATTAACATTGCTGCTTGGTGACAGATTTAGATAAGAAGGTGGTAGCTAGCCAGGCGGACATTTTAAAATGCGCTGCCACCAACCAAACCGAGTACTTAAACATGTACCCCGCTTGGGATCGAACCCGCGACCTCCGAATCGTAAACCCAATGTTGTTTACATTGAGCCACGGAGGCGGTTTACTTTTACTTTACAATTTACTTAATAAACATACAACTGATAAATAAGAAATAACAAAAATGTTTTTGCATCGTTAACACTTTAATAGATAGGGGAATGTTTGTACAGAATACAAATAAGTGTAACCAAATAGAACATTTATATATGTGTATTTATAAAGTAAATAGCGGCTATACGTAATGATCTGAAATACAGGCTACATTCTAGTTTAGGGATCAGTCTCCCACAATTTTTTTTTTATAACTGAAATACATCTGCCATAATGCTGTAATTTGTAAATTGTGGAGAGGAAATAAACGAATTTGAATGTTGTAACTTTGTATAAATAATCATAATGGAATATAGAGTAAGATATTGACGATTGACGACCGGTTGGTGTAGTCGATAGTGACCCTGTCAGCGAAACCAACGGTTGCGGGTTCGAACGGTTGCGGGGTAAATGTTTGTGTGATGAATACGAACATTTATTCCCGAGTCATGGATGTTTATATAAATATTTATGTATGTTTATCCGTTATCTAGTAACCATAGCACAAGCTTTGCTTAGTTTGGGACTAGATGATTGGTGTAAGTGTCCGAAAAATATTTTTTTTTTTAGATATAACCTAACATAATGCGGTAGTAGCTTGGACATACTGACTGAAGGATAAATGCAATACCTACACCTTCATTTAACAAATGATATCATGTATCTTATGTTGAAATAAATGCTTGAAGTTTGAACTTTGAAATCATAAAGTCCAAGAACTAAAGTTTTCAATCAGTGCCTACCTGCAAAGACCACACGGGGCCGAATCACAGATGCTGACCATATATGATTGGTCCAAGAGCATATGAGCATATGAGAGCATACTCGGTATGCTATGGAACGAGATATATACTATTGTTTGATTTCCTGTATCTAATTAAACGACTGTTTGGGTTGTGGTTAGAAATTCTGACCACTATACCAAAACGTCGCGGGTTCGAATCCCGCTAGGGTCATATGTTTGTATGATGAATAAAGACATGAGTTCCCGAGTTATGGATGCGTTTCATTTATATATGTATATAATTACAAAAAAAATGTAGGTATTTGTGTAGTTTATTAACTATCTGGTATCCATAACACAAGCCTAGATGCTTACTGTGGACCTAGATGGCGTTGTGTGTATGTGCAAAGATATTTATTTATAATTAATCCATATAAGAAGCTGAGGTATCAGGAGGATACCAAGGTAACTGATTCGAAATTTTTAAGCACTTATATTATCATGATATGTTAAAGAAACCCCTCGCCTCTTATTAGGAATCTATGGGCTGTGTGGTTTGAACCACTACTCCCAGGCTGATGCTCTAGAGGATGCCCAGGAGTAGGGCCACAGTATGAAGAAAAACGAAAGATGAAGATGAGCCGGCGGAAAACTTGGTAATCGTTGTCAGTGACAACTTTTATTTTGAAAGTATCACATACACAAATAACTTGATGAAATACTTTATACTGTATATACGTTTATATATTTATTTATTTATTTAACACTTTATTGTATATAAGCATACACGTCAAACAAAATAAAAAAACGGGAGAATATTAAAATATACAAAAGGCGAGCTTATCTCTATAAGAGATCTCTCTTCCAGCAAACCTCGGTAAGGAGACAAATTGATGAGGTAACGTAAAAGTAGACAGCGAGTACACTTACAAAAACAGTAGTTATAAACAAACATACAACTAATAAATAGAGAAAATAACAACCATGTCGATGATATACATACTTGAATTATGGTGTATATTTATACATTTATACTGAATAAAATAGAACAGAAACAAAAATAACAGAAAAGTACACGTCCAATCTTTTCAAGGGCAAATTATGAACTGACTATACAAAAAGCTACACTGAAAAACAGAGAGAGCGAACAGGCAGTGTTCAAACTTTGAATTTAAATTATTATGACTTAACCGTAAAAGAAACAAACAAGGAGATTACTGCAAAAAGAGAACCAACGAGTCGCATGGCGTCTCGTTACAGGTTCATAGAAAAGAGCTACACTCTGAGTTACTCTGAGAGATAAAATCTGGAAAGAGGAAACAACAGAAGCTTCCTCCAGAGTCGATAATATAAAATGGCATATCTTACAAATAATGTGAATATTGATCTTCGGGTTGTCTGTTAATGTCTATCTGAAAGATAAATTAGTATAGTTAATACATATTCGAAAGTAAATTATGATATCGAAAAGAGAAATATCGCGTATTCTATTAAAATTTTAAATTTTCTGTTAAGAAAATTACTGAGTTCTCCTCTTCAGAAAATGCAGGTCTTCTTCGTTTTTTTGGCGGTGGTTTGAAGTAAAGTCGTAATCTGAAAATGAAGTGAAACTTACTTAAGTTACGTGAATATGTATTTTTAAATTAAATACTTATAAACAGACCATATTCGATAAGATTATCTAAAACAATAAATAATGCAAAGGCTAATTAACTAAAGTTGATAATTTAGAAAACCTCTCGAGCATCTAAACGTCATTAAGATATAAAATAAAGTTGAATAACACCGAAACGGCTGAGTCGATTTTCGTCAAATATCGCTCTAAAATAGAAATGATCGGGATACATCTCAACCGACACTGGACATACACATACAACTCCGTCAAATATATAATACTCGTTGTTTTTGTCATTCATAGAAAACATTCAAACTTACTCTTTCGGCGCTGGTTTTTCCAGCATTCTTAATTTTTTCAAAACTTTATTTTGTGTTTCTTTCTTTTTATCCTGAAAAAGACATTTATTATATTTTAAGTATTTTAAACTAAGATGATCAGGTATAAATCTTTTTCCGATACATGTAAACAGCATCGGCGTAAATCCTACTTATTATATAATAATCACTTTAACATATTGAATGATTATGCCCTCATATATTTGTTTTAAAAACATAAGCTATAATTATTTCGTGTTGTTTCTGTGAAATCTGCTAACTTTAGAATATAAGTTTTTGTCACTAAGTCAATCGCAAAGGACAATTTGATCCTTTGCTTAGTTGAACTCAATCTATTTTGTGGAATTGTATAATCAGTTATGTTATATTTTTATCTATTTCTAATAATTCAAGTTGATGAATTGATTGGACTTGACGCTCCGTCGAAAAACTGCGTTTTAAAAATAACAATGATACTAGGTCTCCTTTCTTTAATATTTGTCTATAATCACATTGATAAAGTTATTTAATCTTCCTATTGGTTTCTTCGTTGCTTTGCTATCATATAAGTACACATAGTATTATCTATGGTCACAGAATTAATATAGTACTAATGGTGTTATTCATCAACAAATCCCTGCCCCAGTACCAATTTATTTAGAGTCGGCGCAGTACGAATTATAGAAAATCTTACCCAAAATATCACACAAATATTATAAATGCAAAAAATTGTGTATGAATGTGTACCTTTGCTAGCCGTCTAGAGGGATTTGGATGAAATTTGGTTGGTAAACAGTTCAGGATTCGGATTAACATAATTGGAAAAATATTTTGATGAAATATTCCACGCGAACGAAGTCGATAAATAAGTAGTATGTTTATGGACTTCAAAGTGAATATTATAGTCTATATGTCTACCTCGAAAAGTTTTATCTTTGCTCATAATCATGCCACAGCTGAACAAAGGTCGAGTTTAGGGGAGCTACCATATTTCTAGAACGATCGACTTCATTTTTGGTGGACGTCTTGCGCTGCTCCTCGTGGTGAGTAGCTTCGAGATTTGTGCCTTTGATTATAGTTGATGTAATACTTACCAAATCAAGAACTAATGATGACAAAGCAAAGCTAGAACATAAAGCAATAGGTAAATAAATAAAAAGAAAATGAAGAAAAAGAAGCGAACTCAAGTGTACAAATCAAGTTTTCACAAAACCGGCCGAGCGCAAACTATGCTCTATGAACCCATTCGAAATGCTTTTAACGCCCGTATAGTGTAAGTTATTAAACGAATTTTAGTGATAAAATCATGCAGAGGTAATGACAATAGCTTTATCAAGAACAATTCCAAATTTTATGCATGAAATTGAGTAAGGTTCTGAGATTTATTCTATTTTGTAAAGAGTATTTATGATATTAAAAAGTAACCCTAAACATCATTTCAACCGACAGACATCCACTGCTAGACAAAGGCCTCCCCCAAAGATCTCCACAACAACCGGTGCTGCGCTGCTCGCATAAAAAGTAATATTCTGTAATAAAGAAACTTGCACTGCGTACTACAAGATACAAATTGCTCTATTGCATCACAAACAAACTTCATCCATCATTATCATCTATCATATCAATGATCATCACATCAACTTACCCGGTTTTTGATTGAGCGTCATCATCAGGTACCACCTAAAAATTGGACGTAAACAATTATGGCTAGAAGTCAATATAAATATCCTATACTCATCACAAAACAATAGATTAAAAATTTTCACCAATTTTTTGAACGATGAAATTCTTGACGTTGACCAAAGTAAAACCAAACGTAAAACGTTTAAATCTTGCCAACGAGTAGAAAAAAATAGACTAATTTCCGTTCAAATGGTGAGCGCGATACGAAATGTTCAAACTTAGCGTGATTGACCCCCTGCTTAAAGCTGCCCCCGTAGCACACTGAGCGATGGCCCATTTGTGGTACAGATACATATACAACTCTATTATAAATTGAAACAGTTTTTATATAATTTTTGTTTTTATTTTTATTACTGTGAAATAAGGCTACATTTCGTAAGAATAACACTAAGCAGAATAATTGTTGCGATCGAATATTTTTGTATGTGTTTCTGTAATATGCAAATAAACGCTTTATCTATCTATCTATCTAGCATATCAGGCGCGATAAACGTGTGTCGCGCGAGATAATATTTCTCCTGCTCATCCACTTGGACGAAATAAACAACTATCTCAATCTCACTCTTACGCGACAAATGCTGCTGCGTCATGCTGCGAAGGCAGTCATGGTCACGATTGATTCTATTCTTGTAGGTACACTTTTACGATTTATAATAAATATTAGTTTCTAATTATGTGTGCAATAAAGGATTTAAAAATAATAATAATATTAAACCCTGCCGGGATGTAATGCTGACCATTACATCCCGGCAGAGTTGAATATTATTATTATTTTTCAGATTATATCAGAAGTTGCCTTCCAATCTAAATCGCTTCATTATATTTATAAGTTATTTATAAAAAGAAGGAATACATATTATCTGGACCTGAGCAACGATTTCACCTGTATTTGTTTTAGATGTGTTAATTTTGATAATGACGACCTGTTTGGTGTAGTGGTTAGAAACTCTGCTGCTATAGAAAAAGGTCGCGGGTTCGAATCCAGCTAGGGGCATATATTTGTATGATGAATACGGACATGTGTACCCGAGTTATGGATGTTTTTCATTTATATATGATATGTATTTATTTACCAAAAAAAATGTATTTGTGTAGTGTATCAACCATCTGGTATCCACAACACAAGCCTAGTTGCTTAGTGTGGTACTAGATGGAGCTGTCTGTTATCCAAGGGTATTTTATATTTTATATATTATTTTTATAATTGTAAAGAACCATACCATAATATAATCCGACGGCATTCTTCGGAACCCTGTGTATAATACTCTTTCATTTTTTCCATCGTATCTAGTATAAAACATAAAATGGAATAAAAATTAGAAAGTCGTCTTAACACGTAATATTAAAATTTTAGAGGCTAATACATAGCTTGAATAAACATATTTGCACTGCACAGTAAATATAACCATAAAAAACAAAATGGCGTACCTCATCTTCTCTATACCGGATGAGTTTTTTTTACCGTAAGGAAAAAATAGGGCATATTTGATAGGTAAGAGAAGTAGAAGATATTGGCATTATTTCATTTTTTTTTGGAAACCATCATCGAATTACATGTTAATTGTGTCAATCTATGGTGTCGTTTGTAGCCTATTACATACCTAATTACATCATTAAATTAAATAAATAAAGAAAATTTGGGGAAAATGTGAGTTCCAAATAAATTTCCATTATAGAAACCCTACGAATTCCGCCAGTCGCATATCAAACGAGGGCCGGGGCGCGTGCGTTGTTAAATTCTATTTCACTTATCTAATATACCCTTTTTTTTGCCTAACAGTAAGAAACTCTTCCGGTATATTGTCACTTTCAATGAGGAAAGCTTGACGCGTCACCAGTCCTTTCACTAAAAAAACTACGAGTACAATACTAACCTATGTAAGCAATTACACCACGCCTGTTATCATGTGGCCGCTATCATTAAAAATGAGCACAGAAAGAACTCTTACTTAATATATGTTTTTATTTATTACAATAACTATTACCCATATAGAAAATTTAGAAATTCCTCAAAATACTTTGATATCGTGCAAATATATTTAAGTTAGACTATACGTGATTAAAGGTTTAAATTACTTAATTTATACTCTATATGTCTCTACGATTGAAATAGCTAGCTCTACGGAAAGGTTTAACAATGGTTTTAAATAGGGTCTTACTTTATCCCAAGATTGTTGACGTTCCCCAAAACACCGGCACCATTTTCCAAGTCTCTATGCGGATATTTGACAGCGGACTTGAGCATGCCAAGCGCTGGCCTGATTAGCGTGTGGCCTGGCAGAATGGCCTCAGCTTCTGGCAAGTGGCTTGGCAATGACGGTGCACCAATAATTGCTCCGATCTCGTGAGGATCAAAATTGAAGGTAGACCTCCTCTGGAATTGCAATAATGACTTTATTTCTTTTTACAAGTAGATTTAATCACTATACGGGGTTATTGGTAATCAAAAACATTCCTGTGCAGGGGTAGGTAGAGACCATTTCAAGTAAATTGTGTCATGTGGTACCCTATCCAACTGTCAGTATAGTTTCACGTAATTATTTATTCTTTTAGAAAAATCACATTGGTTGACGTGACAGCTTATCTTAAAGGATTATGGGCTTGTTAATTAAGTAGGAAGTATGTTCAAGGTATAAAGTATAATTATTTTTTGGAAAAATCAAAAGCCCGGCAGCATATTTTGTGTTTTACGGGTCGGTTTTTTTTCGATAATATGTATTCCATCACACTCCAGGGATCAAGATGAATCATGAGGTTACATAGAAATCTACAATAATAAAATGTTCAATTTGTACCGTTTGTTGACAAAATCAAACAAATCAAAATCAAAAAATGCTTTATTTTGTACGTACACAGGGTACACATAAAATAATGAGATTTTACATTTTTTAAGCTACTGCTTGTTCAAAGGCCATTTAAAAAAAAATGGTTTTTATGTTACAAAATTATTATTTATTAGTTTATATTATAATATTTCATTATTAATTGTAAAATAGCCTGGTTATGCGAACGGGCTGTTCATGTCAATGAATGGTTATCATCTAAATAATCTGATATTTTATAATATGCTTTCTTAATAAGTTTGAATGAATTACTGACTTTGCGGAGGCGACCTATGTGCCCTGCAAGTTTATCTTTATTTCTTGTATCATCTTTATCACTATTTTTCCTAAATGATGATATATTTTGTTACATATATTAGATTTTCAAAAATGTACTGTGATGAAAAGGTTAGAATATTATACTCTTTAAATCTGTCTCTAAGTGACACTGCAGGTCTCAATTGATAAATTGCGCGAACGGCTCGTTTTTGTAAAACGAAGATTATATTTATATCCGCGGCATTTCCTCACAGTAAGATACCGTAAGACATAAGGACAAAAATAGGTGAAGAAACTAATTTCTAACATACAGGTTTCTACCTGGTTTGGGAAACAGAGACTTCATAATTATGTGTATAAAATTTTGTTAATAATTAAACTAAACAATACAGAAACCCTAAAAACATTACACTCCTTTCTGAGGCAGTCGGGTAAAACATTATTACTACGATATCTAAAATTGTTGTAACCTTTCTTGATTGTGAATGATTGATTGAAAAGAGACAAACCCTCTGAGTTTCTCGCTAGCTCTTCTCAGTAGTGGTCGCGTTCTGAGGTAGTGGTAGTTTAAAAAACAAATGACGTTCATAAGTGCATATTGTATTGCCTACATGAATAAATGATTTTCATTTCATTTCATTACGCATTTTCAGACAGGATCATCACTTGATTTTCTAAAAATTAGCTCTAGTTTAACCCCACCAAAGGAATGTATCTGATCATCAACCTGTATATTTTATAGTATTGAAGTTTACTTACTGATGGTTGAACATTAAAAATACCATGATTTATTCGTCGCCCCTGTAAAAATAATACATGTCAGCAACTTTATTTAATGATTGTTCAATGATCGTATTATAGATAGATATATCAGGGAACTGCGGAAGGGTTATGTAAGGGCAAAGGGTTTCCGCCTTTGTCCTACGGATCGCTAACTCGTGACCGCGACGCGAATACCGTGTCACGAGCCGCCTTCTTGGTTGGGTAAATGTAGGAAATTAATAATTTGTTAAAATGTAAAATATAATGTTTAATAAACTTGTAAATTCAAACTAATAATGTTGTATAAAATAATGTTAAATGTTAACTAATTAAGTAATGTTGTTCTTGCTCGAGTTGGTGGAGACAACTGGGTTTTAGGCTGTTTCTAGCCGAGCCGAGGCGCCGCGGCGTCAGCGCGTTTACTTAATTTGGGTTACACGCGCGTTGCCGGCCCGGCCAAAGTGCAGCATAATGTACGTTGACCGTACAGGTTATAACTTAAGCAGTTTGACGTCATCAACCTTGAATCCCCACTTTTGGGAAGTCCTCTCATTAGCAGAGAGTAATAAATTCAGCAGCATGCTTGGTTGCATCGTATATAGTGGCTGATGGATTTTGTCTGGTAACTTGACACCAGTCTGATGTGGTTATTTTAGTGCCTATACTACAACTGTGTTGAAATGGGAATGTTCCCTGGTGTAATTGGCGATGAGATGGTCCATTTGAGACCTTTGAAATTAGATTTGAAAACTTACAAGTATGGCTGCGAATGAGGAACGAAAGTCACTGACATTGCCCAGCGGATTAGTGAGATGAAGTGGAAGTGGGCAGGGCGTATAGATCATTAAAGTTCTTAAGTGAAGGCCACGCATCACCAAATGCAGCATAGGATGTTCACTCATAAGGTGGATGGACAACCTGATGAATGCTTCCTACGCTTGATGATAAAGGCTACGAAACCAAAACCCATTATACAATTTGAAAAGAACTTACCTGCGCCCGCCTCAGTAGCCATTTTCTCTGAAAATAAATAAATAAGAAGGTGAGTAAATCACAAAACGTTAACGCTAGACAAAATTTCAATTCATTATTGATTTTAATAAATAGAAATATACTTACGCCGGTTAATAAATCGTATACAACCAAAGGACTTTGTGGTCTCTGCAGAAAAATAAAGTTCTCAATAAAGTAGTAAAGTACAAACATTCCCTACACTGTAAATTGAAAACTTAGAAAATCAATAAATTAAAATTCCTTGACCCCAGAAAAACTATAATAACATCTAAATATACAAACCAATACTCCGGTTGTCAGAGATAAGATAGCTAGTCCCCCAAATGTGTTGGGGTTTCCGGGTCAGTACGCTTCCACTTTCGACCTCATCTTCACTTAACATCAGGTGTGATTGAGGTCAAGTACAAAAACCCGTTGTGCATAAAAAAAACAACTATATTAAAGTTAAATACCTTCCACCTTTCCCCTCGTTTATAGACAAGCAATACTGATATACATCCGGACAGACATACACAGAACGCCGTTAAACACATAACACCCGTTGTTTTTCGTCGAGGGTTATAATGGGTATGTTGTTAATTGAACCGACAAAAATTGGCGAAATAATATTTCCAGAGTACATCATCAGATATTCATCAAACTTAGACAGGACCGTATAAAAGGTCCATTTAAAAAAAATCCTTTGTAGGAGAAAAGAAGATTTAGAGGTAATTGGATGATGATGACAATATGCGCACATGCACGGAAAACTTATCGAGACAGTCTTGCACTATGTGGATGATAGGACGGAAACTGCACTCGGAAGCTAAGAGGTGCATATTGCTGCGTTCCTCAATTCGATATAGAGAGTGCATTCGATCGCACAACCTTTGAGGCAATTTACGCGGCATCTGCAATTCCAGACGTGGTATTCCATCTATTATTCGTAAGTAGATACTGCCTCTGCTCAAAGGTAGAACAATCTACTCTGAAGTAATCGAAGACAGGGTGAATGAAAGATAGAAACTATTTATTTGATAATGTATGTAAAATTTAGAAAACCTCCGAGAAAACAAACAAACAAGTATATCATCCAGACTTACTAAAAAATATGTTACAAGCTGAGAACAACTTACATGCTAAGAATCTGTACCCCATTTAGTCTTTAATATAAAAGACCTCACTTAAAACCACACTTCACTGAGATACATCTGAACAAAGACTGGACAATAAACATGTATGTTTATGGGCTGATGATGATGATATATCGCAGTCAGCAACTACACAGCCCGACTTCTAATAACAGGTGATGGACGTCACATCAGGATTATAGTACAGATGTCCATCCAAAAACTTCCAATTAGTTAATGGGTAGTCTTGTCAGCTTGTTGCAATCTGACTGGCTCTGACAAAGTCACATAACCTTGGTAGGGCCAATTGGACTGTGGTAGTCCTCTTCCCTCATACATGCCTCAGCTAGTTCACAGAATTTATTCAGGTGTGTGGTCAATGGTCACAGTACTGACACGGTGATAACAGTACACTACATTGGTACGATTTCAAATTGGGTTGGTTGGCTTCGTACTTACTTCAGGTACAAAATCGTCGATAAGCGATTTACTTGCTTGTCTTCGTCTCTGTGAATTAGTTTGTTATTGTATAAGAATACTTCGTATAAACAATGCTTCGGAGAAATGGCATGTCGCACATTCGTACGTCGCATTATCATACTAATTTTTAAGATTGAAATGAAGCGCTAACCAGCTGCGCATAAAAAAACATGCATTTTACTCGTATATGAATATGAATATTCTTTATTGCACCAAAAAATTACATATAACAGAGTACAAACAATAGGTCATGTACAAAGGTGGACTTATCTCTTTAAGAGATCTCTTCCATTCAACCTGAGCATTGAAGTAGGATACGGAGTAAATTTGGGGTAGGTATATGTACACGCCCATTGATTTATATGCTGTAGATAAGATAGCTGGAATAAATCTTTTTCACGCTTTTCTTACTAGATAAAACCGCGCCATCTCTTAGAATCCTTGAGAACTAATAGGACTGGTGAGAATAAATACCCAAAGCCAAAACTAGGCGCGCTCTCGCCACTGCAACGGTCCCGGTGTCTCAGGAGCCTTGTGGTTTATTCAGGGATGACGGGAAAAGACCTGATGGAGCCAGCTTAGTACCATGGTGCTTGGACGCACCTTGGTATGGGGACGCATCCTATAAGGTTCCCATTTTTTTAAATGGGTTGCGGAATGTTAAAATTAGAAAAAACAGATGTAGACTAGGAACATCTACTGATGTTTGTTAGAATGTACTGTCAATCAATGTTATTCCATAGCACATCAACGTTAGCGTCATAATTAGTTATACAGGTTTTCATCCCATACGTGCATACATATAATATGCTCACGAATGTTTCCCGTTGGAGTAGGCAGATACTATTGATTTCCACTTGCAACGACCCTGAGATATTCCTTATGCTTCAAACATGCTCGGTTAGTGGTTGACTGCACGAGCTTTTATGAGTCCGTCAGTCATTTAATTGACGCAAGTTCTTCTTTACAACCTTTTTCTATCATTTTTGAAAACTGCGAATGGTATATTATATTCAATTGACAGTATGCGACCATTAATAAATAAATAAATGTCCTTGGATCTACGCCATCTAGTTCCACACTAGTATTATACTTGTGTAATGGATACCAGATGGTTAATAAACTACACGAATACATGTTTTCTTGTAAATATATACATAATATTATAAATGTAAACATCCACAGCTCGGGTACACATGGTACGGGTATGTCAGTAAACACCATACAATCACATGCCATCACGACCACAGGTCGTCGATGATTCTGGGGATCTTATACTTTTATAAGCAGTATGTCGGGAATTTGTTATTTTGCAATTACGGTTTTAAGGGAACGAGCGGATGAAAGTAGTCCTGTATGATTAAATATAGAGCTGACTGTGCTTAAACATTCCGCGAAACCGTTTTATTGAAGACTTAAAAAAAAAACGTTAATTACCGCAATGTGATTGAACTTCCCTTGTAAAGCTCCATAATGTAAAATACTCTGAAAAATATAAATCTTAATTAATACTTTTCATATATCTGGGGAGACGGAAGTGCACCTGGCGGGTGCACTTCCGTCTCCGTCGAGTGCGAAGCACTGCAGTTACACTCTTTTCTGGAAAAATCTCGGAGTATTTTTGTGCCCTTAATCTTGGCACTTAGCAAAATTGGAACGCTGATTACATAGTTCTACTAGAGTCCAGCAGAGCAATCAGTCAACCTCCCTAAGCTAATTAATTATGTTTTTAATTTGGCTGGTGTATGACACAAACTGTTAATTGCAGAACAATCGATTCTGATAAAATTATACAATACTTACCTATCTATATATACTTAATTTTGACGGGTCTGTCAAAATATAAACATAAAACTTGTTTTGGAAAATTAATTCCTTTTTTATTTGACTTCTATTAATTCACGTTAAATCTTGAAAGTAATATTCAAAGATCCTTAGAGGCTGTGTCAAAAAGATTTTTAACATATGAATTACATATGTACTTTAATTACTAGTTATTCAAAAAAAAAATGAAAAATTCGCCAAAACACATACGCGTTGTGATGACCACACAGAACAGTAAAATACTGTTCCATGGATGACCACTACCTATTTATAACAAACGAGGCATACCTACCGCGACGAGACAGTCACATTTTAATGCATTTTGATGTCCAGTAAATACGAGGCATTTCCTGAATCTATAAAGACCAGATTCACCGCCAGCTAAATTTATTCTTACACTTAAATTTGGACATTAGGATAATACGAAAGTATAAAGCTTTTATACCGGTAGCTTTTATCTACTTCTTACGGATATAAGGGGATTGTATTAACGTTACCTCGGCTGATGAAACAGAGTAAGGTAATTCTTGTGTTCTAGGCAGGTATTACAATGGACCCTAATGATTTTAGATCAATATCAGGCAACCGATGCTGGTTCGCGCTCATTTAACACATCTTTGAAGCCTGGGAAGGTCCATAGTTCATTTGCTGTGACCTGTCAGACGCTTTTGATTGCGTACATTATGATGATCTGGTAAGGAAATTACGCCACTAAGGTAATGCTAGCCGTGTGCTAGCGTTTAGAGAGTTGACGTGAAAGGTAAGAGATCGTCAGGATCTCCATTTTGCATAGGTGTCCCATAAGGCTCAACTGTAGGGCCATACCTGTTTGTTGTTTATATGAATGATTTACCGAATTGTATCTACGGCAACCATGAAATAACTTTGGCTGATGACACTTCTTTGCTTATTGAATAACTAATTTAACCATCTGCCTATGACATAATGTTTTCTGCTAACGTTTTAAACTTTTGTATCCTTTTAGCGTATAAACTTTCATTGGACTCGGTTTATTCGTTTAAAATATTATAAACTTGAAAATTTGTATGGAAAGTCAAAAGGAGTATAGACTAACTAACTAGTTAGTATGCGTCCCAGACAGACTTCAATACTAGAAGCAGACCGAACATAAATAGTGTTACCAATTTTCAAGCAAAAGAATAAGCTACATTTAGATTTTGAAGTACCAGAAAACGTCTAGAAATAAGTTATATTGTCTATTGTTTGTTAAATTAAAAATTTGTTATTAGGCTGCATATGTGGCGTAAATATTGCCTTTTGGGTGCATATATTACTACTGTTTGGTCTGCTACTATCCAAATCAGTGGTCCTACAGTCTATTTGCACATTACTAGGTATAATATGAAAGTAATTATGTGTTAAAGCTTACAGTTAGTGTAAAAAAGTATATTATTTTATCCATTTCATTGTCCGACACTGCACATTATACCTACACTATTTCCTATTAAAAGGACGTTAATTTTTATTTTACTTTAGCAATAAAATAGCTGAAGCCAATTGGAGTTTTAATTACTTGCCTTGGAATAAGGTTTTCGTTTATTATCAATCATAGAATAGAAATACAAACGAATCCGGTATAAAAGTACTGTATAATAAGACTTCGTATGTGTAATCACAACTTTATATGGAACGTGAATAACGACATTGCTATAACTTTATTTTGGTTAAAGTTCTAATAAAAACAACATTTATCATCATCATCATATTAGCCGAAAGACGTCCACTGCTGGACAAAGACTTCCCCTAAAGATCTCCACAACGATGCCCGCATCCAGCGGCTTCCCGCGATCGTTGCCAAATCGTCGGTTCACTCGTGGGCGGTCGGCCCACGCTGCGTCTTCCGGTGCGTTAAACAACAATATAAAAACAATAAAATAAGTGTAAATATTAATATAACATAATCATTTCAATCATCAATTTGTTGATAATCTCACCTGGTTGAAAGTGATGTTTTTTATTATGCACAACGGGTTAGCACTTGACCTCAATCACACCTGATGTCAAGTGAAGAAGAGGTTTTTAGTGTAAGCGTACTGACCCGGAAACACAAATATTTGGGGAACTGGCTATCTTATCTCTGACAACCGGAACACAACAATGGTATTAACATTGCTGTTTGGCGGCAGATTTAGATAAGATGGTGGTAGCTAGCCAGGCGGACATTTAAAATGCCCTACCACCAACCAAACCGAGTACTATACATGTTTATGTACCCCGCTGGGGGGGGGAACCCGCAACCTCCGATTCGTAAACCCTATGTTGTTTACATTGAGCCACGGAGGATGTTGTCTCTGTTAGAAATTATAAAATTATAAGTCTGCTAACTACATCTTATCTTGAGAAGTTGGGCTCTCTTACCCAGGCTGAAGCTACGAGGATCTGAAAATACTTTGCTTTGAGAAAAATTTTGACAGTGAAACTTTGACGTCAACAATAAATAAATAAATAAATATTTCCGACAATTACAGCAACCATCTAGTTCCTAACTAACCAAAGCTTGTACTATGGATGCTGGATAACGGATATTAATATAAACATTCATGACTCGAGAATAAGTGTTCGTATTCACCACACAAACATTTACCCCTCGCGGAATTCGAATCCGCGACCTTTTGGTAAAGCAGTCAGAGTTTCTAACCATTACACCAAACAGATGTATCCTGTGAAACAATAAGCGGCATGTGACCTTTGGGCCGCGTTCAGGTAAAAATCCGGCAGCCGACGGACACCGTCTACCAAGGTCATTGGGAACCCACCCACGCAGGTTGTTGTTGTAGGTATATTTAGGGATTAATCGGCGCTTGTTCATCACGAAGGAAGACTGCCTGTGCCGACTATCTGCGCGGGTTGGTTCTGATAAGCGCCCGCCCGGTAGGTCGACGCCGGTTGCCGGCTTTCTATCTGAACGCGGCCTTACGACGACTGAATGTCTGCATTTTAACAGTAATTATTGCAATGTCACATGAGCCTAAAGGCACGTTGTTCCATAGTGCCGAAGTCAGCTAATTGGTGCGAGCCATCCTGAGGTAACAGCAGTATATCAAGCATCAGCTGATCTGAGCCAAGCAAAATTCCAATAGCTATTCAAGTGATAAATACCGCCAGACTATGGTAAGAATGTCAAATTGCCCTGCCATTATTACGTAAAGTGTCATTCTATGGAACTTTCTATGTAAACAAAAGACGATCTAGGATGTTTCTCGCACTTTTTATTATTCGATATGGTTTAACATAAGTAAAGAGTAAGTAAGATTTTAAATGTTTCTCCTGGCTAGCTACCACCATCTTATCTAAATCTGCCGTCAAGGAGCAATGTTAATAGCCTTATTGTGTTCGGGTTGTCAGATATATGATAGCCAGTCCCCTAAATGTGTTGGGGTTTCCGGGTCAGTACGCTTCCACCTTCGACCTCATCTTTACTTAACATCCGGTGTGATTGAGGTCAAGTACGAAACCGTCGTGTATAAAAAAAAAAGAAAAGTGTCTAAAATTCATCATTCAGAGACAATTCAATATGGCGGTTTGTTTACATAGTTAGCAAGGTCCATTAGATTATTAAGTAATCTATGGAACTGTATTAATAATATTTTACTTAGAATTGCTATGATCATAAAAAGTAAATAAAACAGTAGTAAGTAGTTTCGATATGTTTATTCAATTATAATGGTTTCTAAAAGAATCCATATTATCCGTTGATTGTTCTTGATAACTTATTTGCGGATGTTCTTGTGATCATATTGAAAGAGAAAGCCACTGAATCAATATCTCTTATAGTTTTATATTCATAACTAGCTTTCCGCCCGCGGCTTCGCATGCGTGGATTGACTTTATCGCGGAAATTTATTTATCTCGCGGGAACTGCACACTTTATCGGGATAAAAAATCCTATGTCTTAATATAGAGTATGTTCTACCTATATACCAAATTTCAGCCAAATCCGTTCACCCGTTTCGCCGTGATTGAGCAATAAACAAACAAATAACTTTATAATATTAGTTAGATTTGATGAGAAAACTACAACTTTTTTATTTTAGGGGTGGGCATAGGTCGTCATTATTGCCATCAACTGTTACTGCCAGTGTCCGGTTGTGCAGAAAAGATACTGAATAAAATTGACCAGTGTGAAATCTGCCCTTAGATTATGTAACTTCATCGGTATCGTTAAGGATTACGTTGACCAATGAGAAACCGTGAAATTGCCGAGCGAGCGATGAGCCAACCAATCACATGTCAGAACGTAACCGATGACGATAACGATGAAATTATGTAATAGAGTCCAAATTGGTCTGTGTCTTGAGAAAACTTAATTTGTATTATTCAGGACTCTTGGTTTACCTGTCTCAAACTGTACCATAATATCATGCAAAATGTTTGCCCAATTGAATAACGAAAAGAGGATAAAAATGGATTTGTCATGCAAGCGGATGGACAGAATTACCCTTCAAATATTCTCCTAGGCTAAAGGCTCCTCTGTCGTCCAGTTTTCTCCAACCGATTGTAACGTTTATATCACTTGCATAGAGTTCATTTTACCTGATTAAAGTACCACCACTTTCTTTCAGCAGCTACTGGTTTTCTTGTTGGATTATTTTTAAATCCTAGTTGAGAACGTGTAGGGTTTAAATTAAACTGTTTACCCATCTGTTTGGACAAAGATTTAATAAATTAAGAGAAATTATAAAACAAGCAAATGAAACTACATTACTAATTAGTAAATTAAGTAAATTCGTAAATTAAGATTTCTTTTTAATTATACAAAATAAATAAAACTTAATTAGGAATAATACTTTTAGGATTGATTGGGTTATTTTCCAGAATTCACTATTAAATAAATAATATTTAATTTAAAAAAACTAAAAGAACACGCTATTTTCCACCATCTGTCTCCTGGCTCCATCATCGACACCAAGTGTAATATATTGGACTCGTCAAAACGAATCATATGAGCCCAAACTGGAGGGGTTTCCTAGTAGCCACTGAAGAGTTTCACCGTCGACCTCCTGGCTCCATCATCAGATTAGCTCCAAGATACCAAATTATAGTATTGTCATCAGAATTACATATACATACAAAGTTTCATTTCGATATGACAATTAGAAGTAAGTTTAAATTAACTTTTAAGATTTGATTACATTGTTACAGTTACAAGTGAAGCTAAATAAACGCGTGTTAAAAAAAAGTGGATGTTGTTATCAATAATTTGAAATTCTCGAAAATAAACCTAATTCGGTAGGTATTATTTAAAATTAGTATTTAGACTTCATTCGAAGCCGGGCCATTCGAAGGAAATAACCATCTTAAACACTGAGGTATTATGCACTGGAATGCGTTGCGTAACTTCCCGAATGGTGCTTATCCAAAGTTCTTTCTCAAAGTTTGACTTATCGGATCCTTTGTCCTGGGTAGACTGACTCATCTACAACTTTGTGTGCGCTACATTAGCATCGCCACAAGCTTTGACTTCCTCATGATAATCCAAAGGCTACTAGCGTATCTATTTTTACTGTTACGCTTAACTCCGACGAATTTGTCCAGTATGAACGATAAGTTGGAATAATTGGCTTATTAAGCATTTTCTTCGAAGTACATGTGGTGCAATCACATTCACTATCAGTCACTTTGTCTAACAGAGGCCTACGAGAGTTTGCGTCTTTTGGAGGGCACGTTAAATATTTGGTCCCAGTTGTTATTCATTAAGCCAAGTCGATGATATAGGCGGATTTACAACACTATCAGATGACTATTCGTTTTACACATATCCACCAATTTGCACTTTGTGCGGTAGGTTGCCGCCAGTTGTCGTTAGTGAGAGAAGGGTGTCCTAGCAATAACCCCCCACCGTCCCATGGCCCTACCACCTCTCGGTATACGGGCCGAAGCTGTGAGTGGTCCTCAGGCTTTCCCCACGCACACTTTCTTGACACTCTACAAATTATTTATCTATATCCTGTCCCTTGGTGTCCTAGCAGTGGGGAATATAAGTAGACATTTTTTTTATGCACAACGGGTTAGCACTTGACCTCAATCACACCTGATGTTAAGTGACGATGAGGCCGAAGGTCGTAGCATACTGACCCGGAAACCCCATCTTATTTGGGGGACTGGCTATCTTATCTCTGACAACCGGAACACAACAATGCTATTAACATTGCTGTTTGGCGGTAGATTTGATAAGATGGTGGTAGCTAGCCAGGCGGACATTTAATATGCCCTACCACCAACCAAACCGAGTACTAAATATGTACCCCGCTGGGGATCGAACCCGCGACCTCCGATGTGTTTGTGTTTGTTTGTGTTGTTTACATTGAGCCACGGAGACGGTTAAAATATCTTTACATACATCATACAACTATTAGTACTACCTATAATGATGTATAGAATGTAATGACATACAAAATGACCGATGACATTCACTCTATATAGAGCTTTCTGAAGGTAAATTTTGAATTTGGAAAGAATATTAATATTGCTTTTATTGGGAAGTCGGGACCATTTTGATTTCAACAGCTGACAATGAAGGAACAACAGTAATGCCGTCAAGAATCATATATAGCGGTCCAAAAATACATTTTTAACCCAATTGGCAAATTTGGTAATTTACCTACCTCCGTATATACATTCATGTTGTAGAATTGACTTTCACCATGGTAAGGTAAAACGACCTGCAAGAAAATAGTCGAATTATATTACAGTAGTGTGGCCAATCAGTTTGACGTATCAGGCAGCATAGAATAAGATATGACCAACCATCTCTTCGCGTCACAGGAGAGGCTTATGTTCATTGCCGGACTGGAATAGGCTGTTGATGTTTGTAACTAATCTTTGACTCTTCTTGATCGTCCTTGCGCAAACGTTCATCTCAAGGTTGAGATCATGCTTGAGTAGTAATATAACTTTTAGATACTGTTTTAAGACGGATCTTGGCGGTAGGGGTCTCGTTTTCTGAGCTATTATAAAGAATTATGAAGTGATATTAGTCTTTGACATTATTTTGCATACGTAAAATATAATCTAAAACAGTTTCTTTTATTGACAAGCGGGACCTATTCGAGCCTTTTTAGGTTTCCGTAATCAACAGATCAAGACAAACAGAACAAAACAAAGGAACTCTTATCGTTTAGCCATGTCTATCTGTCTGTCTGTCCGCGCTTAGCTCAGTGGCTCTTAGTACTACTAAGCTATAATTTGGCATATGTATACCTACATATTAATAAACCGATAAAGTGATAAAATAAAATCTTGAAGAAAATTTGCTGATGGGGAATGAAAGAAGAACTCCAAGTAAATTAGGGCCAGGGAAAGAAGATGATGATGATGCATTTGCAAAACAATTCTTTATTCAAAAATATTCTAAATATTCTCAACCCAGCCGTTTGGGGTATTCAAATTAAAATCTCGTTAAGTTTACTAGTAAGAGTAGTGACAAGAATTTTGTAAAAATCGTTAATAGATGGTGTGCATAGCTATAGTACGTATTTATGATAATGATTAACTAGGAAAAACACTTACTATACTTAATATGATAGGCAATATGCTGTATTTCCATCTCATTATTTGATGACGATTTACTAGAAAATATAAACTAATTGATTACTTTCGTCTACAAAAATTAAATCTTATTTTATGCGCTAAAAGTCGTAAAACCAATGGCTATGAAATTGGTAAAATTGCATACAACAATGGCATAGGCATTATATTACGTAGGTACGGTACCAGAGAAACTGGGGAATAATAAAAGTAGTAGATGGTCATAGACGTACATCTTGTAGTGATAAAGCAATAATGGGTAAAACACGTATTTACTTAAAAGAAAATCACAAAGGTTTTGAATGCTCACACTTAATTAGGTTGCTTTTACATTTACAGGTTTAAAATCTGACACGTGGATGGATAATGGACTATAATATACCTTCCAAATTTATTAGTAATGATATAACAAGAGTAATAAAAAATATTATTATTATTTGTGAATAATAAATATTAATAAATAAATATCCTTGGACATACACACAGCGCCATCTAGTTTCACTTTAAGCAACTATAGGCTTGTGTTGTGGATACCAGATGATTGATATACTATATAAATACATTATTTTTTTCGTTAATAAATACTTATTATAAATGAAAACATCCATAACTCGGGTACGTATGTCCGTATTCATTATACACTTAATGAATAAAAAATATATCGAGGTCTTAATGGTAACAAATCAATAAGTTTGATTTAAACGGACTTTAGCGAAGCATTTGACTGCGTTTCTCACACCATATTGATATCTGCTTATGATTTCTTAGGACCTTGCTCACGTGGCTGCAAACTTTTATTTAGAATTGCAATTGTTTGTTGTGGCCAATGGCGACGATTCAGTTGCGTATAACATAATTTCAGGACTCCCTCAGCATTTGCATTTGGTATCTGTATTATACTTCACTTATATGATTAATGTTCTATCAATAACAATGTTTCTTGCACTCCAGTCCTCGCCGATGAGTAAAGACTATAGATATCATAAATTGTTATATTATTGCTCTTTTTTGTAGAACAACTTTACTAACAGTGTGTTACTGCACTTTGCCCTACAATGATATACTACATGGCCTCAATTAATCTGAAATGAAGTGAAGATGGGGCCTAAGGTGGAAGCGCGCTCACTTTCGCGATGTTACTGTTTGTGTTGCTAAAATAAACGACTCTCGCTGCTTCTATGACTCATAATCTAATTTTCTGGCTACCTTCTGGAAGATACTTTTTAATATTATGTGATGCCAACAGAACAAATCCAGTCTTTCATTATTTAAAATAAGGTCATTTTCCACCTGCTATTACTTGGCATTTAGTACAAGATTATTCACTAGAAACTAATTCAAAACTTATAAAGTATTATTTACACCATACTTATGATTTAATAATCTATTTACTTTGAATATAAATGAGGTATCCTCAGCAAATAAGACATCACTTGCAAAGTTCAGGAACTAGATAAGGTAAGTCAGACATTAATATTCATTAAAAATTAATGGCCCGAGAATTGATCCTTGTGGCACTCCTATTTTCACTAAAAGATCCGAAGATTTTTCCATGATTATTGGAATCTATTGAAGTCTATTCTCTAAATAAAAAGTTGAGGGCTTTCCATGCACTGTGATGAGTTCTAAGTTTAAATTAAAGTGTTATACGATCCACACAATCGATTTCGTATCGATACCGATTGCAATGCTGCGATATTCGATGAGATTTTTTTACATGTTAGCATTTATATTTTAGCATTTTAAAAATTCATAACTTCATGAGGTTCATCATCATATCTGCCACATGACGTCCACAGCTAAACACAGACATGAGCATCAGCGCACCTAAATTTAATAATCGTAGTGCATGCTTTTACTTTATTTACAAACATTTACGTAAATAACTTATTTGCTTCGGTAACAACAGGGAATGGAAGAGGTTATAAAAGGGAACATTAATTAAAAATATAAACTGCTTATATCATTTCATTTTTTTTCTAACACACCAAACTGCTTTAATTTTATCATCAGTAGTTTTTACTATAATTGGTACTGATGTGTAATATACCTAAGCATATTTTTGAAGAGATTTTTAAATATTTACAATACTCTACACACGTCTGTTTATTCCGGGAATATTTACGTATTTTTATTATCAATCTTGGCTTTCTGCGTGTTTAAAATCTAGAATTTGTGTCTTGCGCTAGGAATGAAATTCGCAACTTATATTATATTTCTTTATCAAAATTGAGCTAAGAAAGCACTGAAATCTTTGGCTATGGACTCTCTTAACATCCTGAAGTGTAAGGTCTGGTTTCAATTGTTTGCATTTCTAAATTGTCTCATAAATACGTCTGAAGTTATAATTGCATCCATAAAAGAAGAAAGTTCACATTTCGCTGATGAATCAATAGACCAAAGTACCTAATAATAAAAGGCACTGGCCTCGGAGCGATCTGCAAAATTACTTTTGAACTAATAAAAAACTTTTACGTGACGTTATCGAAGAACTTTCGCCGAGTGATATTAAGTGAGAAGATTGTATCAATTTGCTCTTGAACAATGTCTTATATTTTGTGATGTTGGAATAAAAACTATAAACACTAAATAAATAGCTGACCCCAAATCAAGACAGCCTGTACTGTGAGAACCAGATATTGCGGGTGCACTCATATAGATGGTTTCATATATTTAACATTCGAACCCACACTTCTGTAAGCAAGCAACGTCATGTTTTCTTATGTACACTTAATATTGTAAAGAGGTAAAGATGAATCTTCATTTAAGGTCTGAAACTACGAATTACACGCGTAAGTTTAGATACATAGGATGCCAAACATGCAGACTGTCAGAATTTGCGAAATGTCAGATGTGCAAAACCATTACAGTATTTCACTAATTTCGATTAATCAAATAAAGTCTAAATATTAGTATACTAACGGCTTACGTATATTTATTTTTGGATCGACACGGACCAATCAACACGGGCATAGTATAACAAATTATAGGTACTAAACAACAACTAAATGATAAATTGTAATTAAACCCATAGGAATATATAAGAAATAAGAAACCTACTCACCCAGATACAAGAGGAATAGAGAAAAGCTCAAGCAATCACCTACAGTCATCATCATCATCTTAATTAAGAGCCACGCTCTTGTCCGTGGAGATTTTTCCATATCTCTCTGCTCTCCGCCTTCCTGTCGACCTCCTGATACGACACGACGTTCAACATCTCTTTTATCTGCTGCATGTAGCTTATTCTCGATCTTCCTCTTTTTCTTTGCTCCTCTATTCTTCCTTCTATTATGGTTTTGATGAAATCATCGTGTCGTATAATGTGTCCCCGCATTTTCCCTCTACTATTATCAATTACTCCCAACAATTTCCTTTTTTCCTTTACTACATTTAAAACCTCTTCGTTCGTTTTCTTCTCTGTCCAACTGATAGGTTCTATTCTCCTCCAGCACCACATCTCAAATAGCACCTACAAATATAGATATATAGTAGGTACTAACAATAGTAATACCTTTGTAAGGGGCAATCGATAATATCTGTTTTCCTCAATGAGAAACTGACCTGACACTCGGTGACTTCAAAATCTTTTAGGCTTGTAACCTTGTAGGCTACCGACTTGGTTAAAAAACTCTCTTCAATTGACAATAGTGCTGAATGGTTTCTGCACTCAAATAGAATAGAACGAACCCGTCTCTTGCCGTGGGTATCGCAAAAGGCTACTAAGGGACTTACCACCAAAAAAACATGTATAGATTTGCACGTTTCAATGGCTATGGGCTTACCCCCTGTAACGTGTGCATTTTTGTATATTTTATAAGATTAGGTTGCCAAACCGATTAGGAGTCGAAGAGGTCGTCATGACCGATATCGATCGGAAGCATCATCATCATCATCAAGGTGAAACGTGGATGTTGTTTCAATCATTAAACTTTTAACGTCTGAAACACCCAAATATTATTGCTTGGAGTATCGGATAAAGGTCGTGACGTTATGGATGTAAGTAATTGACAATAACCGAGACCGATATACTCTCCAAGTATGGAAACACTCATATCGAAGTGACAATGTTGGCCCCCCATCTAATTTCTAAAACCTACCTTCACAGGAACGAATGACTACGTCTAAAATTAATGTACCTACATAACTATAACTTAGGTAGTATATTATGCAGTATGAAATGCACAGAAATTACTAAGAAGTAGTTGTTGCCATATTAAGACTATGGTTTCGAACTAATATCTTGAGAACTCGTTAGCCGCAAGTTTGAAAGCAATAATACATTTCAAAATTGAGTCACAAAAGGTCGTTTACTTAAATGCATTGTATGATGAAATTGATTATTCATTTTGAAAGGTTTATTTTTTCATCTATCTATGGAGTATAAGGATAAAATATGTACAAATCGATTCTGAACAATCCCATTTGTTATGTTTGCAGTGTCTTAATTTAAATTTACAATTTTGAGTTTATTTGCATTCTATATAGATAAATGTACCTATTGCATCGCTGTTGTGCATCTGATGCCCGGAAGTTTGCCGGCGGGCCTGTCTATTTGGTTATTACCACAGTATACCTGTACTAACAGTAACACAATGGGCATAACGGATTACTAATTTTTGGGCAAAAAACGTTTCCCAAAATATCACTTGCCAAAGTATGTTTTCCAAATTTTCATTTGCCAAAAAAACATTTGGTTTGTTTTGACAACTTTTCGTAATTTTGCAGTTAGCAATACTATTTTCGGCAACTTATTGTGTAACAAATAATTACATGGCAATGTTTCATTTTACCAAGTAGGTATTATGTAGTCATCCGCGGGGGGGGTGTGGTCCGCGGGGGGGGTGTGGCGTTGGCGGTGAGTTTGGACATCGTCAACGCCTTCGGTGCCCTCCCCTGGCAGGCGATCAGGGAGGCCCTCGTATATCACGAGGTACCTCCCTACCTGCGGGCCGTTATCGGGGCCTATCTGCGCGACAGGACCGTGAGGTTTATTGGTCGGAACGGGGTGGAAACACGGAGGGATGTCTGTTGCGGGGTTCCACAGGGGTCCGTTTTAGGGCCCCTGTTGTGGAACCTCGCATACGATGCGGTCCTTCGCATCAGTCTCCCCCCCGGCCTGTCTGTCGTCTGCTACGCAGACGACACACTGGTGTTGGCCGAGGGGACCGACTTCGAGGAGGTGCTTCGGCTCGCCGAACTTGGCGTGGCATGTGTCGTCGGGAAGGTACGCGAGCTGGGCCTGGAGGTAGCGCCTCACAAGACCGAGGCGCTATGGTTCCATGGCCTCCGACGAGGCCGGCAACCACCCAGCTCGCGACTCCGGGTAGGTGACGCTGAAGTCCAGGTGGGGCGGTGCATCAAGTACCTGGGCCTCACCCTGGACAGCCGATGGGGCTTCGAAGAGCATTTCGAGCGCCTGGTCCCCCGAGTGCGGAAGGTAGCGGGCGCGTTGCACCGCCTGCTACCTAATCTCGGGGGACCACGGGAGGAAGTTCGCCGCCTCTACGGTGGCGTCGTGCGATCCATGGCCCTCTACGGGGCCCCCGTCTGGTCCAGCGACCTGGCGGGGTCCTCCCGCTGCAGAGCTCTCCTCGGGAGCCTGCAGCGGCTGATGGCCATCCGGATCGTACGAGGCTACCGGACGATTTCGTTCGAGGCGGCGACGGTCCTAGCGCGGGCTCCACCCTTCGACATCCTGGCCGACATGGACGCGGCGGTTTACGACCGCATCCGTTCTGTCGGACGGGACGCCGAGGGGGTCGCGCCGGACCGAGAGCTCGAAATGCTACGGCAGAACGCACACCGACGTGCGCTGACGCTCTGGCGGGAGCGCCTTGTGCTACAAGGCTGCGCCCGCCAACGCGCCGTCGGAGCCGTTCTGCCGAACTTCGAAGCATGGATGGGGAGGAAAGGCTGCGTCACCTACAGGTTGACTCAGATACTCACCGGGCACGGGTGCTTCGGTGAGTATCTGAGTCGAATCGGACGGGAGGAGACGGCACGATGCCACCACTGCGCGTCCGACCAGGACTCCGCCCAGCACACGCTGGAGGACTGCCCGGCGTGGCAGTCCGAGCGTCGAGACCTGGTCGACCGGATCGGACGAGATCTGTCCCCGCCAGCATTAGTCGCGGCTATGCTGGCGAGCGAGGAGGGTTGGAGGGCAGCGGCCTCCTTCTGCGAGGCAGTCATGCTCCAGAAGGAGGCCGCAGAGCGGGATCGGGAGAGGGCCGATCCCGCTCGCAGGAGGCGACGTCGGGGGGGCGGCAACGCTCGCTAGCCCCCCTGCACGTCGCCCGGGGTCGCGGGCGGCTACATCTCGGGGCGATGTAGCCGCCGGACGCGACCCGGGAGAGGATGACACCCCCCGGAGCGACCGGGGGGGTGTCGTCGCATCGGGCCCTGTCGCGCCTCACACCGCTCGCTGATCGCGGTGTGGGGCTCGACAGTGCTCCCGCGGAGGGCGCGCTAGCCGCCCTCCGGGAACGGGCCTCCCCTTGTGAGGGGAGGCGGGGCGGGGGACGACCTGGAGCCGCTTATGCGTTCCCAGGTCCTCCCTACTGCCGAGGAAGGTCGCCGGGGGGTTTTAGTGGGTAGTCCCGCTCCTGTCATTGGAGCGGGGAGTCCCACATATCCCCGTCGCTGCCCCACAGCGGCGGGTCGAATGCGTAAACGTATTTCCCCTCGAAAAAAAAAAAAAAAAAAAAAAAAAAAAAAAAAAGGTATTATGTAGTCAAATATGGTTTGGCTTATCATGCTCGTCCCAAAATTATATTGTTATTATACAAATCAATTCCGGCTCGTGCTCTGTTGGGGTCACAGTTCTAACCTAACCTAACTCACTTTTCTAGTAGTTCTAATTTACTATTACTACTACTACGTAACATTAATTATTGTACTGTATTGACAATTTAACAGGTACTAATAATTATAATAATAATGATTTTTATCAGACTTTTCATATTTTTACAATTTATCACCCATATTAAAATGAAAAGTTGAACGAACTTATTTTTGGAATATAATTTTTTTACAAAATAAAGCATTTGCTTAATGTATATTTGACTTAATAAAACTTGAGCAAGTAAAAAGTTGCCAAATTAATATTTGACCAAGTGATTAAAATACGAAATATAAATTTGCTAAAGATTCTTTTGGGAAATGAAACTAGTGCGATAAGTTTTTTGGGAAGTAAAATTTGGCGAAAACTATTTTGCCTAACGGAAGGATATCGGACATAACCTGTTTGGTGTAGTGGTTAGCAACTCTGACCACTATACCAAAAGGTTGCGGGTTCGAATCCCGGTAGGTTCATATGTTTGTGTAATGAATACGGACACGTGTACCCGAGTTATGGATGTTTTCATTTATAATAAGTATTTATTTACAAAAAGATATGTATTTATGTAGTATATCAACCATCTGGTATCCACAACACAAGCCTACTTTGGAACTTGCTTTACTGTGGAACTACATGGCTCTAAGGATATTTATTTATTTATAATAGGTGTAAAATTTTTGTACTTTTTAAACCGACTGCCTCAGAAAGGAGGTTAATATTTTTCGAGTGTATGTATGCAGATTCCTGTGTTACCACCTGTGGCCTTTAGGCTTGACCAATTTTAAAGTGCAAGGTATTGTTAGATTTCTCAGCCCTACAGTGTCATAAGATACATTTTATGCCAAAAAATGAGCCCCCGAAAAATACAAAATGATATGCTGTCGGTTTTATGTATATTTTATATATATATCGGTATAATAAATTCAGTTATTATCTTTCCGTCTGCAACTTTGCCCGCGTAGAATTCATTTGTTGCGAACTCGTGCTCCTACTTTTAAAAGTCGATTTAAAAGAATCCGATATACTTTTCCAGAACCCTACACACATGTTATTTGTATGGTTTTGTACTTAGCACAATATGGTGTTTATTTCATTGATATAGTATACTGGTTGAGTTTTTTTACCGTAAGGAAAAAAATAGGGCATATTAGGTAAGTGAAATAGAAGGTATTGGCAAAGATAGATAGATGGAAAGATAGGTAAGCATTTATTTGCATCTATGTACACATAAATTATAATTTTTTAAAAGGTAATTTAATATTTTTATTCAAAACTGTCACAGAATAAAGCGTTAATTGAGTCATTTGACGATAAAGTTCTTCCACGCATGCAAAGCCGCGAGCGGAAAACTAGTTGTTTATATAATATCCTATGCATCAAACTGCGACTGGTGATGTAATGACCAAATCATAAGCTTAGTTGAGTTACTGCTTTTACTAATATACTATGTAGCAAGCTAATGTTCCCATTTACAAAATTGAGGGCGTGCCCCGGGGCAGAGCTTTCAGTAACGAAAACATGAAACACAATGTTATACATTTACCTTTTTGTAGTTTATATTAGAAAGTGCGCTGCAAATCTATTATGTATAACATAAATGAAAGATACCGATGGCTCGAGATTTGGGTTGCCATAGATCCTATAATTACCCAAGAATATGAAGAATATTTATTTAGGACAATAAAGAAGAATTAATGTATTGCTGCGTTCATGACTTACGCAGAGAGTGCAACTTTTTTGTTCGTAAAAATATATGATTAATCCAATTTTATACCTTTTAAGTAGACCAACCTTGTTTTTCGTTTAGGTAGTCACTAACTTTGTATTAACCTTTTTATTGCTTATGATTTATTTTTTTTCGATTTATTCTCTCCTCTTGGAGAAGGCAAAGGTATCTAAGCCCATACAGCAATGTCTTATTTCTCTTATTTCTTCAGTTTATAAGTCAGTCTCAGTCAAAACAAGTAATTCGTCGTATACTTGGCGTATACAGAGTCTAGTTACGGTCAAGTCATTCTTCAGTGAAGTGGCAGAATGCTTTACAAAAAATTTTGGCGGCTTCTTGTGGGAACCCGAAAGCTCCGTCACGCACTTTAATTTACACTTCCCTTCACTTGTACACCATCACTGACTACTGTCGTACAATACATACATACATAAAGTCACGCCAGTTTAGTTGATAGGCAGAGACCACAGACTTCCACTTGCTACGATCCTGACACACCACTTTTGCTTCATTCACTCTCATAAGGTTGTTCATACATGCTCGTCGGTTTAGGGTACTCTTGACTTGACCTTTCTTTAAGACGTCCCCGATTTGATCATAGTACGTTCGCCGTAATATTCTGTCTTTATTAAACTCCAAAACTCAGAATGCACAAATTTCATGAAATAAAAACAAAAATGCAACATCACTCGCTGAGTTACCGCCAAAAAGCTTTATATTTTATACTAGCTTTCCGCCCGCAGCTTCGCCTGCGTGGAATAACTTTATCGTGGAAATTTGTTTATCCCGCAGGGACTACTCACTTTATAGGGTTAAAATATATCCAATGTCAAAATTTAGGGTATAATCTGCCTGTATAAGTAATTTCATCCAAATCCGTTCATCCGTTTCGCCGTAATTGAGCAACAAACAAACAAACATCCAAATCCAAAACAAATTATTAGTTAGATTAGTTAAATTAGATTTGATGCAGATGAATATATTTATCTTTGCAATGAACGAAAATTAGTAAGGACACAGAACAAAACAAGAAATGTACTACAAACACTCGGCATCAGAATTATCCACTAGAATAATTTAATTTTCAATTCAAGTTATTTGAATAACGTTATGCAATCCTACGCAAAAGATAATCCAAGCGGCCTTTCCTTTGATACGATTGTCATGTTTCATGAAAGACCCACGCCGAAACCCACGCTCACGTAATCTTGAGGCAAAGCTAAGTTAGTTATCAAGTTCTAACTAGGGCCGAGTGCTTTGGCCGCATGATAATCGGGAAACGGAGAAAATCACCTAACAGCATAAAGGGTTATCTCAGTAACGTAAAGGCATAGACTTATATCACTGCGTATGGACCGAGTCGCTGAAATATTCAAAATGGCGCCACTTTATTGGTGTTAAAACGGGAGTTTGGAACCAATGGGAACTCAGTCACATACAGATTTCGTTCGCGAACTGATGCTGATTTATGTTGTAAAAAATGTATTACTGATTACAGAAAAGTGACCAAGTAATATGCGAGTGTCTTTTGCGTACAAGAAACATGTGTTACTCGTCAAACTTTTATTTTTAAGGGGGTTAGCACTTGACCCCAATCACACCTGATGTTAAGTGAAGATGAGGCCGAAGGTGGAAGAGTACTGACCCGAAATCCCAAATATTTGGGGAACTGGCTATCTTATCTCTGACAACGGGAACACAACAATGCTATTAACATTGCAATTTGGCGGAAGATTTAGATAAGATGGTGGTAGCTAGCCAGGCGGACATTTAAAATGCCCTACCACCAACCAATTTAATGTCATGCTAAGTACCACGACCATGGCATATTTTCTTATTTACTTTGCGGTACATATTCATAAAAAAATTAGTACTTAAATTGTCCTCGTAAATTTATAAATTGTACTCTTATAGTTTTGACGTTCCAATACAGAGCTCGTGGTCGTGTTAAGTAGTAACTTTCTAGCACGACCACGCTATGTTCTGACTTTTTGAAATACTGAGATCAAAAAAATTGGACCGATTTATAGGTTGTTAGCACAGACTAAAAAAACAATTTGGTTCGCATAGGTCTTATTAGTTCCCGAGGAATCTAAGAGATGGTGCTGTTTTATCTAATAAGAAAGAAACTTTTATTCGCGCGATCATATCTATAGCATATAAATCAATGCGTAAAGGCGATATATCCGTAATTACCGAAAACTACCCAAAAGATGGTGTAAATAAAAAATATGCTGTGGGGATTTTTGGTTTTTAAATACTAAATAGTTACAGCAAAAAGAAAGTTGAAGTTAGTGGGATATACGGGTCTAGTTTGCGTGAATGAAATCGGTTTATAAGGTAGGTGTGGCTGGGATTATATTGGTGTCGACTCGGATGTACACCAACTAAACTAAACTAAAACCAGTTTTAAAGTAGTACTGTCTCTTTCTCCCTGTAACAGTACGATGCGATGGCACCACTCCAAAACTGGTTTTAGTTTAGTTTAGTTGGTGTAGGTACATCCGAATCGACACTATTGTCACTTTTGTGCTTTCGTACAAAACTTTAAAATGTCGAAATAAATGATAATGAAATAAAATTTATAATACACACAATTAAACCTAATTTTATTATTTTTTTATTATTATTATTATTAGCCCATACTGTACCATTGTGCGGCACAGGCCTCCCCCGCCCTCTCTACGCTTAACATACACATGTACCTTGTCAGGCATGGCAATATGGAGAAAAGGGATATTTATGTTAATAATGTCGTTTCAATTACCAATAGTTATAATTTTTATGAAGCTACGTATTTTCCTATTTTTACATCATTAGTGTAGTCAATTTCTTTTGTCTGAGCTACTATAGGCCATAAACAATTATAAATTCAATAAATAAATAATGTTAAATAAAATTTAAAAAACCAGATTTTTTTTCAGTGGCCCAGTAATTTAACCCTACTTGCGCCAATGGTCCGGTAGCGGCTTTATTTAACACCATGACATGCATATTTTCGTAAGGTTTTTTATGGCAAACTTGAAGGCAGGTTTCTGTTAAGAGAATGGAAATATACCATCGCTATTTCATCTTCGGACTACTAGGCGTGGGAGGGATTCCACCTGTATGTAGTTAACATAACGAACATTCGTACTAAGTGGTTCGACTGATTCATAAAGCGAACAGCCAAAGCATGATGAAGCATGAATTCCGGCGTTAGTCTTTCCTGAATCCTACAACCTTGGAATCTTCAAAACCAGGGTGAATAGGCATCTACAGAGATCGCGTTCTTCATCTTCGACCACATCGTCACTATCCATCAGGTGAGATTGCGGTCAACCGCGTATCCAGTTAATCATAAAAAAAAGTACTCGTAATCCTTGGACTTCTGTTTTGGTCGACTACCATATCGAAATAAAATGCATTTTTCGGTAAAATAATTTATTTTATTACATAAACATCCAGCTCTTTGCTATCTGAACGGTATGAAATCATCCTGTAAAACAGAGTTACAATGTACAAACTTAATATTCTTTAGGTATTGAATAGTATAATTAATAATTACTTCACATATCAGGCAAAGGTCGTCCGTATAGGCCGCCTCGATAGCGATGGGTCGGACGCGTCCTGCACCCTGCGACTTTCTGCGACCTTCACGGGGTCGTCCGTACGCCTTGTGAGTGGATGTCGTAGGTTAATTAATGCCTCACTGGCCATCAGTTCTTCGAGCTATATGCCTTGCCTACTACCAATTCAATCAACTTGCTAATCCGCTTTGTCGGGTCATCGAACAGCTTGAAGAAATCAGTAGTCGAACTAAAGTCTCAGTACTGTCAGGTTGTATTGGGTCTTTACCTATGAAATTGGAGTTTTTTTTTCTTCGTTGATCAAATGTACCAATTCCTGCGATTTTCAAAGCTATATCCAAATTTGTTTTTTATTTGGAAAATGGAATATTATTTCAAGGTTTCAAATGAAATATTTTTTAATTTCTTGAACAGAGCTCTTTTCATGTGCTTCCCATAATCATTTCTTAGATTCGCTGAAACTTTTGTAAATCGCTTACTTTTAAAAATTTACGCTGCCTATACTTAACTTAATATTATTCGATAATACACACAAAGTTTAGCTAAATTTGGATTTGCCATTCCCAAAAAATCAAAAATGTTTGTATGTAGAAAACAGTCTTAATGAAATTCTATGTACAAAACGCCAATTTCATAGGTAAGGACCTAATATATATCTAGTTGGATTTTGATGAAGTTTCATATTAACCTTTTTTTTTTGTGTTACTTATAAGTAATTTTATTCATTTATTTATATTTTGACAAACATTTACAAACACAAACATCTACAGATAAAAAATTGCGTCTAGCGCATCTCTTCGAGGCGGCATAGTGCCCAACAGGCAAGCGACGTTCCCGCGCTGAATAACGAGACTTATTCTCTGAGCTAGGAAGCCTTTAACCTTTTAAATTTGAATTAATAAGCAAAATATGTAAAAAGATACAGTAGTTTAAGTCGAGGTTATAGATGGATGGATTTGGAAGTGAAAATATATTATAATTGTATAAAAAATCAAGATATCCAAGCAGATGTAATCAATGTAAGGAAGAAATACAATATGGAATCGTTGTCACAAAATTAATATATAAAATACAGTAATAATATTTATTTCTTCATATCTACCGAAGAAAGCTACGTCCCTATATGGTGGGAGACAGTCTCATAGTTAAAGTGTAACCGTTACAGTTACCTAAGTTTCCACTAGAAAATATGTTGGTGAAGAATAATGTGATAGTGTGTAGACCGAATTGAAATAACGTAGAGTACGTAGGGTACAGTGGAGCGAAATGGGGAGTAGTGAAGTGGAATTAGAGGAGATGACAGTGGGATGAAATAGATTGGAGTAAAATAAAATTAATGAAAACCCATAGAATTAAATTGAATGAATACTTAAGTGATTGATTGACAACTATTCATAAGTAAATAGATCAGGTGAAAGACGAGTAGAACTCGAGGCCTATGGCTATGTCACTTACTCAATATAGGGCAATAACCCAAACATTACAATTGTCCACTTTTTAAACTGACATGCTATTATGTAATTATTTACAGAAGCACAAGGAAAGTTAAAAATTTCGAAATCAATTTCGTTTTGTAATAATTTCACTTGAAATTCATTAGTACGATAAGACCTCCCTTTGCGTGAAATTCCAAGATTTGCAGGTCATTTTTAGTGTAAAAATATTTTTTTTATTGCCTTACACTAGACATTTAAATATTTCACCTAGTATTTGATATTGATGGCAATGTGAATACTTCAGCAGTTTCCGAGGAAAAGGTCATGACACACGGACAGAGAGACTGTCTAAAGCTAAAGGTTAGATTTTACAAAATGAGGTAAGATATATAAGATACAACATTCATTAAGAAAATATATAATTGTAAATGAATACCAACCTGGTTGAAGTACCACCATTTTCGTCTGAAGAAAATATCACCCCCGCTAGGCCCCATGTTATTGAATTGGGGTCCGTAGGGATTCACGTTCATGTGATCACCTAACTGTTTGAAAAAAAAAATTTTAGATAAAGAAAACAACATGGTTCCTACAATGTTATATTATTCCTATTGTGTATCTTTGAGATGTCAGTGTTAGAGTTGTGAATTTTTTTTTTTACATTTATATATGTTTTTACTCATACAATATAATAATATAAATACAACACAAAAATAATTTGTTATGTGTGAACGTGAAATAGAAATTTATTTGTTTGTAAACGCTTTATTGTACTTTATAAAATTGACAAAGTTATTCTACCTAAATTAACGAAGTTATTGGCGTAGGTAGTTTAGTTTTATTTTTTTTTCTAAGATCATCATCGACGAACGCGCCGTCCAGAGATTGATATGCGACTGGCGGTATTCGTAGGGTTCCTAGCATGCGAAATTTATGTGGAACTCATATTTTCTCCAAGTTTTTTATTTATTTAATTTAATGATGTAAATATGTGGAATAGGCTACAAAAAAAATTTAAACTACCTATGCCAATACCTTCTATTTTACTTACCTATTATGCCCTATTTTTTCCTTAGGATAAAAAAACTCATCCGGTATATTACTGAATACAAAATATAAAAAATAATGCAGTCGAGACTGGAGCCCGCACTAAGGTTTTGTTTAAATCTATTTTACAGGTCTCCAGGCCTCCACCTCTAGGACATGATGAACTGATTTTGTATCAAACAATACAATACAATGACCAGAGTGAAAAAAGGCTAAAAAGTAGATAAATTATCAAGGCCATTTGTTTAAATTGTTTTGCCAGTTTTGCGTTTTCTTAATATTAAAATACAAATAAATATATAATAATAATATATCACAAAACAAATAATACTGAGATAATTTATAAATTTGGATAAAATTAAAAGCGGTCCATTATTGACTCAACACGGAATTCGGTGTAACAATTTTACAATACAATACAATACTCTTATTGCGCAAAATAAATTACAGTAATTTTTAATGAAAACAATAGAACACAATTAGGCGGCCTTATCACTAAAACCTCTCTTCCAGACAACCCACAGCTATGGGACATTTGTAGGTAGAAAAACAGGTAGGGTGCACGCTACTACCAACTAATTTTACTTACCTTATAGTGCCATGGCCAGTTCTGTCTGTACTTATTCTTGAAAACGGTGTAAGGATTTCCAGGGTTTTTCTCATAGTCAGATTCATTCGAACTCGATGATGAGTCCTCTCGCGAGCAATTGTTATGGCTGTAGTCTCCTTCATAGTTATTTCTCGTGCGAAATTTACTCTTGATTTTCCTTCGCTTTCTATAGTCGGTGGGCTTAAAAACAAATACTTTAATATAAATATGTGTCAGCATAACGATTTGTTATTATATGTATTTAATTTAGTAAAAGGTATTTAATCCAAGATGATGGAGTGAGTAAGATAGAAATAAATAGTGAAAGAAGATTAACGAAAGCGTGAATGGAAGGGTCGGTAAAGGTCAACCAAGAAGGACGTACGTCAATCAAGTGACTGACGTACTCACAAATGGTCAGCTTCGGTCAACAACTAACCGACGAGCATATATGAAGCATTTGATTAGAATGGAAGAAGCAAAAGTAGTATGCCAGGATCGTTGAAAGTGGAAATCAATAGTCTCTGTCTACCCCAACGGGAAACATGCGTGAGCATATGTATGTATGTATTATAATTCCTAAGTTTATGGATTATTAAATTGTAAATAACAAATAAATAATAAATAAATATCCTTAGACATACACACAGCGCCATCTAGTTCCACAGTAAGCAACTATAGGCTTGTGTTGTGGATACCAGATGGTTGATATACTACGCAAATACATTTTTTTTTATAAATAAATACATATATAAATTAAAAACATCCATAACTCAGGTACACATGTCCGTATTCATCACACAAACATATGCCCCTAGCGGGATTCGAACCCGCAACCTTTTGGTATAGTGGTCAGTTGCTAACCACTACACCAAACAGGTCGTCGATAAATCAATTTGTATATGATTAAAGAATTCATTAAGACGGTTTATACCCTCCAGTGGCACCCTCATTGGATAAATTACGATTTCATTTGAAAAACAGCATTAATAAAAAATATTACTTTCGAGAATTAGAAATTATTGAAGAACCCAATTTCAAATTGGACCTCACGTTACTGAAATGCATCCGGACAAAGACTAGACACTGACACACATGCACAAACATAATACAGTCAACCACATAACATGGCGTGCACAGCGTTTTGTCACAGGGTAGGCATAAGGATAAAATTTGCAATTAAATGAGAAAAAAATCAACTACAAAATAATAACTTATTCTTATAGCAATCCTCGCAACTGTTTAGAATGTGTCTGTTCACGTCATTATGAATCAGGCATCTTTACAACGCATTTCGACGAAAGTTTACAATGTTCTAGGGTAGGCACTTCCTTTCTGTCTGTATGGAGGGCTCGTGACTGATAACACCCGCAATTTTTTGTCGATGGTAAAAATAATAATACTCACTAGTTCTGGTTCATCCGTTAGGTAATCCACACTATAAATAAAATTAATCATTTTCTAGTTTATCTACGATATATGATTGCGGTGAAAATGAAATATATAAAACCCATACATAGTTCTTCAAAAACAACAAAGTTATTTAGATATATTTGTGAAAAGGGGCAGCGCAATCGACAAACTTATTGTAGGCAGGGCAAAATAACGCACACATGAACAAAAAAGTCTGGCTGACAAATAGTGCAACGCCAGCTCTGCCCGTTTTCACAAATACATCTAAATCTTTATATACTATTATTTATGCGACTTGTATATTTCAATGGCACTATTTATGCACAGTTTTTTGGCATATATATTATAATTATAGGTATTACCTATAATTATAACTGTTCACTATCTGCTTATGAAAAATGAGTTCAAACAATATTGAACAACTCTTAAATTACAGTGGCACAAATTATTTACTTTGGGCACTATTTCAACACATTTTTTGACATGATCAAAATAGCTGAATTCCACTTTGTGTATTCTAGCGTCGTATACATGTAACTTTGAGAGTTTTGAATTAGTAAAGAAGAAAGTATTTATTTGGATTTGTTTTATAAAAGTAAGTTTACAACAAACAAAAAAAAAACAAAATTGTTATGGAGGAGCGAGACTTGACACAAGTATTTCAATACAGCCTCAACCATTTTCATTTAAACGTAAGATATTAAATTTTGAAATTTTTGAAATGATTAATAATCGAGCCGACTGTACCTATTAGTAATTCCCGTACGATTTTATATCGCGCAATAAAAATAAATACGTACTCGTCCAAAATTTCACTTGCGTCATAATCTTCTTTTAACATCTGCAAGAACAAAGCAAAATGTAACTTAAATTTTATATTTAAAAAAAAACGGCCAAGTGCGTGTCGGGGCACGCGCAGTGTAGGGTTCCATAGCTGCCCGTCATAATATGGGGACTTTTAAGGTGGCTTTCTGTTAACATCTAGTAATAATTCTCATCGGAAAGTACATTTTATAAGTTTCGACTATTCCTCGTTAACTTGTAAATCCTACTTAGCTGCGATTTTTCCTTTTAATTTCGTCTTATATACTGTAGCCGTAATTTTTTTTCACGTATCCAAAACCAAACATTTAGCTGGAACGAGGATACATACACACTTGATTCTGACATAAAATTACCACTTTAAAGCTTAAATATTTCGCAATCGGCTTCCTGAATTGACAAACTGTGTAAAATCATCCCTAATATTTTTAAACGACCTATCCAACGATATTCCACACGATGGGGTATAAAAATAAAAAAAACTCTTCCCCACTTCACGTGTAGTCGGTACCCTAAATTTATCGGGGTGATCAATATGTATCATCACGTCAGCCACAGGACGTCCACTACTGAACATAGGCCTCCCCCATAGAATTTCAAAGTCATTGGTTAGAAGCGGCCTGCATCCAGCGATTCCTGTGACCTTTGAGGTCGTCTGTCCACTTTGCGAGGGAAGTCCTGTGTATACGCATGCCAAAAACAGCTTTCCAATACTAAGAGCGTCTGAGCTAAGCCGCAGACAGACGGGCGAAACTATAAAGGATCGTTGTTGACTACGGAACCCTATTTTTAATGTTCCATAGTGAAGTTTAAAAAATAAAAGTAACAGTAATTAATTAGTTAAATTATTTTATAACCTCAAAGTCAAAAACAGCACATATGCCTATACATATTGACAACAAGACAATAGAACAGGTCAACTCGTTCAAGTATCTAAGTTTGATCGCAAGTGACTCGAGGTGTACTGCACTTATAAGGATAGCGATGGCAAAAAGGGTTTTTAATAACAAAAAACCTCTATTTAAAGCTAAAATAAGCAAAAAAACTAGAAAGCGGTTGATACAATGCTATGTATGAAGTATAGCTTTATACGGTTGTGAGACATGGACATTAATACAAAGGGATAGGGAAAGGTTAGAGGCATTCGAGATGTGGTGCTGGAGACGAATGGAGGGAATAAGCTGGACCGAGAAGAAAACAAATGAAGTCGTTGTTGGTAAAGGAGAAGAGATGCCTGTTGGCCACAGTTGAGAACCGAAGAGGAAAGATGATAGGTTACTTGATACGACACGATATTTTTTTGAAGAACATAATTGAGGGAAAAATTGAAGGAAAGAGAGGAAGGGGAAGACCTAGGCGTAATTAGTTTGACAAAGTGAAAGAAAAGGTAAATGTCGCGTCGTATCAAGAGGTTAAAACGAGGGCGGAAAGTAGAGAGACGTGGTCATTACTCCACCGACAAGAGCATAGCTTTAAAATTGAAGAAGAAGAAGTGAAGTTTGAAGCTGTTAAAATTATCTCGCTTTTCAGTGCGTATTGGTGGATTTGTGACAGACCAGTCAGTGTCAGACAGTGTCTGTGTGAACACCGAAATGCCTACCGCAGCACGGAAACGCTCGTATGAAACACTAGTGGTACCCCTTCCAAAATCGACTGCGCCCAACATTACTTAACTTCGCTAATCGAAAACTAATAGAGAATGTGTTACTCTGCAACCCATTGTCATCTAGCTAATAATTATGTAGCATAACATTATTGTACTTGTACTAGACGTTAGACTCTGGAAGTCTGGTGTGTCAAGTTTGCTCATGTGGTCAAATACACCTACTTACGTTATCATTAAGTACTGCATTCACGTTGTCTTTTCTGAAAAATATTAAATTATTTGAAAGTTTTTATCCATCGCATTTTGTTGTGATTTTACTGTTATTAACGCCTATGTTTAAAATCTAGATACCATTTATCTATTCTAAAATTTTATCAATTACACGACCGCCTCCGTGGCTCAATGTGAACAACGTAAGGTTCACAAAATGGCGGTAGCGAGTTAGAAACTTTTAATCTTTTATACACCACCACCGACATTAACCCTTCGCCGGGGAGTACCTAAATAAAAAAGAAATATAAAAGCGTAATGCAAATTAATTACTCTGTTCTAAAAGAATCTTCGTACGCTTCATTCATATGCACCAAAAGCCAGTTTAAGGTATTTGTCTAGGTTATTAGAATGCAGATAAACTTAATTGCAAAATGCCTAGCCATTTTCCAGGTTAAAGAATGATTAGAGTGCAGAATTACTAGAATGCAAATGACTTGAATACAGAATGACTAGACTGCATAATGGCTAGGTTTCATAATGACTTGGTTGGAGAATGAATAGTGTGCAGAATTACTAAGTACCACAATCACATTTGCGCACTATACATTTTATACCGACCTGCCTATTACAGAATTATTAGAAGAAATAACTTATATAGATTATTTTTTATGAACACTTACGATTTTTGTGACGATGGCGCTCCAGATTTTATTACTACCTTTAAAAATATTGCTGATCTTAAATACATATGTCCATTACCTAATTAAATACCAAAATGTGGACAGATCGCAGAAGTGAAGAAAATTAAAATTACAATTGGTTTTAAAAATCAATCAATAAAATTATATAACTATTTAGGTTTTGTAGTTATGCAAAGGCCTTGATGCTTTTAACAAAGATAGATTTATGGACCTCCTGAAAAAGCCGATAAGAGGGGCACTAAGTTCATTAAATAAACAACTTTAACTGTGGGTCTAATAAATAGATAAATATATTTTATTCCAGTTATAAATTAAGCTTAAAAAAATTTCATACCGAATTTGGAAGAGCAAAATATAAATCAGTAAATAAATCATGTGTCCATATGAAACATCTTGTACTTATATGAAACAGTGTGAACCAATGTAGGTTTTTAATCGCCTCCGTGGCTCAATGTAAACAACATAGGGTTTACAAATAGGTGGGTGCGGGTTCGATCCCCAGCGGGGTTTAGTACTCGGTTTGGTTGGTGGTAGAGCATTTTTAAGTGTCCGCCTGGCTAGCTACCACCATCTTATATAAATCTGCCGCCAAACAGAAATGTTAATAGCATTGTTGTGTTCTGGTTGTCAAAGATAAGATATCCAGCTCAAGTATCGGCTTCCACGTTCGGCTTCATCTTCACTAAACATTAGTTATGGTTGATGTCAAGTGCTAACAGAAAAAGACAGACACACAGATAGTTATAATAAATACTCTTCTTTTTACGTAAATATAAGATTATACACACCAAAGCCGGCTTCCTGCAATTAAGAGAAATGAATTTGCGAAATTATTTTCTACGTAGAAAAATATAGGTCTATACAAGATACGAGTAGATATGCCATGAGGCCATGAGTATGAGTATTACATGGATAACAGTGTCATTATATTAGGAATCAGCTATTGTTGTAAAATATACTGATTAACTTACTTTCCAGCCCTTTTCATGTTTTTGAACGTTTTCAGTATACTATCCTGTAGAAAGAAAATATTTATGAACAACGAATGATTTAAATGATAATACTACAACTCATCTATTGCAGACTCACGTCCATAGAGAATTAGTCTTGTTATCTAAAAACTATTTTAGTAAATTTTAACAAAAAAAAAAAAACACTACGTTGGATACAGTTTAAAGAAACTGTGAAGTATTTCAGCTGTAATACTCCGAATAGGGCAGACAACTGCCCAATCTTAAAAACTACCAAAGAAATTTTTCAGGAAGTATTTCGGAAAACATGCAGGACTTTAGCAAAACTGTATGGTAGTTTTTAGCATCTTGACAAAATGAGAAATCTTATTAGGTAGTACTTATTAAACTCTCAAGTTGCACAAATTTTTACTGGAATTTGGCTAAACCTGTCTATTTTTTTTATGTTTAAATGGGAGGTTGAATCCTGCTGGGAAGTTAAGAAAAGTTTCTTGGACAGTTCTTATGTTAACTCCGATGTAACTCGTATTATGGAGTTCTACATAAAACCTAAAATGAGTGACCTAATCCCTGGTAGTTTGTAGACAGATTCTATGCACTACATTTATAATAAGCCAGGATCAACATGTAATGTAAATGTCAAATTAATCACTTTCCATCGGGTAATTTGCTTGCACTTCTGTCACACCTCGTCATCATCACTTTCAATCAACATACGTTCGCTGCTGGGTACAGGCTTCTTCACACGGTCCTGTGCCAGACGTATCTATGAGATCCAGTCAACTAAAGACAATATCATTGGACCAAAACGGGCCAGTCCTCGTTGTCCCCAATCTAAGACTGCCTTGGTCTATTGTCCATCATCCCGTCTACACAAGTATCTCATCTACCTCCATCTTAGTCTCGTAATTCGCTTACCCACGTTTCTCTTTGAATTTCGATATTTGATACACCATCAACAAGAGAGTTGGGACGGTCCTTGAGCTACTTTAAATTTACGACAATTACCAATATTCTGTTTTCCTTAATATAAAATTTAGTTGTACCAAGTGATCGATCATAAAGGACATTTCGTTAGTCATGACGTCCTGTTGTTCTTTATTCGTGAAAACGTCTCACAGGGTAAGAATTTTATATAGGTAACTGCTTACATAAACAAATGTGATAAGGGTCGTCCGGCAAATAAGTAAAATATTTACTTAGGCCGATTTCACTTACCAATAAATCATTTCTTTTCCTGAAGTTGCTGTATGTAAGACGATATGGTGTCTTGCCATAACTGAGGATAAATTTAAAAAAATTGAATTTACTGACAAATATCATCATCATCGTATTAACTACAGGACGTCCACTGCTAGGCCTCCCTCATAGATTTCCAGAGCGACTGCGTGGGTAGTGGCTTGCATCCAGCGACTTTCCGAAACCTTCATCAGATCGGCCGTCCACTTTTTGAGTGAACGTCTTACGCGTCGCTTGCTGGTGCGTGGTCTCCACTCGAGAACTTTAATGGAGTATTAAAGTTATCAGTTCTTTGAGCTACCTGCACACTGCCAGGTCGACTCACTAACCCGGTGCATTTCGTTCGCATACGCATTTCTTCATTCCTGATTCGATAATAATAATTTATTTCATATTGTGTCCACATTGCGTTAAATAGAATACTTTGTTAGTACATTTTACTTACGTACCTACGTTAGTGAGTATTTGATTGTATTAGCCATAGAGCAAATGTTATCCACGCACATAGCAAGTGTCTGTGATAATACAGTTATAGTGCGCGAGCATACGCATTATTGCATTTCAGTAATTCGAGACGATATTCACCTAATGCCAATTTACTCACTCAAATTTCTATCTCCAGTATCATTATTCCGAAGCTAGTTATATTCAGGTCTGTATTACAGACCGACTCAAGTCTGAGCATTATTTACTGATTCAATAACACGGGTCTTACCGAAATACTTCGTGTCACATTTCAGTGTGGGAATGAAGAACCAGCCAACATTTCCTAGCAGAGTGGTATGGTCTATACCTGATTAAGATGGGAAATTTTTGGATAGGACAGAATGGAAGAACTACTATGTCTGCAAGAAGACCGGAAGATCAGGTGTGATTGAGGTCAAGTACGAACCCGTCGTTATTAAAATATTAAAAAAAAAAAAAAGATTTAGTGGACGGATTGAACCAGGCTCTCGTTAACCATAGATGAATTAAGGAATTGAATGTAATAGCCCCACAAGTGGACCAACCGTCGGTCTGTAGCCTGCAGACGTTCCTTCCCCAAAGCCAATATCAATCACGTATGAAATATATTTCACTTCTACGGTATTATTGTCTAACATCTATTGTAAGCAACTCATTGCTATATCTTTCACCATTCGCCAAATTGATATTTGCAGCCATACTATTGGTTCAATTTGACGGCGATTTGTAGGCGCTAAAGGTCATTACGATAGAATGTAGACAATAAAGTTGCAGCTCAAATCAGAACTACCTAAAGGTTACCCCTTAGAGTCTCTAATAGCCTCTAATAGGAGCCTCTTCAATCTTATCCAAATTACTCAGCATAGTAGTTCGTGATAAGGTAACCTGCGTGGCTCAATGTAAACAACATTGGGTTTACGATTCGGAGGTCGCGGGTTCGATTCCCAGCGGGGTTTAGTACTCGGTTTGGTTGGTGGTAAACCATTTTTAAATGTCGGCCTTTGTGGATGGATAGGCCATTGTGCATAAAAAAAATTACATCACGAGAAAATCTCGTATCCTAGCAATGCGTAAGCATCTTAAAAAAGGTCTTTATCAGCAGGTCTTTCACAAATATGAAAAACTTACATTATTCCAAGATTATCCGGGTTCCCGTAAACTAGAGCTGACTCTGAATGTGGGTAGTTCGTCAACGATTTCAGCTGATCTTTCGAAGGTTGAATTAAAGTTCTTCCAGGAATGATTGGTTCTCCTTCGGGTAAGCGTATTGGACTCCTAAGCTTCCGAGACTGGAAGTGCTGAGGTATTCTCAATCGCTGAAAAGTATTTAATATTAGTAAATTCAGTAAATAATTGTTCTTTGTCGATGAATATAGAAATCTATTAACGGCATGAAATCATACAAGACGTGCAAAGGAAAAAAAAGGAACTCATGGCTCAAAAAAATAGTCAGATCCAGTGTACTAATAGTTCCGTTATTAACATTACCACTGACAAACTCCAATAGATGACCCGAATTGATTTATTTTATTTATTCAATAAACTTTACAATAATATTAAACAAATTATAAACTATATATAGCCAAAGATGAAGCTTGACAAATTGAAAAACTACGAAATGTGGGGGGTTCTAAATTAACAAATCGAAACACAATAAACAATAACAAAGAAACGATAGCAAAATATAATGATAGAATACGAGTGTGTGTGTGTGTATGTCTGATGGATGATGAATGCGTAAAGGTGAGTGAAATAGTGCAATGGCAGAATGAATGACTAATACGAATGGAACAGGAAATTAAGTTTGTTATTTGATCCAAAAGTCATTATTAATTTTCTGACATTTTTCTTGAAATGTTGCATGATACCTAAATAACCTCACGACCTTTATTCCAAATGGGGTGGTCAAAGATAATCCAAACATGAGCCTTTGGGTGTTCCAAGTATTAAAAGTTTAATGCTTGATATAACGCCCATGATTCACCATTCAAAGTATACGGAAATACACACGTCACGAGGGGTGAGCCCATGGCCGTTAAAACGTGCAAATTTATAGATATTTTTTAGTGTAAAGTCCCTTAGTCACCTTTTGCGATAACTACAGGAAGAGACGGGTTGGTTCTATTCTTAAGATATCATATTTCAGGATTCCAGTTCAATGTGAAGCACCCTACAGGTTCTGATTACGAGTCAGTATATAAATATGAGTTTGCAAGGCCCATCTCTAATTAAAGTATTGAATGACAGACTTAAATTTTTACAGGACTTTCAGGACCTTGATGTTACTATTTCATAAGAGTACCTCTAACCGTTCTGAAAGAAAATGGTCTTGACAGAAGAACGGATAATAAAGTGATCATAATGAGGGTTCTATTTTTAACTTTTGTGATACGGACTCTTGAAATATTATGTTCATTACACTAACACTTTCTGGAGACATGTTCTATCTTCAACATCTATTACGATACCCTCAAATTGTTCAAAGACGTATTCATGAACTTCAAACTAAAGTATTCTAATAATAATTGTCAAATAATGGTGAATAATAAGAAGAACGAGTGCTTTTTTATTTTAGACAGCCAAAAATATATACAGCTCAAGGCCAATTTAAAGCATCAAATAAAAAAGAAACAAGAAGAAGTCACGTAATCCGACCAATTAGAACTTTGTACATATTATGTCACCAATACGACAATATTGACACGTTCATATTACTATTATAACGACCAATAATGTACAAAGATGTTATGACGCAATTGAACCGGAGAGGAATTAAGTACCGCAGATGTAGCGTTACTTAAGATAATGCAGAATTACAATAAAGGGATTTGTAACAAGAAGTTTGCTTTTCAATAGTGGCAACTCGGAACAACATGTCAGCTTTGACATTTCGTTTTTTGACATATCAGTAATAGATGGCAATTATTATGATGAATTTGTTAGGTTTGTAGTTTTATTCCAATTTTTGTAATAAGCTTAGTTTAGATATTTTTAACCTGTTTTTTTTTTGTTTTTTTTCCCCATTTTTGTAATATGATAGAATACTTTAATTAGTTGTTAATTGTTTAGGTTGATGGCATCTACCAAAGCCTTAAATAATTTTTAAAAAGTTTCGTAAAATTCGTGTTATTTTCGATCAATTTCGGACAATTCTTTCTGAGACCGCTATACATTTGAGTTGACAGGCTCTGTATATATATCCATCTACTGTTACCAATATTGAATAAAATGATCTTCGTGAAAACCCCTAAATATGTATAATACTTAGAATACAGTTTGTATTCTGAAGTCTAATATTATCTACACGTATGGCGGTACTATATTATGACGTCACGACAAGGGGTGTCGTGACGTCATTAGTGATTAAAAAACACCGAGCAAATCAAGAGTATTGAATTCCTGTCAATAGTAAATAAATAATAATAATAATAATTAAATAAATATCCTTAGACATACACACAGCGCCATCTAGTTCCACAGTAAGCAACTAAATATGCTTGTGTTGTGGATACCAGATGGTTGATGTAATACATAAATAGATTTTTTTTTGTAAATAAATACTTATTATAAATGAAAGCATCCATAACTCGGGTACACATGTCCGTATTCATCACACAAACATATGCCCATAGTGGGATTCGAACCCTTACAATTTTTTTGTAAGTTGCTAACCAATACACCAAACAGGTCGTGACAATAGCCACGTAATTGTCACTTTATACTCACCAAAGGTTTTCTGAAACCATAAAGTAGAGTTTTAAATTAAACACAAATTAAATAATTTGAACAAACACAAATAACTTATTGAGCTTACTTTTTGTTTTGTTCTTGCATAACGAGAAATTTATTTTCAATTAATTTCGATATTAACTTCTGTGGAAGAAAGTTTCTTAATTTAATAAAATGTTTTATGTCACGAAGACTTAGATGACATAAACGACGAGCGATACCAATTTTTAACCGACTTCAATAAAACCAAGAAGATGTTCGACTATATTTATGTATATCATCATCAACATCCCTACCGTCTCCCGTAAACATCTCACTATAACAGCTTGTAATAAGGTTGCGTATCGTTTCAGTTACTCATTAAAGTTTATTATGAAATGTTATATTATCGGAATAAGTTAGCTAGAATATTGTGACATTTATTTTATTTCAGAAATGTATATTTCATTTTGTCTGCGAACTCTGAACGTGAATGCATATATTAATATTAATAAGTTTATATCTCTACCCCTATTTCTTATGGGTATACCTAAATTAAATTTCCATCACAATATCAACCTTTGAAAGGAGGTTAGGTAATTTCAAATATCATCTAAAATATCAAACAGATTTATACAAAAAAAATCTTACCAAGAAGTCATTTGACCTTCTGAAGTCAGTATACATAAGACGGTAGGGTGTCTTGCCATAGCTGAAAATTTTTGAAAAACAATCTTAAATATATTAAAAATATATAAGAAAATAGACAACCGATTGGTGTAGTGGATAGTGACCTTGTCAGCGAAACCAACGGTTGCGGGTTCAAATCTCGCGACGGGAAGGTACATGTTTGTGTGATGAATATGAACATTTATTCCTGAGTCATAGATGCCTATATAAATATTTATGTATGTTTATCCGTTATCTAGTATCCATAGTACAAGCTTTGCTTAGTTTGGGACAAGATGATTGGTGTAAGTGTCCGAAATATTTATTTATTTATATATTGTTGATAGAACCTACGCTCCACAGCTGGCTGAACTATTAAAATATACATTTCAATTTCAACAATACCGATTAAGAAATAAACTGTCTGTAAATAAAAAACAAAAACAGCTAAATGCGCATTGTAAGGTTCCGTATTTGCCCGTTACAATATGTGGACTTAGAAAGGGGCTTTTTGTTTGATAAATAATTTTCATTTATAAGTGTTTTGACTATTACTCATTAACATGCAAAGCCTACTTAGCTATGATAGTATTCCTTTTAACCTCGTTACTTATACTACTGCCATGATTATTTTCACATATCTAAAACCGTTTAGCTAGCAGACGGGGGAACACTTGACTCTAACAAAAATTAACACTTTAATGTTTATAATTTCGCAAACGGAACCCTGAAGCGAAAAGTTTATCGCTTGTTAGTCCTACTCTATCAACAAAACCCCATCAAAAAATTATATAACACAAGCCTTCCGCCAGCGGCTTCACTTCGCACGCGTGGAATGAATTATTGCGGACATTAATAATAATAATAAATATTTCGGACACTTACACCAATCATCTAGTCCCAAACTAAGCAAAGCTTGTACTATTGTATATTATCAGGAAGAAGTACCTAGACCTATGTCCTTCTTGTTGGTATACCTATTCCGCGTATATGTATACCTGTCTGCCAAAATTTCACTAACATCGGTATATATCATATTTTTTTCCAAATGTAATTAGGACGTAAATAATACAGACCTAAAATACCAGTACATAATTTTTGGTAGCATCTTATGAAATTCCATTAATTTGCCACTTATTCACCGTTTTATTGATTGATTTTTAATTGATTAAAATGATGAGACGTATTTGATCGTTTGTTGTACAAAAGAAAAGTGCGAAAAACATACAATATAATAGCAACACGATGCTACAATACAGAGAGATTGATTACTATTTGTATTCTTTTTCAGGTGGCAGGTTGTTATTCAAGTTTAACTGAAATTTATCTATCTAATGATGACATGCTAATATATATATATATATATATATATATATTATGCACAACGGGTTTGCACTTGACTTCACTTGATGTTAAGTGTAGTGTAGTGTTAGCGTACTGACCCGGAAACCCACATATTTGGGGAACCGGCTATCTTATCTCTGACAACCGGAATACAACAATGCTATTAACATTGCTGTTTGGCGGCAGATTTAGATAAGATGGTGGTAGTTAGCAAGGCGGATATTTAAAATGCCCTACCACCAACCAAAATTATTTTAATATCTTCAACACTTACAAAACGGTGTAGAAGAAATTAAAATAATGTAAATTATTGTACCCTATGAAATGAAAGTCGACGGATTTGCCACTCAAGTAAATAAAATAATATCTCATATACAAAGCCTTAAAGGGAAAAACAAGAACGTCAAGCTGTAGTTGATCTAGATTTCACACTTTTAAAGTAGGTACTGCAAATAGTTTTGTATTACTCAGATTCATCATTAAACCCTAGTCTAATGAGGGAGTATGGACCATAGTCCACCACGCTGGCTCAATGCGAGTTGGGGACTTCACATGCTTTAAAATTTTTATTTCTCAGGCATGTAGGTTTCCTCACGATGTTTTCCTTCACCGTTCAAGAGCCGTCGGGTAAACGCACGTAAGTAATTAAATCACATTTAAAAATTCATTGGTACATGGCCTGCCTGCGAATCGAACCCGGACCTCCCAAATAGGGAGACCGCGTCTTAAACGCTGAGCCACCCACGCTCATACTCAGATTATCCACAACGGATCATGGTGGCCACCGAAAATCATTTATACGGCTGTAGGTTATCTGGCTAGTACGGAAATGTTTGCAATACTTTAAAATATCAGAAATCAACTACAAATCAAATCAAATCAAAATATTTAATTTCTTAGGATAAAATTATCACTTGAAAACGTCACTATAATATTAATATTACATTTAAATTTACTAATCATTCACAAAGCTGACCCCAGAGAAGAACGAACAAGAAACTCTATGGGGTGCTCTTTTAAACAGATTATGGGTTATAATTTGTGATTTGATAAATAATAATATCGACGGGTTCCGGGCTATTTGAATTAACCGCCATTTTTTTGCTATTAGACTTTTATATATATTTGGAATCAGCGAATTTTTCTGCGTCGTTTGAGCTCAGTTAGGTGACGATCGGAGCATAAAAATGTCGCTTAATACAACCGCATTTTTTTGGCCTATTTTACACTGCAATGTATGGACCGACACAAAATATTGTCAAATTTAAGACTTGTGTACTTAAGCTCACTACCAAATACTATATAGTCGTTTAAACCTTTTTTCCTGGAGCAACAATTTACAGGCAGTGTACGTTCAAGCATTTAGCCTGACCTTATAAATATATAGAAATGTCGCTTCATGCAATTAGCCTCTTAGTTAAATTCTTATCCATTGTCGCTTAATACAACTAGCCTCTTTGTCAAATTTATGTCCAGTGTCGGTTCATACATTAAGCTTGGTACTTGAAATGCTAGATGTTGTCACTTCAACCATTTAGCTTGTAGTAGATTATGGTATACCGGTCGCATGAACTATTTATGGTTTCAACAGTAAACAGTTACAGATAATGGTTAAACCTATTTTTCTTAGTCTATATTTGATTTGCACTGTCGTTTCAGCTATAACAAAAGTAAAGTTCTAGTACATCAAACAGTTTATTTTTAACGGAATAAGTATAGTATACACATTAATACAATCGAAATTTTGTATGGATTGAGTATTAAGAGGTTGGTTAAAACATTGATTTTGGCGCCAGCGTGATTAACCGCGCGAGTTCGAATACCGGGGGCCAAGGCGCGCGGGCACTTGAGGCGTCTCCCCCGCGCCGCGTCATTGTAGAGATTTTTCTTTAACTTGTTTAGAATTAGGATAGGAACAGTTCTAAATGTTAAAGATTAACAATAAAGAAGAATGAGTAACTGCAATATTATCTCAAATAATTAGAATTATAATTTCAGGGAAAATACTGTTTACCAATTATCTAATAAAAAGGCTGTTTAACTTGTGATTCCTAAAAATATGACGTGATAATTTCTTAGTTGTTACCTTAGTAAGCTAAAAAGTTATTGCTGTTTCTAGGTAATTGTTAGTTTAAATAAAAAACTTATCTTTGAACAATTTATTGCCTATGTTTTATTTTTCATTTCATAATAATTAACAAGATAGGTGAAACCCCCTATTATTTCAACGTACCTTTTAATTAATCAATGTTTTAGCCGTCAATTTCTGCACACCTTATTATTTTAGTATGATTGCAAACTATTTAAAAAAAAGAAATAAGTCACATAAACTAATTAGCCATACATCAATAAGTTTGAGATATGATATTTAAATCAATTAGCTTAGGTTTGAAATATGACCAACTCATTGGTTAAAGCACTTAGCTTAGAGCTATTATTTGCGATCCTAGGTACTTAAGTCAAGTAGCTTGGAACATGTATTAATAAACCTAGGCGGTTGAGTCAAGTAGCTTGCAACATGTATTAATAAACCTAGGCGGTTATGTCAAGTAGCTTGGAACATGTATTAATAAACTTAGGCGGTTAAGTCAAGTAGCTTGGAACATATATTAATAAACCTAGGCGGTTAAGTCATTTAGCCTGGAACAAAAAAAAGGAAAATGTGGGTCATTTTGTTTTAATCGACATTTATTTTCGTTAAAAATAGGAATATCAGAAAAAAAACATTAATCAAAATATGAATAATGTGTAACAGAAACAGAAATTTCCTTTGCTTTGAAAAAATAATGCGATTTGCTAAAGTTATGATTTTTTTTCTGAAAATCGAAACTTTAAACTGCTCTGGTCCGGAACCCGTCGATATATGAATAATAAGACAGCTACGTCCATGCTTGCTTATCATTCAAATAGTCAGTGATTTTATAATAGCCTGTTTCTTTTTTATGATTGCTTTAAATTTATTTAAAGGCATATTTTGAATGTCTACTGGAACCTTATTATAAAAGCGTATACATACATACAGCTTGACATTCATGTTTTTCCCTTTAAGGCTTTGATTATAAGATATATAATTATTTACTTGAGTCGCAGCACCGTCGACTACCATATCGTGGGTTATCCCCTTAAGATGCAAAAGACATAAAGTTTATTATTATTAAAAAAAAATAACCTTATTTCCAAAAGCAACATACAATACAGTTTTTTATGAAAATGAGAAATAAAAACAAATAGAAACGTACGTAATACCAAGGTTGTCCAGATTCCCGTAAACGAATTTGGTAGCATCGTGCCTTTGTGGAAACTTTACAGCTGACTTCAGCATCCACAATGCCGGCCTGATCAATGTATGTCCAGGTAAGATTGGCTCCGCATCAGGTAAGTCGACAGGGTACTGAGGTTTTCGTATTCTATTACCATAGCTGTTGTGGTGTCTTCTCTGTAAAGGTGTTATTATTATATATTCTTTATTGCACCAAAAGAATACATATACCAGAGTTCTCACGTGTGATTAAATTCACGAGGTAATTATATTTCGAATTAACGATATTTTGGTATATTGAACCATCGAGCTGACGATTGTTCGAAGTAATGGTCTTTCGAGGTAATGAAACATCGAGTTATTCGAAATTATTTAATTTGAGTTGACGTATATTCTATGTAGGTAATTAAAATTTATTGAAAGTTGTAAATATTATTAGTAAATCATCATTTTGGAAAATTATTTAGAAATCTACAATATTATTTGTAAGAACACAAATTATTTATTTCAAAATAAAACTTCTCATAGTCCACCCATTATTGGTGCTGATTAGGGATATAAACTCGTACACCGCCTCCGTTGCTCAATGTAAACAACATTGGGTTTACGATTCGGAGGTCGCGGGTTCGATGTACATGTTTACATACAGTACTTAACATGTACTTAAGTACTCGGTTTGGTTGGTGGTAGGGCATTTTAAATGTCCGCCTGGCTAGCTACCACCATCTTATCTAAATCTGCCGCCAACAGTAATGTTAATAGCATTGTTGTGTTCCGATTGTCAGAGATAAGATAGCCAGTCCCCCAAATGTCTTGAGGTTTCCGGGTCAGTACGCTTCCACCTTCGACCTCATCTTCACTTAACATCAGGTGTGATTGAAGTTAAGTACAAACCCGTCGTGCATAAAAAAAACACACATAATTTAAAAACTGGAGCTCTATTATTTCAGATGTATTTGTACATACCAGTGAGATTCTGTAACATTAATCAAAAACGATCATTTAAATTATTAAACAAAATAAAGAATTCGTGTTAAAGTAACAGATGTTTATACCTTTTATTCGCGTCAATCTTGCTTAGTTTATTTTCTATAATACTTCGTAGCATATCCTGTGAAATTAAATAGGACACAGAGTTGACAATTTTAAAACCGCAAAGACGTTTTCTACTGTTTTAAAAATTAAAATGCCCTTCTTTCATTGGTTTAAATTTTAAAGCAAGATCCGGAAGCTACGACCATTCTTAGTATTTTATAAGGTTTCAGTAACTCATTTTCCAGTAATTAAAAATTGAACACCTATACAGTAAAAAAATACTAACAGGTTGATAGTTAGGTAAGTATGTTTTATATGAAGTTTAATTAGAAGAATTTAAATCTAAACCGAATATTACTGACTATGCCTTACTGTTAGTGCATTTGATTTCCGGTAGGCAAAATACTCTCTGAAACAGAAAAACAAAGTGTTCTGTCAAATATTGACTCGAGCAGAATTTTATTAAAACCAGTTACTCGTACCATTGACTAAAAATATTAATACATTTCGTTATTTTTGTGTCTGGCAAACATTTACAAATCAACTCAATTACTTTAGATTATCTACTTAACTTCATCGGTATCGTCATCCATTACGTTGACCAATGAGAAACCGTCAAATTGCCGAGCGAGCGATGAGCCAACCAATCACATGTCCAAACGTCACCGATGACGATAACGATGAAATTATGTAATAGAACCCCAGAGCTTGCTAATAGGAGGGATAAACTTTTTGTAATTGTAGATTTCATAGGAGACCTGTAAGTAAAATTTATCCGAGCAAGGGTTTCTATAATACGAGATCAGGCTATTACGATCGAAGCATGTTTAGTAGTTTAGCTAAAAACTAAGAATATATTTTGCAAACACAGACTGCAAATATCTTCGCCCCATTTTTAAAGCAATAACTTTTTAAATTCGCATATAACTATAATAGTGCTCATCGCTTTAGTCGTTTACAAATTATCACAGTCACTTACTGTCACCGATAATTGATAGTTCCTAATTCAAATATGGTATGTAATCAGCATAATTTCAAACTACTTGCCGCAGTTTTAATGATTCCAAATTCAAAAGGGCTCTTTCTGCTGGAGCTTTTAAATTAGTGTACTTAGAGCGCGGGGCCCTCCATATTCTAATTGGTTTCATAGTCAATATAACTATCGTTGTGAGAAACTCGCTTCTTGAAGTAGTCAGGTCACTCTTATATTAGATACAAAAAGTAATAACATATTGGTAGTTACTTGGGTTTCTCGATATGAGGATAATGCACTCCCATCCGACTTGACGCCAGAGTAGGCCTGAGTTCCTTATGCAGCATCCTTTCAGATTCAGAATTGTAATCTTTATACAACGGTTCTCCTAGCAATGGGACGTCAAGATATCTTCTCTGGAAATAAAAAAAAAAATAATTGCAATGGTTCAGTTGTTTATTCTACCATTCCAATGGAAAGGCAGGTTATAGGTTCTTATGAATTCTGCACGTTGGATAAAATATATGAAGGAAGGAGAAATTGGAGCTTCTAATGCCTCCGGGTAGAAATGAACAAAAAATAACTATTAATAAATTAAAAATTTAGAAGCTCACGAGAAAACAAATGATTATGTCATCCAGATAAGTCAAACTAACAGTGTTAAAAGCTAAATAAAAATAAAATAGATGAATTCGAAATGGCTTATCTGATTTCCTATAAATATGGCTCACAACGTATCTCCAAGTTTCATCTTGAATATTAAAAAAATCCCAGAAAGACTATGATGTCATCTAAATACATCAAAAAGCTGTACTCAAACGGTTTAACCGAATTTCATCAAACATGGCGAGTAATCTGTCCCCTCGTTTAGTCTTTAATATGAAAAAACCGCACTCAATTCGGACAACGTCTTACAAAGACACACACACCCAAACAACGCCGTCAAACACGTAACACTGGTCGATTTTCGTCGGAGAATAAAACATAAATAATTGATTAAACGTTAAATAGTAGAAATGCTTGTATTATATAGAACTCAATGGATAGTAGTATAACTGTACTCGTTTTATTCAACAAGCTTAGTTCTAGCTTTTTTAAATTTCGCTTATAATATTGCCAAGGTCATACGAATGCTATAATGTAAAATATATTGAGCTATAAAAGTTGGAATGGTGCCATTCAGTTTGGGGTTACTTTGCTAAGTAGAGCACTGGTATACCAGCGAACGGGGCTAGCAGGCCCTGTAGTCTCTCTAAAAAGATCTGGTAACCTTTCAGGTACCTTGCATGGTACCTAGATAGAAGGTTAAATTTTAATGAGATTAGACAAAAGCCCAAGCAGCTTACTTTCCAAAAAAATTGTAACCTAGTCGATATAGTCGATATTTGATGTCAGAGAAGCCCAACTTCGAGAAAGAGGCCAATTGTTGAACGGAATCCATTTCGGGTGGGTAGCGTTTGGGAAACTGAGCAGCGTATTCGAGAAAGAGGCCTATCGTCGAATCGGCCCTAATTCGGATGGGCAGCGTACGGAAAGCTCAAGGTCCCACGAGTTATGGAGAGGGCGTTGCTATAGGCGTTTCACTGCGTGATCGAATCAGGGATGAAGAAATTCGTAGACGAAGGAAATAGTCACCGACATAACCCTGCGGATTAATAAGTTGAAGTGCCAGTGGCCAGGGCTATGTGTGCGCGTAGAAATTATGGCCGTTCGGGCATTAAACATCACACACCGACCAATGTTGCGTGGACCATTCACCCGCAAGATGATATAATAAAAGTGCTCGAAAAGGCGCTGGATGCAGGTTGCTTCCAGCCAATCGCTCTGGAAATATTTGGTGGGAGACCTATATTCAACAGTGGTTATGCTGTGATGATAATGGTTAGTCTTATCGACCTTTGCAATTATTTAGGTATTCAGTAATTAAACGTTATAGGCAATAGGCCTTACCGACAACGGATATGATTTTCTGTAACGCCTGTGTTTGTGCCGATAGTGCCTGGGAAGAATGATAATAATAATAAATAAATAAATATTTCGGACACTTACACTAATCATCTAGTCCCGAACTAAGCTAAAGCTTGTACTATGAAATCAAAATCAAAAATCATATACATCTAGTATATCACGGATAAGCATACATAAATATTTATATAAACATCCATGACTCAGGAATAAATGTTCATATTCATTACACAAACATTTACCCCTCGCGGGATTCGAACCCGCAACCGTTGGTTTCGCTGACAGGGTCACTATCCACTACACCAATCGGTCGTCAAATTAAATTTCGATTATGAAAATATTTAAATTTTTTGATTATTCCAGTCTTCTCGTTAAATACAGTAAAATAATCCACGAGTCTATCGGAAACATGGGGTTTAAGCACAGTTTTGTCTGTAAAAATAGTCAAGTTGGAATCCTTAAAATATTACAATATTTTTTTGTTCATATTAAATATCTCATTTGGTTGTTTGTTACTCTTAACTATAAACATCAAAACTAAAGTGCTACCTGGGCTTATGGATATGAGGGAACTTGATAGCTGATTTCAGCATCCCAAGGCTAGGCCTGAGCAGTGTATGCCCTGGATGAACCGGTTCCGCTTGCGGTAAGTCCTCGACGTTACTTGGTGCGCCGAGAATCGGAGGGTCCCAAAGAAACCGCCGGGCTACCTACAAAAATTTATTTAAGTTTTTTCGCGAAAGGTGAATATGGAAATCTCTATTAAATTTTAAGTTGGGCTCTTGATTTTTATTATACAAGCGCTCTAGCTCAGGAATATTGACTCGATCGAATAGATCATAGTGATTTACCTACACGATTGTCATACAATTCAAGACAAACCGTTAAGCCATGGAAGTGAAAAGAACAAGCAAGAACATCTAATATTCATATCTAAAGATATATTTACTAAACTCGAAGGCAACAACTCTGGAATACTTATTCATAACTTTTCTAGACAAAGTCTTAGCAGACAAACATAATGAAACAAAGGGAATCATTCAGTTCACTCACTCAAACTTTGCCACTACCAACTTTGGTGGTACACTGGCGTTCAATAATGAATGTACAGAACAATGTGGTAATCTTCAGAACGGAACAGTAATTAGAAATGACTTTTGGAGTTGCGACACAATACTTCTTGTCAAAAGCGTGTTATGATTTTTTTATCATAAAGAAATTGAAGCAAATTTTATGTGAATGGTCATTTTGCTATTATGTATATCATCTCTCTCTATATACGAGTATATATCTCTCAGTCTTTTACAGGATACACTTCGGTGAGTGTGCGCTGGAATTACACAATCTTATTCCACCATCTCCATTTCATCTTCGGACTACTAGGAGCGGGTAGGAATTCCACCCGTATGTAGTTAACATACCAAACATTCGCACTAAGCGGTTCAACTCTTCATTCATAATGCGAACAGCCAAGGCATGGAACTCCCTTCCGGGGTCAGTCTTTCCTGAATCCTACAACCTTGGGATCTTCAAGAGCAGGGTGATAGGCATCTACTGACATCGCGTGCTTCATCTTCGGCCACATCGTCACACACATCAGGTGAGATTGTGGTCAAACGCGTATCCAGTTATCCAAAAAAAAAAATATCAAGGCATTTTTTTATTCGAGTATAATCTACCTCTGTGTCATGCGTGCGTGGTTTAAGAGAAAGTCTTTGACTCCACTGAGAACTAACCTATGGAGAGAGTATAGTCCTTACTGGCAATACATCGAAGTATTGATATGTCTGTATAATTACTTCAAGTACAGAGTAGTCATTAAATAAAACTTATTAGACTTATTAAATTTGCTCAGAGGAGTGGAGCAGGAGAAGATCGTATCCACGAATCGAACATTATGTTCAAGAAGCTACACTAGAATAGGTGGGGCTTATACTATACTGATGAGTACATTTCACACCTAAGCTTTGCCGATGATATTGTTAATATTACGGAACGCTACATGGTCTGCTAGAAATGAGGGATTGTCATAATGCTCCCTGAAGGAGGGTCGTTCTTAAAATAAACTTGGATTAAACCAAGGTTTTAAGTAATACGAACTCAGGTTATTCCAAATCTGATCCACAAACGATTCACCTCTGGAAGATCTTCATAACTATTTCTACCTCGGTCTGACTTTGCGGTTAGCAAAAATGACTTCGAGAATGAATGCAAGAACATTCGACTGAGCAAAACAGCATTTAAAAGTTGTGCTGAATCTTTTCGTTGTAAATTCCACAAAGATTGAAGTTGAAATTCTCGTGCTTCTGAGAAAAATATTTAATGACGATAATATCTTGCACTCTCCGGTAACTGAAAATGACTGTACGTCTATTATTGTGTTTGTTAATTTCAATGGAAATAACCGCGTGCTATAATTAAAAGTGTCAGTCAACAAAGAAAGGTTTTATCGACCATCTGCCTACACATCAACCTTCGTGGGAAGCAACCCAGAGGAGTCTCCATTTATTCCACCTATTGATATATACTCCCACACTACCCGAATGACTTTCGGGGCCAAAATGCCGACTGATATTACGATTAGTCTTTGGGCTAAAGTCGCTAAACTCTAGATATAGCCTTAACAGTTAGCAGGCTGTAGTGGCCATACATAAATCATATTCGCCACAGAATCGATAATTTTTGGAGCAAGCGAATTCTGGAGTGGCGATCGCGGTAAGACAAGGGCTTGGAAACAGCTCAGCGTAGACTGATTCTGGAGTAGAGATTGCAGTTAAACAAGACCTTGGAAACAGTCTCGCAGTGGACAACAAACTGTGGGCTGATAATGATACTTAATATAGTCAACCTAGAAGTAGCATTGGGTACGTGAAGACAACATATTTAATTATGTCACGATTTATATTCATCTTGGCTGGCATAAATCTCAGCGCAACGATGCTTCACAAAATCATTTCCTCCGATTTTACCTGGTCTATTTCATAACGAAGACAATACATAAAATTAAACCACTTAGACGTGGAGTTGCAGAAACTAGCACGCTAACAAATATGAATAGTTCAGTGAACAAAGCTACACTTTTTCTATTGAAGATATACATTGGTACATTACCAAAAGCTTTATTCAATAAAAGAGAAAGAAGCTAGTTATCATCCGTAATATGTACCAGTAGATAACTTAACTAATGATACGTTTTCGTAAGCAAACCTCGTTGTGTAGGCTATAATATTCATGAATCAATATACTAATATTGCAAAGTTGTTTTGGGTCTGCTCTAATAGCAACCAATTCAATAATGATATTGTTCTCTATTTCTGCTATAGATCGTCAGATATTCACTAGATTTATTTGTAATGTAAATTTGTATTTGTAATGTAATATTTGTAATTTTTTATTTGTAATCCTCACAAATAAAAAAGAATTTTCTAAATTGGTTTACAAATCGAATGCCCACCAACCAACTTTTTGAAGTCTGTTAAAATAAAGCATAGGAAATTGTTCTGCTTCTTTGATATTACTTTTGGTTTGTTCAATTTTAACTTGGTAATTACGGGTTAGGTAGGTACTGGTTACATAAAAGTTATTAGTCCTACATGTATCTTTTAGAAGTTTATCCACAAGTTCGTTGTCAGCACTAAATTATATAAAAATGTCAGTTTCTCAGCTTACTCCTAAATCACGCGACGGATTTTGATATGTTTTTCACTATCATTTAAACATTTTCTAGCTGATGGTTTATATGTATGTATACGTGAATATTAAATTTATACATGGTGAATTTGGTTCGAATTTCGATTTCGTTCGAATTCGATCAAAAAGTAAAACATTCTGAAACCGCCTATAGTATGGAAGTCCAACAATTTTCAGCTGAATTCTGGAAAGTTGTTCGTAATCAGGAGTGGACTCACGAGTAAACAGGAATTACACTAATTAAATTTCACCATGTAGATAAGAAGTAAGCGGAGAAACAGACAGGCAGATAGCGATTTAGTTTAATACCATTTAGTGACCAGAGACGTTTGAAAAAACTTCAGTTTACGATGGATGTACTTCTGATGCAAAATGACTAATAATCATGGGATGCTGTTTTATTGTATCCTTTAGTTAACATAGGTAAGCATATTCAACTCATATTTAACCTTTTTACTTATCTAAAATTGAATCTTATGGATATTGAGTACATAGAACCTCCGGAAAGCTGAGTGATCACTTTTGTTAACATTAAGGACCACTTATCTAGAATTTAACGATGTACCATGTAAACATACATTATAAGAGCTTTATAGCTGTTAAACTTCTTGAGTAAAACAGCAATAACGATGAATTTTATGGTCGGATGATGTTCGCATTCCCGTACAAACTTGCGACTTGCAGAACTTTTCAATTGCGTCGTAAAGTATTTTCCTAATTACCTTTAAATAGACGGTTATGGTCAGAATAAATCCCATTCACCTTTGACCCATTGAAAGAATTAGGTACCAAACCTCCACAACTTCGGAATATTCATGTTTCTGCCGTACCTTTTATTGAAGAATGAAAGAAAGATAGAAATTATTTATTTTCCAGAATACAGTTTATAAGGTCTGATAAAAAATTTAGGAATCATGTATTCAATCTGCATACAGATGTGCAAAACATGATTTGTGACACTTTACATAGCATTCTGCCCTTAGTTTACGTAACTTCATCGGTATCGTTAACGATTACATTGACCAATGAGAAACCGTCAAATAGCCGAGCCAGCGATGAGCCAACCAATCGCATGCCAGAACGTAACCGATGACGATAACGATGAAATTATGTAATAGAACCCCTGATAATTATATATTCCTTAACATCATAGAAACACTTTGCCTGAAGCTATTGTATTGTATTTTATCAGCTGTAGGCTTTGCCAGCCACCATTGACGCTTACTGCGATCCGGTGCTATCCGTGGTATGTTAGAGGTATATTCGAGCTTAATTTGCCAGATTCTTTCTTGTCTCTTGGTTATTTTTAACGCCCGATGAAAAACGACAAATGTTGCGTGTTTAAGAGCATAGTGTGTGTGTGTGTGTCTTTGTTCGTATCTCAGTAATGGGTGACCACCCATTCGGTCCGTTTTGAGGTCGGTTTTGTTTTTATAACAAAGACAAATTTTGTATAATAGACTTTCGGATAAACCTATATAAGTTTTTGTGACACCTGTAAATATATCTTTGTAACCATTTAGATAAATAAATAAATACAAATATTAAACGAGTGGACATGTTCTTAGCCATGTTTGATGAAAGTAGGTTAAACCCGTCCCGAAGTGAAGTTCATTTCTCGTTGTTAAATTGCAACAAAATGTAGTAACGAACTGAGTGTCTGAATTATAAAATAAGTACATAGGTCCATTGTTTTATGATAATTTATTTAAGGGCATGTACATAAGTGTTTCGTTTAAGGGTGGGTGTTAGAGATTCTATGTAAACGAATCTTTTTACATTGTCGTTGACTTTATTATTCGTCGGTTGTTTTGTCTAGACAGACAGATGTCTGCCGTGTGACTTTTAGATTATATTTATTATGCCATAATACACAATTTTATTTATTTCCAACTACTATTTAGCTTTTCAAATAGTTTTTTATGTATTTCGCTGATGATGATGAGTATAATCTTTCGAGGGCTTTCTAAATTTTAAAATTTAATTTTTAACACAGTTAGTCTGGTTTATTTGGAATATAGTCGCTTGTTTTCTCGCGGATTTTCTAAATTTTTAATTCTAAGTTATATATAGGTACTTGGGATCCTTTTACATACATACAGCTGCCATATTGTGTTTTCACACAAGTGTATTAATAATATTGCAATATCACATTGTAGGTAGACCGGCGCCAATAGATCCTAAATCTCTGTTGAAACTAAGCACAGAAACATTCGATTAAACTGATCTGAAATTTATTAGTTAATCGAAAACAAATAAATAAATAAATACATATACCGTATGAGTTATTTTACTGTAAGAAAACAAATTAGGTAAGTGAAATAGAAGATATTGGCATAGGAAGTTTAATTTTTTTTCCAAAACCCTCATCTAATGAAGCGTTAATTGTGTCATTTGACGGTCGCCCAAGCCTATTCCACATAATTACACCGTTCAATTAAATAAATAAAGAAAACTTGGAGAAATTACTTGAAAGTAAGAACTTGAGTTCCAAATAAATTTCGCAGGATAGGAATCCTACGAATCCAGCTAGTCGTATACCAAACATAAGAGTTTCCGTGCTTTGGAGGTCACTTTAAATAGTCGGTCCTGGTAGTTTCCAATTAAAGGCAATCGTTAAGCTAAGTCGGGGGCCTACACTAGTCTGATAAATCTACGAAACCGTACTGGCCCCGCGTGGTGGAATATGGGTCATACCCTCTCCAAGAAAGAGGAGGCTGTGCCCCAACAGAGGGGACATGCAAGGCTGTTGGTTGGTGATGAATTATTATTAGGTGATCTAAGTTTTTAAATATATGTCGCAGATAGCGATAAATTAGCGATAGAATTCATTATTCAAACAGTCAACTGACTATCATAATACGCGGTTTGCTGTGGGAACTAAACTTTGTGGCGCTGGTATTGCCGGAAACGGCACCGTGACGACATTAACGGTAATATAAGGTCTGCACATCGAAAATCACAGACACTTTGCTACCAGCCTTCAAAGGAGTCGGAGCTCCACTGAACACATCAACGACTGTGAGTGATTTGATTATTATCACCGACGCTTGGAAGGATCCGGTGAGTCGTTAGCTAATAAGAAGTTGATCATGGGATTTGAGCATGGAGGAATTGAAGACTACTCCGGTTGAATTCCACAGACTGCACGCGGGGGCCAAGTTGTATGGCATGAGGGGCGTGCAAATGTTTTCTATTCAACAGAAAGCATCTCAGGTTTCATGGAATGTGAATACTTTGTCGATTTCCTATAGTAGCTTGCAATAGTTGTCGCCTTTGCTCGAGCCATCCCTTTACCATGCGATCCTTTATCGCTAGCAACGCCCACCCCCGAACCCACCATCTACGACATATATATTTAAGTTTGTTGGTATAAAAAAATGACAATGTTAATAGGCACGCAACCCTCAGGCATTTTTACTCGCACTTATCCGTCTCTTTTTATAAAACCGAGCTTCATCACATAAGAGCACGTTTTGCCTCTGTACTTCTACATAATGTAATTATATTATATGCATTTAATTTGTCCGCCACTCAGAGTTTGCAGTCAAGCGTAATTTGCTCCGTAGATAAAAGGATTTACTTCTCTACACGAACATTCGCTTCGCAGGTCAACCCTGATAATACACGTCGTACAGTTAGCAAAGGTGACTAATCAAAATAATTTAATATTTTTTAAATTCTGAACGCTTGCATCAATCATCTCTAGCCGCCTCCGTGGCTTAAGGTAAATAATATAACAGTTCTAATTGATGGTCGCAGGTTTGATTCCCAGCGGGGAGCATGTTTGTATATACACGGTTGTTGTGATTGAAGGTAGGGTCACTGCCCATTACGTCGATATTACCGATAAATAACTTAATCATTTTGTTTGTTCATGACCGACAGTTTTTCTTCAATATTTCAATATAGTAAGGAACAAAATCTAACTAATATGATAAATGCCACAGTTTGGATGTTTGTTTGTTTGTTGTTCAATTGAGCGAGTGGAGGACCACCAAGGGGTTTTACTTAGTAGGTCGGCTCTTCTAGCTGAAGTTCAACATATCTCGCCCCCGTGGAGGGCGAGAATGCATGATTATTTCCCCATGTAAAGGTCTTAGCATACGTGACGTGTTTATTCCCGTGCCGGACGGAACGGGACGATTTTTTGACATCGTTGCATTTAAAAACATAGCAATAAAATACACGTGGCGAGAAACACGGGCGGAACGGGACGGCAATAGAAAAAACATCGTTATGGCATCTTCTTCATCTAATGCTACGGCAACCATTGCTAGTTCTTCAAAAGTAAAATCGAACATTTTGTGCTGAAATATGGTAGCAGCACTAGCACGACTATCGTTGAACACCGTCACTGTACGTATGTTTTAAAACCACTTTCACGTTAGGAACTATATCCGTCCCGTCTCCGTTCCGTCCGAGAAATTACCCGTCACGTATGCTAAGACCTTTAATAAAAATAAAATAAGGTCCTAATCTGTCTACCAACCAAATTTCAACCAAATCGGTCCAGCCGCGTTTAGGCGTGAAAAGGTAACAAACATACATACATACGGATATACACACACAAACTTTCGTATTTATAATATTAATTGAGATTGAATGTCAATTTAAATTTGGATTTTTATGAAAAACTGATCACGCATTTGACTACAATTTCATCAGGGAAAGTAACGATGTATTTGAGTCTAAAGCACACGATTCTATTCTCAAGATTAGTGACTCTGTGACCACCGACGCCGACATGGTAGTTTATAACTACGTAACTAAGCAATCCGCATTATGAAGGAATAAACCAAACTCAGCATTAAATAATTTCATACAAATAGATAAACCTAACAAAGCGCTCGCACGCACATATGCACATACACACATATACAGACATACATATACAGCACCTATCGTTTTTCGTCGGGTGTTAAAAACACAGATAGACATATTATGCGACATTGCGAAGATGTTCTAGGCCAGATTAGCGGTAGCCTAGTATAATTATAGCCAGACGTGTCATCTATATGAGCTGTTTGGCACGCGTATGGACATCATTGAGGGGTAGAACGTTTCTCTACCATTTTTTTTGTGCATAACGGGATGGTACTTGACCTCAATCACACCTGATGTTAATTAAAGATGAGGTCGAAGGTGGAAGCGTACTGACCCGGAAACCCCAACACATTTGGGAGACTGGCAATCTTATCTCTGACAACCGGAACACAACAATGCTATTAACATTGCTGCTTGGCGGCAGATTTAGATAAGATGGTGGTAGCTAGCCAGGCGGACATTTAAAATGCCCTACCACCAACCAAACCGAGTACTTAAACATGTACCTCGCTGGGGATCGAACCCGCGACCTCAGAAACATAAATCCAATGTTGTTTACATTGAGCCACGGAGGCGGTTCAATCCAGTCAGTATAACTGACCAAACTACACTGTTTCGAATAGAGAAACACCCGTGGGAATAGACGTGGCGCAAGGAATGCACAGAATTTTCGTTATTTCTGTTTTTAAATAAAACATTTTTTTTGTGGTTTGTTAGAAGACCTAGTGAGAAGTTGTTCTTTATAAATGAACGTAGCTGTTTCAATAAAAAAAATATACACGTGATTTCATACACATTTTTTTCTGGCTGTACGTAAAAGTTGTATACATTAGGTTTGGCTTCAGGTGAAGTAGAATGCAGGTTTAAAATTCACTTTGGTGTGCATTCAAGTTTGATTCGAATTCAAGGAAATAAACAGAAAATTCTATCCGATTAGTCGTATTGCAAATAAAATAAAAAAACAAAAGTAAGTTTTTTAGTTTACGGTGCATTTCTTTCTTCTACAAGAGAACAACTAGGTCACGTGAATTGCAGAGAAAAATCTTTCTATTGGCTGATTGAATCGGTCCACTGACGTCCACTTTAATTCAATTGCTTTATTAATAAGTTAGGTTAGTTGTACATTAAAACTTTTTAAAACTTACTATATAGTAAAAATGCCGATAGTAAATGCTAGGTAGTCTTCTTCTTCCGACTCTATGATCAGACCCTGGGTAACGTCCACGATCAGACCATTTATAAAAAAACAAAATCGATGCCATGCAATGTTTTATTACAGAGTTCCTATGGTCGTTTTCCAGTTTCACCATCAGACCAGCTCAATGATACCATAATAGTACGTAGTCATACGAATGACGCAAAATTTCAATTGAATACCGGTAAGTTAGTCTACAACTTCTTAGACAGGTAAAACTGTACGCTTTTAAAAAAAGAATTTCACGCAGAGATAAGTCCATGGCTGATTGGTCTGAAGTTGTTCTCGTATCCTGTTCATTGCTTTATTTTTATTGCTGTTTTGAAACTTTAAATACCTAAATTAACTTATATTGTTAAAGTTTCAGGAAACTAGATTTCAAGCGTCGTCTTCTTGGTTAAATTAGTTACTTTTTACGACACCCACGGGGAGAAAATAAGGAAGCTATTTGGTGCCACTTGAAATGGACACTACCCACAGCACCCGCCCCAACATTCTCCGAACATATTTGCAACTTGTATGCACGTCGAAGTTCCAAAATTACTCTACACTAGCGTAGAGCAAAATCAACTCACTAAGGTTGTTTTGTTTTGTTAGTTTGTGTTAGCCAAAGGGCTTTTCAGAGGGTGCAGAGGAATTGTCTTAAAATAGCGGACTTTAGATTTGGATTTTGGCGCAATCTTCCATCGTATGAGGTTAGGTTGAGTCCCGAACATGTTTTCGAAAACCATTTTACCAAATAATAGATCCCATAGATTTTTTTCACCTTTATAATTCTCACCGAATGAACTGAAGACCAATGCACATTTGATCAATGCATCGTTTGAGTTTCCTGCAGTTCACCAAAGAAATATTAGACCGTAAAAAAGCTGTTTAGAAATAATTAAAAAAAAAAATATGTTTGTGGCTTATAAATTAATTATGAAATAAGGTTCTATTACTTATTTTCTTAATTCGTACATTTTTATTATGCCATTAATACACTTTTGTAGTACCTATTTTGTTAACATAATTGGGAAATCGAGAGCATTGACAACTTTTTTGTTTTAAAAATAAGACATGTGTATAAGAACAAATTGTTATAAGTATGATTACAAAAAAATTAGAAATGTTACAATAACTACTAAAACTTAATTAGGAAATCAAGAGTTAGTAGCATTTGGTGTAACTCCCTTGCATGTTAGAGGAAAACAACAAAATTTAATTTACCTGCACAAAATTAGGCATTCTACTCTGGATTGCCACAGTTTAATGTTTAAATATTAGGTCCTTACCAATGAAATTGGCGTTTTGTATGAAGAATTTCATTCAGACTGTTTTCTCCATACAAACATTTTTGATTTTTTTTTGGGAACGGCAAATCCCAATTTAGCTAAACTTTGTGTATATTATCGGATATATGCAGCGTTAATTTTTAAAAGTAACCGCTTTATAAAAGTTTCAGCGAATCTAAGAAATGATTATTGAAAGCACATGAAAAGAGCTCTGTTCAAATTTTTTTATTATGTGATTCAGCCCATAAATAAAAAAATATTTCTTGTGAAACCTTGAAATAATATTCCATTTTCCAAATAAAAAGAAATTTGGATATAGCTTTGAAAATCGCAGGAATTGGCACATATGATTAACGAAGAAAAAAAACTCCAATTTCATAGGTAAATACCGAGTATTAATTACAAATTTAGAAACCCCAAGACCGTGCCCTTTTGCAATCCCATACTTAGAAAGACCAGTTTGTATAATTAACTTCCAGATAGTTAGGTACTCTGTTTGTTTTTAAAAGGCTGTTTGTTTTTTTTTATAAAGGCTTATCAAAAATATGTTATATTATGTTATCAAGAACTAGATTCTTATATCCCAAAGTCGTGTCAAAGTATGCGCCCATCTCGGGATAGGTTGTGACCGAGAAAATACCAACGACAATTCTCGTTTTCAATGGGTCCTAGTGAAGATGCGATTGAGGTCAAAATTTAACCCGCTATGTTTTAAAAAAAAAGCAGTTCCCTTTCTTCTCGTAAACAGATACAAGTGCTATCGGCGTATTATTTGTTCCAGAGCGTTGTTTTCTTTGTTCGTTTAACAGCACTTTAATGGCTTACTTGGCTAATGGTTTTCACAAAGGCGGCCTGGCTTAGATATTCACCACATTTTACTGGGTAATAAACAAGTAAACAGTATAAACAAGGAATTAATGCCTTTTGTGAGGATCCTTCTTACATGGTTGGGATTAACTGGAGATAACTTGTGTACTCGTGGGTACAGGCGCAAAGAAAGATGTGCTCTGATTTTCATAGTGCCTTTGAAATGTTACATAAGTATAAATTTAAAATTCAGAGCATCGGTGGCTCATTGGTTATGATGCGGTCTCCCAATTTGGGTGGTCCGGGTGCGATTCCCAGACAGGCCATGTACAAAAGAGTATTTAATTTAATTACTTATGTGCATTTATCCTGAACGAAAACATCATGAGGAAACCGGTATGCCTGAGAAATAAAAATTTAAAGGCATGTGGAGTCCCCAACCAGCATTGGGCCAGCTTAGCGGACTATGGTACATACATACACACACACACACACACGCACGCACACGCACACACACGCACACACACACACACACACACACACACACACACACACACACACACACACACACACACACACACACACACACACACACACACACACACACACACACACACACACACACACACACACACACACACACACACACACACACATTTTGATGATAACAATTGAAGACAATTAGGCGGTCTTATCACTAAAAGACAGACAGACAACCCACAGCTATGGGAAATTTGTAGATAGAAAAACAGGTAGGGTGCATGATACTACCAACAGAAGAAATATTATATTATCATACATAGGGCTATTTATTATTGTATACCTAACCGCCGCTAAATATAATCGCCTCCGTGGCTTAATGTAAACAACATTGGGTTTACGATTCGGAGGTCGCGGGTTCGATCCCCAGCGGTGTACATGTTTAAGTACTCGGTTTGGTTGGTGATAGGGCATTTTAAATGTCCGCCTGGCTAGCTACCAGCATCTTATCTAAATCTGCCACCAAGCAGCAATGTTAATAGCATTGTTGTGTTCAGTTTGTCAGAGATAAGATAGCCAGTCCCCCAAATGTGTTGGGGTTTCCGGGTGTGATTGAGGTCAAGTACCAACCCTTTGTGCATAAAAAATGTTTGGCCAGCAACACGTATAGAATCAATTCCGGCTATAAAAAATATGGTATAAAATTTTTTCCTTAATTATTTATCTACACAGGGTGTACTATTTACACAGGGTGTTTATTATTCCTTAAGCGGAAATATCACAGTAACTGATTTGGTAACAGTCCTTTATTTTTAATTTATTTTTGATTACAAAATATATGATCTAATAGGGCTTTATCGGCTTTTTGGTAACAAAATATAACCTTGATATCATTATTGTGCGGGACAAGTGAAAGTGTGTGTGTGTGTAGACATTACAACAGACAATAATTAAAGTGTGTGATTTATTTAATTAGATATAGTTTCAGTTTATAAGTTAGAATAACTAGATATAAGTCAGATTGTATACATTTAGAATAGTTTGTTTTACAATAATCAGGTAGGATAATATAGAATTAAGGTACTTTGTAAATAATAGCATACCGGCTCTCGTTAACGTATTGCTTATTATTTGGCTCAGTTGGAATCAGTTCGTCAAACAGTGCAGTCGACTAAAACCACCCCGCTCTGGGAAAAATATACAGTTTAACAGAAGTGTAAGTGTATTCTTTCTCAACAATCAACACAGGTGCAACACGGCCCGTTCCTTCAACTCATAAGGAGGTCGTGCACAATTATATTATTGGGAAGTGGGATTAGTGGAGAATCTGAACTGAAATCTGAAATGAAGAACTGTTCGAGCCTTTTGGTGTTGCGGGTGTCCACGGACGGCGGTGATTGCTTTCCATCAGGTGACCCGCATGCTCATTTGCCGCCCTCTCGTATAAAAATTAAAAAAAAAGTAAAATATTACTTGTAGGATTCCTTAATTCTACAAGTAATAGATATTTATGTTGAAATCGCTAACGTACTACTCTGTGTAAAAAGTATCGGGAATATGTCAATAAAAAGACCCGCGTAAAAGAGGTCGTTCTAATTTTTTTACTGCATGTTGGTAGCACTGTACTGATTTAGCGCGCAAAATTTGAGCGGGATCTGTCATTTAATTTGTTTTAAACTACACTTTTTGTTGGTCATAGTTTTGAGTCCTCGGCGATTTTTACAATGGAAAATATTGTTGAACAAAGAGTGTGCCTTAAATTTTGTGTTTCAAATGATATTTCATGTGGTGAATCACTAAAAATGTTGCGAAATACCTACGGCGAATCGTGTATATCGAAAACAAGGGCTTATGAATGGTATAAGGCTTTTAAAGAAGGCCGAGAAGTAGTAGTAGACTTGCCTCGTTCTGGTAGACCTTCAACCGCTACGACCAAAGAAAACATCGACAGAATCAAGAAGCTAGTGCTCGAAAATCGACGTATGAGTCTGAGAGAGTTGGCTAGTGAGGTGAACATATCTTTTAAGTCCGTCCACAACATTCTCATTGACATTTTAGGCATGAAACGCGTCGCCGCTCGACTAGTTCCAAAAGAGCTCAATTTTGTTCAAAAAGCGCAGCGAAAGCATGTCGCTGAAGACATGGTTTCCCGAGCTTCTACGGATCCGACCTTTATGAAACGTATAATAACTGGCGACGAGACATGGGTTTATGAGTACGACATGCAAACAAGCCAACAGTCTTCAGAATGGCGTCTCGAAAACGAGCCGAAACCCAAAAAACCGCGGCAAAGTCGCTCCAAAATCAAGGTGATGCTGACAGTTTTTTTTGACTACCGTGGTGTGGTTCACTCCGAATTCCTTCCAGAGGGAGAAACAGTGAATAAAGAATATTATTTAGGCGTCATGAAGCGTTTGCGTGAGAGTATCCGCCGAAAACGTCCAGATTTGTGGCAACACAACTCATGGATGCTGCACCATGATAATGCACCATCACACACAGCCATTATAGTGAAAGAGTTTTTAGCGAAAAATTCAACAAAAGTTCTCGACCAAGCACCGTATTCACCTGATATGGCTCCGTCTGACTTTTTTTTATTTCCCAAGTTAAAATTACCACTTCGAGGAAAACGTTTTGAGTCGATAGAAGCCATAAAAGAAAATTCGCTGAATGAGCTAAAGGCCATACCGCAAATAGCCTATGAAAAATGTATGGAAGACTGGGTGAAGCGGTGGAGATGTTGTATTGCAAGCGATGGGGCCTACTTTGAAGGCGATAAAATAAATTTAGATGAATAATTTGTATTTTTTGTTTTATTGACAAATTCCCGATACTTAGTACACTGAATGTACATCTTGTATATACGTAATTTTGTATTCGAGATTATATTTGCATATTTACCACGTATTAGGAGTCTGCATATTGTAAACACCCTCAAAATTCATGAAGTGCTTGACTCGCGCTTAATAATTTATAGCTTCCGTGTATATAAATATTATCTAGATTTGCCAAACAACACATCACAAACAACACTCAGGCATAGGGTTGTTTTTAATTAGTTCTTGATACCAAAGGGTATGCAAGTACCCATGATTACAAACAACATTCCCAAAGAGACAATTTTCTTAATTTCTAATTATAATCTATAAATAAATATATATTTTTATCTAGCTTGTATTGTCCTACAACTGGGCAAAAACTTCCACAATTTTTTACCAAATGTTATTATTATCATTCGCTTTCGATTAGCGAAGCTAAGCAGTGTCTGGCGCGGTCAGTTTTGGATGGGTGCAAGTGACATTTTAATATGAGTGTTTCCGAGCTTCGTAGAGCACGTTAAATAGTCGATCTCGGTTGTTTTCAATTGAAGGCAGTCGTTAAGCCAAGTCTGTGGCCTACAGGGCGGCTTAAAAACACTGTCAGGTGGTCACTCTAGTCCGGCACAAATCCTCCAATCCGCACTGAGAACGCGTGGTGGATTATGGCCCCAACAGTGGGGACATGTAAGGCTGCTGGTGATGATCATTACATTGAAATAAATGCAAGAATTTTAAATTTAAAAATAGAATTTAAATTCCGTGCGGATTACGAAAATGTAGAGTAAGCACAGGATTTGCGGTAACCCTATATGAAAACATTAACGATCCTCTCATCATTAGGGTTGTTGGAGCTACGTTCACGAGATATCCATGTGGAGGGTTTTAAACGTCGAGATTATTATGCAGATTGTTAAAGGGGTGGAATATTTAGTTCTATATACCGGTTAAGTTATTTTACCGCAAGGAAAAAATAGGGCATATTCTTCTTCTTCAATTTAAGAGCTATGGCTCTTGTCGGTGGAGTAATGACCACGTTTCTCTACTTTTCGCCCTCGTTTTAACCTCTTGGTACGACACGACATATTAGGTAAGTGAAATAGAAGGTATTGGCATAGGTAGTTTAATTTGTTTTTAAACCGTCGTCGAAATCGCGCCACTGCGCCATCAATCTTTAAAGGGGTTTATTCCGTACAGTGGCGCCCTCATATTATAAATGCGTAAGTTTGTATGTTTATTTCTTGCTCAATCACGGCGAAACGGATGAACGGATTTGGATGAAATTTGGTATATAGGTAAAATAGAATATACCCTGGATTTAAACATAGGGTATTATATAAAGTGATTAGTCACAAAAACAACGCTGTTGTATTTGTATTGCTGGATGCGTATGTGTTGTTGTATGTAAATTAATTTCGATAAATATTTTTTATTTCGAAGAATAGTTGGGTAGTTCCCTGAAAATTTGGTGGAGATTTGAAGGTACACTGCGGAGATGAGGTTGTTAAAAATTTTGTCTGATCAATTGTGCCTATTAATTATGTTGCAATAAGATTCTAGATTCTTATTGCAACATAATTAATGTGATCTCTACTTTATTCTACTATAAACACAGGCTAGCTAATTTAAAGTATAAACGAAATATTTATAAAATAGACTTGTATTATAGATACCAGATGGTTGATAAACTACACAAATACTTTTTTTTTGTAAATAAATACACATATAAATGAAAAACATCCATAACTCGGGAACACATGTCTGTATTCATGATTGATTCGAACCCGCGACCTTTTGGTATAGCAGCAGAATTTCTAACCAATACACCAAACAGGTCGTAAGTGTACCCTGTGTACCTACAAAATAAAGCATTTTTTACTTTGACCTTGTACAAATTATTTTGACACTTATAGGTCGCTATAAAATTACAGGGAACACACATTCAATCCACGTTGTTCTAGATTCTAACCCATCACTGTCCCGCACTGCGACACCCCTATTCATCACACTCAAGCAAATTTTCAATCTAGTTTCTAGCAAGCAGGTAACAGGTTTAACGCTGCATCGATTCTATCGTTACGAGACGCTATGTGAAGGGGCTCTGATTTCCAATTATCTAGAAAATTATATTAAACTGGGAAATGCAGCGGGTGGGTGGTAAAACAAACAAAATAGCTAATAAAATAGACTTTAAAGGTATAAAGCTTGATGAAAATTTTTGAGGTTGGTATTAAAAGTAATGCTTTTTATTACATATAACAGACTACAAACGATAAATCATGTAGAAAGTTGAATTTATGTCTATGAGAGGCTCTTTCAGCTAATCTGATTATTGTATTAGGAAACGGAGTAAATTTGGGGTTAAGCAGCAAATTGTGTGCGAAAGAAAACAATACTACAACGAATAATAAAAAAATAAACAAATATATGATATAATTACAATAAAATTATTCTTACTTATTACAAGTAAGAATAATTTTATTGTAATTATAATTATATACATAACGTAATTATAAATATTACAAAACAATACTACAACGAATAATAAAAAAATAAACAAATATATGATATAATTACAATAAAACTATTCTTACTTATTACCTTACCGTATCTCAGTATTGCTAAACATTGTTCTAGTTATCAATCCGTGGTATTGTTCAATAAATGGCCAATTCAACTAAAACCCATAGATTCACTATTTCCATGAAAATCAAAACGGCCGCCGCTTCCGATGGGGAGGTTAGACAAAAATTGTTTTTAATTGACTGAGTATTGTTAGTGGAAATAATTTAATATTTTATTGTTAGTTAATTTTTTTTTGTACAATATTTTTAAACAATAATTATAACATTTATTATAAAAAAATCAAAAATAAAAAACTAGCCCCAAGTCTCTGTCAAGGTGGAATGGTACCCAGAAGGCTGGCCGCGTTGCCTCGCTGTATAGCAAGGGCTGATTCTTTGATCAAAGTATTGGCCAGCCCTCCGATTGTGGGATGCATCAACCCCCTCATCAATCAGATAACTCCTAAAAAGAGTGTGAGCACCCGGTTTCCCGTAATATATAATTAACTTACATAAAATTACTATATGTTTCCACTACGAAAAATATACATAACAAAAAATATATATTATGTATATACATACAGATAATAATATCACGAAAGGTGGGAGAGGTAATATTCTTTTAAAAGTTTATTAAACACTGCAATTAATACATGTGAAACATAAAAAATTGGGCCCGCAAGATAAGGTACCCAAAACGCTGACAACGTTCCTTCGCTGAATGCAAATGCTTAGGATCAAGAAAACAGCCAGCTCTCAGCCATTTCAAATACTTACACTGTCAAATAAGCATAATCTCAAATCACCACAACAATAGTCTTGTAACATTTGTCCAAAATAAAGGTCAGAATTTGAAAGTAAAGTGACATTTTGGGGTAGGATTTTTGTCATTTATTATTTATTTTATGCCGTAGGGCTCTCGGCGGTTTCTGTGTTCAATGGTATTCATTGAATGATAAATATATATACGATACGAAGCTTAATTTCATTTATAATGATATATATGTCGAAAGAAATACCATTCCCATTTTATTATCTCCGATATTTGCAAGCGCAAGTCAGAACATAATAATTATTTTTGTCATAATGGTCTCCATCCTTTGCTCCATTTACTTCCTAAATTTCTAAGCTAAAATTTTGCTGAAGATAGGAGGTAGTGGGGTTTGAAGGGTAGGAGAAGGATTTTTGAGCCATAATAAAAATACTCTTGTTCAAGAGTATTCCTGAATTCTATTATCAAAAGTATTTTACTTTCAACTGATGTTGTAGATTATGAGTTGAGTGGAATGATGTTGACGCCGCCGTCAATTGACATAGGTCGATAACCTCGTGTGTTAATAGAGCCATTATCACTTTAGTCTGTAGGTATAAACTGTCCTCTTTGAGACTATTTTTTTAAACTGTGCAGTACAGATTTGGCCATAGAGGTTTTGGTGTTTTCGTGTTTCGAAGGGCATGTTAAAACAGTCGGTCCCGGTTGCTTGCAATTGACAAACCGCAAGGATTGTTCTTCTAGACATAACAAAGCTCAATGTGTAAACTTATTATATCAACCTCCACCTCCATGTCATAAATGTTTATAATGTGAGTAAGGCGTGTCGGTACCCACGCTGATGTATTGGAGCGAATGTTGAATATGGCAGAAGAGACATGAGAGCATAATCAACGCAGCAGAAATGCGTTCGCATGTGTGGCGTAACTTTGAATGACAGATTAAGGAATTGTAAGATTAGTGAAAGGTGTGGCATGCAAGACGATGTACAGAGTAAGATATAAAGAGGTATGTAAAGGTGGTTTGGGCAATGGAATGAATGAGTGAAAGGAGAATGACGAAACCAATATAATAATAAAACCGTGAAAGGAAAGGTCGGTAAAGGTCGACCAAGAAGGACGTACGTCAATCCAGTGACTGATATACTCACAATAGGTCAGGTGCAGTCAACCACTAACACTAAACATGTATGAGGCATTTGATGAAAGTGGATGAAGCAAAAGTAGTATGTCAGAATCGTTCCAAGCGGAAATCAATAGTCTCTGCCTGCCATAACGGGAAACAGGCGTGAGCATATGAATAAAATATGTATGTATAATATGTGTAACTTCCTGACAAAATTAAATTATTAGATCTCGCGTTATTTTTTTTAACTTTCAGTAGGGTTGACTAGAAGATATCTCTCTAGAGATAAACATGGTACATATTTTCTGATTGCTATCAGTTCGTATTTATTGTGGAATAAAGAATATATAGGTAACTTGTTCAAGGTACACTTGATAAAGTGTGCTTCAGGACCACTGCCATTAGCTATCTGAATACCATAAATTAATTATTTAAGACATTAAGTTTGATGTGACTAAAAATTCGCACACTTGCATGCAGGTTTAATGCAATGTAGTTTTTAACAATAACACTCTATACTTGAAACGATGTATACTTGCAAGTAAATGATTGAATTTGATTTGATTGAATGCAGGCGGCTTGAACACACTGGACTGTCGAATGGTCACTAGTCTGACATAAATCCTCCGATCCGTACTAGTGAGGGAAGGCGTGCTCCAGAAATAGGGGCGTAAGCCTATTGATCATAATTCGCTGAACATGAATTTTTTAAGAAATCAAAACGGTGCTTTACTTACCTTTGCATGCAATGGAAATCGTTTAATGTTGTACTTGCGTTTAGCGACCCCATGCCAGAAACTCTGTAGACAACCACAATAGCATAGAATAGTTCATCTATTTAAATTTACTATATCACATTTACAATATTTTCAACGTAGACTTACAACACAAAGGATTAGGAACAATAAGTGCCAATTCATATTAAAATTACTAATTTTAAAATTAATTATATATTTGTCACGTTAAAGATCATTTTTCCAAATCTTGACCATCTAATTAAGACGATTGAAATTGCGACAGTAAAGCATTCCTCATCATCATTAACGTAGAAGTGTCATAAAGTAAATAAAACACATATTGAATGCACACCGTGAAATTGAATAATAGTTGGAAATGCAAGGGAAGTGTATTTTTATGTTTTAATTTTACCAACCTTCGATCAATATGACTTAAATATGCAACCGCTATCGACGCAACTACAAAGCATATCGCAGCGGTACATGTTTCTGCGACAAATGAAAAACTGTGATGGAGGTGTTGTCCATCCGATTCTAAATATATTATAATAGAGTGTGCTATTTAGCTGTTTACCCATACACATAGTGTCAACGACGATTTGTCGAACTGCTGTAAATTTGTATTTTGGATAGATCGTTTTACATTACATTACAAGTCTAGAGCTTAGCCTATAGCTTAGTGAAGAGTGAAAAAAATCACTATGGTATTTGAGTTTTATGTGAATGTAGTTTTATAATTAATTTGATGTAGGTACAATAGGATTATGACAAAAAAAGTAAACAGCATCATCCTGTCTTGGTATGACAAAAGAGCAAGCGGCTCACCTTATGGAAAAGCACAGTCTACGAAAACAAATAGGTTGGTTCCCTTAGAGCCGAATATGAAGCATGCGATTTCAGTAATCGCCTAGACCCTAGAGTAGAAAATCCCAAGATTTTAAGATATTTGGGAAACAAGGCCACCGGCAGGGAATTTCATATATTCGCATTTGAAGGGATTAAAGAATAAATTTTAATAGGCGCCATGTAGGTATCGGTGACTAAACTAGACCAGAACATATCAAACTGAACAATTTGTATTACGGAAGCAACTCTGATATTGCAAAAAAATGTTTCATACATTTAAATTTCATAGACAGAAACCAAAACCTTTTCAATAAAACAGCTCACTTTTTTTTAGTTTTAGTTAGTGGGTCATTTTAATTTTAGAATTAATTCACTTTGATGTTCTAAACCACAGTAAAACACATGGTAAATATAATTTACTGGTTGAAATTTGAATGTCTGGAAAGTTTTTGTGTTTACTACAAATAGGGTGTCTAACAAAGAGTCAACTCTGCTTTATGATGAAGCTAAGAGTACCCTTATCCAAATATTCCCTTAGGATTCTGTAATAAAATTTTACTAGTATGAATAAATATTGACAACATAGACATTGGAGACATGACTTGTTTCTAGATGCTGAAATGACATTTATAGGTCCCCTTGTATATTCGTTCATGCCTTATCTACATCAGTCAGTGGTTAAGTCTATTTCTCGACGTAACTTTGAAGGCCGATTTCAAGTATACCTACTTCATTTCGTTCCTATTTGTCATTCAAATATGAATTTAGTTCATCTTAATGACACATCTATATTTGTGATCACTACGTCATTGTAACTTTCCATACTTATAATATAAGACAATAGAATTTCTTTATTATATTATAATTATTTAATACGGTCTCGGCGAAAAATATTGCACTTCACAAAAATTACTATCGTGTGTAATTTTTTAAATTTTGTATTTTTATCAAACACAGACCAACCACCCAAATGACTTGAAATTACGAGCTATACCTAAATTATGAGAAAGAGGAAAATAAAACAAAAGAACCTTAAAATAAACTAACCATAGTTTCCAGTCATTTATGATTTCAAAATGAAAGAAATATGAAATAAAAGAAAAGAAGTCTTATAAACCTAATAGCATAACTTCTTGGAGTAACACACGCATGTTTTAAATAAATAAATTAATACTCTAATAATAATTTGGAATGTACGTTGCTAAATCTTTGGCGTATACGCTATTTCACGTATTTCTATTATTTATAGAGGTTGAGGGACCTTCCGAGCAAAACTGCCAATCATGTTTCCGGGCGGGAAATAATTTGCCACTACATATACATGGCCATCTTTAGACCTGGCTAAACCAACACCAACTTCCTTCGTATCTTCCCAAACAACTTGAGTAAAATGGCCAGTTCCAAGATTAGTTGGCTCCCTACCAAACTTGTGGTCTTTTATCTCACTGTACCATTTGTCAACTGCATCTCTACCCGAAACGACAAAGTTTGGATCAGACGACCAAGCGTAGAATATGTTCTCTCCATAGTCATTTTGGTCTCTATGCTCCATTTTGCCTTTCTTAACTAGCACCTTAGCCCATTCCTCAGCATATTTATTCAACTTTTTGCTTAGTTCCAAAAGAGGTACTCCGTGTTGCCTTCTATACTCATTATGGGCTCTCAGGCATTCCTCTTCAAATTTTTCTCCTGATATGTTGGTCGATCTGAATTTGTTGACCAAATCTGTTGCTTTCTCCCCAATGTTTCGACTATTTCTTGGACTCGGGCTGGATGTTGGTACATTATTATTAGCTTCTCTTATAGGCGGACTCAATGGAGTGTAAGTGGATCTAAATTGTCTAGCACCAGGGGGAAGAACGTTCTTCGCGAACTGTCCGCTGAAATTTCCAGGCGGAAAATAATTAGCGACAACATAGAGTTTACCAGATTTGCTTTTAGCGCTTCCAATACCTAATTCTTTGGTGTCTTTCCATACAATTTGAGTGAAGTGTCCACACGACAATAACTTGGGTTCTTGGCCGAAAGAGTAGTCGTTGATTTCGCTGTACCACTTTTCGACACAATCTCGTGCAGTTACTTTGGTGTTGGCGTCTGCTGACCATCCACTGTATACGCTTTCGCCATAATTTTGGTTAAGGCTGTAGGCCATTTCATCTTTCTTTGCCAGCTCTTCGGCCCATTTTTGGCTAATTTTGCAGATATCCTTATTAAGGGTCAATGGCAGTACTCCGTGTTCGCGTCTATATCCATTATGGACTTCTACAGCTTCGTTATCGAATTCGCTAGTCTTTGAACCGAAGAGTTTACTCTGTGAAGAAAAGAAAAGTATAATTTAGAAATTAAGTAATGATTTATAGGTAGTAAAGGTTAAATTACAACTGATTCATTACAGATGTACCTTGTTTAACATGAAATATAACGTGCTGTGAGTATGTGATGATAATATGGGTACAAACAAAAAATTTACATTCGTTATCGTAAACTTCCTCCATCAAATAGATTACGGGTTGATTCATAGCAAAAGTCACATTCAAATATTAATATTTACAACGAGTCTGGCAAATTTTCAGTATATTGACATTGTGACTAAACTAGTCTTCCGTTTTCACGATATCCTTGAGCTGGTTTATCTCTGATTAGAATTACGTATTAACCACATTCTTTTCCTATCGCAAGTGGTTTCAGCTAAACTATTATATATTCAATTATTGTTTTTCAAAATACGTGCAAAAATGTTTTATTTTTTAGATAGACACTAGTACAAAATTTGCTAATATAAAGAAATATTTTCATTTCTTATAAACTGCTTAATTGTAACTTCGACAAGAAATGCTCATCAATTGTAAACCATCAAGATCTGCTACCGTCATCATAACGATAAACTAGCTACAAGAAGGTCGATGCTATATATCTTGATCAAACGAATTTAAAAACTAAACAAGTGCGAGGCTAACTTGCACGCCTAGGGTTCTTTCTGTTATGAAACGAGGTGAAAAATTTTAATGTGGAATGCGTATATGTACTGAAACAGAAATGAATGTCAGAAACAGACACTTTACAGCCCCGCATAACACGAATTAAGTTTCCTCAGGAAATTGTTAATATTTTTATAGAACTTTTAGTATTGTTTGAATGTAAAATGTTCATGATTTTCTGACAAAACTAAATTTGCATTATTTCTTGTTAATTATTTAACTTATATTGTTAATTATTATTTATTTACTTAATTTGTATTATTTCTTTGGACCCTACACCAATGAAAGAACGACAATAGGATGTAAAATTAAAACAATAAGTAGGGTCTGTCTTCTTTTAAAAGTTTTGAAGCTTATCAGTTCATAATGGTCCAAATGTTACGTTGTCAAAATTCTATTCTTCAAAAGGGATATCTTACAATATGTACTAATGATGGTGGCGTTCAAAATATTCATCAGTAGGTACGTATCGTCACATATAAAATCTTTTTGGTACGGCACTCTAGAAAGGAACATTTCATATTTTTCTCAAGTCTGTAGACTAAGGGTGATATGAGAATGCACTCTTTTGACGTCGCCTCTCTATTCGAGGTCGGCCGTACAATGATCCACGTCGAGGGTGATATACCTCCATGACAGCTGTCATCGGAAGACTAGGCTCGATGTTTTTCGAGTTGGTTTGTGCAAGAGCGTATGTGTGCATAATACCTACCTAATATGTTGGCACTAGTTTTAAACAAATACAATTATTGAACATATAGACTAAGATCTTATGACAATAATCGGTAAAAGTAAGAAAATTTGTTGATTCTGCGCTTACGCGATCAAATGTATTGAAGATTAGGTATCAGTTTAAACTTTATAATAACAGAAAATATTGTCAGATTTTAATCAGTATTATATGTACTAAACGAAAATTAATGCACGATATGCCGAATTTAAGAGTGACGTCCAAAAAAACAAAAACTAGTACTGTCACTTATAACAATGTTCTGTCACTTATAACAATAGTACTGTCACTTATAAATTCTACAATAAACTTGGCGGATCACCACAGTGCCATCGAGCCGCGATCTTCTTTACTTCCTAACATTTAAGTATTTTATATTGTGACCCAACTAGAATAAAAAAGACATTCAACTGATATCTGTGACAGTCAAAAGTCAAACCAATTAAACATTTAATTTTAAAATAGCTTTTAAGAAGTTATATGGAGTCATTAATCCAAGTGAACTCTAAGCAAACGAATGCTCTTTAGCTTACGTAATAATAACTAAGTTGTTATATTAAAATGTAGATATTGAAATATTCATACAACATTACAATTTACTAGTGATTTCAATAATAACAAACAAACAAACAAACAAAATATTCTTTATTGTACAATAATAAGAAGCATAAAAAGAAATAAGAAAAAGGGGATAGTACTAATTAGTTAAAAATGGAATATTTGTCACCAAAAAGAATTTGGCGGATATATGACCCTTTTCACTCTTTAACGGGCCCTTTCTGCTATATCGTAGGTAAGTATATACTGAATACTGATCATGAAAGCATATTTTATCGTTTTACACTTCTATTACCTACTTGATAAGAAATTACGTTACATTTGCGTACATCTAAGAAATATGTCAAAATATAAATTAAATATTCATGTGCCTTAATGGTTAGCAAAACCCTAAAATAAAGTGCAAAATTAATTGCAAAATATTTACCATCCTTTCTCGTGCCTTTCACAATAAAAAAAAACTAATTTATAGTCAGACGTGCCTTACTCCTCGTCGCACTCGTTATCCTGACCAATTTAATGTGTCCCACTTTATCCTTGCGTATGATTGTGCGAATGGCATTACCAACACTAACATTTAGTGCCTTATCATAACATCAGTAGGTCTCTATTAAGTATCATGTGTTAGAGAAGGACGGGAGCCCTTATCGGATTATCGACAGCTATGTTACAGAAGGTGTAAGTCATTGGAATGAAAATCGAGCAGTGTAATTGGCCACTACCCAAGGTTAACGTGATAACTGATTACGATTGTGTATGGTATGATTCAATAATAAATTTATGTAATGTCTTATAATACATGAAAATTTCCTTTGTTGCCCATGGTCTTTCGAAAATTTCGATTACCTAAACAAAGTAAACAATTTTGCAACCACACTTTGCTTGTGAAGACTTTATTGTACTTCATAAAATTTAAAAAAATTTTTATTTACTTATTTACATAGAATCAACAGCATTATTGCAAAAATTATATTACAGTAAACTAATTCCAAAAGGAATGCCAATTAGTGATTCTTAGTATGTTACTGACAATAAGTATCGTTATAATTGTGTGGGTAATTATTATATAGGTATCAATAAAACAATCCTCAGTAATATACAAGTCGTTATATTAATGACTCTAAATTGCATAGTATTAAAAGTCAAAACTTTAAAAAAAATGTCAAACTTTAGATATATGTAACAATTAACTAATAAAAATAATGATGAAATAAAATAAGTTGTCGCATATGTACAAATTAACGGCTTCGATTTTAGTGTTTGTGGGTATATGTGTGTGTGTGTGTGCACGTTTAATAACACCAACAATTCAACAATTCGTCTGGAAGTCCAACAATTTTCAGTTGAATTCGGCTATGGTTCCTAGTGGAAAGTTGATCGTAATTAAGAGTCGAGTCAGCATCCGAAAATTTTTGGACTTCTATACTGAAGGTGGTTTCAGAATGTTTTGAATGGGTGATCAAAAATTTTTATCGAATTTGACTATGATTCCATTGGGAAAGTTTTTCATAATCAAGAGTGGCGTCATATTTTATCTGGTATTTCAGATACCATTCCAGAAATTTATTTGCATCTGATATCTGATATAGGTACTTAATTTTAAAATATTTTGCATTTTGAATTCCATATACTTTATTTGAGGTATGAGGTACATCTCTGCTTATTTACAAGGCGGCCTTCCCCAGAGAAGAATGAGCAAGAAGCTCAGAATGAAGAACGTTATTCATAGTAACTTAAATTGAAAATTTAGTAAATCCTCCAGGAAATAAACAATAATATGATCCAGGTATCGTGGGAAGCCACTGGATGCGGGCAGCGCAGGACCTATCGTTGTGGAGATCTTCAGGGGAGGGCTTTGTCCAGCTGATGATGATGATAATGCAAAGCTGTTAGAAGTTAAATAATAGGTCTTTACCTATGAAATTGCCGTTCTGCAGAGCTGGCCATTTAAAATCAAAATAATTTCAAATTAATTTTATTTTAAAAACATGGAATTTTTTGTTGCCTGTCCAGCTAATTTCTTTAAGAAGGGCATCAATAAACTGCCACTGCGTTGGCAAAGATGCATTGATTGCATTGGTGATTACTTCGATTAATATAAATAAAAATACATGAAAAAAATTCGTTTAAATTTTTTCATACAAAACGGCAATTTCATAGATATAGACCTAATATCTTCGAAGCGGCTTTACGCTTTTTCGTCGGAGGTTAAGAGGCTTTATTCCGTCTAATGGCGTCTCATTGGATGAATTAAGATTTCTTTTTAAATACAAAATAAAACACAACCAAACCGACGAGCATGTACGAACATCCTGTTGATATACAAAATCTTACTTTCAATAAATTTAAAGATACTATAAAACAGAAACTTATTAAGAAAGCATATTATAAAATATCAGATTATTTAGATGATAAACAATCATGGACATAACCAGCCCGTTTGCATAACCAGGCTATTTCACAATTAATAATGAAATATTATAATATAAAATAATAATTTTGTAATATAAAAACCTTTTTTTAAAAGAGCGACCTCTCGAGTTTCTTGTTTGTTCTTCTCAGGGGAAAATTGCCTTTTGAACAAGCAGTAGCTTAAAAAAGGTAAAATCTGACTATTTTAAGTGTACCCTGTGTACCTACAAAATAAAGCATTTTTTGATTTTGATTTTTTGATTTTGAACAACCTTATGAGAGTGAAGGAAGCAGAAGAGGTGTGTCAGGATCGTCTCCGATCTGTGGTCTCTGCCTACCCCTATGGGAAACAGGCGTGACATTATGTATGTGTGTATGTACAAAATAATCCAAAAAAATCGCTCTGACCTGCACTCAAGAAGAATTTACATAATTATTTGAAATTATCTTTTAGGTTTCTCGAATGCAGGTCAGAGCGATTTTTTTTATTTATTCTGTATTTTAAAAGAAATCACAATTTATCTAATGAGGGCGCCACTCGACTGGACGGAATATACTCTCTTAAAAACCAGTTGGAATTTGTTTAGTTATTATTTCTCGAAATTACGAGTACGTCTGTCACACTAATGTTTGGGGTATGTTTTTGATATTTGCGATAAAGGTCGTGGCGTTATGCTGTATAAAATATGGCAAATGGATTTTTTCAGAGCCCGTTTGCGACGGGTGGTCTGTCCCACCTGGGATGCCGACGGTTGTTTGAAGATGCGACATGGATGTCGTGGGAGATGAGACAGGGCCTTGGAATCCGGGCCTTGGAATCCGGGCCTATTGGTTCAGCAGACTTGCTCAGGTGATGACGAATATACAGATATTAGTGGTAGATAGCTTTTATTAATCACTTGCACAGATTATTACTATAGGTAAAAACAGGTTTTTTAAAAGATAAGAAAAGAGCACAATGGAAAACTTCCTCTTCGTAGCTGACCCGGAATACGACTGTCCCCTATTTCAGAAAACCATTTAGAATTTTGAATCTAATTCCAAAAAAGTAAAAATGAAATGGGATCCAAACGAAAAAAGGTCGAGGTTGAACACCTCATCATAAGTTGACCAGGAGTATTGGGTCTTCTGTCCACATAATCCTATAAATTAATATACAGCAGGATTAAATCACAACCTTTTGGCGAAACGACAATAAGAATGTTTATTACTTAAGACAATACTTAAGTACTATTTATTGGAGTGGAATTAAACGCTTGAGCTGCGAGGACCAGTCTTTAAAGAGTCCACGCTGTCTTTAAAGAGTTATCTGAGCTCCTGGTTAGTGCATTGCACGATCAGAGAGCTGGTCATTACTTTAGACAAATAATTTGTCTCGTTATACGGGGAGGCAATGCAGCCAGTCTTTTGGGAGGGACTTAATCTAACTGATATTATAAATGCGGAAGTTTGGATGTTTGTTCGTTTATTTGTTGCTCAATGACGGTGAAACAGATGAACGGATTTGAATGAAATTTAGTATATAGCTAGAATATTCCCTGGATTAAGATTGTCTTAATATATTTTATCGGGATAAATTTTTGTCCCGATAAAGTGAGTAGTTCCCGCGGGATAAACAAATTTCCGCGATAAATTTGTTCCACGCAGGCGAATCCACAGGCGGAAAGTTAGTATGTAATAAATAAATTAGTTATATGCAAAAGAAATATGTAGATGCAAATATGGATAGAAAATTTAGCAAACCCCCGAGAAAACAAGTGATAAAACCTATCCCCGAATTTAATGTTAAATATATAAAAAGAAATTAGAAAACTTTAGAAGACTGTGATCATATCATCAAAATATATTATCAAGAAACTATATCAATAAAGCTGAATATCTTCAAAACGGTTTCTCATAAAATATGGCTAAGAACCTGTCCCCAAATTTAGTCACACATAAAAGAATCACACTCAAATTAGACCAGAGATACGTCTGTACAAAGATTGGACACACCCACGCACACTTTTTCGTCTGGGGTTACAAATATTTGTAAATGAGACCCACCTTACGTATGTTTTTGAACATTTTTCAGTATCCTCTAAGCTGTCTATAATATTGATGGAATCATCCAACAGTCAACTTATGAAAAACACATAGTTCAACTTCCGTTGCATTTTAGAATATCACTGTTCCACAGAGAAGGTACAAACGATATTTTTTTAACCAGATCAATGTATTTCACTCACAACAACTCAATGTGAACTAAAATAACAAATTGCCGTACTAGGTTCCCATAATACTTTTGCACAAAAAAGCACACAAGAACAAAAGAATGCCAACACAAAAAACGCAGCGGCACAAAAGTAGATAGAACACGTATTGAAAAAAAAACCAGACATACTTGCAACGGCGTGATTTGATGACTTACTTTCCTCGTAAGGTTATTAAACTAATGACTCTAAAGTAACGGTTTAGTAAATTGAATCGTTGTTATGTGTTGTTAATGTTTCATTAACCTGTTTTTTTTTATGCACGTCGGGTTCGTATTTGAGCTCAGTCACACCTGATGTTAAGTGAAGATGAGGTCGAAGGTGGAAGCGTACTGACCCGGAAACCCCAACACATTTGGGGGGCTGGCTATCTTATCTCTGACAACCGGAACACAACAATGCTATTAACATTGCTGCTTGGCGGCAGATTTAGATAAGGTGGTGGTAGCTAGCCAGCCGGATATTATAAATGCCCTACCACCAACCAAACCGAGTACTTAAACATGTACTCCGATGGGGATCGAACCCGCGACCTCCGAATCGTAAACCCAATGTTGTTTACATTGAGCCACGGAGCCACCTATGTATGATGATGGAAAAATCACTGAAATTATCAAGTTATGCAGGCTTTCGAATTAATTATTACGAGTGTACGGTGTACAAATAGACGAATCGCCTAATAGAGTCGATCTGGAAGACTTTATAAAGGACACTTAGCTCGAAGAACTGATGGCCGGAGGGGCATTAAAGTTCTCGAGTGGAGACCACTCACGGGGTAGCGCAGCGTAGAACGTCCACTCACAAGGTGGCCGGCGACCAGATGAAGGTCGCGAGAAGTCGCTGGATGAAGGCCGTTGCCAACCGGTCGCTCTATAAATCTATGGAGGAGGCCTATGTTCAGCAGTGGATATCCTGTAGCTGATACGATGATGATGAATAGTGTTATTGTTTGTTAGAGATCATAGTTTTTTGGCAATGCGGCCAGATTTATGTGTAATAAATAATAAATGCCTTTACACAAACACACAGCGCCATCGAGGTCCACAGTAAGCATCTAGGCTTGTGTTATGGATACCAGGTGGTTGATAAACTACACAAATACATTTGGATATAAATACATGTATCAATGAAAAACATCCATAACTCGGGAACACGTGTCTGTATTCATCCTGCATGCCGCTAGCGCGATTCGAACCCGCGACCATTTGGTATAGTAGCAGAGTTTCTAACCACTACACCAAACAGGTCGTCAATGTATGATGTATGATCCCATCAACAGGAATTTGAGGCACATTTAGTTATGATTCTTTTTAAATTGTTATTTTATTAAGTTTATGTTAGTACTTAAACAGAGCCTGTAATATTTATATAGTTCTGATATTTTACAATTTTATAGCTTAGTAAGTTGGTTTGAACAAGAACGATTCTCGAGAGACTTACAAAATAGCAGCTTATTCTCCAGACAATAAATAACAATTTAGACTTACTGTTGTGCGAACCAAGACTTTAGAAAATAGATCTCTTGGTATTGCAGTAAGGAAAATGATTCTTTCAGGTCAGATGGTTAGCGTCACTAACCACTTATTTATTAAATGATGAGATTCTGATAGAGAAAAAGATGGATTTATTGATATCTATTCTTCACGTAAAATAATATTTTAAAGAATGTCAACAAATGAATGAGAAGTCAAATTTGCAAATGTGATATTCCATTGAAATAAATTGACAATGAAAAGAACCTAATTATGTTAATCACTACACATCCGCCGGTGCATTGGTCATACATAAACCTTAGTATAGAGATGCGACACAAAACATCCTTAGGTATATCCGAAACCAAAGTAGATATATCCTACTCTATTCTGTTTGAAATGTTCAGGGGGCTCTAAACTATGAAGTAAATAAAAGAGTTTTAAACGTAAGTTGTGGTTGTAAGCATATTCAGGAAAAAAAGTATTGAAAGATTATTTTAATCGCAAACCTAAACTATTCTTTTGTCAATATACTTTACTTCATGAGTTGATACTATTATTATTATGGCTCCATTCGCATGGAATTTATTTTTATTATCTCGGGACATTAACATATGCTTTGTAACAACCAGAATGAAGAACAAACAAACAAACTGTTTCGTGTTAATAATATTACTAGAATGATTTGGGCGATGCTTTACCGTTTAAAGACAAAACATATTAATATATTTATTCCGTATCACATTTAACTTTACTGTAACTGCAAATTTTAAACGTACAAGCATTCTTTGCGTACATAACCAAATATGGTAAATCTAGCAATATTGTAAAATTATATACATTTCTTGTTTTGATAAAAAACCAAAGTTCATATTCGAAACTGGTATCATTATCTTAATTTATCGGATACCAATGTCGCATCCCTAGTAAATGTTGACTCAAAGCCCTCATTATTTCGTGTTGCGTGTACTGGCCGGTGCCCTCGATGTAACCAGACCGAGACGAGAAAATAAAAAAAAAGTCGATGAGATAATATCGGATGACGCTGCAATGGTTTGCTGTGTGAATCAGAAAGCAAGCGTCAGTAATGTGGTGGCAACTTTGCAGAATATTACTTGATCGCTTTCTCCGAAGTACTTTCTCGGAAATGACTGCGTGAATCATGTCCTATTTACACCGTTTAAATGTGCTGTCTACTACGTTATTATTACGTTGTCTAGTAAATTATTGTATAGTACCTACATTTTATTTTTAAAATATATGCACTATATTTAAGTAATAGATAGTTTATATTAGTATAACTGGTCTGGAAAATAAACTATCTTGAATTTTGTACATTTATATTTGTGTTTGTAATTATAGTAAATACCCTAAAATATCTACAATTCTACCTGCTTATCTACCTACTTTTAACCCCCAACTAAAAACGATGGGTGTTATGTATCTGTCGGCTTTGTATATGTATGTGTGTGTGTCTCAGTAACGAGTTAATCAGAAATGTGTCCGTAATGCGTTGTCCGATTTGAGTGTGTTTTTTCATATGACAAATAAAAAAGGTTCCTAGCCAAAAAAACCGCACTCAAATTACTGAGATACACACACAACACCATCAAACACATAACACCCTAAGTTAAAAAGAATACAGAAAATGCTTTGTAGAGAAATTTATCTATCATCAGATTATGTTATTCGGAATAGATATTACTTTTTTATCAATTTGCGATAAACTGTAAGTCACTTAAGTAGATCACTGTTATTTGTAGATATAAATTTAAATGCCCACTGTCGCAAAAATAATAATGACAATTAGATATTTATTTAAAGTATATTTTATATGCTCTTTTACATTGTTATCTACATGTGCCGTAGGCTGTGTTTATAAATGTGTTTCTATTCAAATTGTTTTAGGAATAAAGGTAATATATTTGATGGATTGATCGATACGAAGAATGTTTATGAAACTATTATAATCTTCTTACAATAAATAATGGTAATTCCCTAAATTCTTAGGAATAGATCTGGTCGTCTTATCTCAGAGATAATTTTTTATCTATATAACATTGCAATAAAATAATACAATTCGTATTAGTTAATGGTGAATCCGGGTAATCTACAGTGCTTTCTTTATAAATATGGTTAGTGCCTACTTATTTAAACCTCATTCCAAAGGTTTGCTAGATGGGCGTAAATGGTGGGACAAAAATGCATCGATATCTACTGTTTTTGACGTAGTTAAAATTATATTTACTTACAATGAATGAGCATCCAGGAATAATACACGGAATCTTCATTCTTCACCATAAACACTAGAATGAAAATTATTATCACCAATTTTTCACATCAACTCTTGATTTTAATGTTGCACACATCGGCGAGCGAGTCTTTGTAGCGGGCGATATTATAATCGGAGATAAAATGACGTTTTCTTGTTTGGTCTAAGTGATAAGATCATTGTGCTGATAATACAAAATTATCTCCTTAGGCATATTAGGACCATTTCCCGATATGACCACGACATCAATGACTAAACACGTCGGCATTTTCTTCCCATTATTTATCTTTAAATGACCTCAAATATATTTATTTAGTATAAAAACTTAAACAAACATATATTTTATCCAGTTGTGTTAAGTTATGACTAACTTTGGAATTAGGGGTAGCGATTAGAATAGTCCAATCCATAACAAAAAATAATCACAAACCTATATTTATTACTGGCTTTCCGCCCGCGACTTCGTCCGCGTGGAAGATTTTATAAAAATTGGTTCAGCAAAAAAAAAGGCCTATATGTTAATCCAGGTCCTACTCTGTCTACCCACCAAATTTCATCCAAATCCGTCCAGCCGTATAGGCGTGAAGAGGTAACAAATATACAAACATACATACACACACACAAACTTTCACATTTATAATATTAGTTGGGATAAAATAGCTAGTCATTATTAACGTTCTTATTCACTGATTCGTGAACGTCATTGTATGCGCTCATTGAATCGGTCCGCGTTTTTGTAGACACGTATTTTATATATAATACAAAAACTATTTATTGAACAAAATAATTTACAATCAATTATTAATAAAGCTACGTGTAAGTACATCACTCATCGCGCTCGCTGCCTCCTATGTTTTGAACTGATATATTTTATGTTTACAAAACTGTTTACGCATAAAGTACATACGAGATAAGTGAAATTTACGCAAGTTTACTACCGGCTAGTGAGGCCATCGAATTTTTCAGCCCGTCCTATCCTGAACAAAACAATTTTATCACTTAGATGAAGCCTTGATCCGTTTCTAGCAGAAAATTTATTATTTTACAATTCTTCAACATTATCTAGAACAATCTAATTTTAACTGGGTCACTTAATATCTTTGTGGCCACTAGCCTGACACACCGATCGGTACTGAGCCCGGGGTATGCCCTGTGAACCAATTGTTAGGACATGCGAACATTCATGATGATGAACGTCTTAATGTAGCTACTTTAATTAGTAATGGTTCAAGGCGTGCTTATTTAACTAGGTAATATTAAAGTGTCAGGTGTCTTCAGACTCGTCTTGATTCTCGAGTATATAATATAAGTATCCAACATGATGCGCGCAAAATACAAAATAATATTCTACAGGGTTTTTGGTTTTAAATACGTTGTTTACAAAACCTAAGTACCTATTTGATATACGGACTTTCATATTTCTTTTTCATTAGGCGATTTCTTTATTAGGAATGTCTATTAATACAAATTAATCTTTTTTTTCTGTTTTATCTGCGATCAGTCAAGAGTTTTTGAACGTGTTCGTCATTGAGAACATCTCCCTACTCTTTTCTTTTTTTTTATGCAAACGGGTTAGCACTTGACCTCAATCATACCTGATGTTAAGTAAAGATGAGGCCGAAGGTGGAAGCGTACTGACCTGGAAACCCCAACATATTTGGGGGACTGGCTATCCTATCTTTGACAACCGGAACACAACATTGCTATTAACATTGTTGTTTCGCGGCAAGATTTAGATAAGACGGTGGTAGCTAGCTAGGCGGACATTTAAAATGCTCTACCACTAACCAAACTCTTCTTCTCCCCTTTAATCAATTACCGACTACTAGATCTTTTGCTAGTACATTTGGGTGTGTAACCAGCTAGTTCAGTACTCCTCAACATTAATCTGAAAATAATCATTAGGTAGATAACGTTACCTCTTTCCCTTATTTATCTAGTTGTTCGTTTGAAATAGTATCTATATCTAGCAAATAACCAGAATAAAAACACGAGTAAAGTAAATTTACATTTAAGTGATATATTTCCTGTATCAATGTTACATATATTTTTATACATTCGCCGGACCGTGCTCCAATTCGTTACCATTTCTTTCGAATTTTGAATAACTATCAGAAAGGAAAAAAAATTATAAATATTTTTGCGTTCGATCGATGAATTTGGCAGCGCGCCCCAAAGACTACAATGTATATACGGGCGCGCCCTAGAAGTAAACTATGGTAAGTCGATGAAGGTCTATCGAAACACCAGTATTTAGCAGAATTACTATAAAGTAGTAGTTGCCATTAAGTTAAAAAAGTGAAGTGAAAGGTCTATCGATCTTTATCCTAACATCTAGGGCGTTTACGTGACCTGCGAAATTTAGCGAGAGAACGCAAAAATTTTTACGTGGCACAGCTGCAGGACACAGCTGACGTGTCAATCAAATACCAATAAACTGGCAAATCCTGTAGATAACATTGGAAAAATTTTGATTTGGTTGGGTGGAAGGTTAGTCCTTATAGATACTTTTATTATGGGAGCAAATGAAATCACGAATTTTTTTTTATCCACAACGGGTTAGCATTTTACCTCAATCACACCTGATGTTAAGTGAAGATGAGGCCAAATATGGTAGCGTAATGACCCGGAAACCTTATCTTATTTGGGGGACTGGCTATCTTATCTCTGACAACCGGAACACAACAATGCTATTAACATTTTGGCGGCAGATTTAGATAAGATGGTGGTAGCTAGCCAGGCATAGTTTTTTTTTCTATATACGAAACGACAATTTCTTAGGTAAACTCTTTTAAAGGATACTTACAATTTCGCAGAAAAGAAATACATGTGCCCAGTAAATATTTCGTTTTCTCAAAACGGATTCACTTGCCTACCCTAATTGTCAGACGAGCAGGCGGATTGGCAATCGCAGACCATATCTTACAAGCTTTTGTTTTAACCACAGCTGTATGGTAGTCACATTTATGTTCTGTGGTAGGTACTGCTGTCAATTGAAGATAGCTGGGTGAGGCCCACTCAACATTGGTCGATGTGAACGAGTTTAATTAATTTAATTGTCCTGTATGACTTGTTGTTATGAGGACATGGTTATTTTAATGACGTCACTATATTATTGAATAAAGCAAGTCATTGTAGAGTTGGATATGACTGACAATTTCTCATAATATCGTGCTCTGAAAATTGTTGAACTAACTATGATAGTAAGTACGTAATCGACGTGTATACGAAACAGAGACATAACGTCACGAGTTTTATCCAAATGGGGTGGTCAGGGATATCCCATGAGCGTTTGGGTATTCCAAACGTTCAAACTTTAATGCTTGATACAGCATCTAGGGTTTGCTTTTTGATATTTACAGGAATGCACACGTGTTCGGGGTTGAGCCCATCGCCGTCAAAACGTGAAAATCTATATATGTTTTTATATTAATAACATGTATATTATTTTTTTAATAATTTTATTTTTATTTTAACACTTTATTGTACACACACACACAAAGAAATGGTCATTAACAAATATTTTAGAAAAATGTACAAAGGGCGAACTTATCTCTATAAGTTATCTTTATATAGTTATCTGTATATAGATATAGTTATATATCTCTATCTATCTAAAAAATTTATTAACATATATATGTACAATATTTATAAACAACTGAAATCGGTCGGAAACTTCATCATCATCTTCAAGTCAATTAATCAAAAACGCTTTATTGTTTAAATAAGGAAGGTACATTTAAATATCTTAAACTGCAACTATACGGAGGTCTATATCAATTATCTTAAAGAGGAAAGTCTATAATTTATTTATTTATTGTTTTCAACTTACTTTCACAGTTTAAGTCCATATATCCATGCAAGTATTTGTCAAAATTATTACAGACATTCCCAGTAATTACACCAATTCCAATAATATAATTCAATGCAATTAATAATGACCTATTAATAATAATAAATATCCTTAGACATACATACTACGCCATCTAGTTCCACATTAAGCAACTATAGGCTTTTGTTATGGATACCAGATGGGTGATATATTACACGAATACATTTTTTTGTAAATAAATACATATATAAATGAAAAACATCCATAACTCGGGAACACATGTCTGTATTCATCATACAAACCTTTGATGCAACAAACCAAAATGCAACCTTTTGGTATAGGAGTCAGAGTTTCTAACCACTACACTAAACAGGTCGTCAATGTGGCACTGAAGTTGGTCTCGCTCTACGGACTTTATAAGAAAGCTCACGGTTAGACAACGAGGTTATTGAAATAATAATAAATAAATATTTCGAACACTTACACCAATCATCTAGTCCCAAACTAAGCAAAGCTTGTGCTATGGATACTAGATAACGGATAAACATACATAAATATTTATGTAAACATCCATGACTCGGGAATAAATGTTCGTATTCATCACACAAACATTTACCCCTCGCGGGATAAAAACCCGCAACCGTTGGTTTCGCTGACAGGGTCACTATCCACTACACCAACCGGTCGTCCGGTCAATTGAAAGGGCGATTCTTTGTATTTTACTGCGAGGAATTAGAAATGAATAAATCGGTAGAAGAGCTAAAGTTACGGAAATACCCCAGGGGATCAGTGAGCTGAATAACACGTGGGTCTGATGACTGTTGGATTATGAAAGTTCGACAATGCAGACCGTAATGTGGGAGGCTTATATCCAATAGTGGAATTCAATAGGCTGTTGATGTATGCACAACTACTAACAACTACTAGAAAAACAACAAAACAGAAAAAAACAAATACAACGATCTCGCATTCTTTTTATAAAAGAAAATGAGTTGAGTACATTTTACTAGCCTAATTTTTATTATAAAAATATTTATCGTGTTCTATCATAATCAGAGTAAAGTAGTGAAAGAAAGTAGAGAGACATGGTCGTTACTCCACCGACAAGAGCACAGCTCTTAAATTGAAGAAGAAGATCATAATCAGTGGCGTGCACGTTTTGTCAGAGGGTAGGCAGAACGATAAAATTTGCTAAGCTTACAATTTACTACTGCCTTTCTGCCTTTGGAGGGCACGCCACTGATCAATATCGATCTCATTACTTTCATTAATGAAAAAGACAAAAGACTCATTGCTTAAATATTTTTATAGATTGTGGAATTTGTTAATAAATTAATTCCCGTCTGCATTCCAAAATCATTGGAGTCCATATTTTTAAGCGTGACAGGCGTGTTTTCTGCGTTATTGGTCAGCTTCTTGGCTACGGTAGTCCATTAGTACATAATAAGCAGTAAAAGGTAGACACCTAAAACGTTTTCAAGCGATGAGCTAAAGATTAGTTTCGATGATAATATCGTTATTATCATACTGACTCTCTCCCACTTCACAGATTGTGAAGCTTTCTCTCTCTGTCGGTGCGTGACAAACACTCATTGGTGTTTGAAACTCGTGAGCTGTGGGATTGAACAATATCTTATGGCTGTACTTTGAGAGGATTGCTACTGTAGAGTTCGACCTATTTTGCATCAGCTGTGTATAAATCAGACGTAAAATAAAGGGGTGTTATTGTTTAGGATTAATCATCGACCAATAAAATTAGAGTAGTCGTTTGTCATAATCATTTTTACTGCATCCGTTATATTTATTTATTTATTTTCAACAAACTTTACAGCATATTATCCTTATATATTACTTAAAATTAAATTACATACTTATTAAGCCAACACAACACGCGGTAAAACACGGGGAAATTAAACTAAAGCACAGATAACTACTAAGTGCCCTAAAATACAGAGACATCATTCGTTTTTCTTTTTTTTTTACATGTTCTCCTGTTGTGTGTATGTGTGTGTGTGTGTGTGTAACTTGGTTGTGGATGTGTGGAAATATGTGGGAATATAGGCCCATCCTGTCTTCAATGAAAATGAAAACCGGAGAAGAAGGCCAATAACGATTCTGACTCTCATCGCCCCCTGGACCTACTCCTTCAGAGCCTCCCAGTTATCCTCCCATCCTGATTAAAAAAACTTAAAAAATATGGCAAATGGCTTTTTTTCACTAGAAGTATAGGATTTTCTGTCCACATAATCCTTTACTTACGCTAATTTATATTAGGATGAAGCAACACCCTACTGACCGAATGATAATATTAATAATTCAATGAGGATATATTAATTAAGCGGGGTTATGAAGAGTTTATTGGTTTATTTAAATTAGCTATATAATATTTTCCATACGATCATTCAACATTCATTGATTAAATTCAGTACATGTCTTCGTGTTTGTCAAAGACAATCTCATTTACATAGAATTCGATGGGTATCTGGTAATGGTATGGATAATATTACAATGTGAATTTGTGATCTATTGGAATCGGCTTCAAGGTCGTTTGTTAAGTGCGGGCCATAAAACAGGCGTATTCGTATCGTTTCTTTTTATACAGCTATAAGAAAAGTACCTACATCAAAATACTTAATGATTTTTTTTTTAAAATTTTGTATTTTTTTCAGATTATCATCCCTTTGCTATGACTCTGAAATCGAGAAAAAATATATTTCAGTTGAGTGTGTATTAAACTTTTGTATGAAACATCCATTGATTTGTGTGCTATATAGGGTAAGTCGGAAAGGGGGTACTAAGCCGAAAGGCTGTAAAAGTACCCGTTATAACGAACAACCTTTGTTCTACAACTTTCCTCAAAACTCAATACATTTCGAGAAAATGCCCTTTAAACATGTCATAACAAAATACTACCAAGTAGCCCTAATCAGCTGTGTTTCATTCATAAAAATGGTTAACATAGAGTGTGAAACTTTTCACTATTACGATATTTTGCCTACAGCCTACACCCTCCGTGAGGCTTGGTAAGCTGGTAACCAAAAAAAAACTTATTCCTTCAGTAATGCTTTTAGGATTTCATAATTTATGCTGGCCCTAAATTAAGATTCCATAAGTAGGTTTGAACGCAAAAGTAAGAAAAAAAATTGACAATACATTCGATTTCAGAAAGGTTCCATCTTCTACTCTGGAGTGGATCATTGGCGATTTACCCTTCTCAACCAAGAAATATTTTTTTAATCGGGTAAAAATTTACGAAGATATCGCGTCACAAACGGTCGAATTTAAAACCTTCTTTTTGGAAATCGGTTAATAAATCATACTTTGGAACTTCCACATACCACTAAGCAGCTGGAAATCCATGTAAAATGTCCACGTCAATGAAATGCTACTAAAACTAATTGGTAATTAATGTCATTCTGAATTTAAAAAAATCGAAACATGTTTACGTATTGCTACCTACTAACCCCTCTGCGTTTGCGCACATTACACAGTCTTGACTTGACACACACACACATGCATGCGCAAGCCACGCCCTGCCTATCGGCAAGTGCATTCGAATCCGAATTCGCCGAAATCCCTATAAAATACGAAGAAATAAAAATACCTAAATTAAAGCCAGTCGCTTCTACCACTTCCGTGCAAGCAGTCGATTATTTTTGCGAGTCGTCCTAGTTCGTCGTTATTTGTTATTTTATTATCGTTAGAGATTTTCTTTGTTATTAGTTGTTGTCGCTATTAATTGTATTTGTTTGGTAGGTATTAGTTGTTATTGTTAATAATTCACGATATGCCGGTGGAGTACACCAATCAAAAATACTACGATATGAATTGTGTAGGAAGACGTGATCACGTAGGTACTTACGGAAGCTCGAGAAGCTTGATTACAAAGAGTGCCTTCAACTTGTGGTTAATGTAATACGCCTATTGTGTAGTTATGTGGACACAAAGGCCGCGCGTGTTTGTGTTACGTACGGAATAACAACGTCATCATCAGAAAAGGTTAGTTGTTTCATTAAAAATTAAACCATCATTCTTGTTAAAAACCTAGGTTAGGTACCTAGGTACAGTAAGGTTCGAAAACGCGTATTTTTTTTTATGCACAACGGGTTTGTACTTGCCCTTAATCACACCCGATGTTAAGTGAAAATGAGGTCGAAGGTGGAAACGTACTGACCCGGAAACCTCAACACATTTGGGGGACTGGCTATCTTATCTCTGACAACCGGAACACAACAATGCTATTAACATTGCTGCGTGGAGGCAGTTTTAGATAAGATGGTGGTAGAAAATGCGTATCCAGTAACAGCTCAAACGATTAAAATCTTTAGATAGGTAAACTTTGATTTCAAACTAAAAGTAGTTTTTAAGCCCCGTTACATAAAAAATATGTAATAACCTTGAAGCCTATGTCTGTCTGTGTCTTTGTTGGGCCGACGTGTTTGAAATCATTTAACACAGTTGCTTTGTTTACCTGGATGATTCAGTGGGGATTTCTGGAATAATTATTTGCCGTCAATACAAAATTTCAATAGTTTGAGGTGGAACTGGTTATGCACTTATGAACTTCATGAAAATTTGATGGAATGTATGGGGCTCTGGTCACCCATAATCCCGCCATACACGTAATCCACATTTCGGTAACTTCCGACGGCACACGCTATGTCGGTGCCCGACAAAGGGCGGGCGGCGCGTGTCAAAGGGCGGGCGGCCCGTGTCAACAGACGGCGGCGCGTTTGACGGACCCGACGCACACGCAGGGCAAAATGGGCGGGGTCCGCGTCATTTTGGGCGTCGATTATTTTGTCTCTTTTCATTCATGAATTATAGGGTTGTCCAAATTTTCTTAAATTAAATAATTTAATAACTTTGTATGGAAACAAAAATATGCGTTTTCCCCATTTATCTAAAGTGCAATAAAACACTTATCGATGACACTATAACCAACTTTCGGCTTAGTACCCCCTTTCCGACTTACCCTGTATAGATATGGTCGGGCGAACAAATCTTTTTCGCGCTTTTCTTAGTAGATAAAACAGCGCCATCTCTTGGAATCCTCGAGAACTAATAGGACTGCTGTGAAACCACCGCGCAAATCCACATTTTTTTTAGTCTGTGCTCACAACCTCTAAATCGGTTACAAGTGCAAGAAAAAGTTACAATATAGATTAAATAGACCGATTCTAATGAAAGTTTATACGAATAAGCAAGATACATAGATCTAAAAAGTTAATAGAAAATTTTTCGCTAATCGAAAACGATTAGCGAATGCGACTGCGCCACTTGTTCTATTCTACTGTTTGCATTATCGTTATTCACGAGCGAAGCCGCAAAATTGTCAAGTTTCGTGGCCAATTTTCAAGCCGATGGATGTAAGCCGTTGGTAATGTTGCCGAGGGCGAGCCGAAAGGCGCTCGTGACCTCCGAACGGCTATAAAATATTGAAGTCGATTTTGCGGATTCATTTATCGAGTTTGGTCTAAAAGGACACTCAATGTAGAGGGTGGTAACGTTTTGAAATGTGATTTTTCGAAGGATACATATTTCAGTTATTCGACGTACTTTGCTTTCTTATTTGATATGAACAATTTTCGCATTGAAAACGTTTATAATAATACAAGGTTATATTTTGTGAACATAGCTAACGTTCAGTGTGGTGGATGGTAGACAGTCAGGCGGACAATTATAATGCCGTACCACTAACGAAACCAAGTACTAAAATCCAACCAATTTGCTGACAAGCGAACAACAAAATGATCCTTTATGGGCTCCTTTTTTAGGAGCCCTAAATTTTTTTGTGATTTTGACAGTGCTGTGTGGTTCCGGAACGTAAAAATCAAATCAAATCAAATTAAAAATGCTTTATTTTGTAGGTACACAGGGTACACTTAAAATAGTCAGATTTTACATTTTTAAAGCTACTGCTTGTTCAAAAGGCAATATTCCCCTGAGAAGAACAAGCAAGAAAGAATCGATTCAACCTGCGTCTTCCTGTCGGTATCGTAAAAGGGGATTAAGGGCCTTTCAACCAATAAACATCTATAGATTTGCACGTTTTAACGGCGATGGGCTCACCCCCAGTCACATGTGCAGTTCTGTAATATTTCGGAAATGCCACCTCCACACTCCTCCCACTGTAACTCCTATAAGCTAGGATCGACAGTGGTATTCGACACGGCGCCTACTGAAGGCAGACGGTGCCCTACGTGATTCTATTGTTACCTTGGACCTCAGGCTGATTAAAGAAAGAAATAGGGTATGTAAGTAAGAAAAAGGTTTCCCACTTCTCCCTTGGCAAATGGGAGTGTAGCCAATGAAATGCAACATGGCACTGGGGCCATCCGTATGGGGAAGGAGGGCGAGTGAAGCTCGGCCTCCTGCTTTCGTATACACCACGGACTGCGCCTAGATGCAGTGAGCGTGGCTGTAGCAGAAGGCGGAAGAATATTTCGGAAAGTGAACCGTGGATGTTTTGACATTGGAATTGTATTTTCGTTCGCTCCAGTGTATATTGACTCCGATTTCACGAAAAAGATATCGGAGAATTGTGAAGAGATATGATATTCAAAAAAAGCTCAAAAGACGCGTATTCATGAGAGCTGTAAGGCGCAAAAAGAATTATTCGAGAAAGTCAAAATGAAAAAAGTTCCGAATTTTTGATTTTGGCGCTCGACATTTTAGAAAGGAAGAATGATATCAAAAATTTTAGAAAATTTCCTCTGGACAATTTAGTCAGCTACAATTTGAGCCTAAACAAAGACGATCGGGTTAAGGGGTTGCCCTGCCTAACCTTTTTGAAAAAAAAGGCAAAAAAATCAGAACGACATTTTTCACATGACATTTATGACTTCACGTTTCGCAGAGTTCGTTATCGGTGTTTATTGTGAAGAATAAAATAATTATCGTTATCAATTATCATTCAACGTTGTAGTTTTACTTTGTAACCTTTTCCTTATCCCGACTTTCTCATCGCTCAGCGACAATATTTTTTCGAATTCCGTAAATTCATTTCCAATGTGCCCGATAGTCGTGTGAGCCATGAAATCTGTGAATTTTTTCAAGCATTAAACTTTTAATGTTTGAACACCCAAACGCTATTGTTTTGGATATAATAATAATTCTTATTATTTTCATATAAATATCATTTCATTTATAATAAGTATTTATTTCCAAAAAAAATGTATTTATGTAGTATATCAACCATCTGGTATCCACAATACAAGCCTATAGTTGCTTCCTGTGGAACTAGATGGCGCTGTGTGTATGTCTAAGGATATTTATTAATTTATTTATTATAATAAATAAATATCTTTGCACATACACACAGCGCCATCTAGTTCCACACTAAGCAACTAGACTTGTAATATGGATACCAGAAATAAAAAACATCCATTACTCGGGTACAAATGTCTTTATTCATCATCATACAAACGTATGCTCCTAGCGAGATTCGAACCCGCGATCTTTTGGTATAGCAGTCAGAGTTTCTAACCACTACACCAAACAGATATAAAATGAGTTCAAGATCGTGATGTTATATTATAGGTATGCTATTCCTAACAAGTTCCTATACGATTACTAGGAGGTATCAAGTAGTGGTAGTGTTAAAACTACTGTTCTATCGAATTACAGTCTTTAGAAGTATCTATTTCTATTTCAAACCAAAATAGCGTTCCAGACTATACAATAAAGGGCCTAAATAAATCACGGGTTTGGTAATTTCCTGCTATTAAGCGTTTAACTACCTCCTTGACTCGTCTCATTGTCACATTAAATGTAGTTAGAGAACTAAATTTAGTCCAAATGACGTAACCCGTGATTGGTCTAACGATTTTGCAATTTTCCTTAAACTCTATTGGTAATTAAAATGGAAATTAATTTAATTATGCACTCGATTCACTATTGAGTAGGTAGATGTTTCCAAGCATATAAATAATAATAAATATTTCGGACACTTACACCAATCATCTAGTCCCAAACTAAGCAAAAAGTCTATTATTTTCTTGGTCGAATCATAAATAGTAAAAATACTTATTTGAAAAGAGCAACCCCTGAGTTTCTTGTGCATTCATCTCTGGGGAGTCTACCATGTGAATGAGCGATAATTGTAGATCATCACCATTTCAATGTTATTTTTATAAGTTACGAAATAAAATATTTTTTTAATTTGGATAACCACCCGCCCAAATAACTTGGAGGTTCCGAGTGAACTTACTTCCACCATCGGCTAGTTGTGATTGAAGTAAAGTGCATGAAAAAGTTCTATGTCCTGACCATATGGGTGACCGACCGATTTGGGGTAGTGGATCGTGACCCTGTCAACGAAACCAACGGTTGCGGGTTCGAATCCCGTGAATGCTAAATATTTGTGTGATGAAAATAAACATTTATTCCCGAGTCGTTGATGTTTAAAGAAATATTTATGCATCTCGTATCTTAGATTTGCATAGTTTAGGACTAGATGACTGGTGTAAGTGTCCGAAATATTTATTTATTTATAATAATAATAAATATCCTTGGACATGCACATAATGCCATCTAGTTCCACTTTAAGCAACTATATGCTTGTGTTGTGGATACCAGATGGTTGATATACTACATAAATATATTTTTTTTTGTAAATAAATACTTATTATAAATTAAAACATCCATAACTCGGGTATACATGTTCGTATTCATCATACAAACATATGCCCCTAGCGTGATACGAACCCGCGAACTTTTTGGTATAGTGGTCAGAGTTTCTAACCACTCCTCCAAACAGTATTTATATACTCTAAATTCAATCAGTAACGTTTACAAAACAGATTGTGTGCTACAAAAGCTGTTGGTAACATTTGCTTGGCTGTATTGTGTACCATAAAAGCCATTTGGTACAATTTTATTTCTTATCAGTTTTTTCAGGTTGTGAAAGGTTATGCATACATCATAATATGATGTAGGTACCTGCTCTATATTATAGGATTGTTACTTTATTGATTTAACATAATCACGTCACATTTGTCGAAGATAACCCAATACACGATTACGAATAAAGATTTCGTATAAACTTGTGTGTAGATACCTACTTGGTCCACCACGGGTGTCTCCAAATGTAAGTTTCCAATCTCAAGAAATATAGTTTTTAGTATGACATAACAAGAAATTAACCATTTTCGGATTATTTCCTTTACTTGTGCTTTGAGACCTCGCATGGGCTTTCATGATTCTACGTCAACAGAAATTACCCTATAGATTTTGACACAATTGCGAGTGTCAAAACATGCGGCATAAATGGTTATATTTTTTAACCGACTGTCCCAGGAAGAATGGGTAATATTTTATACTAAATACCTTTGTATCGAGATCTTACATCAAAATATTCTTTCCAGATATTTCTAGAATATTCTCTAATATTGTGTAAGACCTCGTTACAAACTGGCAGACAGCTTAATATCTCCCCATCGACCGTAGCTTCCTTTACCAACTTATCCACTTCCTCATTGCCAATGATACCAACATTCGAGGGAATCCACTACAATGTCACACTTCTTCTTTGGTTTTTAATGTGTGCAATTAATTCTATAATTCTATATACTATAGGTATGCCTCGTTTTCCAGAGGTACATGATAGTATATGTTGGATATCGCTTCTTGAGTCCGTCAAAATTACAAACAAATAAGTTTGAGCTTCGCATGAGTTGATGTAGGATAGAGCCTTGGCGATTACCCAGAGTTCTGCATGCATAATTGACAGCAATGGATTGGTTCTTAATTATACCGCGCAATTTGTTTGCGAATCAAAAAGGCTATTGTAACTTCAGCTTTATTTGTTTTAGACCCATCAGTGAAAATTTTGTAATGTTGCACAAATTCTTTTTCTAAATATGTGATACAAATTTGTCTTAAGTTATTGGAGTCGTAATGTTTTTTTTGCTTTATCACCTCTATTATGTCAAATTTTGTAATTCACTAACAATATTTCGTGCGCCGCACGCCGCTGAGTTTTACCGAAGATTTGCGAAGGCCGAAATATTCCAGCCTAGCGCGCGGGAACCTAGCCTGACCTAGCTCGCATGCATGACCCGGCCCGTTGCAGTTGTCATCGGCAGGTTCATTTGTTTATTTCCTGAATTTGTTTATGTAATTGCGAATAATGAGAACAAATTATTTATTGTGAAAACAGTGAAATTGTTATTAGATTTAGGTGTGTAATATAAGTAGTAGGTAAGTATTGGATAGGTAGCTGAATTTCTGTAAAAATGTGTGTGTGCACCACCTAGTTTTAGAGTCACTGGCGGCCTGCTTACAGTCATTATGTTCGTGCCGATACTGTAGGTTACCGACTTGACTTCAATTGAAAACAGTTGTGATTGACTGTTTAACGCGCCCTTCGGAGCATAGAAACACTCGTTTGAAAATACCATTAGTGGTCACCCATCCCAACGATAGCTAATGCAATTGCGGCACGAGCGCTTCAATGATGAATTTGTCATCGTAATGAATGTCCACTGCTGAAAATAAATTTCCTGAGCGACCTGTTGGACGCGGCCTGCATCGAGCGACTTCCGACTTAAAGACACTGCTGGGCTATTTCATCATTATTAATAAATTAAAGTAGCTGTAGACTGAGCACAGATCTCCAGTAGTTGATGGCCGTGGAGGAATTACAGTTCTACATTGGAGACCACAAGCAAAGCGCACAAGGTTTGGACGGGCGATCCGTTGATGGATTAATTTGACAGAATGATCTGTATACTCAGAATCAATCACGTTTCCCCATACTGCCCCTTTAAATGTAAACCAAAGCAATTTCACCATACCATTTTCAGCGTGCATATAGCGGGGAACACAATACTGGTCGTTAGAAGGCTGTAATGGTCGGAAATTACCTGAGCGGTGATTTATAACTCCGCTTTGTCGGCCCTCACAATATGGACCGTCGACCCCAATAGATAGCGTTTAATCTGCCTGAAACGACTTTGACTCTAGTGATGAAATGAGAGGGATACACGGAAGGCAAGAGATTAGTTGAAAAACTTAATCGTTATTGGTTTAACTATGGTTATTGTTTGGTAGGGAGGTATTGAGAAAACTTATCGACCCCACAGACTCTTAATAACTGTCGAGAGGATCTGTCAATGGATCAGAATAATGGAACAGATGTCCAAAAATTTTGCATCAGTTTTTTTATCCACACGTGTTAGCAATTCACCTCAATCACACCTGATATTAAGTGAAGATGCGGCCGAAAGTGTAAAATACTGACCCGGAAACCCCATCTGATTTGGGAGACTAGCTATCTTATCTCTGACAACCGGAACACCATAACGCTATAACATTGCTGTTTGACGACAGACTTAGGTAAGAAGATGGTAGCTAGCCAGGCGGATATTTTTGAAATGCTTTACCACCAACCAAACCGGGTATTAATGTGTACCCCGCTGGGGATTGAACTAGCGACCTCCGATTAGTGAACCCTATGTTGTTTAAGTTTGGCCAAGGAGACGGTTTGGTTAGGCCAGCTAGTCCTGTCACCGTATGGAACTTTGATTGACTCTGTCAAGGACACGTAAATAGCAGTCCTGGTATAGCCAATAGGAATGCAGAATCAAGCCTCGCTCATGGGACAGCTAGTTGACAGTATTAATTACTTGTATTTAAGCAAACCAGATCGTTGATCCTATGAGATCTCATCCACCACTCCGAGTGCCCTGTCCCATTACAAGACTGGAAAAAAGAAGATCCCAGTAGCCGCAGACGGCTGAAAAGCCAGTAGACGGCCAATCAGAAGCCACAACATTCCTCAGGTGGACAACGAAAGAGACTGCCGAAAGGGCCACCAGCCCGTACGTGCCTCCCCCACGCTACCCTTTGGGGACAACTGACTGACTGACAATGTCTGGTGTGGTCAGTCTTTGGATGGATAATACGAGTGTTTCCGTGCTTCTGAGAGCATGTTAAATAGTCGGTCCCGGTTGTTTTCAATTGAAGGCAGTCGTTAAGCTAAGTCGGTGGCCTACAGAAGCGGCTTAAAAGCGGTAGCCACTAATCTGACACAAATCAACCAGTCTGTTCACCAGCAAACGGAGTCCATTCAACCTGACTTTGACTTTCCGAGATGTATCCGTACCAATAACATAATGATCCTGTGGGTTTCTTGCGCCGCTTCTTTTCCCACAGATGATTTCCCTTTCCGAAGCGGTGGTAGCTTGGACATACTGACTGACCGAAAAATGCTTAGCCCTATTTTTATTTCCAATAGATTTAAATTGACATTCAACAAATGATATCATGTATCTTACGTTGAAATAAAATGCTTTGCTTTGCTTTGCTTTGCTTTGCAATCTCTGACCATCTCAATACTTTGGATATGGAGTTCCCCCAACCTAAATTTTGGTCGCTCCATAGAATCGTACGCTAAAACAGCGGCTAAGAAGCTTGGCATTCTCCCTAAGGTCAGGCGATATTTCACACCAAAACAACTTTTGGTGCTTTACCAAGCAACCATTCGTGCATGGAATACTGCTGTCACCTCTGGGATAGTTCAGCCAAGTACCAACTACCTGCACTTGATTCTGATTCTGTAGAACGACGTGCCATGAGACTCATAGGTGATAATTCGATGACTGCTAAATTACAGAGCCTTGAACACCGTCGTAAAGTCGCCTATCTCTCAGTTTTTTAACCGTCTTCAAAAAAGGAGGAGGTTCTTACTGGACGCATTTCGGGGAGTGTGCGTTGGAACAACATAATCTTATTCCACCGTCGCCCTTCCATCTTCGGACCACTAGGCGTGGGGAGGGATTCCACCTATATATAGTTAACTAGTGTTGATACTGAAGTTCGATTACGCATTCGACGCACTAATAAGTTCGATTCGTCATTCATCATCCGAAAGCCAAGGCATGGAACACCCTTCCGGCGTCTGTCTTTCCTGAATCCTATAACCTTGGGATCTTCAATGATCAGAGTGAATAGGCATTTACTAGGATCACGTGCTTCATCTTCGACCACATAGTCACTTTCCATCAGGTGAAATTCTGGTCAAACGCGAATCCAGTCAATCATAAAAAAATCTGCTATGGGCCAGCGTGATGGAATATGACCTATGAAAATTTGAATAGAGCTCTTTTCATGTGCTTCTTATAATCATTACTTAGATTCGCTGAAACTTTTATAAAGCGGTTACTTTTAAAAACTATCGCTACCTATACTTAATGTTATCCGATAATACACACAAAGTTTAGCTAAATTTGGATTTGCCGTTCCCAAAAAAAAATCAAAACTGTTTGTATGGAGAAAACAGTCTTAATGAAATTCTTCATACAAAACGCCAATTTCATAGATAAGGACCTAATATTATACTTCAGGGAGTTTATTTTCATGATCGGAGAAACGCATGCTGTAGGTTCCTAGATACGAATTTTTAGTGCGTAACCCCGGGGCAATGAAATTGGGAATGCTCTGAGTCTCTGTACAGTTCCATTGAATAATTAGTTTATTAAATTAGTTTCAGTTTTATAGCAATTGCAGATCCTGAGAGTCCAGACGGGCAATAAAGTGATCCTATAGAGGTCTCGCTTTTACCTTTTGAGGTGTGGAACCCCAGAATGGTAGGTAAATCAAACTGGAGCTCAAATTACAACGAAATACCCACTGAATACTTTCATCTGTCAACTCTGGCAAACTGTTTAGTTGTATGGCAAATACTTTTCGTTTCTCTTTCTTTCCTTGTCCGAATTATTGGGATTCCAGTACGGATGTGTAGGAAGTTTCACTGGAAGTGTTATCATTGCCCCTAATCACGTACTTGAGCGAGAATATTGCCGGCGAACACGTATGGTACTCCACAAAGCCTTATAGTTAATTATTTAAACAGTAACACCACTGTCATCCACACTAGTCCACACTACATAGACTGTATAACAAATATGGTGACATGGCCTAGACACCTTTTTAGCTAAAGATAGCTAAACTTAAAAAAGTCTGTTACTTGTGAACTAAACATTTTTTTATTGTATATTTTCCGATATTTATTGTATTGTGCATGCTGTATTCACCTAAATTAAAGGCACACCTTTAATTCTTTTTTATTTTATATATTTGAAAAAAAAACTACCTATTATGTCAATACCTTTTATTTCACTCATATAATATGCCCTAATTTTTTCCTTACGGTAAAAAAACTCATCCGGTATATTATGTGTATATTTTCTGCCCACAAACTATGTATAGTTTGATAGAAGTGTGTGATAAAATGTAACGTTCTAAATTGTCCACCGAATATAGGATATAGGTTACATTTAAAGGCTGCCTAAAAGGAAGAGGTATAGCATTCATACTTGATTTGATATGAACGTGAGGGCTATGCAGCGTCAATCAAACACTTTAGGAACGCAGTCTTCAGTCTTACATAGTAATTGTTGATAAAATGTGCCCTAATATTGTAGTAAAATACCTACTGAAATGGAATTTATTTATAGCTAGAAATGCATAAATAAATACACAAATGACAATTTAAGTTTTCAAAACCAAAAAATCCGACGACATATCTTGTATTTTGCGGGCGCGCTATTGGATTTTTTAATAACAAAGGGTATTCTACATGTGACCATTATAATTTCCTCCTCCTAAAACGTTGTGTGCTTTCATGACTCGATCGGCAGCCCATCTAAGACAAAGGGTTGGACCCTTGTACAAATGCGGGATTTTCTGTATCTCTTCAATATTATTTGCTATTGAATACATTCCGATAGCTTTCAATGATATGTGGACTTTTATTTGGATCCAATTGTTACGGTCTGAAGCACGTATAAATGTCAAAGGAGAATGCTAAAGTTCCATAGAAAAAAAACCCAGCTGCGGGGGGAAAGAGATGTATCTCAAATTATCAATAATAATAAGTAATAAAATAATAACCGGTTATGATCGTGATCCTTACTGGCAAACATATAAAAATTGCCAGTTTTATTATACAGGCGTCGGTTTATAAATAATTTCAATTAATTATTTTTAATTACTTTATTCAAAAATATGATGTTAATATGCTTGGAGCTTGCCTCGTAAAACGACTTTTAAGCATTCTTAAAGGTTGAAAATACTATGTATATATTTACTTAGAGTTTGACCTCAAAAATAGTCAGGATTTAAATACTATAACATCGCACTGCGCTCGCCAACCCGCCTGCCAAGCATGGCGAGTATAGCAATAACCCCCCCATATGGGGGGCCCATGTCCAGCAGTGGAGTTCTTGCAGCTGATGATGATGAGTGATATATCAATATGCAAACACCTTTAATGCATGATTAAAATTATTTATGGGCAACCAGTATTAAAGTTCTGGGAGTACAGGCAAAATCAAACCAGAGTGTATTTATAACATTTTTTTATTTACAATTGATGACGATCAATCAGAACGTTATCTAAGAAAGCAGCAGGATGACTGAAAACCTCTTCGTGTCTGGCCCAACCTAGGAAAAATAAAATGCTGACAATATGGGTGCAGCTTCCTAAAGTTCTCCGGCCGTGCAAACATGAACAATAATATTCTTTAATAGCGTTCCTACCCTGCAGCGCGGTGTTGTACAACACATACGTGTAATATGTTGTTCTTCCTCTGTGTCGTGAATTGATCAGACACCTTATTAGCATGTCATTGGGATCCCCAAACACTTGTTGAGAGTTTCGGTAACATTCTACCACGTACACGTCTGTACCCCGTAAATGTTCGCTGCAGTAAGAGCGAGCTATTTTCACATGATATGTGCCAACTGAGAAACGTATCAAATCGTCAAGTGTCAATCGAGGAAAATCTGGCAGTTGTGGAATTTCAGCGTCCAGTCGGTCGAATGATACTCTTTGTCTGTTTAGGTTGTGTTCGAGAACGTAATCTGCCAATAGATTTGGTTTGTGGATATTTTGATTTATGGTCTGTATGAAGTCATTTGTGTACGGGCTGTCCTCGTACGGCTCTTGATAGCAGTTAATCAAAGCACCTGCAATTTTAAAATCTTCGAATACGTGTGGCATGGCGCGATTAAAAATTCTATGGCGAAACATTTTAAAATCTCTTTTAAAGCGGCCATTGATGGCTTCCACAACCCATCTGCACATCGTTACAAGTCTCGACTTGTTCGCATCTTCTGTTGAGAGTTGCGTTTCATTTCGTCTTTTAGTTGGAGGCATATGTGCATTATATCCGTGTGACTCTATTTCCGGAATTGCATCCCGGAAGCCTCTGTCCAGAATAAAAGTGTCATCTTGTTCAAAAAAATAATGGAATGCATTATCTTCAATTGGTTCGCCGTGATTATGTAATAAGTTCTGCATTATTTCTGCATCTGTGGTTTTTGCGTCGTACGGTCCAGTGATGTCTAAAATGTGACCATCAGTACAAACGATCATGAACGGTTTGATTAGGTTTTTATATTTATGTACACTGTAACTACGCCTCTGAAATGGAAAGTTTGCACTTTTTTCGACATAAAGATAAGTTCCATCAAGTATTGCTATTACTTTGGGAGCGTCTGAGTTTCCAAATATATGATGAGGTAAAACTCTGTTTCGATTGATTGCTTCACTGCGGGTGATATGGTCAAGCCCTAGATGCAACGGAACAAAATCATTCAGCAGACAGCTTCTTACTAGACGAACTTTTCGATCGACACTTTGCCTAGATATATTAAAGGCGGTTCCCAATCGTATACTTGGTTCGCCGGTTCGAAGTTTGCTTAAATATACTCCCAAGTCAAGCTGTGGTGTGCTGGACTGCTGTCGAAGGGTTGGTATTTGGCCAATGAGATGGTTAAATTGTGTATGGTTTAATCCTGTCCAAAAGTGGAGATCTTCTTCCGTTATCTCAGTCATATTTTCAAAGTTCATACTACACTTATTTTCCAGGGCTTCAGTATACAGTCTCACTATATCATGTAAGCCTTCTGAGTCAATGTCAGTGTGTCTGTGTGTTATATGTTGAGCAAAATCTTCTAAAGACGTTGTCCTTAAATGATGTTCACAAATGCGGGCTAGGTTTGGTATATATACACTGTAATAGCTGAGAAGTTGAATCTTGATGACATTACTGACACGGCGCAGTTGCAATCGATTGCAGCCGTCGAACATACACCTTCGGGACGTATTGGCTACTCGAGTTATGCCAGGAGGAAATGGAACTGCGGCAGTAGGTACAGCAGCTCGGTTTTGGTTTATGTTGGCATCTATTCTATACCAACACGATTGACATATAGATCTGGAGCCATCGAACGGAATCTGTGAAACAAGTAAAAACAGCTATTTATGTGAAACTTAGAATTATGAGGCTGCAAACTGTACGACAGAGGATTGATGGCGCGATAGCGGTGGCGAGAGCAGCGTGGTTAGATGAAACATACAAAATGTATGCGTTTGTCTCATCGCACTGCGTTTACAACCGCTGCCGCCCCGCCGCCCACTGTTGTCCAGTTTGTAGCCTTGCAGTTATTGGCAAAATCACGAATCTTGAGCTGACCTAATGTGAGCGGACAGATATGTTATTTCTCCGCACCCATGCGGAGTTATTATTCCTTCCTATTTATAGTATTTATTTAACTTACCTCTTGTGGTGGTTCGAAGGTATTGAGAATAACTTCAACGATGTCTCGTCTTGATCGTACTAAACTTTCATTAAGTATGTGCGTTCGACGGCGCCGAAGCGAGTGTCCACATGAAACACAATTGTTATTCACTGCAGCTACAACTGGCTGAGGTTGATTTAAGCGGACATTGACGGTATGCCAACACGAATGGCATATACATCTCGTGCCATTAAATTGAACCTGAAACGTTAATGATCATAGTTTTACATGTTATATTTTCCTAAAAATGATTCTACCAGCCCTGTTTGAAAAACAGCCACACGTGGGGCAGGCATGTAGAACACTTGATACCAGTAGCCTATGGGACATAACAATATCAGTGTTAAACGCTCCCTGAGTCCCTGCAAAGTTATAAAAAAAGGTAGCAGAATGCTGTATAGAGTGCGCTGTGTTGCACTTGCGGGCTCTTAAGGCCGTATAGATAAATAGGAGAGTCTATTTATCGTATTATGTATTATAACATGTGGTCATATCAAACCTAACATGTACATCGCTGTAATACTTATTTTACATTGATAAATCTAGAATATAAAGTATTTCCACGTATATTATGTTTATTATAGAACAAGATAAGTAAATACGACCCAAATCGCCCCATTGGTACATTCTGGGAACGGACGGTTGGCGCACGCTCTAACCACTAATAAATAATAATTAAGTTCGTAAAAATAAATACAGTATAATAGGTACTTGTCACATTATATTGAATGTGAAACAAGTTTTAACATCCAAAGCATTTTGTTAGATACATACCTCACGGGGTGGTTCTATGGCATTTAGAATATGTTCCACGAAGTCTCGTCTTGACTGCAGTAAACGTTCGTTAAGAACGTGTCTACGACGTCCTCGAAGTGTATGTTGGCACAAGACACAATTATCCGCCATATCAACATCCAAATACAAAGAAATATCACAGAAGTCCGGTAAAAACACGCCAGGTCGCAACAAACATACAAAAGCACAATTATAAAACGCACAGAACACAAACGTCAAGAACGAACGCTAGCGCAGGTCTGCGAATAGTTGTACTACGAACTTAGTGATTATAATGGCGACTCTTTTTGTCTCTCTCTAACTGCAGAGTCCTATATTGCTGTTTCGTTCGCTCATTTACTATTGTTATCGCTCCGCTCGCCTACCTGCAAGCGACCTTGAGCCAAAGCCTTTGTGTCCATCATATCCTTCTGTTAAGAGTAAAATATTATATGTACCTACTTATTTAGTTAGGAGATTTTATCATTATATATATATATTTATTATGTACACTAGGCAGTGATTTCTGGGGCTGCGTATATTTTCATTAAGCATATTAACATCATATTTTTAATAAAGTAATAAAAAAAAAAAACATTTTTTTTATAAATCGACGCCTGTATAATAAAACTGGCAATTTTTATGTTTGCCAGTAAGGATCACGATTATAACCGGTTATTATTTTATTACTTATTAGTATTTATAATTTGAGATACATCTCTTTTACCCCGGAGCTGGGTTTTTTTTTAGCATTCTACTTTGTAAATTGTGCTGCCATAACCAATATACACGGTAAATGCGAATATTGTATGCCGTGGGATAGAAAAAATTAAAAAATCAGTACCCACATAGAGAACTCGTCACCTTCATACAACCCAGCACGTCTCAATATCAGCTGAACCCGACACATGGAAGATAGAAAATGCCACATGTACGTTGGCATCAAGTTGGTCTACCGGCTGTGATTATTATACTATTGCAAGGGTTCATCGGTATAGTATAGTTATCTATAAGTTAATTACCAGTAAACTCAGTTGTACTGACGGTTTAGGTACTTGTTTATGTATTGGAGAATTTCGTATTCAGTTTGCGTATAAATCCCTATCTTACTGTACTAAGGCATAATTATACTGATTTACAAAGTTATCATAGATTCATTAAGCTTAAAAGAAGAATGGAGGTTATCTAACAATATCGATCAAAGAATTAATAAGCAGTAGTAGTAGTGCAGTAGCAGATTTGTATTTGTGTATCAATTTATCTTTATATCAATAATGTTAAGGCTAAAGAGCTACAGATAACGGTGAATTCGTGTAATTACAATAAATAATGAGCCACCAATACTTGTTACCACAGACTAAAAAAAAAATACGTAAAAATGTATATTTTTCACTTGACGTTGAGAATTGTGTACATTGATGACAAAGGGCCTTTACACAAAAAAATCTATAGAGTATATCATTGCTTTCACGTTTCAACGGCGATGGGCTAATGCTGGTGCATTTCATCATAATTCAAAAGCAGAAATGTTAATGTTTGGATCCGAACGATTGCGTTTGGTTTATCTTTGATCACCCCATTTGGGATAAATTTGTGACTTCATATATTTATTTAAGGAATAAATCAAACGTTTAAATAAAAATCTCTCCCGAATACCAGGTATAAAATGTCAGTGTAATGATCTATAGGCTTTTTTCGCCATTCAGCATTTCCATTCGGGAGCTTTATGGAGTTCCGATATTGAAAATTTCACTGCGAATCCACTGTTCGCTTAAAATGAAGCCATAATCCGTATATGAAATGTTTTGAAAGGTAAAGTTAGCTTTGTACTTCTCGGCTCGTACATGGACAAAATATACAGCGAGTAGTCGTTGTCTAAATTTCTTTTTAATACACAATTGGTCAATACTTGGCCTAAATCACGTCTGATATGAATTGAAAATGGAGCGGGCTAGCATGATTGGCAGCAGATTTATATAAGATGGGTGGTAGCCAGGACATTAAAAAATGCCCCACCACCAATTAAACTCAGCACTAAGTGTACTTCGCTGGAATTCGAAAGTAAGACTTCCGTTTTATAAAATCTATATTCCTTGCAATAACGGAAGCGGTTAACTAATAAGTAGTATTAACAATTAATAAATTTTAAAACCAAAAAACCCTACCACTACTAGTTCAAAATCCGTCAAACAATTTACTTTGAACGCGCGGAAATAAACGCCATTTTGTATTTTACAGGTGCCATGTTATAGATTTTTACCATAAAACGTGTCCTATGACACTGTGGATCAATCGGAGTAAAAACATTTATTATAAATACCACAATATACATACACAGAAAAGCCTCAATCACACCTTTGATTTAGATAAGATGGTGCTAGCTAGTCAGGCGGACATTTAAAATGGCTTACCACCAACCAAATCGAGTACTAAATATGTACCCCGCTGGGAATCGAACTCGCGACCGCAGATACGTAAACCCAATGTTGATTACTTTTAATTTTAGCCATGGAGAAAAAATTGAAAAAAAATGTGTACAATGCTGCTGTTATATGCACACACCAATAGGTAGCACTCAGCACATGCTGGCTGGCATAGATATCGCAGTGCTGGTTTTCAGTACCCAGTGACGCACGGGCGCTACCTCAGTATAATAATCATGCATAATTATTAATGTATGTATAGTGCAGTGTAAAAATAGACACTACTTCAAAATCAATCAATAACATACACTCGAGAAATATTACCTTCCTCGAGTGGAGTAAAAAATATTGATTTAAAATTTTCCGGGGCAAAATCGTTTGTATACCTACTCAATTCCGTCGATTTATTGGTCTCTCTCAACGACATAGATTAGTAATTATTTAATTAGAGAAGTAATTCATTCTGGCAGAACAGAATACCTACTGTTACAAACTTCCACCAATACCTACTTGGCGTCAAACGGAAATCTCTAAATCTCTAACTTGATTCGGAAGTTTATTTTTAACTTTAGATTAACTGTCTATTCTAAGTTCTATCGCCATTTTGTTGTTTCGTGGTATCTTACGGGCTTGTTTGTAAAAAACCGGCCAAGTGGAAGTCGAACTCTTTGTATCGCCGCTTACACTTCTATGATAAATATCAAGATACATATTTCTATATTGCGTAGGAAACTCCATAGCGGTAATAGTTATGTAATTTGTGTAATGATTTACACAAATTACATACTACATACACACAATGTCTCATAGATGAGACAACAAACTGACGATATGCGAAATATCAAAATAGCGCCTAATAAAAAATTAAGAGCAAAAACGTACGAGTACGTTTTGCAGGTGATTCTGTATCGTGAGTATCCTGTATTTATGGTGCTGCAAATGTTAGGGGGTAAAAAATCCTACCCCTCGCATCTGCTGTAGCTCTGTAGCTGCTGCATATCGTAAATAAAAAAAACTTACATCACATTCCAATACCTATATTTATCACTCTCACATTATTAAAACAATTATAAAATATTCAATGACTACATCGTGTACTTTTTCCTAGCTTCATACAATGAGAGACCCCTTAAAATTTTCTCAACAACAATCAAAATACAAAACAATCCAAATTCAAAAATGACACTTAATATTCCAAAGATAAAAGCAGACTACAAAATTCATCTTCTAACAGCAAAAAAACAGTTTTTTTTGTATCGTGAAAAAAAAACTAAAAGAAACATGAGAAAAAGGCACGTTTTTTTGGAGCAAGTTTTTTTTTTCAAGAATACAGAATACAAGATTAATCTTAACAGTTCATATTACAGTTTTTTATTTATTTATAAATCTACCATACCTTTTTGATGAAGAAAGCGAAAATTCCGACACCGACAAGGACAAAACTAGTGTAGGTGGCACTGATACTGAAAGTGATACTGATATTGACACAGAGGAAGACTAAATTTTTGTTATTGTTCATTAATACTTAATTCGATGTGTAATTTTGTAATGTAAGAAATTAGAAAACGTACATCAATAAAACATTTAATTTCCTATACATCATTTTTCTGAAAAAAAAAAACTTATTTAGAAGGTAAACAAGTTTTAAAACAAAGTCGTTTTGTTCATTTTACATCACTAATCCTGTAGTGGATAATGATGATTAATAATAATAATAAATAATTTATTCTCCAGACAATAAGGCTCATGTTTGTTAGTACAATAACCTTTGGTGGTGGTTGGTGGTAGGGCATTTTAAATGTCCGCCTTCCTAGCTACCACCATCTTATCTAAATCTGCCGCCAAACAGCAATGTTAATAGCATTGTTGTGTCCGGTTGTCAGTGATAAGATAGCCAGTCCCCCAAATAAGATGGAGTTTCCGGGTCAGTACGCTACCACCTTCGGCCTCATCTTCGCTTAACATCAGGTGTGAATGAGGTAAAGTGCTAACCCGTTGTGCATAAAAAAAAACTATGTTAGTAAACAGTGGCAGTCACTGAAAATTTTAAAATACTGATTATAACTTCAAATGTCAATTGAAAACATGAAATTCTAAACTTAAACATTGAAAGTAAAAAATTTCATAATGAATTAAGTAGACTCTACGTCCTATATCGGTACACACTCATACATACCTGCTGGAAATGGTTATATTTTGAACCACAATTCCGTATTCAAATCTATTCGTTCCCGTCAACAAGGCAATGGGGAATCGTGCCTACTTTCATAACTATCGTTGGCCAAAAACCCCAGGGGATTATCTCTGAAAACGTGTAGGCCCTTTGGAAGCTCGCATTTTGTAAATACAGTAAAACAACGGCACGTTCGTGGAATTTAAAAATAGGTCGCAGATGGATGGACATTGGACAGGAGGATTTTGGCGTAGGTGTTGGTACAGTTCAACACATATGAGCTGTTATATTCTGGTTTTAGGACTAAATGGACTAAAATAAGTAAGGGTGCATAAAATCTGAGACAACGGAACAACTTATCCTTAGTCCTTGGGCTCACAATGGCTAACGATATAATCTGGAGAAACAATGAACTATGGCTTTTCATTAAGAGATCGAATAAGGATTGATGCAATGAGAAAAATGACACTCACCGACACAGCCCAGTAGATTTAAGTTGGTAAGTGGAGGTAAGGGCAGGGCAAGGCGAAAGGAACTCGTGGGAGGTTGGTAGAAGCAGGCTTCTTCCAAGCAGACGCTCTGGAAATCTCGGGACGCAAAGATCAGCAGTTGAAATCCTATGATTCGAAGACATACTTCTTATATTGTGGATAAATCAGAAAACGTAACACCTTACCCTTAGACCTATCTATTTTGTCCATATGTCACAAGCTCCGAGAACCTAATATCGCTAACATTACAAACGGTACGAGATCAAATAAAGAATGAAAATATCTGTAGAAAAGTGAAATTAACCGACTTAATCCAGTGGCAGTGAGCCATGACTCCAAGTTGTAGGAAGCGGAACGTCCATCCATAAGGTGAAAGGTACTCGCGAGAGGTTGCTGATTGCAGACCGTTTCCAATCATCGCTCCGAAAATCTATGGAAGACCTATGTTTAGCAGTAAACGTGTTATGACTGATATGATGATGATGACAAGCTAGAGACTTCATGGCATTCTTTAAACTTGCGACCTAATACTGTGTTTTAGGGAAGAATAATTTTGATACTTTAGGGTTTATTTAAGGAGGTCACAAACATTTACCTAACACGTGAATGTAGATTCAAATAAACCGAGCAAATTATTATTTTTTTCTTTTTCTTTATGCATAACGGTTTCGTACTTGACCTCAATCACACCTGATGTTAAGTGAAGATGAGGTTGAAGGTGGAAGCGTACTGACCCGGAAAACCCCAACACATTTGGGGGACTGGTTATCTTATCTCTGACAATCGGAACACAACAATGCTATTAACATTGCTGCTTGGCGGCAGATGGTGGTAGTTAGCCAGGCGGACATTTATAATGCCCTACCACCAACCAAACCGAGTACTTAAACATGTACCCCGCTGGGGATCGAACCCGCAACCTCCGAACCGTAAACCCAATGTTGTTTACATTTAGCCACGGAGGCGGTTAACTATTGTGCACAATAAGTGTATATGTCCGAGTTGAAGTATGCGATTTCAATAAATGCACTATTCGCCATGCTCTTGAAGATCCCAAGATTGTAGCATTTCCATGGCTTGGCCGGTCCAATTATTCGGTATGTCAATGACATATATGTGTGGAAACTCTGCCTACGCCTAGTTGTCCGAAGATGCAATAGCGATGGTGGCGTTACGGTTAAAATGTAATAATTAACTTAACTATCAATCTCGACTTTGCATCTACCTTCCTAAAACCTTGTATAATGTTATTTTAAATAAAAAAAATTAAACGTTCACACAGCCGGCTTCTTCTATACAAAAAACGTAACTGAATTTTGATAATCCGGTATAAATGAATATCCCTCAATAAATAACGATCCTCATGGCTTAAAAAAATGCCGCCTTTATTGTCGTAAAATTGCCTTGTCCAAAGCAATTAAATTATTCTGCCTTTTCCCCTAATAAAAGAGGCGTAAAACAACCTCGCATTTTTATCCGAAGTAACAAAAGAATTGACTTGATGCCGTTGAATCCGCCTGAATTTTAGTGGATATTGGATTTGTTTGTACGTTAAGTTGCCTTTGATTTTCGATGAAACATCGTGTACAGTTTGCGTTGTGCTCTAAAACTTTGTGACAAGACATTTTACGACGTGAAGATATTTTTTTAGAAACCTCCTTCCATTTCTCCCGTTTTCAAGGGTTACGTTTGTCACGTAAATGTCTGAATGTAAGTATATTATGGGACTCTTTTTACCCCCAAGGCACATAAACGGCTGAATATATTCTGTGGTCCGCTTAAATTCGCAATGACAGACCAGTGGGTGTATGAGTTAGGCGGAGCGAGTAACAGTGATAGAATGATTATTTACTATAACGAGACCAGTTTATGTGATCTCATGTGTCGTAGGATAGGTCACGTTACGAATAAAAGTTAATAAATAACCATTAAAAACCAAAAAAACCCGACAGCATATTTGATATTTTGCGGACGCTAAGTTTGTATCCTGTGATACTCCAGGTAGCAAGACGAATCTAACGACACCATGCGTTTCGAAATAGGTCAAGCTGTTTAGGCTACAGGGTGCTCCAAAGGACCGGACAAACTTACATACACACATACATACACTTGAAAAACATTACCCTCCTTTCTTAGGCAGTCTGGAAAAAACTGTAAAAACCAGTACTAGGGTTATAAATACCTACCTATAGAAAATTAAAAACAAGAAGAAATAACTCAATTTAATTAGGACGGAGTCAGTGGCATGCTTAGGTAACATTTTTTTTAAGAACCTTCAGCCGTTCCGCGGCGAAATTTATGCGTTCGTCGCTAAATAGAAGTAAGCATAAGGGGATAAACGTCTAATGGGTAGACGTATCGAATCATCATAATTTACTTCTAGGACGCTTACGTGATACCAAATTAGCGATCGTATGCAAACGAATAAACGGCAACTTCAAACAATTCATCATTGGGTAAATTTGCCGATACATTGATTCCTGTTTTTGAGTGTCTTAAAACTTATTTGGTATATGCCACTCATCTCGACAGAGTTACGGAAATGTGTTGCTAAGTGTGACTAAATGTTAGTTAGCGTCCGCTGTTGTGTGTGGGTGATAATAATATATGTTTGTTTGATATATACCGTACTGCATATGCCATCTTCGAATCTTTCCCAAAAGCTAATCTGCCATTGACTGTACGTACAATTTCTGCCATAGAGTGAACTAAACGAACTGCCATTAAGGGAATCTGTTATAAAGCGAACAAGGGTTCGAACGCACCAGCGCCAAACCGATCGAAGTGGTCGCCATGGCCGAAATCGGTCGGAAGCAAGCAGTACCTACTGTAAGACACTCAGTGCGAATCTAATGACACATGATTTGTCCAAATCGGGTGATTCAGGCTGTAGATAATATCATAACAGCTAAACAAACAGACGCGTTGACTACATTACCCTTTTTGAAAATTACATTCGTAATAAGAATACCTACAAAAGTGGTCCTACTAATCGATTTCGTCTGATCGATCGATTAATTCTTTCCACAATAGCCTGAAACCATAAAATACCACTTTAATTATGAAAATGTTCGTCCGACTTTGTTATTATTAATACATTATATACATAACATAAAGCAATAATGCTCGATCGTTTCATTCTTTCACGTTATCTGATGGAAGGGTCGATAAAAGTAATAAGAAGATGGCCAGTCGAATCGATATGGTGATGTATATATTTGGGTTCTTAAATGGAAGCTAACCAGGTCACGAGGTCAACTGAGATTTGCTGGCCTGCCGATAAATATAGGTACGAATTTCAGTGGTTCCAAAACTGAATACTAGTATCTTGCATGTCTTAAAACGTCATAGCTATTTTAAGAATCCGTAAATGAACGTCGAAATACTAACGAGCGAACTGTAGTTCCGATGCATTGTTTGGTCAACCAACACATTGCTTGTGTGATAAACCACACAGCGACCTAATACTTCTGTTATTTCTTCTAGCCAAATGGCTTGAAATATTTAAACGATTGTCTAGTTTTTGCACACCACCCCCAGGGGAGACTATAATAATATGTAGTTTGGATTTGTATGGAAAAGTGTAGAGAAGGTCGGTGTGATTATCATTTAGCAAGCAGGTATACCCCAACTGCCCGTCTTAACTGCAGGAACTAGAAGGGTCACCATCGCACAAAAATGATCAGCGCGATTGGCAAGCACGCTAAAATACTAAAGAAAGAGAGAAAAACTTTTTACCAAAAAAAATATGTAGGTATATGAAAGTCTTATATATCTTTCAAAGTCGTCGTCAATGTTAATATGACTATATGAATTAATATGTTAATATATATATGTTATGTTTAAGTAAGTATATTTGTCTATCGTTAGTAATAATATGAAATCTATTCAAATAGTTTATCTGTATATCCCTATTTAATACCGCACAACCTGCCTATTTCAAATGTACTGTCGTTATACCCAAATGTTTCCAGGAAGTGATCGCTGTTAGTGATAAGGTCGCCAAATTGTACGTTATACTCCTTTCTGTAACTGTATTTTCTTTTCTGTTGTGGAATAAGGTGTATTTGTAGATTGATTTAATTTTAAAAATATCTTTCGAAGTCGGCTTCGTAATTTGATTTATTTTCAACATTCACACCGACTTCGAAAGGTATATTTTTTTAACATACTAGAGATAATAATAATTACATACAATTACAAAATAGAGTCCTAGTGTTAAATCAAATTCAATTTTAGTTTTCTGTAATGATAAACTATTTTTTTTGGATTTTTCCTTAATTCGATTCCCGGCTTAATCAAACTGCTTTTCAAAATGCAGTTTTCCTTAAGTAATAAAATGATTCTGGTATCAGTCAGACTTGCAAATGAGCGGCAAATGTATTTCATGACGACTGTTAAAAAATTTACTTGCAGTAAACTGTTAAAGCGTGTGGGAGTCTTTTTAAACGACTTCATTATTTTTTTTATTCACAACGGGTAAACATTTGATCTCAATCACACGTGATGTTAAGTGAAATTTAGACCGAAGGTGGAAGCGTATTGATCGGAAAACCCAAATATTTGCGGAACGGCTATCTTATCTCTGACAACCGGAACACAACAATGCCATTAACATTGCTGTTTGGTGGCAGATTTAGATAACATGGTGGTAGCTAGCCAGGCGGACATTTAAAATGCCCTACCACCAACCAAACCGAGTACTAAACATGTACCCCGCTGGGGATCAAACCCGCGACCTCCGATTCGTAAACCCTATGTTGTTTACATTGAGCCACGGAGGCGGTTGAACTACAAGTAATTGATTATTTTTAGAATACGTTAATTTTGACGAGCGATGTAAGGTTTGAGAAGATTTGGCGGAGACTACGGCTTAAGGAGTGGGGTTCATAGATGCAGAAAATGACATGTAATGGAATTACTAGTTGGTTTTATGATCCTGTGCTTTTAGTGATCGGATTTTTTTATTTCAATATTCAACATTTTATTACCTTTAGAGCGATGATATAAGACTTCGTCCGCGTGGAAGATTTGATCAAAATCGGTTCAGCAAAAGAAAATTAGCCTTAATGTTCATCCAAGTCCTATTCTATCTCCCCACCAAGGTTCATCCAAGTGTAAATTTATTTTTGGAAAATAATAGGTGAACATTGGGTATTTATAATCTATTTATAATCTATTATTATATAATGTATACTATGTTTATAGATTCACAACCAACTCATGTAGGTACTTAATCTTAACTGTAACCTAGGACGATGCCCATTCTGATTACTATCTGTCAAATTAAGGAAATTATTGAGAATACAATGCATGTTAAAGTATAAGTACATTATGTGTACTTTAATACCATGTTTAAAAAGAATAGAATATAATAACTTTATTCGCTGACAGAAATACAAGGTAGGTACACAGACACAATTCACAACAAGCAATAAGAGTACAAAAAGCCAGACAATTTTATAATTTATGTGCGCCCTGTACCAGGCCAACGAATTCGATCTGACTCAGTATAAAGTTGCAGGGAGACCCCACAACGCTGATAATTCTGCCAGAACGAAAGAATTGAGATTATGCGCGCTTCTCACGCATTACGGTAACCTAGCAAAATATAACGCCGTTGGTTTTCTTATAAATAAATAAATAAAATAACTGAAAAGTTGTCAAACACTCCTGTATCTTAAACTGCTTCTATTAATACCGCATTCCCTATTTTTAACATTACAAATAAATATCAGATTGACCTGTTAAGAAACTTCAATATATATATTTTTTTTTTTTTTTTTTTTTTTTTATATGAGAGGGCGGCAAACGAGCATGCGGGTCACCTGATGGAAAGCAATCACCGCCGCCCATGGACACCTTTGCATATTTTGCGGGCGTTACCCTGGTTTTTTAATATAAAATGTAATGTAATTTTTTAGTATAAAATGTAAATGTAAATGTAAAATGTAAATGTATCTAGACGAACTTAACGAGACCTTCAAAATCGGTCAAGCCATTTTCGCTATATAGAAGGCTACATACCTACGTAACCGCAATTACACATACATAACATACACCCAAGAATCATAACTCTCTGGCAGTCGGGTAAAAAAAATCAATTCACACATGTTTTAACTACGATGCTTTTTTTTATTTATTGATCAAAACCCTTGTATTTAAATAACAAATCGATTACACTTAAATTTTACGGTGTTTAGTTTTGTTATTTCTCGTGATGGCCAGAACAAAAACACAATTTTATTTTTATTACGAAATAAAAATAGAAAAGACAATAGTCACGTTATGAAAATCGAACAACACCTGGTGTAGCCGAGGAACGTAATTATTAATTGCTACCGCCTCTACACCTGTTAGCTCACAATGATAAGGTCAATGTTTCAAGTTTATATAGATGCAGCGTCTGATGTTACAGATATTATATTGCAGCTAAATCCGGAAATACCTATCTGAGCTTAAATATAATCGTCCCACTTTCCCGCCCTCGCGCGCACACATATAAACTCACGCATGCACGCACACAAATACAAACGATATGAACCAGAACCATTTTTTGCTTACCTTACAATTTTGTTTCTTTTACTTTTTACGGCTTTTATACGACGACCGATTGGTGTAGTGGATAATGGTCCTGTCAGCGAAACCAACGGTTGCGGGTTCGAATCTCGGGAGGGGTAAATGTTTGTGTGATGAATACGAGTATGAACAATTATTCCCGAGTCATAGATGTTTATATAAATATTTATGTATGTTTATCCGTTATTTAGTTTCCATAGTACCTACAAGTTTAGCTTAGTTTGGGACTACATGATTGTTGTGTCAAAATATTTATTATATTATTATTATACACATGATATCTTTTATCTCGACTGTTTATATAAGCTATATCTTGCGGTTCCCGAGGAGTGGGAGCCTGATGATCTTGATGAACTGTGAAACAGGTCTTTCCTAGTACATTCACCAGACTCACAAGGCAAATGTCTTAAGAATGTATCATAATATTTACCGTTATTGTTTACCTTGTGAGAAAATACCTTCAATTCTTATGCAGTGGTTCGTACTACACAAGAATGGTACTCAATACCTTTTTGTTATGCACAAACGGGTTGGTACTTGACCTCAATCACACCTGTTGTTAAGTGAAGATAAAGTCGAAGGTGGAAGCGTACTGACCCGGTAACCCCAACACATTTCGGGGACTGGCTATCTTATCTCTGACAACCGGAACACAACAAAGTTATTAACATTGCTGCTTGGCGGCAGATTTAGTTAAGATGGTGGTAGCTAGCCAGGTGGACATTTAAAATGCCGTACCACCAACCAAACCGAGTACTTAAACATGTACCCCGCTGGGGATCGAATCCGCGACCTTCGAATCGTAAACCAAATGTTGTTTACATTGAGTCACGGAGGCGGTTTCGCAAAAAAATATTAATAGTTTGAACTTGGACTATGACTGCTCTTTTGAAATTTACTGCACCTACTTTAAATATATTTTTTTGTATTTTCAAATGAATGAAGAACTAAATGTATGTGTCTCGACTGTGATATGCTTGTATGATAAACTTTTCTTTCTTTCTTAAATTATGTGTAGCGTAATTACCCTTGAATCAAAATAGCTATCAATACTACCTTTAATAACTGTTTTGCTTCACTAATCCATATTTTATTCATAAAGGAAAACAGTCTTTGAACTGGAGCAATACTACCAGGTAGACATAAGATACTTTATAATTATATGAGAATTCATGTTTTTGATTATTAGCTATTCAATAGCAACACTGTCAACATTATTCTATTAGGCCCTTTTGAACTGTGATATAATTCGAAATCAATGGGGAGTCGTCAAACACTCCTGTGCCTTGAACCGCTTCTAAGAATATTTCTCTATTAACCATCTTCGTGGCTCAAGATAAACAATATAAGATTTACAAGCAGCGCCTGCGTGGTTTCAATGTGAACCACATAGTATTTACGAATGGGTGGTCGCGGGTTCGATCCCCAGCGAGGTACATGTTTAAGTACTCGATTTGGTCGATGGTATAGGGCATTTTAAAATGCCCACCTGGCTAGCTACCACCATCTCAGTCTGCCGCCAAACAGCAATGTTAACAGCATTGTTGTGTTCCGGTTTTCAGAGATAAGATAGCAAATCCCCCAATAAGATGTGGTTTCCGGGTCAGTACGCTTCCACTTCGGCCTCATCTTCACTAACAACAGGTTTATTATTTTAGCTACTTTCATAGCATTATGTCTTATGGTATACTACTGTGGGGTAGAGCTGCAGATATTCAAACAATATTTGTTCTACAAAAAAGAGCAATCAGAGCAATATGTAATTTACGCTGCCGTGATTCTCTAAGAGATCTGTTTAAAGAAATAAGTATTTTAACTGTTGCATCCCAATATATATGTCGTAGATGGGTGAGGGTGGGCGTTGCTAGCGACCGGGACGATGCCAGTCGCGTGGTAAGGGTGGCTCGGGCAATAGCGACATTATTGCAAGCAACTATAGGAAATCCTTCAAAACAATCAGCGAGCGGTATGAAGCACGGCAGGGCCCGATGCGACGACACCCCCCGGTCGCTTCTGTCATCCTCTCCCGGGCCGCGTACGACGACTACATCGCCCCGAGATGTAGCCGCCCGCGACCCTCAAGCGACGTGCAGGGGGGCTAGCGAGCGTTGCCGCCCCCCCCGACACTGCCTCCTGCCAGCGGGATCGGCCCTCTCCCGATCCCGCTCTGCGGCCATCTTCTGGAACATGACTACCTCGCAGAAGAAGGCCGCTGCCCTCCAACCCTCCTCGCTCGCCAGCATAGCCGCGACTAATGCTGGCGGGGACAAGGATCACTGTGGGCCTAAGTCCACGCATCGAGCTATGTAGAGGACGATGCTCGGCGTTTCATTACGTAAGTGAATTAGGAATGAAGAAATTCGTATGCGAACCAAAGTCACTATACAAGCTATGTCAGCCGAGCGGATTAGCAAGTTGAAGTGGCTGTGGGCATAGCTCGAAGAACTGATGGCCGGAGGGGCATTAAAGTTCTTGAGTGGAGACCATGCACAGGCAAGCTCCGGGATAAAGGTCGACTTTTATATTATCTGCTCGAACAGGCCATAGATTTACTGTCTTTGACATAAAGTTTTCCAGCGAGCCCATGTTTAGTACTCGGTATGGTTGGTGATGTAGCATCTTTTTAAATGTCCGCTTGGCCAGAGTTAGTACCATCTTACCTGAGTCTACCTTGAAGTAGCAATGTTAATAACATTATTGTGTCGTTGAGTTCAGGTCACAGACGTGTAACTGTCACTATTTTCATAATGAATAAACATACAAAAGTATTAGCCGTGTTTAAGTTTTGACTGATCACAAAATGTCCGGAAATGGGATCTAATTATGTGGCTCATCAGATTATGTATTTAGTAGTACTTTTACTAATACCTCGTAAGTATTTTGTTTGGAAACAAGCAGTATTTATATATAAAAACCGGCCAAGTGTATATCGGGTCACGCGCAGTATAGAGTTCCGTAGTTGCCCTTCACAATATAGAAGGAGGCTTAGATGGGGGTTTTTTGTTCTTCTCGCTAATGTCTAATAATAAATTTCCACGGAAACTGCATTTTACTAGTTTTACTAGATTATACTACTATCGTGAATTCACTCTGACCTGCACTCGAGAAGCCTAGAAGCTAATTATAAAGAAATATGTGAATTTTATAGGGGTCATTTTCCACAAATCACAACTTTTCGAGTGGAGGTTAGGGCAATATTTTTGATTTATATTCTACTAGCTTTCCGCCCGCGGCTTCGCTTGCGTAGACCAACTTTATCGCGAAAATTTGTTTATCCCGCGGGAACTACTCACTTTATCGGGATAAAAATGGCTCAAGATCTCATGTATGTGTGTGTATCAATGTGTATGTCTCAATCCAATGTTCTACCTATATACCAAATTTCATCCAAAACCGTTCAACCGTTTCGCCGTGATTGAGCAACAAACAAATAAACAAACATCCAAACTTTCGCATTTATAAGATTAGTCAGATTTAAAAAGAAATCTTAATTTGGATAAGTGATCGCCACTGGTCGGAATAAACCGTTTTAAATCTGATTATGCATTACTGAGTTACGTCCGAACAAAACCTGGACGTACACACACGCACACATAATGCTGTACAACACATACACACGTAATTTTTCGTCGGAGGTTGATATAATAATAAAGATTATTCACCTCACGAATTATAGCTACAATATTTTAACGGTACGAAAGTTGCTCACAGTTAATATCATAAACTAAACGTAAGAACTTTAAGTCAATTATATACTTATTTTATTAAGTTTATTTAAAATTTTCATCACGTACTTTCAAATCGAAAGATTTTGTGGAGGGGAGTCCGAAAGTTTCGCAGTAATTTTCGTAGTCTAGACGGATTTAAACCTTTTAATAAACCTACCAATTTTTACAAAGTTAGCAATTATGAGATGAAAACCTTAACTTTTTTTTATTCACAACGGGTTTGCTCCTGACCTCAATCACACCTGATGTTAAGTGAAGATGAGGCCGAAGGTGGTAGCGTACTGACACGGGAACCCCATATTATTTGGGGGACTGGCTATCGTATCTCTGACAACCGGAACACAACAATGCTATTAACATTGCTGTTTGGCGGCAGATTTAGATAAGATGGTGGTAACTAGCCAGGCGGACATTTAAAATGCCTTACCACCAACCAAACCGAGTACTAAATATGTACCCCGCTGGGGATCGAACCCGTGACCTCCGAAACGTAAACCCAATGTTGTTTACATTGAGCCACGGAGGCGGTTAACTTTAATGAATGAACACTAGTGGCATTTTAAGAGGGTTTCCGTGCTTCGGAGAGCACGGTCAATAGTCTGTGTAGATTATAATTAAAGGCAGTAATTAAGCCAAGTCGGTACAAACATTGATTAACAAGAGACTACTACCACCAATCCACCACCCGCGAGGTGAATTTTGGTCCAAATCCTTTCCCGATACAAATCCTTTCCTAGTAAGATCAGGCTGTGCCCCAACAGTGGAGACGTGTAAAGCTGTTGATAAAACAGTAGACCAAAGTAGCGTTTTTTTTTAAGTATAACTGGATTCGCGTTTGACCACAATCTCACCTGATGGAAAGTGACGATGTAGTCGAAGATGAAGCACGCGATCCCAGTAAATGCCTATTCACTCTGCTCTTGAAGATCCCAAGGTTGTAGGATTCAGGAAAGACTGACGCCAGAAGGGAGTTCCATGCCTTGGCTGTTCGGATGATGAATGAAGAATCGAACTTCTTAGTGCGAATGTTCGGTATATTAACTATATACGGGTGGAATCCCTCCCCACGCGTAGTGGTCCGAAGATGGAATGGTGACGGTGGATTAAGATTATGTAATTCCAACGCACACTCCCTGAAATGCATCCTGTAAAAAATAAATAAGCGTAAAATAAATAAGCTTCACAAGCATAATAGGATCGATGACCCACAAGTTGGTGGCCTACAGGGACGGCTTGAACGCTGACGGTTAGGTGGGCATGAGTCTGACAGCCACTATGCCCGGCTGATTATGGTCCATGACCTCTCACGGGAGGAGGCTGTGCCCCAACCGTGGGGACATGTGAGGCTCTGATGATGATGAACCTTAACTTGCAATAGAACAGCAACAAGATGAAATGTAAATTTTTAACCGTTTTCCAAAAGGAGGTTCTAAATTCGGGCGTGTGTATTTTAATGACGTGGAGGTCTATCCACGTAATTCTCTTTATAAATGAAACGTGATACTGCCAGGTTGGTCACATTAAAGCTGATATCTCCAATGATGGAGAACCATAATTTATACCAAGAATATGCTGACTTGAAACTTTGTTTCTGATAAAACCAGTTAGCATCACGCTACGAAGCAGTCTTTTCCAAGTAGATACCTACACCGCGCTTGTCGAAGAATTTCGGGTCCTGAGACCGAGGCAATCTCGAATTTTCGTAATAAACGGATGTGTCAAATAAATAGTTTTTATAAAATACCAAACAGGCTCCACCGCGTATCAGAAAGAAACCTTAGCTACGCTTGACCTTAATTACACCTGGTACGAAGCGATGCTGAGGCTGAAACTGGAACGCGCTCACCTAAAACTCCCAACATATTTGGGGGACTAGTTACCTTATCTTAAACCGCTGGAACACAACAGTAATGCTATCAACATCACAAGCTTGGCGACAGACTTAAAGAAGATAGCTAGCTAGGCGCAGATTTAAAAACCAACCACAAACGTGACTATGCTGGGAATCGAGCCTCGGAGGCGGTTCAGTATAATTTTTTTCATTCAGATGGGGTTCGAACCTTTTCCTTTCTACCCCTAGTCATGTAACTTAGCCACTGAACTAAGAAAACAGTTTAACTATTTTGCAACATCAAACAAATTGTAGATAATGTAATAAAACAGTTTTCCGTAGCTACGTGCTACGAATTTTCGTAACGCGTAGCTAGCTCATTCTGAATATAAACTAGGGCGCTTTTAAAACGATAGTTTGATAGCGACTTGCGAGCAAAGTTTGTAATGTAATATCCTGTCCGTCCTTTGTCACCCCTGCTCTGGTTTTGAGCGAAAAATAAAGGAATAAATTATAATAAATCAGAGAAAAAAGCAAAAAAGTTTTGCATCAGGCCGGGTGTAGAGAAGAGATAGTATGATATGATATAGTTCTAATACATAATGATACTTTTAATGTTTGAACACAAACGCTAATATATGGGATATCTAGACGACCTGTTTGGTGTAGTGGTTAGCAACTCTGACCACTATACCAAACGGTTGCGAGTTCGAATCCCGCTAGGGGCATATGTTTGTGTGATGAATACGGACATGTGTACCCGAGTTATGGATGTTTTCATTTATAATAAGTATTTATTTACAAAAACCAATGTATTTATGTAGTATATCAACCATCTGGTATCCACAACACAAGCCTATAGTTGCTTACTGTGGGACTAGATGGCGCTGTGTGTATGTCTAAGGATATTTATTTATTTATATGTATTATTTATCTCTGACCACCCATTTGGGAAAAGCAGACATTATGTATGTATGTAAATGAGTCAAAAATTATATAACAATATGATTAAGAGGGAATGTTATCATGAATCAGTATTATTATAAATTCTTATCATTGTAATAAAATTAAATGTAAAATCAGGACTTTAAATGTATTCACAGCTGTACAAGTATTATTCCAAATATATTTAAGTTAGGTTAGGTTATTAAGGACGACGAGTTGTGTGTAGTGGTTATAAACTCTGACTAATATACCAAAAGATCGCGGGTTCGAATCACGCTAGGGGCATATGTTTGTATGATGAATACGGACATGTGTACCCGAGTTATGGATATTTACATTCGTAATAAGTATTATTTACAAAAAAAAATGTATTTGTGTAGTATATCAACCATCTGGTTTTCACAATACACGTCTAGTTGCTTAGTGTGGAACTGGATGGCGCTGTGTGTATGTTCACGGATATTTAGTTATTTTATTAATTGTAATTTATTTGGTTAAATGATTCATAATGTATATAAAAGTAATTAATTACTTGAATAATAGATATGTCCAAGTTATATTTATTAATGTTAGTCTCTCCAAGTTCTCTAGTTCATCATCAACAACCTCATACGTTCTCACTGTTGGGGTCTCCTCTCACTGGGAGAGGGTATGGGCCTTAACCCACCACTCGAACCCAGTGTGGATTGGTGGATATGTGTGAGACTTATGGCTATCTGACATTCAATGTTTTTAAACCGCCCCTGTAGGCCATAAATTTGGCTTAACGACTGCATTGGTATAATTGGTATAATTAACATGCATCCAGTGGTATAATTGGATAAATTACGATTTATTTTTAAATACAGAATAAATTATAAAAATCGCTCTGGCCTGCACTCGAGAAGCCCAAGAGCTAATTAAAAAATATATATCTATAAAAATAGTTTTGATAATGATTATTTTCCAGAATTCATGATTATAAAAAAGTGGTCAGTGTTATCAATAATTTGAAAATCTCGAAAATAACAGTGATTTCGAGTGCAGTTCAGAAAAATATTTATGATTTATGCTTACTTAAAAAGAAACCTATATTGTCCAATTGGACGGCATAAACGTTCTTAACATGCCCACCGAAATACGGAAACACTCGTATTAAAATACTACTAGTGATCACCCGTCTAAGGATAGACGGCGCCAGACATTGCTTAACTTCGACAATCGAAAACGAATATGACTGCGCCACGATTTTAATTACTTGTCAATAAATAAATATTGTTGGACCACTCCAGTCAAAACTAACATGGTTTAGGAATTAGGATCTTAAGTAGTTGTCACTAACTAACCACTTCCCCCTACTTCGCAACTAACTCGATTTACAAATTAAAAACACTAGAGTTTCCAGTGTTTACTTCAACAGGAACTTCAATTAATTTACAGAACGTGTGGGCATGCCTTTAGATACGCTGCAGGGTATGTTGGTGTGCGTTTTAGGCGGAGGATACAACAGGTGCGGGCATCTAGTCTGTAGCCATTCCGTTCGGCGGCCACCGCCACAGCTGACGCTCAGTCGCGCGCCATTACGGATCGAGCGCTCGGCATTTGAATTTCGAAACTTTTGCGACGCCATTTTTTCATTCTGATTTCAAAAATTATTCTCGAAATCTTTTGTTATTTATTGTTATTTTTCCGATTTAATAAACAAATTGTGTGTGTGGTGCCAAGTTCGCGCGTGAAACTCGTAGTGCATCCGTGATCAGGGTTGAATTTTAATTGAATTTTTTAAAATTGAACTTCATACAGATTTTGTGCAGCTGCATCGCTGGAATATTCGTTGTTGGAAGGTATGATGCAGTTAAAATGTTTTTTGTTTATATAAATGTTTATTAATTACTCGTTTATTTTATTTTAATGCGTGCATAATTTTACAAGTCCTTTGATATTTCGTTCGTTATCCAGAATTACGTCTCATCATATCTTTGTCAAAGAGTAATCAAATTGAGATTAATTTAGAGCATCAAGCTAAAACAAAGAGTCAAAATTAATTAAAAATGGACACCTTTTAGGTCCCAGTTTACATTCATAAATTATTCTAAAACTATTTTTCTACGTTCTATACCATACTTAATACGCCATTGTTTTTCTTGGTAGCTTTAATTGAATTGAGTGATTTTTTGTCAGATGGGATTTTTTTTTGTCATGGTAATTACAATGTAAATACTTAAATAACATTATCACCAAGTATTTTAACGCTCTAGGCTATTTTCGGCAACAGTTCCTCGCTAAATAGTTCCGCGCTGAATAAAAAATGGTAATTAATTTACATAAATTTATTTACATTAGGTGATCTTCTTGACGTTATCCAATAAATGTTATGTTTTAAGGAATAAAATATAAAATTTTAATTTTAAAAGGATTTAATTTACAATACAAATTCTTTACAGCATTATTTACAGTATTAATTACAGTATAAATTTGGAAATTAAAAAGGGTACTGGCGGATTTCTCACTGGAAGTGGTTGCCTGGAAGAAAACTTCCAGGCAACCACTGACATAGGAGTAGGAAATATTAATTGCAGGGTAACAAAGCTTAAATGTTACGTTTTCTAATTAAAATTAAAATAGAAAACAGAATATATAAACATAAATATATTATATATAAATAATAAATGTATAGGTATATAACTAGAAACCCATAATATACTTCACTAGATAAATATATGCGTAAAATACTATACAGAAAATCGTGATTATAGCATGTTTTCTACATCTCCACGTAGGTACGGTGGTCCCGGCACCCGCAACAGTTTTCATACTGTAATCAACGACATGCAAAAAATTACGCGCTATTGTCTACATTTTAGTAATAAAAAAAGATGGTAGGAGTCAAGCTTACATAAAATTTTGTGAAGTGTTAAAAATTTTATTTCACTAATAACTTGGCCAGCTACCACCATCTTATATTACAAAATTTCAGACTACATTAGTGATAGTAATCCATGGGATCAAACGGCTCCTCTACACGATATATAAAAATTGTTGTAACCTTTCTAGATTGTAAATGACTGATTGAGAAAAGACAAACCCTCTATTATAAAATCACTGACTATTTGAATAATAAGCAAGCATGGACATAGCTGTTCTGTTCTGTTTAAAAGAGCAACCCTAGAGTTTCTTGCTCGTTCTTCTCTGGGGAGTCAGTTTTGTGCAGCAGTAAATTTAGCAGCAATGAGCAGTAAATTTAAAATATAATATAATATTAATATTAATAGTGACGTTTTCAAGTGATAATTTTATCCTATGAAATAAAATATTTTGATTTGATTTGATTTGATTTGATTTGATCTGAGTTTCTCGCTAGCTCTTCTCAATAGTGGTCGCGTTCCGAGCTAGTGGTAGTTTAAAAAACAAGTGACGTTCATAAGTGCATATTGTATTGCCTATATGAATAAATGATTTTCATTTCATTTCATTATCTAAATCTGCCACCTTCATCTTATATAAACAGCAGTGTTAATAGCATTGTTTTGTTCTGGTTGTCAGAGTTATTAGTTAGTTATGATCATAAACTCAAATAAGATGGGGTTTCCAGGTCTGTACGCTTATATCTTCGGTCTCATCTTTACTTAACATCAGGTGTGATAAGGTCAAGCGCTAACACGTTGCGTGCATAAAAAAAATTCGACATTTTTTTGGCTGTAAACATTTTAGTGATGAAATAATCATACTTATAAAAAATCTTCTTCATTCACGCAAACTAGAGTCTACCAAATGTAACATTCATTATAAAAATATCAAAAATTTCGCTTAATTAACTAAGCTTTAGTTAAATTTTTTATTATACAGAGTGAATTGAAGTCGTGCAATTACCATTAACTGGTGACGCTACTCTTGATTATGAACAACTTTCCCCAAGGAACTAAAGTCGAATTCGATCAAAAAATTTTCGACTACCACAAAGTAAACCATTCTGCAATCACGTCTAGTATGGCGGTCCAACAATTTTCAGCTGATTTTAGCTATGGCTCCTAGTGGGAAGTTGTTCGTAAAAATGGTATTTAGAATAATTGTAATATGAAGTTTTCTTCATTTCTGTCATCGATCGTGCTTAAGATTCCAAATAAAAATTCTAGCTTATTTATTTCACTTTACTTACACATTATACTATTCTATCAACAGCCTTACATGTCCAGGTATTGGAACACAGCCTCCTCTTACTGGGATAGAGTTTGGACCAAAATTCACCAGTGTGGATTTACGTCAGAATAGTGGTCTCTTGTTAATCAGTGTTCGTGCCGACTTTGGCTTAATAACTGCCTTCTATTGAAACAACCGGGACTGATTATTTGACGTACCCTCTGAAGCGCGGAAATACTTGTATCATAACTATAAATTAAAAAATGAAGAAAACCCCTGAAATACTATGTTATAAGAATAAGAATAGTTTATTATGGACGCCACAACACAAATATATCCAACAACTGTTTTACAAGCCGAATTACCTTCGAAAAGGCTGAACCAATTTTCGACAAATATGGCACATATCCAATCCCCTAGTTTATTCTTTAAAATTAAAAAAAAAAACTCACTGAAATCACACTAAGCATTGCTGACTGGACACACAATGCCCTCAAAATACATAACACCTGTCGTTTTCATTGGAGGTTAAAAAGGCATCGAGGTAACTTCGCTAATCGAAAACGAATAAGGTGTGCCGTGATATCCTGATATGATCTAAGCATAAATATTAGTGTGATATAATTTAGCATGAAGTGACAGGGCTGATGACGCACTCAGGACAAAGAGAACGGAACTAATCGCATTGAATTTGTTTTGTCACCTTTTTCATTCTTCCATTATTTGTATTACTTTATACACATACATAATCTCTCGACCATTGCCCAAATAGAGTGGTCAGAGATATCCCAAACATTAGCGTTTGGTCGTTCCAAATATTAAAAATAAATAAATATAAATAAATAAGTAACAGGGGGTGAGCCTATCGCCGTTGAATCGTGCAAGTTTAAGGCATGTATTAATAAACATGTTTGTATGGAGAAAATAGTCTCAATGAAATTCTTCATACAAAACGCCAATTTCATAGGTAAGGACCTAATATAATAAACTATATCGCGTGTGGTCATGCTACCTATGGTGATGTTATTTAGAGATAAAGCCGATGGTAGAATTGCATTTACCTGGAATCCTGAACTTATTTAAGGGACTAGCTATCTTATCTCAATCAGCTGGAACTCAATAATGTTATTAATTTTATGTAACACAAATTCCTCAACGATAAAACAAATATTCAGAACTAATTTCTTTGGCCCCACGTTGAGCATAGCACACTCCTAGGGACGTCATCCCGGAGAGTTTATTTATTTTTATCAGATAAGTGAAATCAGAATGTATCTGCGAATACCTTTTAGTGGCTTTGTTGAAATATTTTATGTAACCTATACGTTTTTATTTCTGGTGTTAGTGTGTGGAATAAAATAATAAAATATAGCGGCAGACTTTGATAAGATTGTGGTAGCTGGACAGGTGGGCGTTTAACAATGACTTTGCACCAACCTAATCTAGTATTAACCCTTAACTACTCCCACGGGGTTCATTTGGACCCCAGGGCAGATTTAAAGTAGTGTCCTTCCTTGAATTTGGAAACTATCTTCTCTACTCGTTTAGTAGCTCCCTAAAACGCTCATTCATTCATAATTCATTTGCATGCGTATTCCATGGTTGCTTTGTTGTATCTGTATCTGCAGTTCAAACGGACGAGGACGTGCGATTTTTGTTGAACCATAGCAAAAACATTTGAAGCGATGTATAGAAATTGACAGACCCGAATGTTCTACGACACCCCCTCCATTAATTTCCAATAGTTTTCGAAATTGTAACGTATGACGTTAACTTATTAATCACTTTAAGACCAACAGACGCTAAGTGTTTATGTTTTTGTTGATTTTTCAGATTCCGAAATAAAAAATTATAATTTTGTAGTAATAGGTACATGCTTCACTTTGATTTTGAAAATGGGGTCCGTAAGAACCCCACGCGAGCATCTATGTAAGCTGCGATTCGAATCCGCGACCATCGTTTTGTAAATATTATTTTATTTATATTACGCCACGGAACCGTTGTAAACATTGATCATTTTTAATCATTTTATTTTTTAAATATTCCTCTCAGAAAACAACTATAGAAATACGATAAATTCTCCCTCGCCGTCTTTATCAGACGATAAAAAGCAGAAGTTCCGAACTGCCATTAGAAATAATATACCTTTCATTCCATAATATATTTGATCACGCAATTTGTAGGAAGCTATTTATTTTGGCCGATTTTATCGGTGTTTTAACACCTTTGCTAGTTTTAAGCACCGTGACAATATTATTATTAACCCCCGATGACAAGCGACGAGTGTTGTGTTATTTAAATTTTGTGTTCAAATGAGCGATTTTCTGACCGCGTACTAGAGTAAAGTTGTAGTGGCTCGATAGATGGCGCTGACAGACGGGGTGACTTTGTTTTAACATTTTATTTTTAATTCTAGACTATCCACGATGTACTAAGCATAAAAAAATTATAGCGATTTGAAAGTCGCTGATTCTTCTTTGGTAGCAGCCACTTCTGCTGAGGGAGACTGAACACCAGTAACACTGCAAAATCCTACCCATTCGTTGCAATATTTTATTATAAATTGAAGTAATTTCCGATTCTCATGAATGCTTATGTTTTTTGTGATGAATTACCCTTTATTTATTATATATTTGATGTCGTTGTGTATGTATATATACAGTCTGTTTCCGGATATATCTTAATATTGGGTGGTGCAATTCAAGTGAGGGTTCTATTATATTACAGGGTTCTGTTATAAACCAGGGCAAAGGTTTTTTTCCATGTTTAAAACGGAAACAGAAACCAAGAAGCGAAAATCAGCTTCAGTGGTACGCCGTGGAAGCGTATGTCCAGAACTGGACTAGGATAGATAGATAAACGTTTATTAGTTTCTCCAGCCACACACATATATTAAATAGTATTTAAAGTAGTAGTAGTTAGTAGTACAAAAGTAGTATTACATAATTTATAGGATAGGATATATAGGCTGATGATAATGAATGTTTTTAGGAAAAATAGAGGTCTTATAAGTATGAAGCGTACATTATGTTTGTATTAGGCAAAAAAGAGTAGGCATATTAGGTAAGTGAAATAGAATTTATTGGCATAGATAGTTTATTTTATTTTTTTACAAAAACGCACGCCCCTGCCTTTGATTAATATGCGACTGGCGGGATTTGTGAGGTTTTTATTATGCGAAATTCAATTGAAATTCATATTTTCTCCAAATTTTTTTTATTTGTTTAATTTAATTATGTAATTATGTGGGATAGGCTATAAACGTGACCGTCAAATGACAGAATTAAAGCTTTATTCGATGATACTTTTGAAAAGAAAAATAAACTATACCATTACCATACCATAATAAATAATACCTTCTATTTCACTTACCTAATGTACCCTAATTTTTTTCCTTACGTCAAAAAAACTCATCCCATAATGAAGTTAAAAGGGAAACTGTGATAGCTAAGTAGACTTTACAAGTGAATGAGTAATAGTCGAAAAACTTATAAAATGTACTTTCCGTTGAACATTCAATCAATCAATCAATCAAATACTCTTTATTGCACAATTAACAAAACATTATTTTTCAATCAAGAAAAAGTCCCCTTCTAAGTCGGCATATTGTGACGGTCAAATTCGGAAGATTACACTGCGCTCCCGACACACATTTGGTTGTTTTTTTTTTCTGTTATGATTACTTATCTATATATTACTATTACAAAGTTGGTATATAAATATAAACTATATCGTATAATTTACTAAATAAAATAATACTCGCGAACTGTCTGTTTCACTCGGAATTGAAGGCTTCCATTTAATTAACATTCGCGTCCTTTTTAATTAAAAGAGAAACCATATCTCCAATCTGAATGTCCTGAAGCACGATTTCACAATTATTCTAATGTAGCGGTCCCTCAAGTATAATAATTTTTTACCGCAAATAACCATGAGTAGAGATTTCAGAGGTCAATGGCCTTGAGTGACTCTAAAAATAACAAAGTTTGTTGGTTTGTTTGTACACTTAATTACACGAGAAAAAATTAATAACACAACAATGGAAATTCACAAGTATGTACAAGGCGAACTTCTCCCATTGAGGGATTTCTTCCAGTTATCATTAGAGTTGCCGAAAGTCAATATGTTGTTAAACAGTAGCATGTCATATGATAATGTATACTTATACTAAATAAACAGGTAATATACCTATACCATCTTTGCCCATGTCCGTTTAATAAATTAAATAAGTTTGATCAAATTTAAATAATAAATAAATATATATCCTCGGACCTGCACACGGCGCCATCTAATTCCACATAAAGCAACTAGGCTTATAATGCGGATACCAATGGTCGATATACTATATAAACACATTGTGAAGGAGTATTATGGTCCTTTTGTCCAGCAGTGGAAGTCTTTCGGCTGATGATTATGGTCTTTGGGGCCAGTTTCGGATGGGACGACCTGCCCCGTAACCCGCGTTTTCAAATTAGACCTCACCTAACCTAACATCAAAATTTTGAGGTCAACAAGCTATTGTACACCTGTTTAAACTATTTATCTGTGTATACTTTTAAGTTGTTCAATAAACAATTTTTCTATTTCATCTTCTTCTATTATGGTATAAAAAAATAAAGTAGGACATGATCTTCTCACGGATATACCAAAATCGTCTTTACAATCTTCATTTGTTAGATCTTTACTTGAGATTCTATGCATATATTTGAAAGCTTACTATTGATAGAGTTAAGTTAAACGATGTGGTGGAAGCCTGATTTCATGAAATGCTTTAGATACATGCTTTAGAGAACAATACCGTGGTACCGTTCCGCAGGCACTGGGAGCAGAAGGACATGCCGACCGCATCTCGCACGATTGACTTGTCACAATCGTCTACAATTATATATTTTCTTTTCTTTATACTATGATCACGATGCTGCTGATATGACGTAATGACTTGATAACTCATTCCAATCAAACCGCCGCCGTGACTCAATGTGTTTACAAATCCGAGGTCGCAGTTTGATCTCCAGCGGGGTACATGTCTAGTACTCGGTTTGGTTGATGGTAGGGTATTTTCAGTATCCGCCTGGCTAGCTACCACCATCTTATTAAAATCTGCAACCAAACAGCACTGTTAATAGCATTGTTGTGCTCCGGTTGTCAGAGATGAGATAGCCAGTCCTCCAAAGCAGATGAGTTTTTAGAGATCAGGTGTTGAGGTCAAGTGCTAACCCGATGTGCAAAAAAAAAACACAATATTACACCGTGTACCTTTACAACAAATTGTCAATTTCATATTTTTTTTTATGCACTACGTCATATTTCGTTAGCCACTCATTTAACCCTCGCCTACGTTATAATGAAGTAGCTATTAATGATGACGTACAGCTATATTCAATGGCATTGTAACGTTGCAACGTAGGGTGGAAATATCGATAAAGTCGAGTCAAGGTCGTGTCTGTGAAGATGGCATTTTTAATAGATAGGAACACTCAAAGTAGTTGATCACCCTTTTCGTATAATTTACAACGATTAAATCTCGCACAAGATTTGTTTTACTTAAGACGGTTTATTCCGTCCAGTGCCGCCCTCGTTCATAAATTAAGATTTCTTATTGAAAATCGAATAAATAAAAAAAAACGCTCTAATTATACAGGGTGAATTTGAATTCGTATAATTCCCATTAACTGGTATGACGCCATTCTTTCCACGAACAAGTTTCCCCAAGGAACCATAGTCGAATTCAATCAAAAAAATTTCGATCACCCATTAAAAGAAAATCATTTTGAAACCACCTTTGGAATGGATGTCCAACAATTTTCGGCTGGTTACTCCACTCCTGATTACGAACAACTTTCCACTAGGAACCATAGCCAAATTCAGCCGAAAATGATTGGAGTTCCCTACTAAAGGTGGTTTCAAAATAGTTTAGTCGGGGAAAGTTGTTCGTGGAAATAGTGGCAGCACCAGTTAATGGGAATTACACGAATTAAATTTCACCGTGTATAATTTTTTTTTAATTATAATTAATTGTTTTTTATTTATTCAGTATTTAAAAAGAAATCTTAATTTATCCAATGAGGGCGCCACTGGTAGGATTAAGCCCTCTTAACATAATGTACAAACTTACAACATATTTGCCAATATTTTGTACATGTATGATAAATTTCTCATCCGACCCATTCATAGGGTTGACCTCAACTTCCGTCCAAGGTAACAGTTTCTCATCAGCGTGCGATAAATTGAATTTATACCAAACATGTTGTCGGAGTATTGTTATTTATTACCCCAGGGTCCCATATGAAGGGTCATGGGGGAAACGAGATGGTACATTTAGTAACATTTCGATCAACCAGTGCTGTTTGCTTTTCCAGTTTTTTCCAATAATTTAATCCCAACTAATATTATAAATGCGAAAGTTTGTGTGTATACCGCTGGACGGATTTGGATGAAATTTGGTTGGTAGATAGATTAGGAGCTGGATTAACATATAAGCAAATTTTTTTGCTGGACCGATTTTGATGAAATATTTCACGCAGATAAAGTCGCGGGCGGAAAGCTAGTATTTGATAATTTTTTTTTTTGATTTTTCACGTTTTTACGCCAATGGGCCTCCTGTAAAGTGTGCATTTCTGTATTTTTCAGAAGGTGAACATTTATTAAACTCTTATTGTTTGGATCACCTAAACACTAATGTTTGGGATAACTTTGAGCATCCCATTTAGGATGACGTTCTTGACGTTATGTATGTAAAGTTCTTGAACTTATTAGTGATTTTTCTCTTGCTTTTATGGTGCAATTTATAGTATCCTCATCTTCCCATAGTTTATATACCTCTAGAAACGACCTACTGCGTCTCTAATCACGTGCGGCAGGGTTCCGTAAATCGATTATACATTTATAAACACAAAGTCACATTTGCACGCGGTTTATGTTGTTTTGGGCTGGTGTGTATTCTATGATTTTTTTACAGACACACATATCGACCCTAAATCATCGATGATTATATGCAATCTAGTAGAGCCGACTTTGCTCTGAAACTTTTACTTTTAAAATCGGTAAAATATATTACTGATACAAGTAAATGTAACATTTTTGAAAATAACAGTTAGCTGACAACCCTACCTTACCGTGAGGGCATGTAACTTTAAAAAAAAATATCATTTTTTAGCTAAATAATTCGTAATCGGATCCCTTTATAGTAAAAGTATTAAAGACAACCCGCAATATTGTTAACGATATCCTACACGATTCGAATAAAAAACCTAAATTTTTTTACATATGTAAAACCATATCAAAATCCAGCTTTTTAGCACTAATAGTCTGCAGCTGGTGGTTAACAGACGGACATAGTGAAGTAAAACTATCATAATGGTGGTTTCATTGTTCACTACGGAATCCTAAAACCGATGATTGATTACAGTTGAAGTTTGTGATTTCTCCTATCCGTCCTTTTCCTTTGCCGGTTTTTGGGTTAAAAACAAAGGAATAAATTATAATAAATTTCAGAATAAACCAACTAAATAGGTTATTATCCTGTAACAAATTTAATTGCGGTGTGTATATTTTTTTTTGTATTTGTATTTGTTTATCTAAAATGTTACAAAGTTATAGTAACAATTATATTATGAATACTAGGTTACCCTAAGGTTTGCGTGGAAGATATCGCTGTTAGCGATAAGGCCGCCTTTTTTGTGCGATTAATGATGTACGCTGTATTTTTCATGTAGCTTTTGTTAATTGTGCAATAAAGAGTATTTGATTGATTGATTGATTGATGAATAATAAAATAAAACTAACCCATTTCTTATTACCGGGCGACATGTTTAGTGTATTGGTTAAAGACCCTGACCGCTAGGTCTAAAGGTCGCGGCTTCGAATCCCGCTAGCTATATCTTTGTATGATGAATATGCACATATTGAGTACCCGAGTTGTGGATGTTTACATCTAGATGACCCGTAATATATTTCCAGAAAAATACGTATTTATGTAATATATCACACTATTCACAACACAAGCGTAGTTGATTAATGTTGAACAAGACGGTGTTGTTGCTTATACCCATGCATATTTCTTCCGTCATATATTTTCTTCGTCAATTCCAAAATATGAAAGTCCTGATTCAGTACCTACGAAAAGTATCTATATAGATCAGGTACAGCTTTTGAACATAAAAATGGCGTCTTGTTTCCGGGATCTAATAAAAAGAATAGAACCAACAAGTCTCTTACGAACTAACGGACTTTACTCTAAATAACTCACCACGTGTGCATTTTTGAATATTATTTCGATCAATCCAGAACCCTGGATGTTATTTCAAACTTTAAAAATTTACACCCAAACGCTTACGCTTATCTGATCTGATCACCCCATTCGAAATGAATATCTCGACATTATGTATATGTCGCAGGCAGATCGTTGAATTAGCCATTTCGTGAAACGCCTAGGCGGATCGTTATGGCGAATATTTCCTACACTATTGGAAACTGCAGTCACTAGAGAGGTTCCCGCATGGGTCTTCTCGTTAGTATTCTAAGCACCCTAACAACCCAAACCGCTCTGAGCACAGTTTCCAATAATGTAGTAAATATCCTCCATACATAACGATACATACAAATGTTCACGCCTGTTTCCCGTTGGGGTAGGCAGAGACTATTGATTTCCACTTGCAACGATCCTGACATACTACTTTTGCTTCTACCACTCTCATCAAATGCTTCATACACGCTCGTCGGTTAGTGTTGACCGCACTTGACATTTTGTGAGTACGTCAGTCACTTGATTGGCGTACGTCCTTTTTGGTCGACTTTAACCGACCCTTCCATTCACGCTTTCGTTATATTTAATCTCCTTTCACTCATTCGTTTTATATGCCCAAACCACAAATACATAACGATCCGCCTAGGTATTTCATGAAATGGCAAACTCAAAGATCAGCCTGCGACATGTATTTTCAAATCGGTTCAGCCGTTCTTGTGTTAAACTGCCACATAAAAATACATAGGCTTAAAAAATCATTCATTAATTAGACATTGTTTTGTGCAAAAATTCACAATTTTACGATTTGGTAAAGGATCCATAATTTTAGTATACCCAAGTAAGAGCCACATGTCTATAGACGGCCCGATCATTTTCGTCGCGTGTTGATTTATGAAGTAGCTACTAAGAATTTTAATCACAAGAAATGGAGTTTTAAAGCTTTGGCATGTTTCTTTGAAATATAAGAGGCGAAAACGTTCATAATATAAAATTTTGAAGCAATATTGTAATTATAATGTTACAAAATATATACAGGGTGAATTTGAATTCGTGTAATTCCCATTACTAAAACTGGTGACGCTGTAACGCCCCCCCCCTGAATTAATACGACGGCCCGACATAGACACGTCTAACGCCTTGAAAAAGGTGTTAATAAAGATAGAAAGGGACTCGAACCCTCTCACAATTGAATATATGAAGAATTGGCCAAATGGTGTGATCGTCTAGTGATAGGCAGGACTCTACGTTGTGTTGTGTATGTAGTAACCAGCTAGTTCTTTGTATGAGGTATGTGTAATACAGTCTGAATGCCTAATGGGAGCGTAGGTACATTGATATATAAGAAGTCAAGTAAATATTCATGCAAGTAATTTCAATTGAACTAGGATACAAAATATCTTTCAGTAGGGCATATAGTATACATACATATAATAGATAGGTATAAAACGTAGGTAAATAGATATATAGGATAGATAAATAGCATATATAAATAAATAAGTGGTATTAATAAGTAGTATATAATAAGAAAAATGGGTATTTAGGAATAACATAAAGCAGGCAGCCTCCTAGGTACAGAAAACAGCAGAATTAAGTAGGTATAGTTAGAGCTATTAATTGTACCAGGAGTCAACCGCCAGGGTTAGGGTTAGGGTGCCAAGTGAGCTCCAGCCATGCGCCCAAGACGAGTGAAGGTCAACCACAAATAACCTCCCCCTGATTAGATGAGAGTATGATAAGCCTTACGGCTGAGATGTAACAGACATGTAAACACATCTGAGACATGAATATGGTTTGGTGGAAAAGAGACTAGCCCAGATCCAAATAAGTTGAAGTTAATTTAATTAGAAGGATGCTTTATCCAATCTAATTGATAGGTGTTGTTAGACTTCATAACTGGCCAACATGGACACAGTTGTAGTGGGTAACCATTCAGAGTGCCTGGACACAACTGAATCATTACAAAAGTAGGGTCGAAAGCATAAATGCAAGCGACAATTTGAAGATTTACCTTTCAGAATTAGTAAGTCGATGGTCAAGGAAGGTACAGTTATCAGCCCTGAAGGTCTGTGAGTACAGTTCAATGAAAGCGCTAGCACATAAAATGTGAGCGACTTAAGCCAGAGAAGGTACATCATCAGAACCCAATCAAGAAGCAGAAGGTGGTACAATCCAGGACGGTCAGTTAACCATTCCTCAAGGATTTTAGTGACGATACATAGTCCGCCGCCAAGCAGAAGATGTATTAACAGTAGGAATCATAAATAGCAGACCTAGAGCCAGTATCTCAATGAACCTCCTCCTAGGGTCGTAACCCATAGGTATCAACAGTTGCTTACATGATCAACCTTTGCCCCGTAACGGAAGGCTAATATGATTAAATAAATAAATAGGATCAGCAAGCGCGCTATGAGCAAGCTGATAAGTAGTAGTAGTAGATTGGTAGAAGCAGTAGATGTACATGCTCTCCAGCCATGAAGTCAACAAGCCATCAATCAGTTTGAATATTTATTATAAATAAAATTCAAATTAAAATAAGTTTGTATGAAATAGAAGTTATATTGAAATAGATACCTAGTAATAAAATTAGTATTTGCAATTAGGCTATCCAGTGGGGTTTAAGGGTAATGATAGAACTGGGAAGGTTCTATCTGCTGTGGGATAAAATAAAACAACTCTTTATTTAATACCTGATGGAGTTAAACTCCCCGATACCTTTAGATGATGTTATAATATTGGATCCAGCATAAGAGTGAGCTGGTCGAGCGTGGCTCATATTAATGAGAACACACATCTACAAGAGGACAGTTGACCAATGCAGAGTATTGGATACCCCCCAGCACAATACGCTGCATTAGCTAGAGAATAACTGCATGGAAGTGCTTCATCTAGTCCGCAAGCGGAGGTAAGAGTCAGCCCAGCTATATACTTAGATAAGCAAGACAATCCATCCAAACGCCTCACTTCGTTCCACTAACGGTGGATACCATTGCATCCGGCCCCGGTATTGGACAAAAGGTCGTAGACGGTGAAGATAGACAATTATGCATATGTAAGTATTGGTTAAAAAATGACATGAGACGTAATAAGGAGAACCAAGGAAACTACGTAATATAGTTCCCCTATGTTTGCCCGATTCAATCCCAGCATTAATACAATTCCAAGGTATAACCATATAGCCAGCCTGGTATAGCTGGACATAAAGCCATAACAGGGAACGCCATACCAACCGGTTTTCCATACAGAAACTCCCAGAAGGGAAAACTACGAATAAAACACCGTCGATATTTACCACTCTAGACCAGGGTACTTTGCTGGATTATTGTAACAAGGAAACCTTTAACCAATTTACCTCACAAATGATGAAACATTGAGCAATGTTTAAGTACTCGATATTGCATCACCAGCTACTTAGAATAAAACAACTTCTGTACCCCATTCCACAGCTCTGCACTTGGTTAGTTCTTTCTTTCCTCATGCAGGTCTGGGAACTTCGCCAGATAGAGAATACCTCGCCTTCACGACTGCATTCGGCATTATTCATTAATGTATTCATAAAACTGAACTTTCATTTACTTTGCCTCATGCAGAACGCGAAAACTACTCAATTATGGTTTTGGAAATATTTGGGATAGATTTTAGGTTAGGTTAGGCGGCATTGGCCGATTATAGATAAATATCAGTAGATACATAAATTACATAGATACGTAGAGCATAAATATATGGGGGTAAATACTTAAAAACATAAATTATGATATACCTAGATAAAAATGGAGTTAGTTTAAATACATCTCCTAACAGAACAGAGAAAGAGAAAGACAAAAGGAAAACATAAGAATTAGGGGTCAATAGGCGAGTCAAAATAGGGTCTTCTAAATTATAAGATATCTTTAGAACTGGTATAAATAAATGTATTAAATTGTGTGGGCTATAAAATAAAAATGGATATTAAATAAATTGCTTAGATGGGTATAATAGTAATATTATAAATAAATTAGCCAATATATAAACAAATATGGAACCGGGTTCCGTAAGCGTGTGAGCACATGTAAAATACATTTTCTAAATCATAAAAACCACAGGCATAAATAAATTCGCTCAGCATAAAATTAGGGGTCGTTTCGTGAAATAAAAATGGGTTCCCTACAAAATATCCCTAACACAATCCTATGGCCCTTTTACATATAAAATCACTCTCAAACCTGACGTCTAGAGACTGATCGTCTCAGACGCAATTTCCCTCGTTGTAGCTGAAAAATAAGCACAAACATCACATTAAAGGCCATAATTTCCCTTCAGGGAACACTTTTTCACACACGAAAGCACGTGTATAAAAAAAATCACTGAACGCATGTCCTAAGCTAGGCCCTAGGAATCTGCTTCCTACAACGATTTCGCGTACTTTTATACTGGTATACGGCGTTGGTTCTTATAAAAAAGTTCCAACAAACGCTAAATTCGCCCGAAAAGCTACAAAACTGGAATAAACCCTGATCTAAACGTAATCGCGTCATCAGCTAACGCCACGGGAGGCTCGAAAAGCTGGTAAACGCGGCGGAATCTGTTCAGGCTGGAGGCAGCATGGCTGATCAGATATACTTACGGCGCGACGGGCAGGACTGCATTACGACCTGTCTACCTCTGTGATTTCTACGAGAATTCTCGAAAAAATGACGCGCGGTGGGTTTTATACTCACGCCAAATTCTCCGATTTTTAATATTTTCCTACTCTCGATGTTAGCCGATCTGCATACACCGCCTTTTCGGTGACCTTCATCTGATTTTCTGCTAGTGAAGCGTAAATTTCTCGATAACTTTCATTCGAATTTCCATAAGAACGATTTGCAGTCCGTGGCCTATTAATATTGTCCTATTTCTTATTTGGAGCCCAAAGCTGCGCTCCACCAGCTGATAACATCAGATCTTTTATTAAGCAGGTATCTTAGGCAAAATCTATTTTAAGAGCATTCCATAGACAAACTCTATCGACGTTTTTTTTATGTGTTCTAACTTTACCCTCATCATTAGTTGAAAGACGCAGGGAAGGGGTACCTGTCAGCCATCTTTAAAATCTCAAATTCACGTTTCTCATTGGTGGAGCCGTAATCTCTGCGCTCCCATTGGCTAACCCCGAATTTTCCCTTAATCTGTGGCGCCCGATAAATGGGACTGTGCTTCCCATTTCGAGTGAACTATCTAATTTTTAGATTGAACCTTTCTAATGTTTGTTTACATTTGCTTGTTTACATTTGTAAATTTACTGAAAACGCCGCATTCCATCACGTTTTCGCTATACATAATAGCTTACTGGATTCGTCAGGAAACTGTCTTCACTTCAGATATTAAGTGCAACTTTTCCCACCGATGTTTTGGGATGATAATCGTTATGCAATTTAAGGTGTGTCATATTTTCTTTATTACGATAACTCAGGTTAAATTCTTAGATTTCATCTTTAAATCTACTTATTACCATGCAGAATTAACTACCTTGGGTTAATTTAGGCAAAGGAATTTGTTATAAAATCAAAGTTTAAGTCTAACCTATAACCTCAGCTTTCTTCGGTATTTCTGCATACAATCTGCTATTTACGACACATTACGTATGAAGGATTGCAAGCTTTACCTAACAATGTACAACTTTATCTGTTTCAGACCTATTTTCAAAAGATATGGACCTAAAATGTTCTCCCAAAATGGAAACCCTAGTACTTGCTACAAATCCTAAACAACAACTCTGAATTCAATTCTTACACCAAGGAGCATTGGAAACATTCACCAGGTACTACTTATTACTATAATTTGAAAGCTAACCTAAATATAGATGAGAAATTCTTAAAATGAAATTTTCAATAAAGTGATAATTTCCCTGTCATTCCCTACTCTGCTTATCAAAGTTTATAACAGATTCATACTTTAAATAGGCCCTACTCAATCCCTAGGCATAGAATTCTTTAGTACATTTGTTCATATCAAATCTCATATAAGAAAATTCAACCTTTGTAATTCATAATATTTGGTTCTCCGAGCTACCAACCTTGACATTTGTGATTTTTGATTTATATCAATCTTACTTGGAAATTGATATCGAATTATGTGTAACTGCATCTTACATAGCTAACGCAGAACTACTACAGAGGTAGGCCCTGTAATTCCTGAATAGATAGCGAATATTACCTAAAATCTAAATGTCTAAATTACCTAATTCAATATTTTTATTTACCTTTGTTACAGTGATTATGGCTAAAAGAATTGAACGTGACCGCTTCCTCAACCATCCAGAAGCCCTAAGGAAACATTAATACATAGAATACTGGAATTCAACAGGAAATTCAAGGAATTTATTTATAAATCATACAAAATGTGAATGCAGTATGAAAGGAGAACTACCTACTTCAATTTATATTTGAATAAATCAGTGGTGTGTCCATATTTATGTTAATTTGTATTTTCTTGTGTATTGTAGATAATTTCCTGTATTATTCATGAAAATATAATTGCTATGGTGAAACCTTTATTCAGTTTCAATTTACCGTAGTTCCATTACAGAATAAGAGATGGCAGTGATTCTCATAAAAGATAATAACCCCAACAAATAAGAGATGGCGTTGATTCTCAAATAAGATAATAGCACCAACGTGTAAGAGATGGTGCTGATGACACCTTGACGTCTATTCGATAAAAGATGGCAGTAGACAACAAATTATTCAATTATTCGTAATACTTTTATCTAACAAGAACGTAAAATAAATCTACAACCCTAATCTATTAGTATCTATAGTGTAAAGTGAAACCCTACACTGCACTAACATTTAAGTTCTTTTTCATAGATTGATTATTGATCCGTTGTATCGCTATTCACCACTAGATGGCATTACCAGTTTCAAAATTGAAGTATCTTTGATTAAATAGACTCTACATTAAGGCACATTATTATAGTTGTGAGACGTTGTTCCGTCACAGTTCGCCCCCTGAATTATCACGGAGTTTACCGGAGGTATAATTCACCAATTTCATAAGTCTTACAACTTAATAGAAGTTAGTGGTGGGAGAAGTGAGGTGGAATGAAAATAAAACCATATATTGTATTAACCTACGAGAATAGCCACCCTACACCCCATCATCCACATGTATTAAGCCAGCGCTTTAAAAGAAAATATTTAAACAGAATCAAAGTATATATAATGACGAACAAAATTTAAATTTTTATTGAATTCTTACTTAAAATATATCAATGTGATATGAATGACCAAAAAGAAATGCAATTCTCCCAAAAAGCGCCCCAATAGATGTGCTTGAGCCATTCCCCGACCCGACATTTTATTCTTTCAAGTAATACAACAGTTTTAAACAAGCTGAACAATGCCAGCATACAATAATAATATGTAGTACTACATACCATATGCTTACAACAATATATTTTTAGTAAGAGAACCTTATCTGAATTTAAGTAAGACGAGTTAGGCGACTGCTACTAGAATGTTACTCTTACAATAATGTAGTAATATACGTTATGTAGCCCATGATACAAAATAAGACAGTGAATTAAATAATTTATAAATGCTAAGATAATGCAAACTTATGTCACAGTTTCATAAAATGTAATAATTTTCCTTACGAGGCTTGCAATTAGTAGTAATCTAAATAATTAAAAATCACGAAGAGATCAACGGAGTATAAATAGGTATAGGTACCTACTATATGGAATACAATGATAAGTGATTAATGGAATTGTTAATAAATTAATAACATTAAGAATTTTATAAGTATACATTGCTAAAACCAGAAAAGGCTTAAGTTATTTATATGTCCTTTGTCAAATTAGTTTAAACTATCAGAATTATTATTGTCATTAGATGATTCATTTATAATCTTGTCAGTAATATTAACGACGTTAGTTTCAGCAACACGGCTAGCCTGACGCTCTGGTGGACTGTTGTACTGTTTCTTGCGATTGACGTAGTTCCCGCTAACACGTTGACCTTGAACTCCAGAAGTGATAGGAGTCTGCTGATGACCGTTGTGTTGCGTAGAACTAGGTTGATTGTAGCCCTGATGCTGATGACTTGAGATGCTCTGCCTGTTGATGTCATCCAACTTGCGTAAAAATTCGGTGGCTTCAAGCATTGATGTACACCGGCTCGTAGTCCACGCGTACTGAACGTCCTTCGGGAAGTGATGTATGATGTCGTTGATAAGCTGTTTTTCTGGCATTGGGTAAGTTAGCATCTTAGCTTGTCCGCATAGAGATATGAAATGACCCAACATGGTGGAGTTTGCGCTATCCCAAACGTTATGTACTATTTTCCTTCTTAGCTCATTCTGCTCTGCTTCTCCCCAATATGTATCCAGAAAATCGCCCTTGAAGTCCTCAAAATGGGACCATCTATCCTTGTAAATCCGTGCCCAATTCCGAGTTTCACCTTCCAAGCACTCGATGATTAGATCGATGACATTTCCAGCACCAGGTAGAACCTTCCTTAAGTAAGCAGACATGTCCTCAATAAACGTCACAGGATGTTTATTTTTATTGGGGTATTTTGGCTTCTCGACGTTGAGTTGAGGTACGGGGTAATATGTTGCCGTAGCTATAGGATGGGCAGTCGGGAAGACACCTGATGGCAAGGGCGCTGAACATCCAGGAGACGTGTCCTGACTGCTCGTACCACCAACTTCACTGTTAGGGCCGGTAGATGAAATAGCCCTAATCTTGTCCTCCAGCTGGCCAATCTTGAGGTTAATAATTCCAACAGATTGACGCATCATCTTGGTCATATACTGTATGGGATTAATCTTAGGTCTTAGAGGGGTCTGTGGTTCGGTGGAAGAACCAGAGACCGGATTAGCCATGGTCCTGCGAATACCACGAGCGTGGGCTGCCTTGGATTTTGTCCTTTCCTTCGGCATATTGATCCACGATATCCACTTGAACACACAAGTCACTGATTCACTAATGTCCTACGTTAGGATATACCTACGTTTTCGAAGAACGAAAATATTTATGGACGAATTGCAATCACTAATCACTGAATCATTAAAATAAATCTAATTAAATTTAATAAAATAAGAGAGAGAAAAAAAAATAATTAAGGCGTTAAGTACTGAATTAAGTTATTATGAAATGAAGGAAATATAAAAATGACTAACACTAAATACTGTTCAAATTAGAACCAATTGTTTTTACACTGTACACTTCACTTTATGGTATGTAATCCTTCACTTAGGTAGATAGGTATTTTATTTTATTTCCTGAAAGCCAAAGAATGTTGTTAGAAGTGCCACTACCAGGGCTAGGTCACACAAGGTAGTGTGCCAAAGCCCTAGAATAGATATTGATAATATATAAATTACGAAAACGAAAAGGTCGACTCGAAATAGAAATTAACAAAGTAGGCCTTACTATAAACTCACCTACCCTGCATAAACGCAGTAATTATAACTTATTCGTAAAACCACATAAATAGTTGTAAACAACTAAGTAGGTTCGCAAAACCATAAACGTCGTTATCTTACCACCAGCACAGAATAATTAATAGTACTAAAGGTACCACCAGCAAAGCGTGATTGACTACCAGTGTCCAACCTTTCTATTTAGAATACCTATTTGTATCCCTCATACATAACGGAGGTATGTGTACGGTAGGGTACGGTAACGTGAGTAAAATAAACAAAAATAAAAACATTCGTTGCGGACTATGGTAAACTGTACTATCCATATATTCCGAATTTCTGAATAAATACTACCTATAATGATAACAGAATTCTACCATAACCTCATTTCTCAAACTGGTACGATATTTAAACCTAACTATAGGTTTTATGAAGTGTAAATAATATTAACTGTAAACTCTGGTACTTCAATACGATAAATAAAGTTAACTCATTAAAAATCCGAACCCTTCCGCAAAAATTGTCATATGAATGTATACCAAATTCCTTTGCCTCATAACCAAGTGCAGGAAAAAAGAAACCCGATATTCCAGGCCAGGAAGTGCCTGTGTTACCAAAAAAGAACTAAAACCGAAACTTTATGGAATTTTATTTCTTAACGGACTGCGAGTTTAGAATGTATTGTTTAGAAAGTAAGAATTAGAATGAATGATTTTGAACCTGTAAGTGACACATAAAATTAAATGATTAGATTATAGCACACAATAAAGGAAGCAAGAACCTAGATAGGGAAACATGCACACAAATAAATAGTAAATACACGTTTAGCACTCTAGTTTTGTCATATAAATTACAACTGATATTTCGATCAACCTAATAACATAAAGCAATTTATAATTTAGGAAATTTTAAAAAAATGGAAAAACAAAATTACGACTCTTTTGCGGATTTTTGAATTATAATAATGGCAACACCAAACCAACAATGTCAAGTTAGCTTGACAAAGAAAAAATTAAGCAAAGCTATAAAACGTAATTTTATCGGATGGAGTGACAGTATTTAAAGGAAAATCCACTAAACATACCCACTGCTGGGATATCTACGAAATATTGGAGAAGAAATACACAATCTCAATCAAAAACTCGCCCCCCATCACTTCAGACCGCAGTGGATTTGAGTTACATTGTAATTCAATATCCTGTAAACAGGTAAGATCCTATTTCTTCAAACTCATCCTCTTGCTACGTCCTGTTCCATAGCCTTTTGTTAAAATATGTGTTTATACAGCTCATCACTAAAAGCACAATGCTGAATTTCCTATCACCTGATCTAATGTTTGTTTGCACGCTTTTTAATGCTAAATCTTTGTTTTGTTGCAGCAATGCATGCGTGTGGTGTATGCTAAGCTAAAGAGTTCTAACAACTATGCATTAGTAATAACAAGCTTGAATAATGGAAGATGTATGAATAGCTAGCTAACAAGAACCCACTGGCTAAGAAACCTCACTGCAGAATGAAAATTTGTGCACCCTAGTTCTAAGTGCTTTGTGTGAATTACCTATGTGGAAGACAAGTGATAAAATTAATAAGAAAGTGCTTTACATTTGTTTAATTAGTTGGTAAATAAAATGAAAAGAAGAGCGTTCATATTACACCTGCATGTCGGATACTACTTATTTTAACTGTAATGTTCCTTACTAATATGTATGAAGGTAAGCTATAGAATTGGGAAGTCACAAAGACTCGCCCCCAGGCTCTGAATCAACTGAAGTAGGCATCCTAGGTAGAAAATTAGAGAACACAAAAATCTAAAACTAGAATAAATAAATGACCACATCAAGTACAGTACAGTGAGCGAATTATCGCCCCCCGTGCTAATCAGCTATATTACACATTTGAGACCCCATTCCATTTCACATAAGCATCAAATTGTGACTGATAACAGTCTACTAAATAGGCATTAACTCTAGATAGGTATCCAGACGAATGGCAGGTCATACATCCTGGTCAAGGCCACCCATATTGTAACGCCCCCCCCCTGAATTAATACGACGGCCCGACATAGACACGTCTAACGCCTTGAAAAAGGTGTTAATAAAGATAGAAAGGGACTCGAACCCTCTCACAATTGAATATATGAAGAATTGGCCAAATGGTGTGATCGTCTAGTGATAGGCAGGACTCTACGTTGTGTTGTGTATGTAGTAACCAGCTAGTTCTTTGTATGAGGTATGTGTAATACAGTCTGAATGCCTAATGGGAGCGTAGGTACATTGATATATAAGAAGTCAAGTAAATATTCATGCAAGTAATTTCAATTGAACTAGGATACAAAATATCTTTCAGTAGGGCATATAGTATACATACATATAATAGATAGGTATAAAACGTAGGTAAATAGATATATAGGATAGATAAATAGCATATATAAATAAATAAGTGGTATTAATAAGTAGTATATAATAAGAAAAATGGGTATTTAGGAATAACATAAAGCAGGCAGCCTCCTAGGTACAGAAAACAGCAGAATTAAGTAGGTATAGTTAGAGCTATTAATTGTACCAGGAGTCAACCGCCAGGGTTAGGGTTAGGGTGCCAAGTGAGCTCCAGCCATGCGCCCAAGACGAGTGAAGGTCAACCACAAATAACCTCCCCCTGATTAGATGAGAGTATGATAAGCCTTACGGCTGAGATGTAACAGACATGTAAACACATCTGAGACATGAATATGGTTTGGTGGAAAAGAGACTAGCCCAGATCCAAATAAGTTGAAGTTAATTTAATTAGAAGGATGCTTTATCCAATCTAATTGATAGGTGTTGTTAGACTTCATAACTGGCCAACATGGACACAGTTGTAGTGGGTAACCATTCAGAGTGCCTGGACACAACTGAATCATTACAAAAGTAGGGTCGAAAGCATAAATGCAAGCGACAATTTGAAGATTTACCTTTCAGAATTAGTAAGTCGATGGTCAAGGAAGGTACAGTTATCAGCCCTGAAGGTCTGTGAGTACAGTTCAATGAAAGCGCTAGCACATAAAATGTGAGCGACTTAAGCCAGAGAAGGTACATCATCAGAACCCAATCAAGAAGCAGAAGGTGGTACAATCCAGGACGGTCAGTTAACCATTCCTCAAGGATTTTAGTGACGATACATAGTCCGCCGCCAAGCAGAAGATGTATTAACAGTAGGAATCATAAATAGCAGACCTAGAGCCAGTATCTCAATGAACCTCCTCCTAGGGTCGTAACCCATAGGTATCAACAGTTGCTTACATGATCAACCTTTGCCCCGTAACGGAAGGCTAATATGATTAAATAAATAAATAGGATCAGCAAGCGCGCTATGAGCAAGCTGATAAGTAGTAGTAGTAGATTGGTAGAAGCAGTAGATGTACATGCTCTCCAGCCATGAAGTCAACAAGCCATCAATCAGTTTGAATATTTATTATAAATAAAATTCAAATTAAAATAAGTTTGTATGAAATAGAAGTTATATTGAAATAGATACCTAGTAATAAAATTAGTATTTGCAATTAGGCTATCCAGTGGGGTTTAAGGGTAATGATAGAACTGGGAAGGTTCTATCTGCTGTGGGATAAAATAAAACAACTCTTTATTTAATACCTGATGGAGTTAAACTCCCCGATACCTTTAGATGATGTTATAATATTGGATCCAGCATAAGAGTGAGCTGGTCGAGCGTGGCTCATATTAATGAGAACACACATCTACAAGAGGACAGTTGACCAATGCAGAGTATTGGATACCCCCCAGCACAATACGCTGCATTAGCTAGAGAATAACTGCATGGAAGTGCTTCATCTAGTCCGCAAGCGGAGGTAAGAGTCAGCCCAGCTATATACTTAGATAAGCAAGACAATCCATCCAAACGCCTCACTTCGTTCCACTAACGGTGGATACCATTGCATCCGGCCCCGGTATTGGACAAAAGGTCGTAGACGGTGAAGATAGACAATTATGCATATGTAAGTATTGGTTAAAAAATGACATGAGACGTAATAAGGAGAACCAAGGAAACTACGTAATATAGTTCCCCTATGTTTGCCCGATTCAATCCCAGCATTAATACAATTCCAAGGTATAACCATATAGCCAGCCTGGTATAGCTGGACATAAAGCCATAACAGGGAACGCCATACCAACCGGTTTTCCATACAGAAACTCCCAGAAGGGAAAACTACGAATAAAACACCGTCGATATTTACCACTCTAGACCAGGGTACTTTGCTGGATTATTGTAACAAGGAAACCTTTAACCAATTTACCTCACAAATGATGAAACATTGAGCAATGTTTAAGTACTCGATATTGCATCACCAGCTACTTAGAATAAAACAACTTCTGTACCCCATTCCACAGCTCTGCACTTGGTTAGTTCTTTCTTTCCTCATGCAGGTCTGGGAACTTCGCCAGATAGAGAATACCTCGCCTTCACGACTGCATTCGGCATTATTCATTAATGTATTCATAAAACTGAACTTTCATTTACTTTGCCTCATGCAGAACGCGAAAACTACTCAATTATGGTTTTGGAAATATTTGGGATAGATTTTAGGTTAGGTTAGGCGGCATTGGCCGATTATAGATAAATATCAGTAGATACATAAATTACATAGATACGTAGAGCATAAATATATGGGGGTAAATACTTAAAAACATAAATTATGATATACCTAGATAAAAATGGAGTTAGTTTAAATACATCTCCTAACAGAACAGAGAAAGAGAAAGACAAAAGGAAAACATAAGAATTAGGGGTCAATAGGCGAGTCAAAATAGGGTCTTCTAAATTATAAGATATCTTTAGAACTGGTATAAATAAATGTATTAAATTGTGTGGGCTATAAAATAAAAATGGATATTAAATAAATTGCTTAGATGGGTATAATAGTAATATTATAAATAAATTAGCCAATATATAAACAAATATGGAACCGGGTTCCGTAAGCGTGTGAGCACATGTAAAATACATTTTCTAAATCATAAAAACCACAGGCATAAATAAATTCGCTCAGCATAAAATTAGGGGTCGTTTCGTGAAATAAAAATGGGTTCCCTACAAAATATCCCTAACACAATCCTATGGCCCTTTTACATATAAAATCACTCTCAAACCTGACGTCTAGAGACTGATCGTCTCAGACGCAATTTCCCTCGTTGTAGCTGAAAAATAAGCACAAACACATCACATTAAAGGCCATAATTTCCCTTCAGGGAACACTTTTTCACACACGAAAGCACGTGTATAAAAAAAATCACTGAACGCATGTCCTAAGCTAGGCCCTAGGAATCTGCTTCCTACAACGATTTCGCGTACTTTTATACTGGTATACGGCGTTGGTTCTTATAAAAAAGTTCCAACAAACGCTAAATTCGCCCGAAAAGCTACAAAACTGGAATAAACCCTGATCTAAACGTAATCGCGTCATCAGCTAACGCCACGGGAGGCTCGAAAAGCTGGTAAACGCGGCGGAATCTGTTCAGGCTGGAGGCAGCATGGCTGATCAGATATACTTACGGCGCGACGGGCAGGACTGCATTACGACCTGTCTACCTCTGTGGTTTCTACGAGAATTCTCGAAAAAATGACGCGCGGTGGGTTTTATACTCACGCCAAATTCTCCGATTTTTAATATTTTCCTACTCTCGATGTTAGCCGATCTGCATACACCGCCTTTTCGGTGACCTTCATCTGATTTTCTGCTAGTGAAGCGTAAATTTCTCGATAACTTTCATTCGAATTTCCATAAGAACGATTTGCAGTCCGTGGCCTATTAATATTGTCCTATTTCTTATTTGGAGCCCAAAGCTGCGCTCCACCAGCTGATAACATCAGATCTTTTATTAAGCAGGTATCTTAGGCAAAATCTATTTTAAGAGCATTCCATAGACAAACTCTATCGACGTTTTTTTTATGTGTTCTAACTTTACCCTCATCATTAGTTGAAAGACGCAGGGAAGGGGTACCTGTCAGCCATCTTTAAAATCTCAAATTCACGTTTCTCATTGGTGGAGCCGTAATCTCTGCGCTCCCATTGGCTAACCCCGAATTTTCCCTTAATCTGTGGCGCCCGATAAATGGGACTGTGCTTCCCATTTCGAGTGAACTATCTAATTTTTAGATTGAACCTTTCTAATGTTTGTTTACATTTGCTTGTTTACATTTGTAAATTTACTGAAAACGCCGCATTCCATCACGTTTTCGCTATACATAATAGCTTACTGGATTCGTCAGGAAACTGTCTTCACTTCAGATATTAAGTGCAACTTTTCCCACCGATGTTTTGGGATGATAATCGTTATGCAATTTAAGGTGTGTCATATTTTCTTTATTACGATAACTCAGGTTAAATTCTTAGATTTCATCTTTAAATCTACTTATTACCATGCAGAATTAACTACCTTGGGTTAATTTAGGCAAAGGAATTTGTTATAAAATCAAAGTTTAAGTCTAACCTATAACCTCAGCTTTCTTCGGTATTTCTGCATACAATCTGCTATTTACGACACATTACGTATGAAGGATTGCAAGCTTTACCTAACAATGTACAACTTTATCTGTTTCAGACCTATTTTCAAAAGATATGGACCTAAAATGTTCTCCCAAAATGGAAACCCTAGTACTTGCTACAAATCCTAAACAACAACTCTGAATTCAATTCTTACACCAAGGAGCATTGGAAACATTCACCAGGTACTACTTATTACTATAATTTGAAAGCTAACCTAAATATAGATGAGAAATTCTTAAAATGAAATTTTCAATAAAGTGATAATTTCCCTGTCATTCCCTACTCTGCTTATCAAAGTTTATAACAGATTCATACTTTAAATAGGCCCTACTCAATCCCTAGGCATAGAATTCTTTAGTACATTTGTTCATATCAAATCTCATATAAGAAAATTCAACCTTTGTAATTCATAATATTTGGTTCTCCGAGCTACCAACCTTGACATTTGTGATTTTTGATTTATATCAATCTTACTTGGAAATTGATATCGAATTATGTGTAACTGCATCTTACATAGCTAACGCAGAACTACTACAGAGGTAGGCCCTGTAATTCCTGAATAGATAGCGAATATTACCTAAAATCTAAATGTCTAAATTACCTAATTCAATATTTTTATTTACCTTTGTTACAGTGATTATGGCTAAAAGAATTGAACGTGACCGCTTCCTCAACCATCCAGAAGCCCTAAGGAAACATTAATACATAGAATACTGGAATTCAACAGGAAATTCAAGGAATTTATTTATAAATCATACAAAATGTGAATGCAGTATGAAAGGAGAACTACCTACTTCAATTTATATTTGAATAAATCAGTGGTGTGTCCATATTTATGTTAATTTGTATTTTCTTGTGTATTGTAGATAATTTCCTGTATTATTCATGAAAATATAATTGCTATGGTGAAACCTTTATTCAGTTTCAATTTACCGTAGTTCCATTACAGAATAAGAGATGGCAGTGATTCTCATAAAAGATAATAACCCCAACAAATAAGAGATGGCGTTGATTCTCAAATAAGATAATAGCACCAACGTGTAAGAGATGGTGCTGATGACACCTTGACGTCTATTCGATAAAAGATGGCAGTAGACAACAAATTATTCAATTATTCGTAATACTTTTATCTAACAAGAACGTAAAATAAATCTACAACCCTAATCTATTAGTATCTATAGTGTAAAGTGAAACCCTACACTGCACTAACATTTAAGTTCTTTTTCATAGATTGATTATTGATCCGTTGTATCGCTATTCACCACTAGATGGCATTACCAGTTTCAAAATTGAAGTATCTTTGATTAAATAGACTCTACATTAAGGCACATTATTATAGTTGTGAGACGTTGTTCCGTCACAACGCTACTCTTGATTACGATCAATTTTCTCCAAGGAACCATAGTCGAATTTGATCAAGAAAATTTCGATTACCCATATAAAGTAAACCATTTTGCAACCACTTTTAGTATGCAAGTCCAACAATTTTCGGCTGATTTCGGGTAGAGTTCCAGTCGCCAGTAAACAGGAATTACAGGAATTAAATTTCACACTGAATTTTATTAACGAATACACAGACAAGGAACCCATAAATATTTGAAGTTTTTTTTTTATGCACCACGGGTTAGCACTTGACCTCAATCACACCTGATGTTAAGTGAAGATGGGCCGAAGGTGAAAGCGTACTGACCTGGACACCCAAATATTTGGGGAACTGGCTGTCCTATCTCTGACAACCGGAACACAACAATGCTATTAACATTGCTGTTTGGCGGCAGATTTAGATAAGATGGTGGTAGCTAGCCAGGCGGACATTTAAAATGCCCTACCACCAACCAAACCGAGAACTAAACATGTACCCCGGTAAGGATCGAACCCGCTACCTTCGATTCGTAAACCCTATGTTGTTTACATTGAGCCATGGAGGCGGTTTAACGCTAAATGTATGTGATTAACATCATCATAGCAGCCACAGGACGTCCACTGGTGAACATAGGCCTCCTCCATTGATTTCCAGAGCGTCCGGTTGGAAGTAGCTAGCATACAGCGGCTTCCCAAGACCTTGTGAATTAACATCCTACTCTGCATTTGCCGATGCTTGATCTCCACTCGAGAACTGTAATGCCCCTCCGGCCATCAGTTCTCCGAGGTTGTCATGCCCATGATGTATTTAAACGATCATTAATCGGGAATGATCGACGCAAGTATCTACTCACTATTAACGCCGTTTAATCGTGTGAAATTTAGAGGTGCCTGTGCATTATCTATGTATTTACTTCATTCACCCTTCCACTCAGTCAACTTAAGTTCCCACTTAGTTTATGTAGGTATTTTTTGTCCTTTTCAATCAATCAATCAAATACTTAAAGAGTATATATATTTGCACAATTAACAAAAGCTCCATGAAGAATACAGCGTACATCATTAATCGCACAAAAAGGCGGCCTTATGGCTAACAGCGATCTCTTCGAAGCAAACATTAGAATAAAGATACAAGCTACCAGTTGATAAGATTTGCACTAATAGTATCAATACGGGTGTATTTTTATAGTTGGTAATTATTATATAACGTAAAGATAAAAATACATAAACTAAGCCCACAAACTATAACTAGATAATTTAACTGCACTTAAAACATATAATATATTATTGACTACATAACATACATAAATTTAATATATACATGTCATTTGTTTGCTCAGAAATAACTTAGAAATCATATCATATCTCTTCCTTCCTATCACCTACGAAACACGACAGAAGACTCGCTCTATAGAGAGATTCATTTCAATCGCTCTTCGACCTCGGCCACGTATTAAATACTGTTATAAGTTAATTCTGCTTAATCATAGCAAGTTTGCACTCACATTATTTATATTACTGTAGTGAAGAATTGTGAAACCAGGCCTCGAAACGATCAGAACGACGATATCAAGTAAGTCTCTGTTTCGTTCCCACTTTCTCCCAGCTCTGTGTCTCATTTTCACCACTCACAAGCATTTCTTATTACCAATACTATTCTATTTAATTAGTATAAATTTCAATATAGGTATATATTATATGTATTATTTTTTATATATATTATGTATGTACGTTTGTATGTATTCAATGAACGTATGTATTTATATGGGTGATTTATTTATTTTGTTAAAATTAGTTTACCGAGCACGCTACCTACATATCATGTGCTTAATGCTTCCTAACCTAAAGGTTGCATGGAAGAGATCGCTTTTAGTGATAGAGCCGCCAAAAAGGACTATCCCCTTTTTTATTTATCGTTGCGTTATGCTTCTTATTGTTGTACAATAAATAATGTTTTGTTTCTTTGCCTCACAGAATACATTTTCGAACCTACAATCGAACCTCCATCCCGGTGGGCAAAGTATATTACCATACAAATTATTGAATTAACCTCCAAACAAAGTTTAAAGCCAAGTACGTATATAACAAGATCGAGTTACTAAATGTGGCAAACCAGCAATCCCAAATGAACACCGCTCGCATTGCTACCCACGCGCACTACTTGAAGCGACATGCTTAGCCAAGTTTATATTATTAGTGTTGTACACAAATTGCCAAGGTTTATCGATAGTTCTTTTTACTTTCCCAATGTGTTTGATTTCCAAAGCGACCAGTTGGAATTGCTTTGGAAATCTGTAGGGAAGGACAGTGCTCAGCAGTGACGTCATGTGCCTGATATGATGATGATGATGAATTAATCACACCTAATGAGGAGCAGGAAAATAGAAACACGCTTGCCCAGAAAAGTTACCGGTTGCAATGTAAAACATTTTATTTATGATATACTATGAAAATAAAAATTATTATCCCAACAATCCCAAATAATGCCAATCCCAACTAATATTATAATTTAAAGTGAATTAAATTCTGTCCATTATATTTATTTCACATTTAATAAGGGATATTATATTGAACGAAATACTCGAAGTTTGTTGTTAGATTGATGTTCTCGCTACTATTGTATTGTATTGTATGTGTATGTGGCTGTTGCAGGTCAACGGAGACCTGTATCACTGCGACCGTTGCCGATCTATTGTGATCGCCACTAACCTACAGTTCGTTGCTCAGGTTTGCCTCTTTGAGGAATTGGATAATTTTCCTGGCACCGATGGTTTTTATCTCATCCGGGTGTAGTAAGTGGCTGCCCAAGTGGATATTGCGTTTACGCATTAGCGGGCCACATTCACACAGCAGATGTGCAGGTGTTTCCTCTGCGAGGAGGCAAAATCTGCACATTCCTGTTTCTCGGAGCCCTATGTTGAGCATGTGTTTGCTCAGACAGCAGTGTCCCGTTAGTGCCCTTGTGAGAATGCGTAAATTGTTCCTACTGAGTGCCAGCGCTTCGCCGGCCGCCTTCTTGTTGAAGGCTTTGATTAGTGATTTGGAGTGTGTTAAACCTGGCATGTTCGTCCAGAGTTTAAGAGCTGCTTGGGTGCACCGGTTCCTTAGGGTAAAGCGAATTAGGCTTTTTGAGATGCCGCAGAAAGGCTCAGGGCCGTACTGGGATCCGCTAGCCCCCAATTTCGCTAGTTCGTCGGCTTTTTCGTTGCCTTCGATGCCTGCGTGCCCCGGGACCCAACGAAGAAAGACCCTGTTTGTTTTGCACAGGGTATTTAAAGTAAGCCTGCAGTTTTCAACCAGCCTTGAGACAATTTTGTCTGAGTCTAGGGCCAAAAGAGCCGCCTGGCTATCTGAGTGGATGTAGATGGTATGGTTGACGTAGCGTTTGTGTAGAATGATTTCCGCACACTCTAATATGGCGTATACCTCTGCTTGGAATATGGAGGCATGTTTCCCAAGATTAGTACTGGTTTTGAATCTAGGCTGCTCTCCATATACTCCACAGCCGACGTCACTACCTGACTTAGAGCCATCGGTGTACCATTTTAGGCTCCCGGGTTTCCAAGTAATTCGTTCGGTTAACCAGTCCTCTCTATGAGGAATTTCTACTGAGAATAGCCTGCAGAATTCGTACTTAGGAATCATGGCGTCGGTCACCATGCCTAGAATTCGGTCCTCCAGTACCGAGCTTTGGAGAGTTCTCAGTGACTGGGAGAGCCAGTTCTTCCTCGAATGGTTCAATACTCTTAGCATGCTAGCACCGACTTCGCTCTTGATGAAGAGGTGTAGGGGTGGAAGGTCGAGCAATGCGTTTAGAGCTGCTCCCGGTGAGGTCGACATGGCTCCCGTGGCTATTAAACAAGCAGTTCTTTGTAGACTGTTAAGTTTAGAGATTGCAGTCGTCTGGGTGGTCTTGCTGTGCCAAACGACTGAGGCATACGTTATCATTGGCCTCACAATGGCTGTGTAGAGCCATAGGACGATTTTGGGATTGAGACCCCATTTTAGTCCTGCCAGACGACTGCATGTGCATAGGGCTGTTTTAGCCTTTCGCAAGACTCCGTTCAGGTGGCTGTTCCAGGTCAGTTTCTGGTCAAAAATTATGCCCAGATACTTGCTTCTCGCTACTATGAAAATTATAATAACAATTTGAGCGGTCAAGTTATCGATAGCCAAACTATAGCAACACTAAATACTCTATTTTTGGGCTATTTTCGCCACTATTTGCTCAACGCCACTACTACCCATCTACCTAAATTGACTATTTACTGAATAGGTGTCCGTCGAAATATGACAAGGGAGGATCGCTTTCCGAGGAAAAAATGTCACGGTCTCGCTCGTATCTATGTAATTTTTGTGATTGGTATTTTATCAACTTAGTAGAATCACGGAATTTTATGAAAGACTAATTATCTGTAAATAAGGAAGACTCGAGAGCAGCACTGAAGTATCACAGGCTCGTTAGATTAGTGGGTTTTTATAAAATTTATTTAAAAAATAGAATTATATTACACTATTTTTTTATGATTAGCTGATTACGTGTGACCACAATCTCACCTAATTGAAAGTGACGATGTGGCCGAAGATGAAGCACGCGATCACAGTAAATGCCTATTCAGTCTGCTCTTGTAGGATTCAGGAGAGACTGACGGCGGAAGGGAGTTCCATGCCTATATAGGCTGTTCGCATTATGAATTATGAGTCGAACCTTCTTAGTGCGAATGTTGAGTATGTTATGAACGCCTAGTAGTCCGAAGATGAAAAGGCGATTATGTTTTTATTTATTACAGTTTGCAATTATTATGGAGTTCTAAAAGAGACCTAATTTGTTGTTAAATAGTAATATATAAATCTATATCGTAATGAGTTGAAGTTCCATATCAAACCATTCGGTTAATATTCAATCATATAATGTGTCTAATAAGGACCCCACTTCATCCTCTCATCAAATTGCCACCAAACATCCTAGTGATTGATTACTACCGCCAACGACACTTGAAGTAGGCTATAATATTGAACTCAAATACTTGAGTCACAGATCGGTCCTTACGCGATTAAGAAGCTTCTTACAAAATGAAGTTTATAATACCACTTTGATAATCCAATATGAGAGAACATGTACCTAATTAGGGTTGCTTATTTGGTTTTACGTCGAAAATTTCTTGCTGCCTTTTTAAGGTTATTAAGTGCCCAAAAAATATCATCCATCTACATTCCATTACCCGCTAAAGCTACGTACGCCTTCAATTACCAATGGGGACGAGGGATCATTGAAAAAGCCATTTTTCATGTGAATTAATAACGACTGGTGATAAATTAATATTGGTTTAGGAAATGGAAGGGCAGGAATGTTTGTTTATAATTACTATTAATGTTTGGATATGGACATAATAAAAGTGAAATAGGTGGAAAGATTTTCACAGCCTATTTCATATAAACTACGAGTAAAATACAAACTGAGAATAAATCAAATTAAAAGTATTATTTTCAGTAAATGTGGTTTATAGTAACATTTTGCATGTTTTAACGGCAATGTGCTTACCCCTGTCACGTGTGCATTTATGTATATTTCGAAAGCTGAATAGAGGATGTTTGTGTTTGGAATACCTAAACTCTAATGTTTGGGATATCACTAATCACCTCATTTGGGATATTTTTGAATATCGGTGTTTACGTGTTAATAATAATAACAAAGATGAACCTTATTGTCTGGACAAAAAAAAAGAAAAAAAAAGAAATTTAAAATATTTCGCTAGGTTTTTTTTTATTTTTTTATGAGAGGGCGGCAAACGAGCATTCAGGTCACCTGATGGAAAGCAATCACCGCCGTTTGATGGAAGTCCGTTCAATGAAAACATATTTAAGTTTTAACAGAAATTTTGGAAATATCAGGATGTTATTACCATGATCATAATTTCTTAGAGATTTCTAAATTTTCAATTTATGCATGTACGAAGTTGTAATCAAATGTCTTTGCTTGCACATTAGAAGTAGATTATATTTTGAAAATTAAAAATATATTTCCTGCGATTATCCCATTATTTCTTAGTCAGGGAAAATGAATGGTATGAGGAAATTCATTTATGGACTCAATCCCGGTATCACCATGAGGAATAGAAATACAGGAATTCGCTGTCTTGACAAGCGACACACATAGTAATCAACCCAAAGGTTACAAAGAGAAATAAACAAAAGCGCGGTAAAGAAACAAATTTTGCCAACTCCGCACGCAGCGGAAGTCAGAAGGATAACAAATGACACGATTTATTAGCCCTGATATATCAGTTGGCATGCGAGGTTACCGGGAGGAGACAAAGGATTTCGTGAGATCCCGTAATGAAGTCGTTGTTCTCTTACAGTATATAATTATAAACATTATTTTGCTGACATTAAAACAATTTGAATAATTCATTATGACCGTGCTGTACACAAACGTTATTAATAGTTTGATGGATAAGCTAGTAATCAGTAGTTTTGTCTGGGTATGGATAACGCAATTTTTTGGCGATTTTTCACATGCAGTTGATACGTAATTAGCAATCAATCGTTTTCCTTCAAACAATACACTCGACATAAACTAAGAAATAAACACGCAAAATTTTTAAAAGCAACTGATAAACGCAACGAGTTTTCCTTACATTTCTTAACGAGTCGACGGTAAAAAAATCAAATTCTTGAGGACCAGAATGTAGCCACGCGTACAGCATTATCCTAGAGGTCCTGTAGCGTATAAGCATAGAAGATTCCCCATAGTTTTTTACCCTCCGTCAACCGCCTCCGTGGCTCAATGTAAACAACATTGGGTTTACGATTCGGAGGTCGCGGGTTCGATCCCCAGCGGGGTACATGTTTAAGTACTCGGTTTGGTTGGTGGTAGGGCATTTTAAACATCCGCCTGGCTAGCTACCACCATCTTATCTAAATCTGCCGCCAAGCTGCAATGTTAATAGCATTGTCGTGTTCCGGTTGTCAGAGATAAGATAGCCAGTCCCCCAAATGTGTTGGGGTTTCCGGGTCAGTACGCTTCCATCTTCGACCTCAACTTCACTTAACACCAGGTGTGATTGAGGTCAAGTACCAACCCGTTATGCATTAAAAAAAAAAACCCTACCCCGCTGGGGATCGAACCCGCGACCTCCGAATCGTAAACCCAATGTTGTTTACATTGAGCCACGGAGGCGATTTGTGGTGTATAATCGCACAAGCACTGGTTGTCAAAGTCAAAATCAAAGTCAAAAAATATTTATTTCGTAGGATAAAGATTATCATTTGAAAACGTCACATTTTTTATCTTAATATTAAAATGATTGACATTTTTGCTCAATCGCAAAGCAGATTCCCCAGAGAAGAACGAGCAAGAAACTCAAATTGTATAATTAGGCTGAATATCGCCGAGCGGTCTATGTCCATGCTTGCTTATCATCCAGATAGTCAGAAATTTTATAATAGCCTTTGGTAAATAATGTCTGTTTTATGATGATTTTGAATTTATTTAAAGGTAAATTTTGAATGTCCACTGGAACCTTATTATAAAAGCGTATACATTGCCCCTTAAATGACTTATTGTCTATGACTACTTGTCGTCCTTGTATCCCCACTTGAAAATGTACTTCCGTAGATGCAGTCATCTACTGATCCTGGCACACAGTCTATTGAGTGACTTCCATACGGGCCACTCCAGATCGTGACCCGATGGAACCTTCTTTGCAGGTGTTTTTAAGGTAGTGAGAGCTCTTCTCACAATTGGACCCGGGATTTAGGGGCATCATCCAGTGGGGCAACACGGCGAAGAAAACTATTCCTACTTTTGAAGCGACTGCTCGACGCCTTTTGCACGCCGTAGAGGGGGTGTCGTTGGTCTTTTTCTTCCTAGTGTAACACTGAAAATGCTTAATTCAAACAATTCTTTTGAAAGTCGCGAACACGTCTGCCGTTAGCTTGCTCAACTTTTCCAGTATATAACCCCTTTCTGATTCATTGGAGCGTTCGTCTTGATACTTCAATAAAACAGGTGAATACAAAACTAAACGTAGAAATGTTAAATGGAAGGAAGCAAGGAAACGAGAAAAGGAGCCAAGTTGAAAATTAGCGCTTTCGACGTATGTCACAATAGCGCAAAGCTAAACTTGGATCCTTTTGTCACAATGTCTCCTGCAAAAGTTTCTTTTTAAGATGTTCTGTGGAACAGTGTAACTTTCTTAATTATAATTTTTAATTTTAAGATTAATGTTCTTGATAATAAATACAAAATAATAGTCTATTCTCATATATTAGTATATTCATAGGGTTTATGAATCGGAGGTCGCGGGTTTGATCCCCAGAGGGGTACATGTTTAATACTCTGTTTGGTTGGTGCCATTTTAAAAATGTCCGCCTGGCTTGCTACCACCGTCTTATCTAACTCTGCCACCAAACTGCAATGTTAATAGCAATGTTGTGTCTTGATTGTCAGAGATAAGATAGTCAGTCCCCAAAATAAGGTTGGGCCTCATCTTCACTTAACATCAGGTCTGATTCAGGTCAAGTGCTAACCCGTTGTACATATAAACGAAAAATCAAAATGATGCGCAACTTTGAATGATGAAAAGGGAAGACCACACGGAATTTCCATGAGTTAGGTTTACATACAGAAGTAGCACCACAGAATAAATACTAGTACGTTATTCAAACCATTGCTGCGTCCACCGGCATGTGTGATTGTCCTAAGCTAAAGGAGTTGGTATCCTCTTCTAACAGCTCGTGCTAGACGATAATTTATTTCATTTATTTATTCTGTTTATGTGTAATTTTCACAGCACAAAACAAGTGGAAGCCCATTTAGAAAAAACTTCATCGTCGGTTGAGTTCAATATTCGTCTCTTTATGTCGGTACTAGCTGTTACCCGCGACTTCGTTTGCGTGGAACATTTCTTAAAAAATAGTAGCTTGTAATATATTAATCCAGGTCCTAATCTGTCTACCAATCAAATTTCAGCCAAATCCGTCTGGCCGTTTAGGCGTGAAGAGGTAACAAACAAACATACATACATCATACACACACACACACAATTTTCGCATTTATAATATCTGTATCAGTTTTCCTGGTCACCTAATTACGAACTCCTTTATTAATTATATTGAAGCTGTTTACAGATATCTGTACGGTAACAACCAAACATACATACATCATACACACACACACAAACTTTCGCATTTATAATATCGGTATCAGTATTCCTGGTCACCCTATTACGAACTCCTTTAGTAATTACATTGGAGCTGTTTAGTAGTAGTAGTTGGTAGTGCCCCCGCCAAGTCGATAGAGTATTAGTCAAATACACCTCAGGTCAAAGTAACAACAAACGTCTTTAATATTTTACGTCACTAATATCCCAGTGACATCGTCAAAGTGCCAGTCAATTTGTCTTCGACATTATTTTTCTTGTCATAACTGCTTCAGTTATTTTTAGTGGATACTATTTTATTCAAATAAATGATGAACTGTCACCAATTATCTTGGCCTAAAGTAGCACTTTCGTGTGTACAGGTAAGCACAGTTTTAATATAGATAAAATGAGGTAGTGTTTCGTAATGTTATTAACTCTTTACTGTATAATAAATGTCTATATATCGCTCCACGTATGTAGTAGTAGTAGTAGTATCTATTTATTTTCATAATTTATATTAAGCGGTCAGGACCAATCGTTGCAACTTTTCTAACACTTGCAGTTTCATCAATAGACCTTTCAAAATGTTCTTAAGAAATTTAAGAATCGATACTTCGGTGACTTGTAGGTAGATAGTGATAGATTTATTTATTTATTTATAATTTTATTGCACGCGAGTACACATAAAAGTCAAATACACACTAGATACAGGATGTACAAAAGGCACTAGCTTATCTCTTAAAAGAGAGCTTCCAGCAAGACCCTGTAATTTGAGCCACATCATGACTAGCATAGTGCGCGGGTTGCTACTGGAAGTGAATTAAGTGGCGCTGGTATCGCCAGAACGGCGCGGTGGCGTTTACTCTAATGTTAGGTCTGCACATCAATAATGATTATTCATAACGCTACCGGCCGTTGTAGGAGATGGACCAATACTTAGCACATCAACGAGCGTGGGTGACTTTCACTACTTATTATCTCCGTGGAGTGGAAGGATTCGGTGAGTCGCTACTCGATAAGAAGCTGATTAAGGAATTGGAGCTGGAGGGATTGTAGACTAGACCGGATGAATCTTACAGATTGCACGCGAGGGCCAAATTGAATGGCATGAGGGGCGTGCAAATTGTTTACCTTTCACCGGCAAGCATCTCAGGTATCATGATCATAATTGAGTCATTATTTGTATGTGGGTAAGTGGTCTGTAATTGTCTCCTCACAGAGTTTAAGGTGATCGGGCCTGTGTTCTGCCAGTGGCAGACCATTACCACGTGCTATTAAATCCTAGCTCATTCCGATATCATAATTCACCTATAGCAGCTTCGCAATTGCGCGAGCAACCCTATACCACAAGATGTCTGCCGGTATGCTTTTCCGACATTTTTGTGGGGTTCTATACCTTGCTCTTCTAATACAATAAATTCTGCCAATGACAATGTAGAGGAAAGATTACGGAAAATATGACCGCTTATAGAAAAGAGATAAATTAATTTGGTCGATTATTCACTTCACAATAATAATAAATAAATAATAAAATTACACACAGTTTAATCACTCATCTAGTCCCCAACAAAGCAAAGCTTGTACTATGGATACTAGGTAACTGATAAACATGCATAAATATTTATCAGTTACCTAATATCTACACAAACATTTACCCCTCACGGTAATCGAAACCACAACCGTTGGTTTTGCTGACAGGGTCACTATCCACTACACCAATCGGCCATCGTCACCATTATTTATAATTTACAGAAATGTTATTTGTAAGTACCTAACACAATTCTGTAATTATCACTTTATTTATGCAAAACAATTGATCTCCATCACACCAGATATTAAGTGAAGATGAGGCTGAAGGTGTAAGCGTACTGACCCGGCAACGCTATCTTATTTAGGGGATTTCATTTCATTGTTTTCTTTCTTTATGCAGCCGGCTTTAGTTTTAATACGCGTGCATTTTAAACTCAAAGGAAAATATTATATGATTCGCGCTTTTCTAGCTTCTCTGCAATAATAATAATTACAGCTACCTTTTCGTTTCTACTTGAAAGTAAGGCTTCTGAGTTCCTGTAACCATACATATTAATAAGGTGCCGAAACCATAAATTATTGCCTGTAATATCGCGTAGCAATAATTCTTAGAAATTGTTCCTAATTCGACTTCCGATTCCAATTTGTTTCAGTCGCCTTTTGGTAATTACGGTGTTGATTCAATTTTAAGTCGATAATTGAATAACGATTGGCTTATTTCAGTTTGGAAAGTTTTGATTCGAATTATGAGACACTTTAATTGAAGGGCGACTAAAAGTCAACGGCGATAAAATGTTACATTTCTATATTGAGAAATAATAGACCCACAGCCCATATTCTAAATGGTTCTAAACTAAGTTGTATTTTGTTTCTAAACGAAGTTGCATTTGCTTCACTCATCGAAGACACGAAGGTATAATTCGCGTGTTTTCTTCGAGTTGACCAAATGCGAAATATACGAAATAGATAATTTGTTTATTTGTTTCTAAGCACATTGCACAACGATAACAATTGGTAATACGGTATAGTACAATATAAATAGTAGTATTAGAGAAAAGCATAAAAAGGAATGAAAGTTAAAAATGTGGGCTAAAATCGCCACGACCTGAAGCCCACCGTTAGAAAGAAGGCGTCGCGGCAACCGAACAAAGAAGATGGTGGATGAGTTGAATAAGTTCCTAACCAACTGGTCGGAGGAGGCCCGGAACAAAGAGCCGTGGAGAGAGAGGCCTTTGCCCAGCAGTGGGACAGTATGGGCTCCTAATAAATAATAACAATAAAAGTTAAAACCGTCTCCGTGGCTCAATGGGCTTACGAATCGGAGGTCGCTGGTTCGATCCCCGATGGGGTACATGTTTATTACTCTGTTTGGTTGGTGGTAAGGAATTTTATTTCCAACTGGCTAGTAACCACCATCTTCTAAGTCTGCCGTGAAACAGCAATGTTAATAGCATTGTTGTGTTCCGGTGGTCAGAGATAAGTCAGCCACAGTTCCCCAAAATAGATGGGATTTCCGGGTCAGTACGCTTGCATCTTCGGCCTCATCTTCACTCAACATCAAGTGTGATTGAGGTCAAGTGCTAACCCGTTGTGGATAAAAAAGTTTTTAAATATCACTTATTTGTGCTGTAGGGACAACATGTTTCTAACTCAGCTCGGCCCGCGGACGGATGGAGCGCTGGTATTGTTTAATATCTATTTTTTGATCTTATAAGGTTATTTTACAATTTAATAACCTCGCCCAATAATCAAACTATCTTAATGTTTTATCAATTTTGTTCCTATGACAGTGATGTTAAGTTAATGATTTTTTTTATGCATAACGGTTTGGTACTTGACCTCAGTCACACCTGATGTTAAGTGAAGATGGGTCGAAGGTATATTTTTTCGGTTTTTTTCGGTAAGGATACTTTAATATGTTTTCAGTCTACAATAAAATTTCAATTCTTTTTCCTTCCGAGATCTCTTACAGGGATAAGCTCGCCTTTTGCGTATTATAATTTCTGTCCTATGTTTGTTCAATACCTATATCCCAATTTGGGGTGGTAAAGATATCCCAGAAATAATTAATTAAAATAATAAATTACGAAAAATGGGTACCGTTAATCATCTAGAATAGCCCTAATTATGGAACTGACTGTACTGTCGAATTAAATTCCCCCTTTTTATGAAGTCTGTTAAAAATTATAAACCAGCGAATTATTGATGCGATCACTCGAACAGATCCTGGAACTTCGCTAATGTGACAATACCTAGAAAACTTTGTTTTAAATCCGATCCCTGTTCTAGCCAATAAAGGCAATTTACTCGTAACTATGCAAATTCAATAGAAGAACATCCCGTTCTAAAGCTGATTCAACTGGAAAGAAAGCAATTATTGAACTGATTGAGTATCGAATTTATTTCTAGGTTCTAGAGGGTAGTATTACAAATGGTAAAAACCGACCAAGTGCGTGTCGGGCTACGCCCAGTGTACGGTTCCGTTGTTGCTCGTCACAGTATGCAGACTTAGAAGGGGGCTTTTTGGTGTTTGATATATAATTTTAAACTGAAAGTACATTTTATACGTTTTTTGACTAATACTCATTATATAGCCTAATTAGCTGTGATGGTTTTAAAAACATTCATCTCCACTTGTAGGGGAGTTATTATTATTAGAAGCCCATATTGTCCCACTGCTGCGGAGTTACCCTAAATAATGTTTTTCAAGATTTTATTTTACCGCTTTGTCGGCGTGATTTATATGTATACCCATGCTATGCAATACTAGAAACAAAAATAAAATTGAAATTCCACAATTTAGACTTAGGAAGGTTATCACATCCTTTGTGGGACACAGCATACGCTTTTACAAAAAATACCAGAACACGTTTTGAGTTTAACAGAGCAGAAATTTAAACGCCACATTAAAGAAACTCTGTGTAAGAAGGGTTATTACAGGATAGATGATTATTTAGGCTATAAGGAGGTCTGGTGTTAGCTGGTCGTTATGTTAATTGCTATTGTTTTGTAATATGTTATATAAAATGTAATATTATTGTAAAGATGGAAACTAATTGAAAAGATGTGTTGTTGCGGAGTTTCTGATCGCTTCTTCTCCCTAACCATAACACCTTGTGAAGCGATGTACTCGTAGTTTAAAAAAAAATAACACGCTGACTTTCAATAAGTGATATTTTTGTATCCTACATTGAATAAAATATTTTTGATTTTGATGCCAAATTACAGGATATCTAGTACTAAGAGCCTCTGAGCAAGGACCGACAAACGTAAGGGTTTCTTGTTGACTAGGGAACCATAAAAAGGAATCCTCATGGTTTATGTAGCTTTGGTGTTATTTTGTAAACGGATATAGACTTGAAAGTTGGTAACAGTTACGCTGGAAATGATGATAGTACCACTTGTTTTATATACATATGTGAATAATTGGAGAATTCGGTTTGAGTTCATGGACCGCAAAAAAAAAGTTACAATTACATAGTGTTTCACAATGACATTGTGAAATACAAAGTTCTTTTTACGGTCGGTGTAAAGTAGTCATTGCAAGGTTTTAGGTGGAAAGTTGAAGGTGAGCGATTACTACATGCTTCATGCTAAAGCGTGGCTGACGCATATATTACCGTTGAAGTTATGTAGGAATTCCGTTCCATAATTAATTGTATCTACTGCTTTTATCTTTTTGCAAATAACAATTGTTTAACTAAGATATCGATACAGGTTATTTATGATATAATAATGATCGAAGAGGTCAATTTATAATTAATACAATTATAGATGGCTATTAATTAATCAATATATTTATATAATTACAATACAATACGTTATTCCATTGCATACATTGCTAAATGTCATAAAAATATATAAATAGGTGTGTATTGTATACGTTCGGTCATTTTGTTAGCTGGTGTTGAACAGAGAGGATTAAAGTGTACGTACATAAAGTCACGCCTGTTTCCCGTAGGGGTAGGCAGAGACCAGATACTTCCATTTGCTACAATCCTGACACACCGCTTTTGCTTCATTCACTCTCATATTGTTGTTCATACATGCTCTTTGGTTTAGGGTACTCTGCACTTGGTCTTAGTCTTGGTATACTCGTAACTTTCGTTAGTCTTCTTTCATTCATCCTCGCCATTGTCCAAACCATCTCAGTATACCTTTTTCAAGCTTTGTCACTGCGTCTTCATTCACACTGCATAACTTCCCAGCGATTCGATCCTCAGCGGGGTACATATTTAGTACTCAATTGGTCTGGTCGGTAGTAGGGCATTTTAAATGTTCGCCTGGCTAGCTACCACCATCTTATATAAATCGTTAATAGCATTGTTGTGTTCCGGTTGTCAGAGATAAGATAGCCAGTCCTCCAAATATTTGGGTTTGCGGGTCAGTATGCTTCCACCTTTGGCCTCGTCTTCACTTAACATCAGGTGTTATTGAGGTAAACTGCTAACTCGATGTGCATAAAACAAACTCCCTAATTACACTATTCCTGATTCTATCTTTTAAATTTCCCTCACTCATACTTCTCGATGATTTTATTTCCACTGAATTAATTCTACTTTCATTCTTCTTATGCTATATCCAGCATTCACTCCCGTAAATCAGTGTTGGAACCAGTACCCCGCCATGAACAGACAGACGAGTTTTCGCTCTATCATATTTCTGTTCCTGTCCCGCTGTCCTTTTACTCGTATTTGGTCAATATCCTCGCTATTTAAAAAAAAACACCTTGTAAAAGTTCAACTCACCAAAACTCAATATCACCATGCAGATATTTAAATCAGCTTTAGCAAGGCTGTATTAAAAAAGTCTGCGTGACCAAATGACGTATTTAAATAGCGAAACTGCCAATCTCACGATCGTATTGCGTCATACCTTTTACCGACTGCAAAATTGCCGACGTTCGGTCGACCGTGCGGTAGTTTTCTACAGTCTAAGTACTAAGTAATTGCAGCTACATAGGCTTAAAAATTCCAAAAGGTTAGGTTATTTATCAGGTGTACTCAACTTTTATGAATCGTGAGTCGCTTTCGTAAGGATATGGCTGTACGCCAAAAAATTTAAACTACATATTGCAAACGCACACGTCGGACATACAAAAAAATCTGTCATTAGCGGGCAATCTAACAACGGCAAGTAGTTTACGAGTAATTAGGTGTTTCTTAAAAGAAGCTTGAGAGGAAATTCATTTAATTCAGATATTTCTAAGACAATTTTTAGTGTTCGTACCTAGCTCATTTTGTAAATCATCTTTAGAATCTTTTTAAAGTCTATTTGTCTGTATGTGTATTTGTTTTATTTGTCTGTATGTCAAAGGCCTTTTTCTACCTCCAGCTCCTAAAATAAACAAACAAACACTCTTTTTTATATGGTGGAGGGTTTTCTTTCGATTTATCTATCGATTTTGGCCTTACGCGAATGAATTTTGGCCTTCTGCATCCTGGCCATAGAGTACCATGTTTCTTGAGCTGCCACGCCAAAGATCTTAAGTTTAATTCCTGCAGCATGTGGTTTAAGAGGGTTCATTCCGGCCAGTGCAGTGGCGCCCCTATTGGATAAATTAAGAATTCTTTTTCTCTCGCTCTGACCTGCACTCGAGAAGCCTAAAAGCTACGGTTATATTCGATAATATCAATTGATAAAAACGGCCACTTCTTTTGCTAATCGTGATTTCTGGAAAATAACCCCCATGAAAGCTATTAGGAAAAAAAAACTAATTTTCATATGTTATTTACAATTAGCTTTATCGCTTCTCAGTCGAGATCAGACCAATATTTTTGATTAATAGGTACTGTATTTAAAAAGATATCTTAATTTATTCAATGAATGCACCCACTGGATGGGTTAAGCCATCTTAAGGTTCGAAAGGTTTATTCAAATTAGCGTAACCAATTTCATAAGCGAATTTCGAAAGTGATTATTTCTGAAACTGCACGTCCTATTTAGCACATAATAATCTCATTCGCATTCTTATCTGCTCAAATGTCACTAATTTCACTGTCATTCTTATGCATGGCTGACATTGATGCACGTATCCAATTTTCTACTAAATCACAATAACCTTGTAACTCCCACGTGTACCTATTTTCAGTCCACGTTTCTTACCAGAAATGGAGTGGAAGCTTCTACACGTTCTACGTGCAATAGGATGGACGGGCCGTAATGGTTATACCGTATACCCTACCCTCAGAAAGGTCAAGAAAGGGGTGCTCGGAACTGCAATGGGTGTTGATTTATTTTTATTGCTTTTATTGTGTGCAGCCCTGAAAATAGCGTATATAAGAATAGAATAATTATGCCACATCCTTATGTAAGATTGCCGGTTCACTTAGAAAATAGTTTCACCCAACTAGTTTAGTTAAGAGTGACTTCGTTCATATTAAATCAAACTTTGCATACTGTTAATAAAACTTTTCAACTAAGTTGGTGATCTAAGGCGGCTTCATCATCATCATATTAGCTGCAGGAAGTCCACTGCTGAACATATGCTTCCCATATAGAATTCTATAGAAACCGGTTGAAAGCGGTCTGCATTCGGCGATTTCCCGCTACCTTTATGATGTCGACTATCACCTTGTGAGTGGATGTCCTACGCTACGCTTGACGGTGCGTGGTCTGCATTCGAGATCTTCAAAGCCCCACCGGCTATCAGTTCTTCGAATTATGTGCCCTGTCCACTGCCATTTCATCTTACTAATCCACTGGGCTATGTCTTCTTCTTTGTATTTCTTCATTCCTGATTTGAACTCGTAGTGTAACTCCAAGCCTTGCCCTCACCATTGCTAGCTGCGTGATATTGAACAAATCAAAAAAAAAACAAAAATGTTTTATTTCGTAAGTTATAAGAATAATATTTGAAATCGTCATGACATACAGTTATCGCTCATTCACTAGGCAGTCTCCCCAGGGAATAACGAGCAAGAAACTCCGGGATTGCTCTTTTTAAATAAGTCAATACAAATACAATTTGAAATACCTAATTGTAAAATTTATGATTCGACAAAGAAAAATAAGAATAAAATATATTGGATAATGCTGTGCGGTTCACGTCCACGCATTCTTATCATCCAGATAGTCAGAAATTTTATAATAGCCTTTGGCACATAGTTACCGTTTAATGGTTGTTTTAAATTAATTTAAAGGCAAATTTTGAATGTCTACCGGAACCTTATTGTAAAAGCGTATACATTGTCCCTTGAATGACTAAGTGACTTTGTGTAAGCGACTGCTATGGACAGCAATCTTTATAACCTTTATATGAGGCTCATAGTGAGTTCCTACCTCGGACGACCACCGTCGCCTCAAAGCCGAATCCATCGGCTTCCACACTTATGCCCAAGAGGTTGAATGCCTCTTCCGCGCTGTCATACGCGGAGTGCCAAAGGAGCTGGACTCCAAGGACATCTTGGAGGACCTCCAGGCACAGGGCTTCCTCGCCTCCGAAGTACACAGGATGTACAATGGCCGCACCAAAACACCATACGACATGGCCTAGGTCATCCTCGCTAGCAACCAATCTCTCCGGCCTCACCGTAGAGCCTCCCAATCGCAAAGGCCTCTTGGGCCAATGCCATCGAAGCCAGCTTTACGGGCACTGTGCCCGTAATTGCTTTGCCACTCCAAGGTGCGTCAAGTGTCTCGGAAACCACGGCACAACCGACTGCCTCTGCCCCAAAGTTAGGGATGAGTGCACCGAGCCCTCCAGCTGCGAACTATCGCGGCTGCCCAATGGTTCCTGGGCTCGACTGGGTGCACCCCTGCCCAAACTACATCGCCACCGTGCCCACTAATGTCCATTGAAGTAACCAAACCCCAGTTCCCCCAGTAAAGCCAACCAATTACATGCCACCATCGGCATTAGCCGACCTGCGCCCCTTCCGGGCAAAGGCCCCCCTACCTCCAATTCGCGGAGCTTAGCCCAGCTCAGGGCAACCGACGGCAAGCCGGAAGAACGTTTCTTGCGTCTTTTCATCTCTCTGACTATACACAATACGAAGCGATGGTAATCAAGTCTCTAAATTCCCTCATGCAACGTCCTAAGCCAAGGTTCGAGCCCTGCGTGGGCACCCTTAGGCGTCGGTTGCAACTACCTGCTTAATCGCGCACCATGACTACATGCAAGAGATTGGGCAGTGCGCTATGGCGCTCACGCCACAGCCCAGTTAAGCTGAAAAAGTCACGTGACTGTCAGCCAGTTCCAGTCTGGAAAAAAAAGACACCACGTTTTAGTGCCATAAGTCATCACTGGTAACGCACATTGATTCAAATTTTCGTCTTCAAGCACTTAGTTATTATGGCCGTGAAGATGTTGCGTAGTTTCTCGAACGGCGGCTTACAAGCAGTGATACTCAGCCTCCTCAGGTGGCAACTAATCTGACATAATTCCACTAATCCGCATTGGGCTCGTGTAGTGGATTATGACCCATGCCTTTTGCTCATAAGAGGAGACTGTGCTGCATGTAGCAATGAAAATCCAGTAAAAATACATAGATTTTGTTGTGTAACTTCCTATAATCTTGAAGTTCCTGATTTTTTGTAGAAGGATAGAGTACCCTTGAAGTAATAGAATAAAAATGTTTTCTAATCATTCTGTAGCTTGCTTTAGGCATAGTATAGGTACTTATTTAGGTATAAAACATACAATATTAAATTAAAGTTACCACTGTGAACTTCATTGCGTTGTATAAGAGGCAAAGATTTCTTAAATCAGTTATCTAAAAAAATTATCAATGGCTACTTTATATTTTCTAAACATAGTTTATGGGTCGAGTTTTTTCCGTAGGTGAAATTTTTCATAAATATAAAAAAAATATTCATCGATTTCTTTGATAATAGTTAGAGGGGTTCTAATTATATTCTCCGACTCAATGAAATTCGCAGTGGTAATTTTAATATAATATTCTGTTATATTACTAAATACTACTTATCTAAACTAAGATATCGATTTGTTAATTTGTTAGAAAATATTTTTATTCTATCACTGATAGGTACAACATAGGGTTTACAAATCGGAGGTCGCGGGTTCGATCCCCAGCGGGGTACATGTTTAGTACTCGGTTTGGTTGGTGGTAGGGCATTTTAAATGGCCGCCTGGCTACCTACCACCATCTTATCTAAACCTGCCGCCAAACAGCAATGTTAATAGCATTGTTGTGTTCCAGTTGTCAGAGATAAGATAGCCAGTTCGGCCTCATCTTCACTTAACATCATGTGTGATTGAGGTCAAGTGCTAACCCGTTGTGCATAAAAAAAAATCACGGCCTTCAGGATTAGAGGAAATTAACTAGACTATGAAGACGTAACGTTGACTTAGAAAACTTAACTTAAAATAAATACTCTAACGTTGATAAAAAAAAATATTCGCTATCTCATCCCTGTCCATATATGTGGCGACTAGCGAAAATTCTTATACGAAAAGCGACTTAAGTTCTAAGCTTGCATCCTGTGGGTGACAGGTATTCAAAGATATCATAGTATTCATCCGACAACGGCTTGACCCGCTGCTATCAGTTTATCTTACTGAGGAATTTATTTAAGTTTTCCGCATAAAAAGTATCCAACGCACGTATGCACGCACGAAGCACGTATACAGGATATGATGATGATGCTTTCCGATCGATTTCGGCCATGGCGACCACTTCGACTCCTTATCGGTCTGGCGCTGGTGCGCTCGAAGATGGCTAGCATAGCCGATCTTTGCAGTAAACTCATTTGCACAATGTGGGCCCGTAAGCACACCTTCCACATAGTGATAATGAAGCAGCGGGTGGAGGGGTTTTAGCTCGTCGCGTTTAGCGTCGAGGTCAGTTTTACGCTATCCTTCGCAATCGCTTACTCTCCTTTGCACTACCCTGCGCTATTCAAAACATTGTGCTGCCAAACCTCACTCACTCACATATAGGATTACCACAATATTGTTATATCTTTCTGCCATATTCATAGGACCACTGTTCGTATATTTTTGGGCTGTGGGGGCCTGGTGTCCTGTAGTACAGGAACCTCTTAGTATAGGCACCAATCTCCATATTAATGGATTATTACGTCATTGTATTAGTCTAAGCTTATTGTACTAAAAGTATTTGTGATCTTGTGGAGAAAATAAATTTAATTTATTTATTAATCTAGCAAACATATTCCGCAGTCAGTATAACATTGAGAACAGCCAACTGCGTGCTTCCATATAGGTAGAAATTCAGTGCCTATTCTAGCAAATTTTCCGACATGTACCACAAATGAACAAGTTATCAGACTGTACCACTATTTATTTATTTTAATAATATCAAAATTCAATCACTTCCGCTCCGAATATATTCCGCTGCGAGAATTCAATTTCTCGAATTTTATCACTTTACCTACGCTGAGAACGGCATTTAACATTTTTTTGAAAAAGTGTCTTAAAAACTTTATTTTAATTATATCTCAACGATGGGTGTTATGTGTTTATGTGTGTGTCCAGTCTTTGTCCGGGTTTTCTTTGTCTTTTTAATGCGTGGTCCGATTTGAGTAAGAGTTCAGTTTTTCATATTTCATAATAACTAAGTCAGACAGTTTCTAATAGTCTATGGTATAGACTCAGGGGCTGATTTGATGATTAAACTAGGAGAAAGGTTCTTAGCCATGTTGATGAAACTCGTTTCGCCGTTTCGAAGAAATTTCACTTTAAACATGCATACCTGGAAACTACAGCTTGACCTTCTTGTTTATCCCAGTTACGGCTTTGTTTATGAGATATTCTTATTTATTTGAGGGGCGGCAGTTGTCATTTCATAGGGAGTTCCCTTAATTTCTCAACTGCTGCAATTCAAGTGACATAAGATCCTATCACAGTGATGCTATATGTGACGTAAATAATTTTAACAGGTACGTTGGAGAGGGTTCATGCGACATGCCGAACACGCACCGGTGCGTGTCCCTTACTTAGAACTCGCGCAAGGAAGTTTGCGACAGGCAAGGGGTGTAAGTCGTATTGTGTTGAGCGGCACTGAGCTTGGATTTTTGTCTTTTTTTGTCGTTTTTGGTTTTTTGTTATCTGTATTCGTTTAGTTTTTGTTGGCAATTCAAAATGGCTGCTTTACACAAAAAAATAATATACCAAAGACCCGGGCCTTGCGATTCGGCGAGACCTGTTAAGATCTCCACAACGTCATCAGTGTGACGACAGCAGTTACGGACTACCTATACTCTTTGTAACCGTTTTTTTTTTCACTTCCGCTCCGGAGACAATTAGAGGCACTCTCCTTTACGCTAGTGCCCTTTGACATAATTCGCTCCTTTTGTGGCCCATCTGAGCTTAACGCTACTGAATAGAGTTTAAAACAATGTTCCTAATGATGGCAGTCAGGAGCCGGATTGACATAAAAGAGAAATTCGATTTCGTTACAGAAATGGACGTTACTTTTTCTGTTAAGTTATCCGATTCTTAGGATTCGATGGTCAAATTAGGAACCCTTATTTCACCCTATATTCTGTCCGTCTGTATACCACAGTTATTTTACTGGCAGGACATGTGTTATTGAACATAGATATAGTTATCTAACTTATCCAACCAATATTATAAATGGGAAATTTGTGTGTGAAAATGTGTGTACTCACACATGTGTGTTCGTTACCTCTTCACGCCTAAACAGCTTGAATTTTTTTGGTAGGCATATTGGAACCTGGATTAACCCACCTAAAAGGTGGATGGATGGCCTAAGTAAAGTTCGCAGAATGTTGCTGAGTGTAAACCACGTCATGTCGCTCCAAGTCTAAGGGTATTTATGTTCTCACATACACATTATTAATGGAAGACACACAAGTTTATTTTATAATTCCTTTTACAAAGTTCTTTGATTTAGTACAAGCTTTGCTTAGTTTAGATGATTAGTGTGAGTGTCCGAAATATTTATTCAATATTGTTGTATAACTATTTATTATTATTCCTAATTGTACAGTCACTAGTTGATAACGAAATAGAGGTAAGTAAAAAAATTTCTTCGCTGTATCTCGTTCCTGAAACCACAATATGGAGAGAGGTGTTTCCTAATGATGAAGATCGTATTGTAACGGATATATTGATCTCATGATGATCCGCATAATGACACATATATAAAGGTCCACAACGTAGTGAAATTAAGTCTTAAAACTAATTTTCAGGGTACCTCCTCTATATGGAAATTGGAAGTAAATTTTTTATTAGTTGAATCCATCGGCTATTGAATATTCGTAAAAATAGTTGATTGTCTTAAATAATATTTCGATAATAGGATCACTTTTACGAGATATTATAGTGGGTCCGCTGCTGAAAAGAGTGACCGGTTGAAAGTAGCTTGCATCCAGCGACTTCCCGCGAGGTGGAGGTACTATGCTGTGGATGGCCGGTGCGTGGTCTTCACTCAAAAACTTTAATGGCCACCAGCCGTCAATTCTTAGAGCTATGTCCTGTGTATATAATTAACCTTCTGGCGCGCCTGTGAGGCTCCGCCCGGGTGGTATGCGACAACATCCCAAAATATTTCGAATTGTCATAGAAAACACAAAATGGCTATACTAATTTTCACAAAGATTGTAAGGTGTTTGTAACTCTAATTTTTACTAGAAACACCATGATCAGGCGCCCCAATGATAAATTTTGACGTTGAATGCGAAGAAATCGCTCCAAAATTCTGCGAACCACCGTGTGTTCACAGGACGCGTCCTCATCATCAGTCCGTAAACATCCCAATGCAGGGATATAGTCCCTCCCTCATATTGAGGGAGTATGGGCCATAGTCTGCCACGCTGTCCCAGTATGGTTTAGGGACTTCACACGACTTACATTTTTAAAATTATTTCTCAGGCATGTAGGTTTCCTCACAATGTTTTCCTTCACCGTTTAAGAGCCGTCGGATAAATGGACATACATAATTAAATTAAATTTAAAAACTCATTGGTAAATGGCCTGCCTGGGGATCAAATCAAATCAAATCAAAATATTTTATTTTATAGGATAAAATTATCACTTGAAAACGTCACTATTAATATTAATATTAAATTTACGGCTCATTCGATCGAATCGAACCTGGACTTCCTAAATTGGGAAACCGTGTCTCCTCCATTGAGTCACCGACGCGTCGCCTCGGTAAATTTCTGTGCACCACTGTGGGGACACAAGACGCGTCACAAGTTCAATCAAAATTAAAAATCAAAACCTATTCATCAGCACAAAAATCCTCAAATCAATCAATCAAACAAGTGCACTTTATTGCACAAAAATTCTAAATTCACTTCATAAATATAGCTTATCCTCGACTTATGAAATGAGCTATTTCTCTGCCACTACTTCACAACCAAGAAAACAAACAACGGGCTCTTCGAATGTAATTGAGAGAACGCTTCGCGACGGTACTCGTCTATTTCCCGTTTGCTTCGTTGCTGGATGGGAGAGAAGCTAATAGGATTCCTGTCTATGTCGCAGTCAGTGCGATTAGGCATTTCACGAAACGACCAGGCCGTAAAGAGACGGGTCATGAAAAAGTTAATTGGCAATAAAGACTTTGTCGCCAAGCCATGTTAAAAAAAATGATAGAAAGTGTTCAATTCAAAAAGTAACTTCTGTACGTTCTAAATTTTATATTGTTCATATACAAAATTAGATTTTTCTGCAATAAAATTCAAATTTTCTAGACGCAAGCAATAAGCTGGCATTACACGAGTAGTGCCCCTCGCTAAGTGGCTGTAAATTCTAAAGTAGCGTTTACATTTTACATTTGTATATTATTTGTGAGGACCGATTGGTGTAGTGGAAAGTGACCCTGTCAGCGAAATCAACAATTGCGTATTCGAATCCCGCGAGGGGTAAGTGTTTGTGTGATGAACACGAACATAAACATTCGCGAGTCATGGATGTCTATAATAAATATTTATGTATGTTTATTGGTTATCTAGTATTAATAATACAAGCTTTGCTTAGATTGGGACTAGACGATTGGTGTAAGTTTCCGAAATATTTATTAATTTTTTTTTATGCACAATGTGTTAGCACTTGACATAACATCTGATGTTAAATGACGATGAGGCTGAAGATGGAAGCTTACTGACCCGGTAACCAATATATTTGGGGGGGGGGGGGGCTGGCTATCTCATGTCTGATAACCAGATCACAACAATGCTATTAACATAGCTGCTTGGTGGCAGCAATTATTTTATTTGTTACCCGACTATGACGGAGCCAAAAGAAGGTAATATATTCAATGCGTCTATATATATATTACCATAACCCAAACCCAAAGAAGATGTGGAGAGGATGATGATTATGTTTCCTTACTCTGTTAAAAGTTAAATATCTTCGAAACGGTAGAACCGATTTTCATCAAACAAGCCGCAGAGCTTGCCATAGATTCATCTTAAATAATTATAAAAAAAATGCACCCAAATCGGTCCATGCATACACACAACGCCATCAAACACATAACGCCCATTGTTTATCATCGGGGGTAAACAGTTTATTTCAATTAAAAGTACTTTAGAAAGCTAACTTAAAATAGCTTTGCGAAGTTGGAGAAGGTATTTAAATTGATTAAGATTGCGTATTCAACGAGCCGATTTGGTTGAAGATTGAAGCCCTCGACATAGCCCTTGAGGATGTGAAGACGAATGGTGGAAAAGACGAAACATTTATAAAAATGTTTTATATGCTGTGGCTTCAGAATTTGAACGTATGTTCAGCAGCAATGTGATATTAGGAGTCGGTTTTAATAGTATAACTTTGAAAACCCTCGGCAAAAAATAATGTTCATGTAGTCTATAATTCTATCTTTGACTACCTTTTTGGTGTAGCGGTAACTCTGGCCACTGTACCAAAAGGTTGCGGGTTCGAATCCCGCTAGGGGCATATGTTTGTGTGATGAATACGGACATGTGTACCCGAGTTATGGATGTTTTCATTTATGATAAGTATTTATTTACGAAAAGAAATGTATTTATGTAGTATATCAACCATCTGGTATCCTCAACACAAGCTTAGTGTGGAACTAGATGGCGCTGTGTGTATGTCAAGGATATTTCATTTATTATTTATTTATTTATATAAACCAAATCAACTGTCATCAGCATCTACAATCCTGCCTCCACAATCCTCCCACTATAACTCCTATAAGCTAGGATCAACGACACGGCGCCTACTGAAGGTAGACGATACCCCATGTGACTTTATTTCTACCTTGAACCCCAGATTAATTACAGAAACTTGGCCATTAGATTTATTATTTACTTTGGGAATAAAATGTCGGGCCTAATATTGTCCGACTGCCCCAGGAAAGAGAATCACGTTTTCCGGATGGAAGTATGTAGATTTCTATGTCATCTCCTATAGCTTATATGTTTTGGCTGATTTTTAAGTGTAACGTGTCGTTAGATTCGTCTTGATTTATTATATTGTAAATATTTAAATTGTTATGTGGGTTCGGAGACTAAGGGAAAATACAATACAAATACACTTTATTGCACAAAAGGAGAACATACTTTTTACAAAGCACAATTTGGTTGGTGGTAGAGCATTTTAAATGTCCGCCTGGCTAGCTACCACCATCTTATCTAAATCTGCCGCCAAACAGCAATGTTAATAGCATTGTTGTGTTCCGGTTGTCAGAGATAAGATAGTCAGTCTCCCAAATGTGTTGGGGTTTCCGGGTCAGTACGCTTCCACCTTCGACCTCATCTTCACTAAACATCAGGTGTGATTGAAGTCAAGTTTGAACCCGCGATGCATAAAAAAAAAAGGAAAAGAGTACAATTAGGCGGCCTTATCACTAAGAGCGATCTCTTCCAGACAACCTTTGGGTGTAGGAGTATTATAGAACAGGCAGGTTGTGCAAAATACGGATTTTCTATAATTCCACTAAAAATATCTATGGACTTGCACGTTTTACGACGATGGGCCCACCTGTTACGTGTACATCTGTTTGTTTTCTTAAAGTGAAACGTGGATCTTGTTTCGAACATTAATCTTTTAGTGTCTGGAAAACCCAAACGCTAATGTTTGGGATATCTCTGACTAACGCAATTAGGGTAAAGGTCGTGACGTTATGTATGTATAAAAGTTTTTATTTCCGGGCTTTTCTAATTTCGAATCGGTAACCCTAGCAGTGGATATCGTGGTGCACACATCAATGAATAATTTAAGGAATTTCATTAGCTATTTCCAGTTTGTACAAGTTCTATTTATATGGGCAGTTTATTTCCATCAAGTAAGCTGTCGGCTGTTTCAAGGTCGCAAAAGTGGAAAGTTATTTTAGAATCAGATCCATATACCTATTGCTGTACATTTTACATGATACTTATTCTTATAAACTGATCTCACACATGTATTTTTTAATGTTTTTTTATGCATAACGGGTTGGTACTTGACCTCAATCACACCTGATGTTAAGTGAAGATGAGGTCGAAGGTGGACGCGTACTGACCCGGAAACCCCAACACATTTGGGGGACTGGCTACCTTATCTCTGACAACCGGAACATAACAATGCTATTAACATTGCTGCTTGGCGGCAGATTTAGATAAGATGGTGGTAGCTAGTCAGGCGGACATTTAAAATGCCCTACCACCAACCAAACCGAGTACTTAAAACATGTAACGGTTTATCAGTAAAAATTATTAGTGCCGTAATTGATTGTATTTCACCACACTTAGCTTATATCTTTAATAAATGTACTGATGATGGCATATTTCCTGATCTGATGAAGCACAGTAAAGTCATACCTTTATTTAAAGCCGGTAGTACATCAGACCCCTCTAATTTTAGACCTATTTCAATACTACCGACTCTCAGCAAAATCTTTGAAAAAATTATGTTAAATCAGATATCGAGTTATTTTTACAGTAACAATCTAATGTCATATAAACAATTCGGTTTTACTAGGGGCCGCTCGACAACCGATGCAGGTGTCGAGCTCTTACAATATATTTTTGAGGCTTGGGAAGATGCGCAGGATGCAATAGGAGTATTTTGCGACTTTTGATTGCGTTCATCACGACACTTTAATCAGGAAATTACGTTATTTGAGTAACCGAGTTCAGAGGGTTGATATCAGTGGCAATACATCGTCAGGGTCGACAGTCTGTATGGGCGTCCCACAAGGCTCCATTCTCGGACCATTTTTGTTTTTGGTTTACATAAATGACTTGCCAAACCTTGTAAACGATAAACATGAAATAGTATTGTTTGCTGACGATACCTCTGTATTGTTTAAAGTAAATAGACTAAATTTAAATTATGACGACGTGAACAACGCTATTTCTGAAATAGTAGAATGGTTTACGGCAAATAATTTGTTACTGAATGAGAAAAAAACTAAATGTGTTAAATTTGTACTGCCTAATGTCAGGGAGGTGCCCACAAATATAATGATAAAAATGTCACTCTAGACCTTGTTGAGTCCACTATATTTTTGGGCATTACTTTGGACGCCAAATTACAATGGGGTCCTCATATCCATAAATTGGCGAAGAAGCTCAGCTCTGCAGCGTATGCAGTCAAAAAAATTAGACAAATATCGGACGTAAATACTGCTAGATTAGTATATTTTAGTTATTTCCATAGCCTGATGTCTTACGGTATCTTGCTGTGGGGAAATGCCGCGGATATCAATACAATATTTGTTTTACAAAAACGAGCCGTTCGCGCAATTTATCAATTGAGACCTGCAGTGTCACTTAGAGACAGATTTAAAGAGTTCTATTCTAACCTTTTCGTCACAGTACATTTTTGAAAATCTAATATATGTAAAAAAAAATATAGCATCATTTAGGAAAAATAGTGATAAACATGATGTCAATACAAGAAATAAAGATAAACTTGCAGGTCACATAAGTCGCCTCCACAAAGTCAGTAATTCATTCAAAGGGTTATGTATACGCTTTTTCAATAAAGTTCCTGTTGATATACAAAATCTTCCTTTCAATAAATTTAAAGATACTATAAAACAGAAACTTATTAAGAAAGCATATTATAAAATATCAGATTATTTAGATGATAAACAATCATGGACATAACCAGCCCGTTCGCATAACCAGGCTATTTCACAATTAATAATGAAATATTATAATATAAAATAATAATTTTGTAATATAACAACCTTTTTTTAAAAGAGCGACCTCTCGAGTTTCTTGCTTGTTCTTCTCAGGGAAAAATTGCCTTTTGAACAAGCAGTAGCTTTAAAAATGTAAAATCTGACTATTTTAAGTGTACCCTGTGTACCTACAAAATAAAGCATTTTTTGATTTTCATTTTGATTTTGATTTTTGTACCCTGCTAGGGATCGAACCTGCGACCTCCGAATCGTAAACCCAATGATGTTTACATTAAGCCACGGAGGCGGTTAAATGTAATGAAGATCGAACATATAGGACTGAGGGAAGAACCAGGCAGACTTATTTTAAATAGTCGAAAAATAGAATTCCTTTTTGGTGGCAGACGTGAAACTACACAGCCCCTGTATCATGACATCGTTTGTGGCAACGTGAGAGTGGGATAATTGTATATTGCGTTCAAACGAATGCTCAGGACAAATATTATCTCGTGCGATATAAACATTTATTGCGCCTGTCATGCTATTAGTGCTGATGTAGTTTCGGCACGTTAAAGAAATAGAAGCAACTTGTCTCTTCCCGTGGGTGCCGTATAGGCGACTAATGGACTTTACATCAAAAACATGTATAGACTTGCATGTTTTTTTAATGTAAAGTTTTTACTGGGAGTTTTACAAATTTTGTATGGCAGTCCCATCGTTAACTAATCGCTACGCTAAACGAGACACCGATGAGTTCACAAAACTGAATAACTTCCTGGCTCTTTCTGAGTTTGGTAGGGACAAAATAGTGAGAAACACTCCTATATCAAGTCCGCTCAGTTTAAATTCACTCATCAGTGCCCTTCTAGGTTTCTCGTACCAGACACACTCCACTAACAAGTGTTGAATATCCTCACTTGTATATTTCATCATCGATGGGCTCCCCTCCTGTCACGTGTGCATTTCCGCATAGTTTGATGGATGTTGTTTCAAGCATTAATCTTTTAATGTTTGGAACATCCAAACGCTTATGTTGGGGATTTCTCTGACACCCCGTTTGGGATAAAGGTCATGATGTTAAGTATGCGGTCGACTGTACATTTAATTACGTCAAATCTTGCTACTACCATAGAGGAATAACACTACCCGAACTACTACTTAAAATATACGCTAAGTATTTTTCTGTAAGACAGAACTTGACCTAGATTGCAGATTATTGGTCCTTTTGCCCTCTTCTAAGTAAAAGATAGATAAAATGTGGAACAAGTGTTGGGCCGTATTAATAAATCGATCTTGAGATTGAGATCGCGTCTCAGTCTCAATATATTTTTTGATACTGTGTTAATATTCAACAAATTCTCAAGTGTCAACTTAAGGTCATCTCAATTTTGAGAAGGGTTTTAATACGGCCTTAAATCTCTTAGGTTGGGACATGAATGTAATCGCCGGTAGTTAGACAACACTGACTCTATTCAACCCGATATCCATTGGTAGTATACACACATATCCTCATATTCTATGAATACAACAATATCTAACATACAAATGGTTATACATATAGGTTAAAACTGGCATCGCGTAAAATCCCCAATTTTATTTAAAATTAGGAAGGCATATTTCTCTTTATTTCAGTCACGTGCCTTGTGAATTTAAGTCACGCTGTTCTTCAAATAGGACAGCGAGCAACGGTACAATTTTATTATTATTTTATATATGAAATTGGTTTTTAAAAGCAGCAATGATGATAGAATCGTTGTGTACCGGCTATTTGAGGTAAGTCGTAATCACTATAAATTGAAAACTTAGAAACCACAGCCAAAATACAATGTAATATTGCCCAAAATAATTTACAATACATTTTGATAATAATAATAATAATACCCTACATATCCCAACTCATATTGTAGACACATTGCAAAAAGCCACAATTCTAAATGCATGCCGCATTGCTAGGAAATTTTTAACGTCTGCAACCATAACTAACAATCGCGTACCATAATTCGGTTATCCCTTATCATGCTTGGCTATGGCCCGCATGATAAGGTAATACCATCAAAAGAGGAGAAAATAAGAATTAAAAATAATAATAATAATAAATATCCTTAGACATACACACAGCGCCATCTAGTTCCACAGTAAGCAACTATAGACTTGTGTTGTGGATACCAGATGGTTGATATACTACATAAATATTTTTTTTTGTAAATAAATACTTATTATAAATGAAAACATCCATAATTCGGGTACACATGTCCGTATTCATCACACAAACAATATGATATAATGATAACAATCAACAAATTATAAAATAAATCATATCGTCATCATCATAATCATTTATTGCCTCATATGGTTAGAAAAGACGTTACAAAATAATATTTATTCACATTATGAACCCTATTAATAGAATAGACGGTTAATTGTATTTAAATATATATTATAAAATTTTACTTCTACATGTATGAAATATAAGTTATACATTTTCATTAATTTAAAATCAGCATAATAATATTATTTGTACTAAAATAAATATTCCTCTTTAAAATATAATAAATAAAAGTAAAAATTGGATGTTGTTTCAACCATTGAACATACAAACTATAACGTTTGGGATGTTCGTGACCACCCCTTTTGAGGTAGAGGTCTTGACAATATGTTATAAAAACTAAGAAAATCCCCAGCAGATTGTGATATCTTTCAAATACACCAAAAAACTGTGTAAATCCTAAATATATTCTAAATGAAAAATTTGTGAAATCGTGTACTTGCCGCCCGAAAGGTTGATAATAGGTAGTTACGTGTACTGCGTAAACGTAACTTATCAATTAATTCTCTTGCATCTTTCACATATACGTGTAGATTAAGTAGCGAGCGAAAGTCAGTTTTACATAATTTATGGACTTGTTAGGGTTTACAGCGAGGGGTACGGCCATGGAAATATTATCGTTGCAATATTATGAAAACACGGCTTGGGTGTACCGTACAGGAGTGTATCCGGACCAATAATAATATTATACTCCAAAAACAAGACAGGGTAGGTAGAATAATCTATTAAATGAGGCTTAGATGGATAGTATTAAATATTAAATGAGAAGTCGGTGAATTAAACTTTCACTATAATGAACAATTGAAGAATAAACAAAATTGATTGAATAAAGATATATCGTCCAGATAGACCTAGACCAAGAAATAGTATTACAAGTTAAATATCGTCAAAACGACTTAACCGATTTCTATCAAACATTGCTAAGTACGTATCTCCGGGTTTAATTTTTTTTTTTTAATATTTAAAAAAAAATGAAAATCCCCGAGGAATAGACCTAGATGTAGAAGGACAAGTCCCAAGGGATACTTTAAGATAATACAAGTTGAAAAATAAATCAAATCATCATCGTATATATATATATTTATGCACAACGGGTTAGTACTTGACCTCAATCACACCTGATGTTAAGTGAAGATGAGGCCGAAGGTGGATGCCTACTGACCCGGAAACCCAAATATTTGGGGAACTGGCTATCTTATCTCTGACAACCGAAACAAAGACAAGCCAAGCGGACTTATCAAATGCCCTACCACCAACCAAACCGAGTACTAAACATGCACCCCGCTGGGAATCGAACCCGCGACCTACGATTCGTAAACCATAATGTTGTTTACATTGAGCCACGGAGGCGGTTAAATTGTATATATTTGCAATAATGCCATGTAAAAGATATTCCAGCTAGTCTAAGTCTTTACATGTAATTAACCTGCACGCAGGTATGCAAAATTTATTGTACCTACACTCTTATAATCAAAATATTGACAATGAGCAGTAATGTCGGTAATATTCATATTAAGTTAAAAAAAGTTACGTTTTCAAGTGATTTTTACCCAATGAATTAAATCATTTTTGGTCTGAACCGCCTCCTTTTTGGAAATCCGAAATGTACGCTGAGATTAACTCTATGTTTGTGAAGTATATAACCACTACGAAAACCTTGGACTTAAATTGGCGAGATAATTTTTTGTTGGTCTTAGGGGAGATGTCTTTAATCGATGCCGTCTATCAATATGCTAATGTAGCTGAGAAGAGGCGGGTTCGAAGCTTTTGGTACTTAATTAGTAGGTTAGCTTGAGGGCCGATTGGTGTAGTGTATAGTGACCTTGTCTGGGGAACCTTCGATTGCATGATCGAATCTCGCTAAGGGTAAATGTTTGTGTGATGAATACTAACATTTATTTCAGATTCATGGATGTTTATATAAATATTTAAATCCATAATAAAAGCCTTGTTTATTTTAATACAAACCCGAAGTGCATATTAATATTAAATAATATAGTTTCAATCCGCGGTTAACCTCCCTAAATCGTTATCATACTCGTAAGCACGTTCATAAAAATCATTTCTGAACCAATAACTTTAAAACATACTACATGCGCGTCCGTTAGATATGCCTACTACGCGGTTTATCGCTACGCAGCGCAAAAAGCTGCTACGCGCTACGTCGTAGCGCCGCGTAGCAGTGAACACGAAATCTCACTGAATATTATATGCAACTAGAAATAGAAGTCTCGTCTTGACTTTCTATAAAATGTTCAATTCATAGCGGTTAAGGCAAAGTTTGTTCCAAATACCAGGTCATTAGGGCGAAACGGAACATTTCAAAAGTTTTGCTTTGGTTGTCGACGTCCAGTTGCAATTTAGTTGATAGATATTCTTTAGTGCGATCGCTCTGTAGTACTTGTTGATAACATGTATCTGGAATTGAGTTTCTTCATATGTAATTAATAATGTGTAAATCCCAACTAATATTATAAATGCGAAAGTTTGTGTGTATGTCTGTATGTATGTTTGTTACCTCTTCACGCCTATACAGCTGGACAGATATGGATGAAATTTGGTGGTAAGACCGACTAGAACCTGTATTAACATATAAGCAATTTTTTTTGCTGAACCGATTTTCGTAAAACGTTCCACACGGAGGAAGTCGCGGGCGGAAAGTTAGTATATTATAAAGTAAGACTTGAACCCCTGAGGAATATTTGACGGCGTTGTGTGTGTGTCCAGTCTTTGTCCGGATATATCTCCGTATAGCCTAGTCCGATTTGAGTGCGGTTTCTATTCTTACTATGTTTGATGAAAATCAGTTAAGTCATTTTGAGAATATTTTACTTTGAGGTGGTTGCTTTATTTTGATGACATCGCAGCTTTGCGGGGTTTTCTAAATTTTCAATTTAGGGCAATTAAAAAACAAAAATATTAAATGAAGCAAGATGATACTAAAAACTGGAACGCACCACTCGAAATTTATTTTGAGAACCGGCTATCATCTTAACAGCCGGATCACAATAATGCTATCAAGATTGCTGCTTGGCGGCAGTATTAGATGAAATAGATTGAGAAAATTTATTGAATTTCACAAAGAAGTTATACATACATCAATATACACCGTGGGCCTGGGAACCCGACAAACTTTAAGCAAGTATTTTTTATGGTTTTCTGAGTTTATAATGTTATATGAACATAGGTACAATTCCGTTACTTTAACTTTTTTTTTTGTCGGAACAAAACAAATCAATTAATTTCAATACTTTCTAGTAAACATTTGAAATTACATTAGACATGTAAAGTTTTTTCCCAAAAAGAGAAACTTTTTAATGTTTGATACCACTAACAAAGCTTAATGTAAACCTAATGAAAAAAAGAGGACAAGGAGACTTGCAGTATTAGGTTCCACGTTTATGGATACGTTGCTCACTAGAGATTTTTCAACATTTGAATTCACAAAAATAATTCTCGAATATCTCGAAAATTAAGTCTTTATCGGAAAATTTTATAGAACGGTTTATTCTCTAAATATGCATTGGAATCTATGGTTAAAGGGTACCTCGGGCCCGCGGCGTATATGCTACTACACGGTATACAAAACGGGAGATATTATCTGTGGATCCCGCAGTAGCAAAATGGTGGTAGCTATTAGACGAACATTTTGAAATGCCTTACCACTAATCAAACAGAGCACCTAATAAACAAACGTATTTAAATATAATATAAATAAATATAAATATCCTTAGACATACACACATCGTCATTTAGTTCCACAGAAAGCAACTATAGGCTTGTGTTGGATACCAGATGGTTGATATACTACATAAATACATTTTTTTTGTAAATCAATACTTATTATAAATGAAAACATCCATAACTCGGGTACATATGTCCGTATTCATCACACAAACATATGCCCCTAGAGGGATGCGAACCCGCAACCTTTTGGTATAGTGGTCAGAGTTCTTGACCACTACACCAAACAGGTTGTCAAATTTTTGTTGTAGTATATCCCTCTAGCAATCGAACCCGTCGTCAACATTTTGCAAACCTTATGTTGTTTACAGTGAGCCATGGAGGCCGTTAAAATTACAATGGAAATGAGGCAACCGCCTTTTAACCGTATCCTTGGCTTAATGTAAACATCTGGTTTACGATTCGGAGGTCACGGGTTCGATCCCCGGCGGGGTATATGTTTAGTACTCGGTTTGGTTGATTGTAGTGCCGCCTAATTATAAATATCCTCATTATTCCATGTCAGCGCACTTTAGACATAGGTACGCCTTTTCCTTCGCGATCCTTGGAAGGATTTTGCACTAATCTTCAAAAAATTATTTTTATCAATGCTATTATACTTACGGTCTCTTTTTAAGACTATAAATTGAACTATGAATAAAAAAAATCCATTACTTATTTAACAAGACTGAACAACTGCGTTAAAAGCTAAATATCTTCGGAACGGCTTAACCGATCTTTCATCAAACATGGTTAATATCCTGTCCCCTCATTTAGTCTTTAATATAAAAAAACCATACTCAAATCGAACCACATACTACTGAGATATATCTGGACAAAGACACACATACAAATTATCGTCAAACACAACACCAATCCCGCCTCCACACTCCTCCCACTGTAAATCATAGAAGTTATATAGCTTATAGAAGCTAGGACTGTTACCTTGGGCCCCAGACTAATTAAAGAAATAAGTTGTGTAAGTAGGAAAAGAAGTTTTTTCATTGGGGGTTAAAAAGAAGGTCGGTCCTATTCTACACTGCTGGGACCCACACGGCAACCTGTAGCTACTTTCTTTACTAGGAATATATTTTTTTAAATGCACCTTTGCTTTTATGTAAATACATTACCCTGAGACCTGAATATACCACTAAATACATTACCCCGTGAATGTGACGTTGTACAGACACGATACCGCAGAAGGCAAATTGTAATTACCATACCAAAAGCGTCGCGGCTAAGGATGCATAGTGATGTGCTTGCTCCGAAAAATGACTATCGTGCTCGTATTCATTCCCGATTTCCGTGACAAAAGAGCTGTGTGTGTACTCTGTGGAATGTATTCTGCGGGTACACCCGTGGCGTAGTCATATTCGCTGTTCGTTTTCGATTAAAGAAGTTAAGTAACATCTGGTGCAGTTAGTCACTGAATGAGTGATCAGCAATAGCATTTACGTAATAGTGTTTTCGGTTGTGTAAATAGTCGGTTCCGATTATTTCCAATTTGAAGTTAAACCAAATCTATGTCCAACAACGTGGCTTGAAAACACTCACTATCAGGTAAGTACTATCTGACATAAATCCACTAAACTGTGCTGGTACTGGACCCTCGTGGATTATAGTGAGAGGAGTCTGTGATCCAGAAGTGGGGCAACAAGGCTGTTGATAGTCGTATGCATTCTGCGGAAGCCTTAGTCACGTTATTACGCTAAGAACTTTCTTTCTCTTTGTTTCAATCAAGGCCTGTCACTTTTTTATGGGTTCCGTAGTCAATACGGATTTCTTTTATAGTTTCGCCATGTTCATGTGTATGTTTGTCTGTCCGTGGCTTAGCTCAGTGTCTCTTAATTTTAGAAAACTGTAATTTGGCGTGGGTATACATATCAATCACGCCGACAAAGTGGTAAAATAAAATCTTGAAAAAATGGGGCCATTATTTTTGTACCCTATCGTGTGGGATATGTTGGATAGGTCGATCAATAATATTTTAGGTTATCATGCACAGGTTTTCAGTTCAGGAATCCTTTTGCGAAATATTTAGCTTCATTTGCTAATTTTTGTTAGAGTCAAATAAGGCAGGCAACTACAGAGCCCTACACTGCGCGTGGTCCGTCACGCACTTGGTTGATTTTGTAATATAATACTGTCAAGGATGTAACACCAGACAACAATAGAAATTCGTGTTATAACGTCGACGGGCGGGTTTTGTGAATATTTCTCGAGGCATTAGCTCGGAAGCCTTTATGTTATTGTATGCATCAAACTTCCCAAGGACATAATAATTAGAAAATTCATTTTTGATCAAGTTACTCGCATGTAATCTAGTATTTTTTTTAAATATCCGCATATGTTAGCATTACATCAAACTGTGACATCGTGTTCTCAAATAAAATGTACTACTGACATTGTCGCAAAATCGCATTGCGGGCAAACGGGCACCTCCCCATTGGGCTTCATAGAAATCGTAGGTGCATATATATATGTGTCAAACATGATGTATATCTTTTTTAAGATTTATCGACAGTATTTAGATAAGGGACGTGTAGCATCCCTATGAACTCTAATTAAGGTGCGCGTGCGTTGTGTAAATCGCTATATTGCATCGCTACCCCTCAAAGGATCTCACAGCCTACACGAGTAAGCGAGACTATAATTAGCTTCTTTTCTTTATTACGTAATACGCGTAGGTGTAGCAGAGATGACTATAAATTTCTGTTTTATATTTCCATAAACTGTTGTTAGGTATACTGTGCCCAAATGATAATATGGCAATGTAAAAATACTTCACGCGAAAATTATAATTACGAAATGTATTTCCTTCAACGTCGAAATCTAAAAATAGGTTATCCCTAATCCTTCTCACAATTACAGGCTGAGTAATTTGGCTTATATTTTCATTTATACGTATATAAAGTTATATATTAACCGCTGTTTTACCTTCGTTATCAGCGTCGTGAGTTTGTTCGTTTCCACTATTAGTAATAGCTCTTAATAAAAACCGGACCCTTTTCACAAAGACATCTAAATAATTACGTTTATTTTGAATCACTATTTATGGGACTTGTCTATTCCGGTTCTATTTATGTAGAATTTTTTGGGATATTATAATTGTAGGTAAAGCAGTCTCTGCGTAGCAGAAAGAGTATTTCAGCAAACACGTTCCGCAACCGCCTCCGTAGCTTAATGTAAACAACATTGGGTTTACGAATCGGAGGTCGCGGGTTCGATCCCCAGCGGGGTACATGTTTAAGTACTCGGTTTGGTTGGTGGTAGGGCATTTTAAATGTCCGCCTGGCTAGCTACCACCATCTTATCTAAATCTGCCGCCAATCAGCAATGTTAATGGCATTGTTGTGTTCCGGTTATCAGAGATAGGATAGCCAGTCCCCCAAATGTGTTGGGGTTTTCGAGTGAGTACACTAACCCTCATATTCACTTAACATCAGGTGTAATTGAGGCCAAGTACCAACCCGTTGTGCATAAAAAAAAAGTTATACCAGAACGCGCAATTAAAATGTTGAACAACTCTTATACTATAGTTGCACTAATTCTTTATTTTGCGCACTATTTCAGCACAGTATACGTCACTTTTAAAAAAATCACAAAACAAAGTGTTTTAATGATACAAATTCAAATTCACAGTAGAGGTATCCGTGTTTTAAAAATAAACCTCTCTAAAATCAAAAGCTTTACTAATTCAATTATGTAGGAGGAGCAAAATCGATTGGTACGTGCTCCATACGTGCGCAACTTGGTCACCACTTACAGTCACGTTAAATGAACACACTCGTAACAAAGCTCTCAGCCGGTTGTAGCCACAAATTCGACTAGTGCTCAGTGCCTGCACTGAGAGAGCAATTACGCTACAACACCCTCTAGTTAGTACTTGTTCTTGGTTAGACCTCGGTCACACCAGCAGTCTTTTCATGTAAAATTAATAGTTTTTTGCAGATAACAAAAGTGGCGCAATTGTCTCGTTACCGGTAGCAAGTTTTTGATAAATACGTATTAACTAAGGCTGTTGTAGTACTTAATACTGAGTGTAGTGAACACTGTACTTTCATAAATTGTACTGTAGTTTTTTGCAGATAGCAAAAGTGGCGCAATTGTCGCGTTACCGGTAGAAAGTTGTTGAAAAATACGTATTAACTAAGGCTGTAGTAGTACTTAACACTGAGTAGTAGTGGACACTGTATTTTCATAAATTGTATCAATTAAGGCTGTAGTAGTACTTAACACTTATAGTATAAGATCCGGCCATAGAAATATATACCCTCATCTGTTATTCGACTATAACAAAATTATTATGTTAGTTAATGAATATATTAATACATTGAAAATGGGTTGCCTAGCTAAATCGCGGGCCAAACGGTTAATTAATGTAAATCCAAATTAATTGTTTTTCAATTAACTTCCCCGATTTGTTATTTATAAAAATCGACCATTATCTGAAAGAACATAACATAAGGAACTGGAAAAATATAGGTTGCCTACTTTCCCTTCAGCCTAACTATGGAGTTGTCATGTATAAACATGCGAGCAAGCGTTATTAATATACCCTCATCCGTTATTTAATTGATTTTTTTTTTAAATTAAACGTTATTTTATTCTCTTTCTAACAGTATAAGGTTGCCTCAGTAAAAGTTTGTCACATGCACGGTTGCTGTGATTTTAGATGCGTCGTACAAGCGAGCTACATTGAATAAATATTGGATTTAAGTCAGATTAAATATTAAAAATGGTATCAAATACTTTTCACTCACATATTTATTTAATAACAATACATAATTATAATTACATAAAAATTAGAAAATTTTTTTGTTTACATATTTTGATTAATGAATAGCAAAAATATTTTTTAATATCTATTAAAAAATTATATAAAAATTTTCCAATAAAATATTTTTTTAAAAACTTATTCTGCTTCTGATTCGTCAGAAGTACTGATATCAAAATCGAATTCTTCATCGTTATCTTCTTTTGATTCGGTGACTATATCCTCCACTTGTAAGGGCGTTGGGTCCCCTTCAAACCACGTTGGCTTCAAGTAGCCATCCAAAAACCAACCACAATCTTCAGGACTTAGATTGACACAACGTGCATTTGTTGCATGAAGCCACATTGAATTGACGTAAATTGTGCACTAAACAATTCATTCTTTTTTTTCCATTTAATTTCTTGTATCGATTTAAAACCTTTCGTGGCCAACTCATGACTATTTAGTTCTGTAGTGTTGTATTACAAGCAACAATGGTGTCGATTCGGATGTACACCAACGAAACTAAAACCAGTTTTGGCGTGGTGCCGTCGCATCGTACTATTCCAGGGAGAAAGAGACAGTACTACTTTAAAACTAGTTTTTGTTTAGTCGGTGTACATCCGAATCGACACCAATGCGTGGTTTATTCTACCTCGAATTAAATAATCTCTCAAACTTTCGTAACGAAATGAATTGAATCAACTCAAACCCACCTTCGTGCAAATAGAGATAAGATGACCCTATCAGTTTGAGCTTCACTATGTTGAGAGGTGAATCGGAGGCATCAAGAGAGTGCATTACATCTTCCTGCTGCCTTTTTAGAGAAAATATTCAGGTCATCTGACATGAGTAAAGGACGAGAGTGACTAAACAAATGCATATAGTGAACCAATATTGTTACTAAATGTTAAAAGAAATAATTTGGTCATAATATTTTATTACACTAAACCTGTAGCGACTTGGAGAAAGAAAAATTTTTATATAATTTTTTAATAGATATTAAAAAATATTTTTGCTATTCATGAATCAAAATATGTAAACAAAAAAATTTTCTAATTTTTATGTAATTATAATTATGTATTGTTATTAAATAAATATGTGAGTGAAAAGTATTTGATACCATTTTTAATATTTAATCTGACTTAAATCCAATATTTATTCAATGTAGCTCGCTTGTACGACGCATCTAAAATCACAGCAACCGTGCATGTGACAAACTTTTACTGAGGCAACCTTATACTGTTAGAAAGAGAATAAAATAACGTTTAATTTAAAAAAAAAATCAATTAAATAACGGATGAGGGTATATTAATAACGCTTGCTCGCATGTTTATACATGACAACTCCATAGTTAGGCTGAAGGGAAAGTAGGCAACCTATATTTTTCCAGTTCCTTATGTTATGTTCTTTCAGATAATGGTCGATTTTTATAAATAACAAATCGGGGAAGTTAATTGAAAAACAATTAATTTGGATTTACATTAATTAACCATTTGGCCCGCGATTTAGCTAGGCAACCCATTTTCAATGTATTAATATATTCATTAACTAACATAATAATTTTGTTATAGTCGAATAACAGATGAGGGTATATATTTCTATGGCCGGATCTTATACTATTAGTAGTAGTGGACACTGTACTTTCATAAATTATACTACCTACTGTAATTTTCATATGCATGGCAATTTATTCTTTGAAAGTAAAAAAATATAATAAAAAAGAGAAATAAATCGCTTCGGTGCGCAGGCTATTTACTGAAATTTTTATCTTAAAACGCTGCTCGTACGTAATGTGAATTTAAAGTTTGACAGCGATTATTGCGCAATTGACAGCTGTCGCTTTGTTTTCACAAGTTGCGTGATAAGCCTGCGAGAATATTTGTATTGACACATGTTGCAATACACGTTTACAGGAACCTATTTTACGTATAATAGAATGCTCCCTTGTGTGGACGAGGCGTTAGTCTGTACTCGGCACTCAGCTTCGAGTAAAGCCTTTATAAGGCCTGCGAACACTTCTATATATTATACAACATATGCCAGACGTTCGATTTTCGTTTTGTTCGTCAATTATTCGCATTAGACTGGGAATACATGTCAGATCAGACTATCTGGTCGTATTTGCTCGATAAATATCCGATTCTTTTGTCAGACTTTTTCTGAACTCAGTTGTTCACGAGCTATCATCCCGAGTGCTTGCGTACCTAGCAATAGTATGTACTCACTTGTTTATATAAGGTATCGTATTATTTTGGAATTTATATTAAAAGGGACTTTCCACCGATAAACATCTATAGATCTGAACGTTTCAACGGCGATGGGCTCACTCTCTGTCACGTGTACATTTCTGTAATTTCATAAGGTGAACCGTGAATGTTGTTTCAATCATTAAAATGTTTGGAACACCCAATCACCATTGTTTCCATCTCTGATCACCCCTTTTTGGATGAAGGTCGTGACGTTATGTATGTGTATATATGATATTAAAAGCCTGTATAGTAAACTTGTGAAAGTAAGAATTTACAATATCTTGTATAGTTTTAAGTATAATCTCTAAAACAAAAATTAATTACTTAGGTAAATATTTTCTTTCTCTGTTCAACGTTCATTGAAATCCACGTTCCTTCCAAAATTTCTATACAGACGTCTTCCCAAGCCAAATCTTTGTTTCTCGTGATACTCTTCATTGCCTGAGTTCCACAGACAAATAGGTTTATCTACAGCTGCAATCATTGTATTACTTTCATAATTGTACTTAAAAAAAAAGAACAAAAACTGATCCTGTTTATCTGTTTCATCAGATCTTGTCCCACAGGTGATTTCTTTTTCCGAAGCGTCAGTAGCTTGGACTTACTGTCTGATAGAGAAATGCTATCAATCAATCTTTATAATAGATTTAAATTGACATTCAACAAATATATCTTACGTTGAAATATATTTTTTTTATGCACGACGGGTTTGTACTTGACCTCAATCACACCTAATATTAAGTGAAGATGAGGTCGAAGGTATAAACGTACTGACCCGAAAACCCCAACACATTTGGGGGACTAGCTATCTTATCTCTGACAACCGGAACACAACAATGCTATTAACATTGCTGCTTGGCGGCAGATTTAGATAAGATTGTGGTAGCTAGCCAGGCGGGCATTTAAAATGCCCTACCCCGCTGGGGATCAAACCCGCGACCTCCGAATCGTAAACCCATTATTATTTACAATGAGCCACGGAGGCGGTTAATGCTTGAAATTTGAAATATTCTAAACACGTAATATGCCTTGTTAAAAGTTGTTTCATTACATTGTGCTACAATATCTCAAACATCTTAGGTACATGACGAGGGTATGTAACTATGAAATAGTTTTCCTTCCAGCGGTGTTAGTTTTCCTTTGGGATCGTCACGTCACATTACAGAGATAATGTATGACCGTAGGGGCATAATGGAAAGCAGTGATATAGGATGCGTAGTTTATAATCCTAGGTCCCAGAACTCTTAGACCTACGCCGATTTGGTAAAGGTTACTTAATCGGCATCAGTAATTCTTAACGGTAGAACAAAACATCACGGTGTAGGCGATGCATACGATTTTATAATAAGGTATCAGTAGACATTGGTGTCGATTCAGATGTACACCAGCTAAACTAAACTGAACTGAACTGAATTGAACTGAACTGAACTGAACTGAACTGAACTGAACTGAACTGAACTGAACTGAACTGAACTGAACTGAACTGAACTGAACTGAACTGAACTGAACTGAACTGAACTGAACTGAACTGAACTGAACTGAACTGAACTGAACTGAACTGAACTGAACTGAACTGAACTGAACTGAACTGAACTGAACTGAACTGAACTGAACTGAACTGAACTGAACTGAACTGAACTGAACTGAACTGAACTGAACTGAACTGAACTGAACTGAACTGAACTGAACTGAACTGAACTGAACTGAACTGAACTGAACTGAACTGAACTGAACTGAACTGAACTGAACTGAACTGAACTGAACTGAACTGAACTGAACTGAACTGAACTGAACTGAACTGAACTGAAATAAACCAAACCAAACCAAACTAAACTAAAACCAGTTTTAAAGTAGTACTTTATCCTTCTCCTTGGAACAGTACGATGCTACGGCACCACTCCAACATTGCTTTCCTCGCCCAGGGTGGGACGGAAAAACAGCGCCCAGTTCCTGGAACTGAGCATAATTCTGAGTCCCACTCCTTTCTGCCACAGTGGCACTCAAAATTTGTTGTGTTTATCTTTATATGTTTTGTAGTTTGTTCTTTTTAATGTGTTATATGTTAAGTTTGTTTTGTACATTTAATGTGTGCCCACTTGTGGCTAATAAACCGTTTCTTCTTCTTCTTCTTAAATATAGATTTCAAATTCCATATTTGTTTCTTATGTTCCCATCACGAACACTTGCACTTGCTTATGCTTATGTCGCTAGAGAATTCAGATTTAACAAAATATAGATACGAAATACGAAATAAGACGAGTATCGTATTATTCCCAGTGGCATACTGTGTAGTTGACTCACTGCTATCTATATTTTGACTATGACATGTGATAGGGTTACCTTTGGGTCGCCTTTAGCTTACCCCAAACATAAATTTAGTGCCCAAAGGGCTTTTTATCTAGTTTTGTATGAAAGCAGTAAATAGTCAATCCGGAGACTGTGTGTAAATATGTGATATCACGAAGATGGTGACCAAGGGGCAATTTAATATTGTATTTTTTTTAGTTTATTTATCCATAGAACATTATTTTAATAATCTTCACTATAAGACGCCTACGAAAACCTGTAAAGGTTTGTGTGTAGTGCGAATTAGGTCACTGATTTTCTTCTGCTTCGCACTGAGCTTCTTCTTGTGCTTCGCATGGCACATTAAGAAGTCGGTCCTGTTTCTTTTAATTAAGACAGTCGTTAAGTCGAATCGGTGGCCGAAGTATAAACAAATGACTGTCATGTGGCTACCAATCTTACACAAATACATCAATCCGTAATGAAAACACATGTGGAATCACCTGGGTGTCTGTCTATCTGTCACTTATTTCAGAAAATATATTTAACGGATACAATTGTAATTTAGTTCCTAAGTTGTAGAAAATTCTTTCTTTCTTAGGTATAAAATAAATGTGCTTAATGGTACAGTCGACCCCACATCAGATGTTACACTTCAATCATTGGGCTATCTATGCGTTGTATGGATTGGCTACTGTACTGCAGCTTAACTTATACTGGCAATGTGATGCCTTATGTGCGGTCAAATGTACCTAGCCCATACAGGTAGGTACACAGCCAGCTAGATGACTGTAAATCGCGAAATTAAACAATTCGCCAAGAATTTTCTGACGTTTGTATTTAAGAAATTGTATTTAGTTTTTTATGAGGGTGTTAGTGACTATAGTTCCAACCGGTTACTGTGAAAAACTATGGCAGAGGCCTAGATTGTGCAGTAAAAGTCTTTTGGCTTATATGATGATGATGATGAATATTAGTTTTATGTGGAGATATATTTGGCATGTAGGATTGACGTTGATTATTTTTTACTAATTGTTTTAACATGTGTGAACTATTTTGAAAAATTTTGATTTTTTTTTAAACTCTCCGACAACATTGATTGAACAAATGATTATATTGTCCAGGTAGACCGAGTCCAAAAGATAGTGTTGCAACCCACTATATTTTTGAAACGGCTTAACTTATTTCCATCAAATATAGCCAAGAACGTATATCCGGGTTTAATCTTAAATATAAATAAAAATTAAAAGACAATGATATCGTCGAAATACACAAAAAACTGTGTTAAGGTAAATGTATTTGAAACTGCTTAACCGATTTTCATCAAACATGACTGAGAACCTATCTCCTCGTTTAGTATTCCATAAAAAAAACCGCACTCAAGGCGACCCATTACTGAGAAAACCAGGATAAAGACTGGACACACACACAACGCCACCAAACTTTTTAAGAACTAACGCACAAAACGATTCCATTTTCAAATCTGGATTAAGAAAATTGCTTCATTTATTTCCAGTTATTCTCACCACCAACTATCAACGCTCTCGTTCTATTTCTGTCAACACGACCAAGTTTAAATGAAAAAGTTGAACCTTTTGTAATAAGCTATGCTGGAACCCGAGCGAGAGTTAATCTTTAATCGCTCAGATGGAACTCTGAGGGTGCCAATGTAGAAAGAATAAAGTTTTTAAATCTTTATTGCAGTTTGGTTATATTGAAAATGATTATGTTGCAGTTCTTAAGTGCTTTTAAAGCGAATATTGTGAGTTTATTACAAAAACTGTGCAAATGATATCCGGCCGTATTAACAGCAACCGTTCAAATATATTCAAATATATTTATAAGTAATAGAACAAAACTGGCTACCCATTTTTAGTGTATTAAGACCAAATTATGCGGCAATTATATTTTCTTATACATAGTGATTTAGATTTTGCTAAAAGCATTATAATTTATAGCCTTTTATAATCGATGAATAAATATGTCATTCAAAGGCACTGATGTGGACGAGGTATGTTTCTTATGTGTTTGGCGATTTATTTATTACAGCTGAACCATGATTACAGGAGAAAATCTTTTCTCCACAATAGACACCTCCATGTTTCAAAGCTTAAACTAGTAAGCCTACTGATAATTCAAAAGTTAATACTAAGCCTACTAATAAAAAGTGAATACAGTCTTATGAAAAAAATATACGACACATGTTTATTGGTAACACCCTCAAAACAATTGACTTATCGCTTAAGGTTTTTGTGGTAGGTAAGTTTGCACCTATATCAAACGTTGGACGGTACGTTTATTTTCTTCCTCGGGTCGACAATCATAGATCCTATTTATCGGGTGGTCAACCTCGAAGCCCAAAACTTTCCGGACCGTATTTAAACAGATAACCATCAAGTAAACTTTGTCGCTGTGAACGTAGATACGGTCGCCACCGAAATGGCGTGCTCCTTACCTAAACTCATTGGGTACGTTAATTAAATGTCGTAACTGCAGAAAAAGTAGTTACTTGTACTGTAGAATTGCAACGGGGGTTTATATAATCTTATCTTAATGTGGCGTATTTCTTTCTTCAGATACCAAATTTCGATATGATCGGCTCAGCAGATTAGTCGTAAAGGCCAGACAAACAGTCTGTCTCATTTATGATAAGTGTGAATACCTGATCTCAACTACATATTCTTTAGTTATTGAAAATCCACATGAAAGATGGACGAAATATCAGTCAATTACTGGAGAGTACCAAAAAACTAAAACCTACTTACTAAAAAAATATAACCGCCCGAATTGAGTACGTCCTACTTTTTGATATTTGAAAAGGTGATTGTCCGATTGTTTATATTTTTTCTGAAATTGGGATAATTTATTTGCTTTTTGCTAATCTATTTATCAAATACCTAGTTTGACTGGAAGACTTCAATTTATTGGTTAAGTCCGTCTTTGTACATAATTTACCTACAGAACCTTAGGGGACTTCTAGGATTATCGTATGATTTGACTGGTTGGATTGGCAACCTGTGAGTTAAATACGAATCCTAAGGACTTGTCAAGTTAAAATGTCCACGTGGCTCATCGAAATATGTCTCCAAGTAGCTATATCAATAGTCGACACGTATTATTGTGTTCCGGAACTTACAATACGATACGATATGATACGACACGACACGACACGACACGACACGACACGACACGGTACTACACGACACGATACAATACGATACAATACCATACAATACGATACAATACGATACAATACAATACAATACGATACAACACTATGCAACGCAAAGAAACGTAATGAAACACAGTTAAACGCAATGCAACGCATGGCAATGCAACGCTACGCAACGCAATGCAACGTAGCAACGCGGCAATGCAATGCAATACAATATAAATACTGTTTATTGCACAAAATAGTTTACAATAATCACCTATGGCCTTATTTTCAATTCAAATGTGATTTAGGTCAAGCATTAACCCTTTGCGTATGGAAAAAGCCGGCCAAGTACGCGTCGGGACGCGGACATCGAGTGTTCCCGTACTACTAGTATTTTAGTGCAGTTCTTAAAGTAATTTCGTAATAATGACTCGTACTATGACTCATACTATGTACGAACTTCGTTTGATTATGAATTACCTGAAGCACTTTTTAATCATCTGCCTACCTACACTATACTACTTACCTAATAATAAAAAATTTGTTAGACAATTCGTTTTATATCGCTATCTACACAACAATAACATCAGCAGTACGACGGATTCTGTTCCACATTCCACGTTCAATGACAGCGTAGTGTTGGGATGTATTTATTTTGATGTAAGTTAATTGAATAATCGATAAAAATAATAATTTCTCTGAATTCTCTGAATAAGATACTGAGTCCGACCGTTTCGGTTTGATATAATCATAATAACCCTTTCGGTAACACGTTTATTAATTAATAAATATCCTTGGACATACACACAATGCCATCTAGTTTTACACTAAGCAACTAGGCTTGTGTTGTGGATACCAGATGGTTGATATACTACACAAATACATTTTTTTTTGTAAATAAATACTTATTATAAATGAAAACATCCATAACTCGGGTACACGTATCCGTATTCATCATACAAACATTATGCCCCTAGCGGGATTCGAACCCGCGACCTTTTGGTATAGTGGTCAGAGTTTCTAACCACTACATGTATTTGTGTAGTTTATCAACCATCTGGTATCCATAATTCAAGCCTGTTACTTATTGTGGAACTAGATGGCGCTGTGTGTATGTGCAAATATATTTTATTTATTATTTATTTATTTTAATGTTTGGAACCAAATCGCTAAGGATTGGGATATCTCCGATCACCCCAATTGGGATAAAGTTCGTGAAGGTCGTGTATATGCATCCAAAACCTGGCAACAATATTCAAGCTTCCAAAGTAACATACATAAATTTTATGTAGTAGATACGAGTACACTATAAAGTCTTTTACAAACTAACAAATATTACCGTTAAGAAAATATTCGATGAACAGAAAAATACTCGCATGTAAGATTCGGAAAAGAAGTTTGAAACAAGATCGGCAAACATTGTAAAGATACCCCCGTCTCGCTGAATTCTTGTATAGAACTTTCCTGAAGTTAGGCACATTGTAGCACGTTCTGGCTATAAATTTCTGTAAAGACTATCTATGTCAACTGCTTCTGTACAATATTTACCAGGACTGCAATTTTTGAGTTGTCTTTAATGCAAATATAATAAAAATATATAAACTAAAATATATATATCTCATCTATTGGTAACTTGTATCTTTAGCCTAAGGTCTGGAAGAGATCGCTTTTAGCGATAAGGCCGCCTTTTTGTGCGATTCATTAATCGCCACATTATTCATGTAGCTTCTGTTGGGCAATAAAGAAGCCTAATTGTGCAATAAAGAGTATTTGATTGATTGATTGATATATTTTGTAGGTACGACTACATAGGGTACATTAAATAGTCAAGTTTAACAACATTCCGACGACCGTTTGGTGTAGTGGTTAGAAACTCTGCTGCTATAGTATAAACTGGCGGACACAATGCTATCAACATTGCTGTTTGACGGTAGACTTAGATAAGTTGGTGGTTGGTAGCAAGGCCTTTTAAATACTCGCCTAGCTACCTAGCTTTGCTTAGTTTGGGACTAGATGATTGGTGTAAGTGTCCGAAATATTTATTTATTTATAAAAAAAAAAGAAATAGATCGAAGGTAAGGTAAATTGATATTATCTAGTAGATGTGTATCAAATTGATCAGCTTGAACTGTATCTGACGATCTCTGCTTGTAAGTTGTGTAACCGTAAAAATGAAAAGGCTTCTCAAAACATTAACTGAAAATAGTGTTCGTTATCCAGCGGTGATCACGGAACGAGCTGCCACACAAAAGAACCTCTAAAATAACGATTTATAAAGCCTCCCCTGCGAAAGGGAAGTCACTAGTCATGCCGAGATGCAAATTCAGGTAAAATAGCTACAATAAATCGTAACCTTTTACGGAAATAAGTTCATAAAAAATTTATACTACGACTACAAATTCCCCAAATACTATCCAGTAGCATAGTCGCTGACGATTCGAGATTGCTAATTTGCAGAGTGCACCGTCGACGTAAGATCGCCTAACTCTTATCCCCTGATTATCATTACAGTGGGAATAAAAAAAAGCGGGGAAATTAAGACGAACAATTTTCATGTATATTCCTGCGATATCTCAGCCAGCTGTGTACCGATTTTAATAGTTATTTTTTGTATGAAAGGTTATATCTCAAAGGGGTATATAAATATTCTTGGGCATACACACAACGCCATTTAGCTCCACACTAAGCAATAGACTTGTATTATGGATACCATATAGTTGATTATACTACACAATATATATTAACCGCCTCCGTGGCTCAATGTAAACAACATTCTCTGCGGTCTCAATCGGTAAGAATTATAACAACCAGGGGTGATTACAATTACTCTGATCCGCGCCTGGTTACCCGTGGTGTGCCTCAGGGCTCGATTCTTGGTCCTCTCCTTTTTATAATCTACAGTGCTGACCTCAATAAATTGATTACACATTGTAGATGCCATTGCTATGCGGATGATGTTCAGCTTTGTGTTTCTAAGTCCCCTGATAAAATATCTGCTGCATTGCGGGGTCTGAACATCGATTTGCGGGCCTTATCGGAATGGTCAAAAAATAATACTCTTGTGCTTAACCCTAGTAAATCAAAATTCATGATCTGCGGGTCGGATTTGCAAATCGAGAGGATCTTGGAGCGGAGCCCGCAGGTGGATATTGCTGGTCAGAGTCTGCAGTGTGTGGATGAAGCCAGAAACTTGGGAATTACTTTTGACAGTAAGCTGAGATTCCGCACTCATATTCTAGACCTGGTAAAAAATTGTTTTTACCGTTTAAAACTTTTATACAGATATCGCAATTTGTTTACTGAGCGAGTACGGATAACTTTATGTGAGTCTTTAATTTTATCCAAACTTAATTATGGCGATGTGGTATATGGTCCTCGTTTGCAGTCTGGAACAGAACGGTTGCTGCAACGTGTGCAAAATGCTTGCTGTCGTTTTTGTTTTGATATACCCCCACGAAGTCACATCTCACCGTATTTGAACAAGGCTTCTATGATGAACATGGACTCGCGTAGACAGCTCCATCTTGCTTGTCTCCTGTTTGATATCATCAAATACGAAAATCCTAAGTATCTCTTCGAAAAACTGCAACTCACATCGTTTAAACGCAATATAAGATCCATGCGCCTGCCATTGGAGCTGCATAAGCATAAAACTTTGGCTTTTACGGGCAGCTTCCGCTATCAATCGACTAAATGTTGGAACAACATTCCTCCCCCCATTAGAACATTGAAATCTAAATTTACATTCAAAAAATCATTTAAATCTTTCATACTCGACTTTCAAAAACTAGATGTTCCGAAAAAAGATCGAGCAGCGGTTGCTGTCGCTATAAGATCTAAAAGTTAAACTGTTTCACTTATTTACATCCTGCTCAACTTATTTAATTTATTTATTAATTTATTTTTATTTAATACAATACAATACAATACAATACAATACAATACAATACAATACAAATACAAATAAGTACTCTTTATTGCGCAAAACATTTACAATAATTTAATCTAATTTAATTAATAATCATATTATTATTTTTATTGCTTTCCAGAATCTGTGTAAAACTTATTATTACTAATATAACATTAATATTAATTTGTACTGAGGATTATTTAGAAATATTGTACCCGTCTCCCTCTTTAAGGGTAATAGCTGAAAATCAGTGTTTTGCTCTTGAGCAATCCGACACTGAGCTATGGCCCATTTGTGCCACTGCAGCACACATATACTTTTATATCCCTATATTTTGCGTGTACCTTTATATGTTCTGTTTTTTTTATTTCAACTTTACTGTAGTCTAAATTATGTGTAATAATTATTTATAAATAATATTTAATGTATGTGTGTGGCTGGAGTAACAAATAAACGTTTATCTATCTATCTATCTACATTGGGTTTACGATTCGGAGGTCGCGGGATCGATGGGGATCGATCCCGGTACATGTTTAAGTACTCGGTTTGGTTGGTGGTAGGGCATTTTAATGTTAATAACATTGTTGTGTTCCAGTTGTCAGAGATAAGATAGCCAGCCCCAAAATGTGTTGGGGTTTCTGGGTCTCAAGTAGGTTGAAGCCAAGTACGAACCCGTCGTGCATAAAAAAAAATATACAATTTTTTTTTGTAAATATATACATTTTATAAATGGAAACATCCATAAAACGTGTCCATATTCATCGCACACACATGTGCCATGTGTGACCTTTTGATATAGTTGCCAGGGTTTCTGACTGCTATACCAAACAGGGATAGTTCGTCAGTTTCGGATTGCTGGCAGCCTTCACACAGATCTAGGATTGTCAAATTTCATATTACCAAAATACTGTAGTATCAGTTGACGTATTTACGAGTAGGTGAGAGGTACCCAACACACTTGACTAATGATGGGAATAACGTATTATTATATTATTCCTAAGGCGAGTTTCTTCTGTTAAATAATGGGTATAAAAAAGAAATGAGGATAAGTTATGATTGAGTTCGAATTTTAATGTAATGTTATATTATTGATTGACGTGTGGTTTCAGGCACGTAAGAAGAATATAACCAAAGTAAAAGTACGTCGTAAAAGCGACTGAGAGTCTTTTCCAGACACATTCCAAGTTTCAACGGCGTTGGGCTCACCCCGTATTATATGTGCATTTTAGAATATTTCGGAAGGTGAACCATGGATATTTTTCTAGCATTAAAATTGTAATATTGTTATCTGTGACAACCCTATTTGGTCTAAAGGCGAGACATTTAATACGACAAGGTCACAAAGTAGTAAATGTTCTCGTAAACAAACCTTATAATCAATACCTACATTCAAAGTAAAGTATGCTAACTTAATCCGGCTTAGTTGTGGTGGAATTTAAATTTGAAATTCTGATTCGCAATGGGAGATTCATTAAACATTCTCTTTTAAAAGTTGAAGTTTTATTAAAATTGAAAGTAATCATGTAACAGCAGCAGCTGAAGAGGTTTTATTTACATATTTAATAACGATATACAGGGTGGTAAGATCGAATACCACATGGATGGCAACTACCTTAAATACTGGGAATAACACGTTCTGTGTAGATGAGACTACTTTATTTTTTAAAAACAATAAATTCTGCATTTATGGATTTAATGAAAATCGCTTGTCTTAGTCGGGACTCCAACCGGTCAAATGGGCACAAAAAATAACATGCCGTTTTTCATGATGCAGATCGAAAGGCTTACTGATAAGGTTAATTTTTCTATGAATAACAAACACAATCAAAATAACGGAGGGCCATGAAAACGAATAATTTTGATTTCACCCGTCACGTGAAATGCACTGCAACTACTTTAATTAATGGAAATAGCAAATTGTACGCAACGGAGACTTACTTTTATTTTAGAGAATAATAAATACTGCATTTGTTAATTTTTGTAAAATCGGTTGTCTTAATCGGGGCTCGAACCGGTCAAGTGCGACAAAAAATGACATGCGCTATTTTATGATGCAGATCGAAAGGGTCTTTCATATTGATCATTTAAAACACATAAGTACCGTGAATTAAATAAAAACCGGGAAAATTAAGAACAAGTTGTATTGTGGATTGTCATTACGTAATCATTTAACGAATACTTACTGAAAAAACCAGGTACTCTAATCTCTGGCATGCAAGGAAAGTAAAGATTTTTAAATAAGCTACACTTATATTTACCTATCAGTTTAGTTGTGATAACAAGCGATTTTTCATAAATCCATAAATGCAGAATTTATTGTTTTTAAATCTGTAAAATTTTCGATCTGTCCACCCTGTATACCTACTTACGTACTGCTAATAAATTTATATGAAAGGAGACTAAATAAAAATTTAAAAACTAAAGGTCGACTATGAAAATGCTTTTGTAATTTTATATAATTCAACAAGATTTTTAAGTTATTCAGAAGTTACGTAGACAGGAATTACTTAATGTACTCCCACGGTTCAATTACTGTTCAAGAAAATTTAAATATTTCTGAAAATATAATAAGGTGTGAAATAAGAAACCGCCTCCGTGACTTAATGTAAACACAACATAGTGTTTACGAAGCGGAGGTCGCGGGTTCGATCCCCAGCGGGGTACATGTTCAGTACTCGGTTTGGTTGGTGGTAAGGCATTTTAAATGTCCGCCTGGCTAGCTGCCACCATCTTATCTAAATCTGCCGCCAAGCAGCAATGTTAATAGCATTGCTGTGTTCCTGTTGTCAGAGATAGATAGCCAGTCCCCCAAATAAGATGGGGTTTCCGGGTCAGTACGCCAACTTCGGCCTTATCTTCACCTAATCATCAGGTGTGATTGAGGTCAAGTGTTAACCCGTTGTGCATAAAAAAAATTCTTGTTTTAATTACATTTTCCCATCTTGCTCGAAAAGTATACTTTTACTTTCAATGACAATAAATATGGTTATTAGTGCCATTTCTTTACTATATACAGAGTGAAATGTAATTAGTGTATTTCCTGTTTACTGATGACTCCATTTTTGATTACGAACAACTTTCCCCAAGGAACCTTAGCCGAATTCGATCATAAATTTTCAAAACCATTCTAAAACCACCTTAAGTATGAAAGTCACAATTCGGCTATGGTTCCTAGTGGCAAGCTATTCGTAATCAGGAATAGAGTCACCAACCGAAAATCGTTGTACTTCCATACTAAATGTGTATCTTACTTTACTATATTTATATATATAAGTATAGATTTACTTTGCATTTATAATCACAAATTTTTAATAAAATTCGGCTATGGTTCCTTGGGGAAAGTTGTTCATAACCAAGACAGGCGTCACCAGTTAATGGGAATTATACAACTTCAAATTCACCCTGTATATATTTTTTCCATGTCCAATTTAAACATTAACTAGGAAGAAATTTCCTAAATATAATATCCCAAATGGGGTGGTCAGTGACATCTCAGAAATTAGCATTTGGGTGTTCAAACATTAGTAGTTTAATCTTGAAAGGACATCCACGTTTCACCTTTCGAAATGCACAACTGACAGGTTTTTGTTGTAAAGTCCCTTAGTCGTCTTCTACGACACCCACGCGAAGAGATGGGTTGGTTTCATTCTTTTTACGTGCCGAATTCAAACATAAAATGATGTCGACATTAAAACGTAAAATGTATAAAATGAATAGAGAAAACTAAGCAAATTAATGATTTTTCTTTATCTTGTGAAACAAAGTGCATTTGTATCCTAATTGTACCTTGTATTGTCCTTTACTGTATTGTGTTATATACGGTAGCATACGGTATAATACTTGAAATACTCAGCGATTTTTAAGGCCATGTCTACGGATTCCTATTACTACAGATTGTCAGTAAAATGTCCATCCTATAATATTACATCCCCATTTTTCTAGAGACTGTCTTGTTTAACAATTCAAAACGTGCAAACTTTCAGCTGTTTTCCGACTACAGTAAGACATCGGAGCATTCGCATAAAGGAGATTGCAAGCTTTAGACGCATTTGGATTTTCATATCTTCAGCTAACATTGTTTCCTATCTGAAATATTGTACGTCAACTCGGAAGAAATATGAAATGGCAAGGTTACATTTATTTGAATGTGACAAGGGTCTTTTATGAAGACACGTAGTATCTTTATAAGCCCGTCCTGTACTTACTTTGCTGAGGTAACGCTCGTGCATTATAAGAGGGTTGTAAGAGGTGATATAAGAGCTTTTCTTCTTTACGAATGTAAATTTTGTTTATAAGAATTGTATAAATACTAGTTTAAATAGTACAAGCTCGGCTGCAACGATTTTGTGAACTAAAAGAAGAAAGCTAAGGAATACGTTTGTGAATATAGTGACATAACAATAACAAATATCTATATAATTGCTTTACTTTACTTATTGGAACCTAATGCCAAAAAGTATTGTGACGTCCACCGTCACTCGGGTATTGTTTATCCTTACTCTTCAGGGAAGGGCTTATGAATAAAACACGAGTATATCTGATACTGGAGCGCATACGCCGACACACGTGTGCACCGTCCGGTCGCCGATCTAGCAGTGGCGCCCTCACGCAGCGCACCGTGCGGCCGCGCATCGCTATTTATTTCAATACGTCACACCTCTTCTCTTTTCACAAATTTCCGAATAATTTTAGTTGCAAAACCTTATGATATAGATGCCTACATAACATTAAGCACAGTATTTACTTATGTAAACATTTGTTACACAAGTCAACAATAACAATCAAAACGGGACAATCAGCTCCTATAACATAATATCATTTCCGAAATGAGGAACCAACAATATTGTAAACTAATTTATAAGTAAATTGATAAATAAACTTTAATAATCATGGTCTATTTTTTAACTCCTTACATTTCTAATTCGAGAAGTGATAAATCGATTTACAATTATGGAATACAATAGGTATTTGAGTTATTTTGATCTTAACAACCTTTAAGTAAATTACAGGCCATTAATGATTTATTACAATCACCACTAGTACATTATACTATCATCATCATTATTACCATCTTTATCTGTAGGTTCTTCATTACTACCACACACCTTCCACTGTCCCTCGACTCGTTTTAGATGAACGACGTTCCGCCTCATTTCTTGACCTGTTTCATCATTCCTCACATTAAACTCGCTTCCCTTAGAACTTAATACAGTATGTGGCACAGGATTGAATTCTGTGGTGAGCTTGTTTTCTTTAATCATATTTTTAACGTAAACCTTTTCTCCAATTGTTATATCTGTATTTTCAGCTTTTCGTTTCCTATCCTCGTATCCTTTCCCTTTTTGTTTCATTATTTTGTCATTGTCACGTACTTCTGCATCGAACGGATTATTCATCTCGATCATGGAAGGTATTTTGTCTCTGAATTGCCTTCCAAAGAATAATTCGGAAGGTGTTTTAGCTGTGGTAGTATGAGGGGTGCTATTATACATAGTGAGATACGAGAGGAGATCATCATACCAATTGGATCTTTGACTCTGACTAATTTTAAGTCTTTTTACAATGTCTCTGTTTTGTCTCTCAACTTCGCCGTTTTGTTGAGGGGAGTAAGGAGTAGTGTTAAGAAGTTGGATACCTAACTCTTTACAAAATGTCCTAAATTCGTCGCTCACAAACTGTCTGCCATTATCTGCGGTTAAACTAACAGGTATTCCTAATCTAGAAAAGATCTCCTTTAATATTTTAATTGTTTCTGCCGACGTGATGGATTTTAATGGCTTAATTTCCTTGTAACGACTGTAATAGTCGACAATCACAAACAAATGATGTCCACTTGGTAAAGGGCCGAGGAAATCCACAGCCACATCGACCCATGCCTGGGTCGGCAACTCACGACGCCTCAAGGGCAACGGGCGATTGGGTGCCGAGACTAAGGTGCAACCTTTGCAACTTTTGACTACGTTTTCGGCGTCACTGTCAATTTTAGGCCACCACACCTTAGTGCGTAATCGTCCCTTCATCGCGACGATGCCAGGATGTCCTTCATGAGCTGCTTCCAATACTTTCTGACGTAATTTCAATGGTATCACGATTTTAGTACCTCTCAACAAAACGCCGTCGTGAATCCAAAGTTCGGAGTGAAATATTCTGTAAGTATTAATCGCAGAGTTCCAATTATTTGTCAGTAATGCGTTTTTAACCAATTGTATCTCACTATCTTGATGAGACGCTTCCACGATTGTATCCATACTTATGGCGCAAGGTCTCGCATATTGGACTATTTGATTTATATTGTGTTCATCTTCAAAAGGCTGGGGGTTGCTTGGTATGGTACATAATCGAGATAAACAATCCGCGATATTGGTCTTCCCAGGTCGATATATTACTCTATAATTATAAGATTGAAGACGCAATACCCAGCGTTCTATTCTGGCACAAGGCTTGGACCTACCACCGAATATTACCTCTAACGGCTTATGATCAGTTACTAAGTCAAAAATTTCTTTACCATAGAGGTACATCCGAAAATGCTCGACAGCCCAAACCAAAGCGAGAGCTTCCTTCTCGGTCTGACAGTATCGTCTCTCAACTTCTGTTAAACTCTTGTTACCGAAGGCAATAATACGAGGTCCACTACTGTCACACTGTATGAGTACAGCTCCAAGACCTACTGGGCTTGCATCAGCCATCACTACAGTCCTGTCATCGGGGTCATAATACCCTAGCGTCTGAATATTGCATAAGGCCCTTTTTAGTTCCAAAAAAGCATTGGTTTGTTCTGTTCCCCAATGAGCACTAATATCCGCGTTCTTACCCAATTTTAAGGTTAGTAATCGTCTAATTGGTTCAGATTTAGTAGCCATATCAGGAACCCATTTATTTACATAATTTATAAGACCCAGGAAGCTTTGCATCTCTTCAACAGTTGTTGGTTCTCTGAAAGCTTCTACTACTTTGACATATTTTCCGAGAGGCTTAACGCCATTTGACGATAGCTCATGTCCTAAGAATTGAATTCTGTGCACACTGAATACGCATTTATTCTTATTCAAAAGTATGTTCTTGTATTTTAAAATGTTGAGAACATGCTGGAGTCTAACTTTGTGTTCGGCATCATTTTTACCATAGACGATAATATCGTCTATGAAATTTACTACACCCTCACATGGCAACAAAATTCTTTCTAAGGTTTTCTGAAAATGCTCGGGGGCGCAAGATATGCCGAACATCAAGCGTTTGTACCGATAAAGCCCCTGGTTAGTGATAAAAGTCGTGATATCTCTAGAATCTTCGCTAATTTCTATTTGATGAAAAGCATCTTTTATATCTAATTTCGAAAATACCCTTGCCTTTTTAAATTTTGGGAGCAGTTGATCCATGGTAGGTAAGGGATGGTTTTCTCTAATGATGGCTTTATTGGCACAACGCATATCTACACATATTCTCACATCTCCATCACTTTTCAACACGGGCACTATCGGAGAAACCCAACCTGTTGGATTGCCAACCGGTTCAATGATATCTAATTTGACTAGCTCGTTAATTTTACTATTGATTTTTTCCTCCAAAGGGATGGGTACTCTCCGACAGGGCTGAGCAACGGGTTTGACCGACTTGTCAATAGAAATATCGAGTTGAAAATCTTTAATCTTTGGAAAGGTATTTTGGCTTACCGAATTGATTCCTAGTCCTAGTTTAAGTACTTGGAGAGAAATTGCAGTATCCTTCCCTAATAAGTCTCGGGTGCCCCCTTTTACTACGTAAAAAGTTCCCGCCTTAGTTTGGTCACCAGTACTTATTTCAGCTTCGAAAGATCCAATTACGCACAATGGTTTGTTACTGGCGTAGGCGATAAAAGTCTTGTCCGGATTCGCCACTTGATTATAAATGTTTACTTGGCATTGTTTTAAATAATTCCATGTAGCCTCACTCAAGATATTGCATCGGCTACCCGAGTCTATAATCATCTCCACATCTACGCCTCCCAAATTGCATTTCAATACTGCATCGTCATCAATGTGAAAAATATAATCTATACTTGTCTTATTCCTCGAAGAGTTCTCGTTAGAAACTGATGATTTCGTGGATTCGATCTTATCGGTACCTTTGCTGTAGTTACCCGGCCGTGACTTTTTGTGTACAGGTTTATTACCCATCGATGAAGTACTCCGTCTTTTGCTAGCTTTAGTCCTACATTGAGCCCTAAAATGTCCAACGTAGCCGCATTTCAAGCATTGTTTATCTTTAGCAGAACAAGTGTTACTATCAGCATTGTGATTATTGCTGCCACACCGGGTGCAAGGTGTACTAAGAGAATTACTCTTCTTCACATCAATTTTATTAATATTTAAGTTTTGATTATGAGGCCCCTGATTGAAATCATTTAGTTGTCTTTCCACAGCTTCGATAGCGTTCGCTTCGTTTATAATTTTGTCAAGTGTCACCGAATCCCCCAAAGTAAGAATTTTTTTCCTGAGCTCATTGGAGTTACACTTTTCGGCAATCTGATCAATCAGGCTCTCATCTTCGCATATAAACTGACACTTGCTGCTCTGATGGCGAAGTCGCACTAAGAACTTTTCAAACCTTTCACCAGGTTCCTGTTTTAAAAGCCTAAATAAATGCCTCTGATAGACTTTGCTCTGCTTCGGGGAGAAGTAGGCGTCTAGCTTCTTAATTGCGACTTTGTATACATCTGGCTCTTCCGTAGCATTTGCTTCCTCATCAGGAATGTTATGGTATATCTCCTGTAATGCTAAACCGCCCACATGCAGTAATGTGGCTCTTTTCTTATTGTCATCGGTGATATTTAGAGCTATTACAAAAATTTCGAACCCTCTCTTCCATTTCTCCCACCGTAATCCGACCGAAGCCGAATCGCCATCACAGTCAAATGCCTCGAGAGGCGGTATTTGTGACATTTCGGAACGACCTACAACAACAGATTACTCCGTAGTAGTATAGTTCCAAAAATTTATTTTCTCGACTATCTAGGTACGATAATTTACTTCTCAATTCATTAGTACCAACCGATACACTAATCGGTTTACTACTGTAATCTACTTGTGCGCATCATTACTTAAATATTTTAGTACTAATAGATTTAATAATCCATTTACTAATAGAATTGTTACTAGTACCAATCGACATCGTAATCGATTTACTAGTGAAATTTGTTAGTACCAATTGACAATCCACTACTATTTATAAACGCTTTAGTATCAATCAATTCCATAATCGATTTACTAATAAAATTGTTACTAGTACTAATCGATATCGTAATCGATCTACTACTAAAATTTATCAGTACCAATCGATATCGCGTCGCGATCGATTTACTGCTACGATTCATTTCATGGAATAAATCACTACATAAATGTACTGAGATAACCATAACAACTATGTAGGGTTTTATTTTTCCTGAACGAAGGTAGGTATACATTGACACCCCTAGGTGAAATCACAAATGTCGAATGTAAATTTCTTGTAATTACCTATTGTTACTTAATGCGTGGAGAATTTGCAGCAAATAAACATTTTAAAATTTGAACTATTGCAATAAATAAATAATAATAATAAAGAAATATCTTTGCACATACACACAACGCCATCTAATTCTACACTAAACAACTATGCTTGTATTATAAATACTAGATGGTTGATAAAATATACAAATGCATTTATTTTATATACATAAATAGGTACATATATAAATGAAAACATCCATAACTCAGGAACACATGTCTGTATTCATCATGTCATAGTGTCATGGATTACAAAAATTACTATTGACCTACAACATATTGCTTACTAACGTTTCAATATGCAAATACTAAATTACCTATCGTAAAACCACGTTACATTACTAAATATTATGTAGGTTAGGTACATTTATGTATTGGTTTATTTCCTTCCCTTTTGCGTTTTTTTTCTTTTATATAGTTGCACTTACCCTTGGACTCGTCGCCACTTGTGACGTCCACCGTCACTCGGGTATTGTTTATCCTTACTCTTCAGGGAAGGGCTTATGAATAAAACACGAGTATATCTGATACTGGAGCGCATACGCCGACACACGTGTGCACCGTCCGGTCGCCGATCTAGCAGTGGCGCCCTCACGCAGCGCACCGTGCGGCCGCGCATCGCTATTTATTTCAATACGTCACAAGTATATTTGATAATTGTATTAGTTAACATTGATAATTGATTTAATTTACTTATTATTTTTTATTGACATTGATTTGTTACAATATTGAGTCTAACTCTAACTGAGATCAATGTTCATTTATTTATAATTTATGATTTAAATTTCTATATATATAAATTACCTTATATGTCTTTGGTAATTTGTGTGTGACCATGAAAACTATTTTTAAGGCTTTCCACCCCTTTAACTAAAGTTAATAATAATAATAGGTACTAAGTAGGAATCTGTAATTGACTTGAAATTCGTAATATACTCGTATATTTACCCGCTAGGGGCATAATGTTTGTGTGATGAATACGGACTTGTGTTCCCGAGCTATGGATGTTTTTCATTTATTTATGTATTTATTTTCAAAAAAAAAATGTATTTGAGGAGTTTATCAACCATCTGGAATCCACAACACAAGCATAATAGTTACTTACTATGAAACTAGATGGCGCTGTATGTATGTCTAAGGATATTTATTATTATTATTTATATACTGTATAAATATTTTGAGATTATGATGTTGATTCCGTGTGAATAAATAAAAATAGAACGGTGGAATGCTTTCATTTGGTAAATGTACATAGATAGTAATATAACGCATACGACTCTGTTATTGGCATTATGAGTGATAGGCAGGTAAAAGCTTCTTTATAAAAGGCACTCCCCTTTTTTCTTCGGACGTAAAAATGTATTAACTATTTCCATTATATTGATAAAACAACGGACATGGCATACCTTTAAATAGCGACAGTCTAAAATGCTAGTAAAACAATGCCTTTTCCAAAATTTTAAGAGGGTATATTCCGTCCAGTGGCGCCCTCATTGGATAAATAAAGATTTCTTTTTAAACACAGAATAAATAAAAATCGCTCAAATTCTACAGTCGAGAAGCCTAAAAGTTATATTATAAATAATACCCAAAAAGTAACTATAATTACAGTTATTTATGTATTATTTATAATTAGCTTTTAAGCTTCTAAAGTGCAGCATTTTTTTTGAGTTATGCCGCACTTAAAATCTAAATATAATGAGGGCGCCACTAGAGAGAAAAAACCCTCTTAACAAGATTTATCCCAAGTTTTGTCTTTGATGCTACACTTTATTATAACAATGTTATTATTGTCTGTTCCAGATGATGAATCAAAGAATGCTGCTAAACTGAGAACAGACAACAAAATGGAACCATTAAGAACACTCTACCACATTTACGAAATAAGATGAATGTCGTACGAACAAAAATGAAACTAAAGTTTAATGTATTCCCTCTCAACAATGCATGAGTTTGGGTTCCTCCATCGATTTACAAGCGAACCCATTGAACCTGACATTTATAATTGGGATGTCGTGAATTACTCCCTCCAGACGTACAATTTCAGCCAGTATTTTAACGAAACACAAAATGCGACTGGTTTAGTTGGAGACGAGAATGTAAATAACTGGTGGGCTTTAGTGGCTTTGGTATTGGTGGTGTGTACGGCTGCCGGCAATGTCCTCGTGTGCTTGGCGATATACTTGGAGAGGAGGCTTCAGAACGTGACGAACTACTTCTTGATGTCGCTCGCGATAACTGATCTACTGGTGGCTGTGTTGGTGATGCCGTTGGGGATATTAACTTTAGTTAGAGGTAAGTCAGATATCGCTTAGTTATTTATCTTGGTGTCATTCCACTTCATTATTATTTTTCATAGCTGCCATTGAAATGGGAAAAGGTTATATTGTAAAACTAGAATACAAGTGGGAGTTCTTAATTCTCAGTCAGTCTTGACATCCATCTATACACCTTTTGTTCTCACTTTTAGGGCACAACCACCTCTAACTAAGAGATATATTCAATCATGCAGAACCAAGAGCGGTTAGACGAGGATAGTAGTTCATACTCTAGTGCCATTAAGTGATTAACTCCTTTAGGATAGGGAATTCACACATAACGCCGGGCACCACATGCCGGTGGACGCAGTTATGGTTTAGAATAACGTATTATTATTTATTTTTTGCTACCTCTGTATGCAATCCTAAGACCTAAGACGACTCGTAACCGCTTAACCGTGCTCGTGTGGTTTTCCCCTTACATCATTCAACGTTGCACATAATTTTGATTTTTATGCAGAATGGGTTTGCACTGGATCTCAATCACACCTGATGTTAAGTGAAGATGAGGCCGAAGGTGGAAGCGCACTAACCCCGAAACCCCATATTATTTGCGGGACTGACTATCTTATCTTTGACAACCTATTAACATTGCTGTTTGCCGACAGACTTAGGTAAGATGGTGGTAGCTAGCCAACATTTAAAATGACCTACCCCCAACCAAACTCCTTCTACTAGTACTAAATATGTATTCCGCTAGGGATCGAACCCTCAACCTCCGATTCGTAAACCGTCACGTAATGTTGTTTACATTGGTCCAGGGAGGTGGTTAAATATAGGAAATAATCACCCACGATGGCCCAGTGTTGAATGGACTGATGGATTTGTGTCAGATTAGTACCTTGCCAACTGATAGTCAGAGTTTTCCAGGCGTCCTGTAGGCCACTGATTTGATTTAACTTCAAATTGGAAGCAGCCGGAATCGACTACTGTACTCTTTAAATTATGGAAACACTCATATGAAAATTCACAAGTGATATCACATCCAAGGACCGATTGGGCCAGATATTGCTTAACTTCACTAATCGAAATATAATAACGATTGCCTGTGCATCATGAGTACCTATTTCGTTATTTAGCTATAAATTGCGAAAAAATAAGTTCTTGAGATTTTCAAAAAAGGTAAAGAATAAAAAAGAAGAGTTCATTCCTAATAATTTTGGAAAATGCAACTATTGGATTCATGGTCAGTTCATCAATATAGAAAAATAATTCAGCAACCAATTGTCACAAGCAGCAATCAAAGCAAGCAAAGTACAGAGCTTCAAAATAATCTACGATTACAAATCCTCCCTTAAATACACAATGTAGATACGTTTTAGGATTTTGACTTACATCCAGCTACTGACTGAAGATCCAATAAGTGTTACACAGCTTTAGAAATATCGAATTGTATTTTGACAGTAATAAGAAAGCATTTTGTATATTAGCTTAACATTAAATTTAATTTCATGAAAGATGTTGACAAGCAAAAATAACTTCCTATCTACTTTGACAAATTACTCTCGAATAATTTTAATTAGTTTAACGGGAGGGTGAAACTTCACAAGGTAAATAACTCGGCGTTCACTTGAGGAACGTTGAAAAATGTTAAAAGAACTCGCTAACCAATATTCGTCAAAGAACTTGCGTAGGCAATAATCGAGTCGTTCAAAAGTGCTGATTCATTTTGACGTAGCGTTTACGGCGAATTTGCCATGCGTAAAATTCTATTTCGGCAGTGAGCATTTCCTCACTGGACAGACGACCTAATAAGGTTGTTATAAAGGGACGAGTATGAGTAATTGTCTGATAATAACTCGTTACTCCACTACTAGACATAAGTTGCACTGTTGATTCAGTTGGGTGACATTACTAAGAGTGTGGGCATGTATATAATCTCTTCCAAACGAAGCAAAGCTACGAATTTCTGCAGTTTGCAGTAGAAAATAGGCCGTGGGAACCTTCTATTGTCTATTGTTTGTTTAGCATATACAAAGTCACCACATTGTTCAATTAATTTTCATGGCATCTGACTAGACGATGCTATGACAGCACCGGCAATCCCACTTAGACCGTAGATCGTTATTGCGTAGTGGTATTCTGTGGCTCAGCGGTTAAGATGCGGTTTGTGAATTTCGATTCCCAGGCTGGCCATGTACCAGTGAATTTTAAATTGAATTTAATTAATTAAGTTCATTTCTCCCACTGCTCTTAAACGGTGAAGTAATACATCGCGAGGAATCCTGCATATTTGAGAAATAAAAATTGTAAGGCATGTGAAGTTCCCAACCCGCTTTGGGCTAGCGTGTTGGACTATGGCCTATACTTCCTCGTTATACGAGGGAAGGCCTATATCCCTGCAGTGGGATGTGCACGGGATGAGAAAGATTCTGTGGTTAGTAGGTAAAAACAGGCGTGAACCTAAAGGTCCTGAAAAGGTGAAAAACTCCTTGAATGAGAATCGGCTAGCTTGCTATCTGTATATCATTATGTATTGACATCGAAGTTAAACGATATCAATTTGCTTAAGTTTATCAATGAACAGGAACCGACAGTCGATAACTTAATTCCGCGACCCATTTATTACCAACGGCGCTTTCTGAGGAAAGTGACTCAGCGAATCAATATTGCTGTCACTTGTACGAGTATTCCATTTAAATAAAAATATGTCATTGTTCGAATATGTATTGTAATAGTCTTCCAACCAAAATCGTGAATCAATTCCACTGCAGTATGCAATACTGTATAACAACGTTTTATACAATAATTGCATATTTTAATATATATCTAACTCACCTGTTTCCTTTTAACAGAGCCTTCTTACCTTCAACACAATAAAGTTTTGCTTACGATTTTTTTTTATATTCAGCATATTTTTTTCCATGTTTAAAAAAACAACAATTATTAAATGTTTCTAACACAATGTCTACTCTATGATTTTGATATGTTTAGATGTGCGCCGCACACGCATGCGCCGCCCGCTGTAGGCATGACACGTTTCATTTAAATTACTAAAAAAAGAAAGGGATCTACAAATGTTGGTAAGGGACGGAGAAAAGTGACGTGGCTCGAATGGCCCATCTCTCGTCAAAGGATAGGTCACTCCACTCACACAATCATTTCGTTGCATTGATAAGCGATGCGCGTGCGCTTATTTTATTCTGCACTCTCAGGCAGGTTTCCTCACGATGTTTTCCTTCACCGTTCAAGAGCAGTCGAATAAATGCACATAAGTGAATAAATTAAATTTAACAACTCATTGGTACTTGCCCTGCCTGGGATTCGAACCCGGACCTCCCAAATTAGGAGACCGCGTCTTAACCGATGAGCCACCGACGCTCTTTCGACGACGACGAAAGGCTATATATGATATCATCGAAATACACCAAAAGCCAATGTTTAAAGCTAAATATCATCGAAACAGCTTAACCGATTGTCATCAAACATTGTGCCTTCGAGTAATCTTTAACGTACGTACGTACGACATACACAACACCGTCAAACAGCTGTCGTTTTTCATCTGGCATTAAAAAGCAAGGTGAGCTATGTTTATAAGTAGACACTTGCTAGTTTCTTATGTAGGTAATTCCATTCCTACATTTGTTATATTTGCGTATTTTTAGCTATTTATTAGCGAACATGTATCTTCGATTTCTCGTTATCAACAACATTAACATCTCATTACTAGAATAACATTATACCAAATTCTTTTTTTTTACCAAATCATCCGTCATAATGAACGACGTAGCTTGTTATTACGTCGAATGTGGAGGTTGCGGGTTCGATCCCCAGTGGATTTATGGGATATTATAATATTTGCTTTTAGATTAGAATTATTTAGCTCACTTTTACAATGTCAAATCATACATACAAATTCGTAAATTAATGAAACACAAATATAAATTGTAATCATTTTTACGTGTATGTCAAATATGAGTACAACATAAAACAATAAGGTTATACACAATTATGTATGTCATAATTTATAGAAATATAAAATTATTCAATAAAATTATATAAAAAAAAGTGTGTAACCATTGTTTCGTCAATGTCAAAATATTTTTGTGCGCTCAAAATACACAAAATGTTATATAAAACAAGTTACGAGATTATCCCTATTCACCTATGTCATATAAAAGTACAAGTATCTTTATTACTGTACATATTTTTACAAGCTTTTATTTACTTTCACCTGTCCCGTTGTCTGTAATCAAATCTTACAACTTAAATTTGATCCACTTCCCGATTTCCGATTGAGCTGAAATTTAGAATGCATGTATAAATCGGATGACAATGCAATGTTATTGTGACATAGAGCTGATCTGATGATGGAGCTGGAAGGTGGCCATAGGAACTCCGTAATTAAATGATGCAACCCTATCGAGTTTGAGCTCATTAGATTCGTCTTGACAAGTACTTTGATACTATATGGTAACCAGGGTCTGATGATGGAGCCGGAAGGTGGCCATAGGAACTCCGTAATTAAACGATGCAACCCTATCGAGTTTGAGCTCATTGGATTAGTCTTGACGAGTACTTTGATACTATATGGTAACCAGGGTCTGATGTTGGAGTTGGAAGGTGGCCATAGGAACTCCGTAATTAAACGACGCAACCCCATCGAGTTTGGGCTCATTGGATTAGTCTTGACGAGTACTTTGATACTATATGGTAACCAGGGTCTGATGTTGGAGTTGGAAGGTGGCCATAGGAACTCCGTAATTAAACGACGCAACCCCATCGAGTTTGGGCTCATTGGATTAGTCTTGACGAGTACTTTGATACTATATGGTAACCAGGGTCTGATGTTGGAGTTGGAAGGTGGCCATAGGAACTCCGTAATTAAACGACGCAACCCCATCGAGTTTGGTCTCGTTTGATTCGTCTTGACGAGTCTCTTGCTTTCGTCCCATATTAATTATATATGATTGATTGGATGGATGACCCAATGCCAAGGTGAGCACGTGCCGAGGGCTGAATGGTATGAGGGTGTATAAACATGTCTTGCCGCTAACGTTGCGCCTCAGGGTACCAGGGCGAACACTGTTGTATTGTAGCCCTTATCCCTCTACAACGGACCTCTGGGGGGATGGACCGTTATTTGTAGAGGTACTAAAAAGTTAAAAATAAAATTAAAGAAAAAAAAACCTTTTTAAAAACAAGCTTTTATTATTTGTTTATAAAATGAACTAAAAAGTTAAAAATAAATTAACTCTAAAAAGAAATATAACACTTTGTAACTTGATTGTAACCTTTAACGACAATTAAGCGTCTTCGTCTAGGACAAAATAATTCCATATTGTACAAATTTATTTAATTTTAACACTAAAACTTTTCACCATACATAATTATTCAATCTCGTCCCCCCTCTTTATCATAGTCCCCATTTATAAATGAAAGCGTGTTACATTGTGATAGCTTGAGGAAAATGTTGTGTTGTATTATAAACAAATAATAAAAGCTTGTTTTTAAAAAGGTTTTTTTTTCTTTAATTTTTTAGTAATAACTACACAGAGAATTTTACTGCCTACCCCAACGGGAAACAGGCGTGACATTATGTATGTATGTAGAATTTTATACATATTTACAATAAAACAAAATGTCCCAGATCTTGTAGAACAGGAAAGTTAAACTAAATATACGAAAGCTATTCATATACTCTTTAATAGTATAATTATTATTGAAATGAAATGAAATTATTGAAATGAAATACAAATCATTTATTCATGTAGGCAATACAATATGCACTTATGAACGTCACTTGTTTTTTAAAGTACCACTAGCTCGGAACGCGACTACTACTGAGAAGAGCTAGCGAGAAACTCGGAGGGTTTCGATCAGTCATTTACAATCTAGAAAGGTTATAACAATTTTTATATATCGTGTAGAGGAGCCGTTTAATCCTATGGATTATTATCATTAATGTAGTCTGAAATTTTGTAATATCCCTTTTTACATAATTTTTTTGAGTGTTCTCTTATCGTCTGTGTTTGAAAAGTAGAGGTCTTACTTTTCCTTTGATCATTTCTGTATCATATTTCCCTATTTAGGAGTCCCTTTGTCGGAATAGTTATCGCTCTCTTTTAGTTTATCTAAAAACCTGAAAATTTCATTGTTTCGTAGGTAAATTGTCTTGTAATATTTTATAAAAAAAAAATATAATGTGATAAATAATATATTGAGTGAACTCAGTCTATCTGTTAGAGTACTATAAAAGCTCTGAAAAAGAAATTTTAAACTTTCAAATTTTGTGTACGGTTTTGATCCAAACCATAGTTCAGTATTGGTATAATTTTTTTTTTATATGAGAGGGCGGCAAACGAGCATGCGGGTCACCTGATGGAAAGCAATCACCGCCGCCCATAGACACCCGCAACACCAAAAGGGTCACAGATGCGTTGCCGGCCTTTGAGGAAGGTGTAGGCTCGTTTCTTGAAGGTTCCAATGTCGTACTCGTTCGGGAATACCGCTGCCGGAATTTATTTCCCAATTATTTTTTACGTATAATTAATTACGTAAAGCTGTTGACCTGTGACAAGGACTAACATAAATTACAAAACCTATATAAACCTATAAATATTTTAGAAACGGCTTATCCATTTTAGAAACGGCTAATCCATTTTCATCAAATCTTTCCCCTCGTTTAGTTTTAAATATTTAAAAAACCCGCGCTCAAATCGATCTACGTATTAGTGAGATACATTCGGATAAAGACTGGACACACACACACATACACACCCATCTACCCACACACCCATCTACCCACACACAAAAACACGTCGTCGTTCGTCGAGAGTTAAAACGTAGCACGAATAAGATAACGGTTTGACGGCTGATAGAGATGGTAGAAAAAGCATTTCATAAATAAATATATATATATATATAAATATTTGGGACGCGTACACCAATCATCTAATCTCAAACTAAGCAAAGCTTGTACTATGGATACTCGATAACGGATAAAAATACATAAATATCTATTTAAACTTCCATGACTCGGAATTTTCGTATTCATCACAACGTTTGTGTGTGGGAGATTCGAACCCGCAACCGTTGATTTCGCTGACAGGGTCACTGTGATTTTATGAACTGTACAATATATAAAGGAGGATTCTTTGGTGGGTGAAAATAATATTTTAATCTACTATTACATAGCGAGCCGAATGCAAGAAAAAAAAACAGAAAACTAATTAGTCAAAAAGACAGGCAAAAGGTAAAAAAATATAAAAGTAAAAAGTATATAATATTACTATAAAAAGGTGTCTATACGGCACAGTTTCTATCAACTACACCAATCGGTCGCCCATTATGCCGACTCCATATATTTAATGTTCGAATAAAAGCAAGGAGATTTATTATTATAATTTATTGTACATCCCACCACAGGATAAATGGGAACCTCGTTATCAAGCCACTAGTCTGAGACATCAAACGTTCATATCTATCTTACCCCTATTTTATGTCGATATCGCCTTACGAAGGCATTAACTTAAGTTATAAAAGACAATCAAATTCCTCCCTAAATGTCTTAACGAGTTTATAAGGGAGGAGCGGCAAAATTAAATCATTCAAGAGAAAACAAATAAAACGTGCTCATTGAAACCTGGGGAGCTATTCTTTACTCGTTCGCTTTAAATTTATCTATCACATGACGACATGATAGGTATAAAGGAAAATATAACAATATCCTACCAAGACCCTCTAAACATATCATAAAAATTAACGAATATGTATCTACCTATTCGTTGTCGAATAATATCCAAATAATCGTAAGTGTGCGGCAGTTATAAGTGGATTAATAATGTTACATTTTATCACACACTTCTACCAAACTATAAATAGTTTGAGGGCAGAAAATATACATAACATATATGTCACGGATTGCGATAAATTACCGACGGAATTTATAATTTGAAAAGTCACATGAATACCATGGTGCGCGGTTTACTAAGAAGTGAACCCGGTGGCGCTGGTATCAGAGCACACACATATTTACAGCAATATATTAGGTCTGCACATCAAAATGTGGAGGCACTTTGCTACTAGCCGTCAAAGGGGTCGGACCACCACCTAACACATCAACGACTGACTGACTGATTACCCACTATCACCGACGTTTGAAAGAATCCGGTGAGTCGTTACTAATAAGAAGTTGGTCATGGTATTTGAGCAGAAGGGATTGTAGACTACTAAATGAATCTCACAGACTGCATGCGAGGGTCAAGGTGGGTGGCATGAGGGGCATGCATATGTTTACTCTTCACCAGTAAGCATTCGGGTTCCATGATCATAATTTAATATTAAGATTTAAGTGAGGGTAAGTGGTCTGTAACTATCACCTTACTTATAAATTTAAGGTTATTGGGCCTAGTGTCATTTTGATATCCTATTCGCCTGTATTGGCTTGATATTATATTGCAATTTCCCGAGCTACCCTATACCACGAGAGTTTGCCACAGTCCCTGTCGCTAGCAATGCCCACGTTTCCACGACATACATAATTGTCATTTTTTAGTCTTTTGAGTTCAGTTTTTTGTGCAAAACTTACAACTTTTTGTCGTAGGTCAATTTCTTGCATATGATATTTTGCGAGAATTGAGTAAGATTTGACATTTTGATGAAATACATAACACAGTTTTCGAGTAAATTACGAAAAGCAGAACCAGCAGAACAATATATTCGGGCGTGAAGTTCAAAATTGGTACCCAGTTCCAGGTAGAAGTACCCAATCCTGCCAGCCTTCAGGCAGGGTTAAAACCTAATAAATAAGGGTTATTTCCCTTTTTTTTTAAATACATAGGTATTTTGCAATACGTGGCTATTGTGATATAGTATTCTATTTTCAGCTTAGGATTGAAATTGTGTTTTGATAGCGTCTGGATGACAAGGGATAATGGAAGGAGTTTTCCATCCATCGAGGCTGTAATACATTTTATTTTTATTTTATAATACTTACCCTTACCCAATCATTCACACGATGAAAGTTATTTGTTAATAAATAAAACCACCATTGGACAAAATAAGATATAGAAATTCAAAATGAGAGGCGTTAAGGCACGTTTTTCTAATGCGCCTTTACTGGCTCATATAGAAACGCTTGATGGCATGTGAATAGCTAATGAATAACGCCTGAATATTTGTGAACTTGTGCGCGATCTACGCGGATAAGATAACTATGGTTGTCTGCCCTCTCGCCGAAAATTGTTTGCCATCCATGGGCAGGAAACCGCATATTCGCATTGGGTTCGCGAGGTGGATTATAACCCATGCGCTCTCCCAGTAAGAGGAGGCTGTAGCCCAACAGTGGGGGCGTGTCCTTACACATCCTGTTGACTATATATCAATACGACAGACGTATGACTTCACCTTCTTTCTCAGAATGTCGCATCGTGGTCGAAAAACAGTTGCTAAAATCAAAATCCAGTGGCTTTAACTCGAACCCAGACCACCGTGAATGATAATCGGATCAATTTCCGACGCTCGCGGCTGTTCGGTAGTCGGCCATTATAATTTCGTCATGTCCGTATCTCGCGAATCACAGCTGTGGGCTGTAACTTCAATCACAGCTGACTTGACCCATAATTTATGAAGAGGAGCAAACTTTAATTAAAATTTCGTGTAAACAAGTTCTCAATGGACAGGTTTAGTTAAATTTGTAAATTTACCTCTGTGTAACGAGAAGATACCGAGTAAGACTAATTTCAAACCCATATCTACACCTATATTAGAATTCCTAGCACGTTATGACACATATATATATTTTGATTTTGAAAAAGGCTTTAATGATATCTTTACCGTATTCCGTTTTATTGAATGATATTATTCCGTATCCGTATCCGTATTCGGATTCGGAAGAGAGCGATCTCTTCCAGGCAACCTTTGGGAGTAGGAGTATAACTTTATAGAACTGGTAGGTTGTGCAAAATACGGATGCAGATATGAAATAGCTACATAATTAATTACTTATTTGATGAACAAAAATTAAAACCATACATTAATACATATATATTATATACAGACATATAGATGGATACTACATACATAACAAAAATAATACACACATACTTAAGTACCTTATAAATATATAATAAAAGAATTAAACAAATTTACCTTAAAGTTTTACCTCAGTAGTTTTCGTGCACTTACCTGTATTTCGATCAAATTTCCCATGGCTGTAGGTTGTATGGAAGAGATAGCTTATTGACCGAGTAATTATATTATAGTGTCGGTTTTTCCCGACACTTACAACCTTGGGATCTTCAAGTCTAGAGTGAATAGGCATTTACTGGGTGCGCGTGATACATCTTCGGCTACATCGTCACTTTCCATCAGGTGAGATTGTAGTCAAACGCGAAACCAGTTTTTAATAAAAAAAAAAATTGTTTCATCAAAAATTATTTTCAATTATTTTGTACAGTAGAGTATAATTTGTTTTGTAAATTGAAGTCTATAATTAGACCACCACAATTTATTTTTAAGCTAAATTTGCCCAATAGTTTTAAGGGAAATCGCTTGGGATAGACAGATGAACGGATAGACGAAGTCGACGTATTGGCACAGTAGACGCCGGTCCGTCTACTATGGTATTGGTAAACAATTAATCTCCACCTCCCGCAACCCGCCTTCACCCCGCGTTACGCACGGTTATGGAACTTGTTTCGGTGGTACTATTTAAACACAGTTTTTTGGGATATAAATTATTATTATTATAGTTAAAGAAATCTCTGCGTATGAGGAATGAAGATTCCAGCAAAATATAACGCTAGAATATTTACTTAAAATATTAAATAAATCTAAACAACAGTGGCAGATTTTTTTTTTTTAATTTTTATATGAGAGGGCGGCAAACGAGCATGCGGATCACCTGATGGAAAGCAATCACCGCCGCCCATGGACACCCGCAACACCAAAAGGGTCACAGATGCGTTGCCGGCCTTTGAGGAAGGTGTAGGCTCGTTTCATGAAGGTTCCAATGTCGTACTCGTTCGGGAATACCGCTGCCGGAAGTCCGTTCCACAGGGTGGTCGTACGTGGTAAGAAGTTTCTTGAGAAACGTACAGTGGTAGACTTCCACTCATCCAGGTAATGTGGATGGAAATTTAATTTTCTCCGATAAGTGTATCGGTTAAATTGAGCAGCGGGTATAGCAGATTTTTTCCATTGTGCACAATTTGGCACAAATTTAGCAAAATTTTTTAACAGCTTTGTGGATCTAGAATCACTTACGTCACGTATATACGTGTCGTCACGAGCGAGCTTAATACCATACGGTCATGTTCTTCAATTTAAGAACTCTGCTCTTGTCGGGAGAGTAATGATCACGCCTCTTTGCTTTCCGCCATCGATTTAACCTCTTGGTACGACAAGACATTTACCTTTCCTTTCACTAACTTCATCAAAGCAATTGCGCCTAGGTCTTCCCGTTCTTCTCTTCCCTTTAATCTTTTCCTCAATTAAGTTCGTCAAAAATTGTCGTGTCAAGCGACTTCTTTACCATCATTAACACTTCTTCATTTGTTGTCTTCTCTGTCCAGCTTAGTCTCCAGCACCCGAATCTCTCTAATTTTTCCCTATCCGTTTCTGTCGTACATTCAAATCCGAAATATATTTTTAAATATTTTTCAACTAAAATAAAACATCTAATTATTTTCGCATAATACAAATGGTATATTGAAATGTGTTTAGACTTATAGTATATAGCGGTCAGTCCCGCTTATCTGTAAAACCAAAATCTCTGTCATTAATTAGTACATCGGAGTAGGTAGATCGATTTTTAAATTCAGCTGTATGGTCAAATCACTATCAAAGTTAAAAGGTTTATCCCGCACGGTATTCCATACAAACTTTCAATTCCAAATTCTGATGAAAGTTTATAAGCGTAAAGCATTTATACCTACCTACATAGATTAAGTTAGTAGAGAACAGTTTTGAAAAAGACTATTGAAACTAAATTAGAGCGATTTTAAGTTTACCGTAGTAGGTGAAAAAAAAGCGATATATTCTTTTAAGTACGATATTTTGACAATGTTTTGTACTAACTTTTACATACAAAGCAGACCGGCTTAAACGTACAAAGTTTCTGTTGAATCGGTCTATTCTATAAAGTTATATGGAATGCTGTGTGATCTAAATCATCGTAAGAGTATTTAATCGGTCCAGTGGCTTAGTCTGTCCGATATTTTGATTTTTTTTTAATAAGAAATCTTAATTTCTCCATTGAGGGCGCCACTGAACGAAATAAATCCTCTCAAATATTCCGTCTTAAACATAAAGGGAACGCAATCTTTGTGTGACGTGTGTTACGCCGTAGGTACACCTCCTCCCATTTAGATTACTCGTAGTTCGGTCAAACATAATAAACAATTAATTAATGCAAACAGTATGTACCAAGGTAATTGACCTTTACATGCGTCAGTTGCTTAGAATAGGGTCCATTAGACCTTTGTTCATGATTTCCTATACAAGGGTGATGCTAGGCTGAGCCCCTTGCTAGGCTGATCATCTATCACTGCCAAATTCTCTTTCACGCCAAATTGTGAGCCGTCCTGTAGCATTGAATTATATTGTTGCTTAAGGCCGTCCGCAAGCTTGCGGATATTCGACTGTAAATTCGTGGAACGCGGTAATTAAAATGAAAACATTTTGTGGTGAATCATGTTGTGGTTGAATTCATCGTCACAGGCAACAGGGTCACGGGTATGGATAGTTCCAAACATCTGTGAACGTACATTTTTTTTTTATGCAGGACGGGTTCTTACTTTACCTCAATCACACCTGATTTTTTACCATAAAATGTATACTATGACTCTCCAGTTATTGAAACGAATCTAACGACACCATGCACTTCAAAATCGGTCGATCTTCTAGGCTTCGGGATGCGCCAAAGGACCGGCCATATACTTACATACATTCGAAAAACATTACCCTCCTTAGGCAGTCGGGTAAAAATATATAAACCAACTGTATATCTTCGATTTTTTTTATGCACGACGTTTCGTACTTGACCTCAATCACACCTGATGTTAAGTGAAGATGTAAGTGAAGGTGGAAGCGTACTGACCCGGAAACCCCAACACATTTGGAGGACTGGCTATCTTATCTCTGACAACCGGAATACTCTCAGAATGGTCTTCTTCTTTTCGAGTCGAGGCAAGTTTCAAATTTTATTGGACTAAAACTTAGACACTCTAACAGCACTCTCTGTGGCGTTAAGGAGGTCATCAAAAGTGCAGGTGTCAGGACACGCTGAACAAGACAATAGGTGATCCATTGTCTGCGGGGAGACTCGCACTCGCACCGATCACCAAGATGACAACTTCTAAAAAATTGCATGGTGATAGAACCATTTAAAATGAGAACACTTCTTCATCAAGTTAAGAGCATAGCTCTCGTCGGTAAAGAGACCATTATACGGGCAATATTTTTTAATCAGTATGTAGCAATCAATAATGCATTAAGTTTTGTTTAAACGAGTTTAGTTCGCATGTATGTAAGTGATCCGATTCACAATTTGCAAACCATTTTTCAACCATTTGCCGGTATCTGATTGACCTGAAATTTATCTCTTACACTAATAAGTAAGTGCATTATAGTCTGATAATAATGTCAAATCCATTGAGACATACTTAAGACTAAATTTAGGGTAGTCTTTTTAATCCTGTCACTTTAGTTTAGTTCTTACAAAATAGCATTCTTAACGGATTTTAGAGAGCATGTGTAGACATGGCAATTAATAAATTGAAAATTTAGAAAGTCCAGAAAACATTGATTGAACAAAATACGATTATATCGTCCAGGTAGATTACAACAAAAGATAGTAATAAAGCCTAAATATCTTCAAAACGACTTAACCGATATCCATCAGACATGGCTAAGAACGTATCTCCGGATTTAATCTCAAATATTTAAAAGATTAAACAATTTAAAACCCTGGAGAGATTATTAATAATTATTATTATTAATAGGCGAGCAGCAGATACTGACGTGGCTTTATCCAAGCTAGTGTATTGGAAAAGAGAAGGAAAAGTCACAATTTTGGATTAATAGTCCATGGTTTCAGACATTGTTCTCTTTAGACCACTTGTCAAGTCTATTTTTAAATATCAGCGAAATACACCAAAAACAATGTTGACTCCATAGCAGTGGCGCATGTTTTAATGCATTTGAACCTCTGATTCATCATTTCTATGCCATCTCGGGCATTCCTGACACCTAATAATATCGCTTAGTAATTAATGAAAGACCCAATGAAGAAGTTGAAGTTCGTAAGATATAATTTACCTACAATATGTACTCTTTGCACACTGCGTGTAGGAATACTGAAGCACAAGCATATCACACACTGGCAAGCGTATCGTGGGATGTCTACCGAAAAGATTGACGGGTGCTTGTAAATGTCGCGGGAAATCGCTGGATACAGGCGGTTTCCAACCGGTTGCTTTATAAGTATATGCATGCATGCATTTATTAAGCAGAGGTTTGCCAAATTCTCTTAAAAATTCTATTGGATGAAAAGAAAAAGGTTTGATCTAGACCAAACCTTTTTTTTACCTAGGTAAGAGATAAAAAACTCTGTTTTAAATTATTCGCACTTTAAAATTATATGACCAAAATAATATTTCTTTAAATCTAATTCCGATTTGACTGAAGAAAGCCTAAGTTATAATTCAAATGTATTTTAGCCGACTACTACCGATGTCGGTAGACTGAACAATTTGTATTGTGACTGTGGCAAATGGATAGAGACAAATGGTTCTTGTTTAAAAACAGAAATGATTCCGGCGAAATTATTCAACTTGGAGATTATACCACGTTTTTATTTTATCTAAGTACCTACACTGCTCTGTTTAGAGTTAATAATAGTTAATATTTAAGTCTTTTTTTAAATGAATAACACATAGATAGTGATAGATGCGAGTGCGGAGTCTCCCCACAGACAATGGATCACGTATTGTCTTGCCCCGCGTGTCCTGACAGCTGCACCTTTGACGACCTCCTTAACGGCACAGACAGTGCTGTTAGAGTGGCTAAGTTTTGATCCAATAAAATTTGAAATTTGCCCCGACACGAAAAGAAGAAGAATAGATAATCTCAGTAATACACCCTAAAAGAGTAATAAAAAAATATGCTGTTTCTTTTATTATTTAATAGGTTTACCTACAATTGAAAGTGACAATTGCATTAAGATTTAATCAGTACAATTGCCTAATTAAGATGTACAAATACTTATAGATAAACACAGCTTACAGTTAGGATTAAGAAACGTTAAGAAGGGTCACTCGTTATAACAATGTCCTTTCGATAAAAGAAGGCATGCATTTTTTTCCTATGTTTTTGGAGATTTATTTGGAAGAAACCTTATTTTATGGTTTCTATTATATCAAATTATTTGTCAATATTATGTTTTAATAAAAATATATCTTATAGTAAAACTACGCCGTCAAACAGCTCCACATTGCCCCTCTGAATGCATAAGATATGCAATAATAATAAATAATAAATAAATAAATATCCTTAGACGTACACACAGTGCCATCTAGTTCCACAGTAAGCAAGCTTGTGTTGTGGATACCAGATGGTTGATATACTACATAAATACATTTTTTTTTGTAAATAAATACTTATTATAAATGAAAACATCCATAACTCGGGTACACATGTCCGTATTCATCACACAAACATATGCCCCTAGCGGGATTCGAACCCGCAACCTTTTGGTATACTGGTCAGAGTTGCTAACCACTACACCAAACAGGTCGTCATATATATTTGGAAATATAATATTATCAATAATAATAATCGTTTATTTTTATTATTATCGATAATATAACCCTTAGCTATTATTATTAACACTATAATGAGAACTTAAATGGGATAAGTTTTACAAATTTTCTAGCTCCACTCGAAGATTGTTAATGTATCATCATCAGCCCGTAAACATCCCACTGCAGGGATATAGGCCTTCCCTCGTATATGAGGTAGTATGGGCCATAGTCCATCACGCTGTCCCAATGCGGGTTGGGGACTTCACATGCTTTTGAATTTTTATTTCTCAGGCAAGCAGGTTTCCTTACTATGTTTTCCTTTACCGTATAAGAGCAGTCGGATAAGTAATTAAATTAAATTTAAAAACTCATTGGTACACGGTTTGTCTGGGAATCGAACCCGGAGCACCTAAAGACCTTGTCTTAACCGCTGAGAAACCAACGTTCTTGTATGTTAATCTATGTACAATTAAAACCTACTTAGGATCTTCACATCCTAATTTGCAAAAAAAACAATTTCGCCTCTAATTTCATTACATTACATAGACACTCCGTAAGGCGTTACTTCTAACATTCCGGCAATTTGGTGCGGCTTACTATCCTTTATGCTTCGTTCCCGTTATATTTTCCAAGCGGATTTATCGCTCATTTTTGTTAGACGTCAGACAAAAAGAGTATTACGGTATATTTTCGCTCCTTTGTTTTATTGGGCCGGTGGAATCGCGGTTTAGCTTGCTGTTTTATATTATCTGTTGGAACAAGCCATAGATTGTCTGTCTTTGGCATAAGGTTTCCCAGTGAGTACATGTTTAGTACTCTGTTTGGTTGGTAGCAAGGCCTTTTAAATACTCGCCTAGCTAGGTACCACCAACTTATCTAAGTCTACCGTCAAACAGCAATGTTGATAGCATTGTGTCCGCCTGTTTGAGAAAAGTTAAGAGGAGGTATCCCACACGACATTCCATACAAACATTCAGGTCCAAATTTTTCGAAATGAATAGACCGATTCTACTGAAACTTTATACGTATAAGCAGGATACATAGATCTAAAAAGTTAAACCAATATTTTTGAAAATATTGAATATAAAAGAATATATTTGATTATTTTTTCTGTTTCTGTGGATAACTTAAATTCACTCTAGTTTAGTAGTTCTACTCTTTTTAGAAAATATTCTCTACAAAATTTTGAAATCTGTGTACCTACGTTCTGGCTCATAAATTATCATTACAATCGGTTCATTAATTTCGAAAAATTTGGACTTGAAAGTTTTTATGGAAATAGGCCCTATAGGTTTCTGGGTTTGAGGTTCTGAGTGAACGCGCTTCCACATTCAGTATCTTCACTTAACATCAATTGCTAACCCGTTCCACATAAAAGGTTACTCCGTTCTTTTTTTACTACATCCGCAACTACGAATATTATAATATTAGCTATAAGTTTGTTCGTTCCATAGTACTATTAAAAGAGGGAATAGATATTAACTGAATAATTGTCAATAAATAAGCGGTTCGACTCTCCATTCATAATGCGAAGAGTTCAGGTATGAAACTCCGTTCCGGTGTCAGTCTTACCTGAATCCTACATCCTTGGGATCTTCAAGAGCAGGATGAAAGGCACCTACTGAGATCGCATGCTTCATTTTCGGCCACATCGACACTTTCCATCAGGTGACATTGTGCTCAATCTCGTATCTAGTTAATCATAAAAAATACTTAAGATCGTCTCTGACGATTTTCTTTCATTAGTCTGGCCTAAAGTCTTACTTTACAATAATTCTTTATTTGTGAATATGGGTAGGCATGTCAAATGTTACAATATTCGTTCTAGTTACTCATTGGTATATATACAAATAATAATAATAGTTTCACATGCACTTAGAATACAGTAGATGAGTAAGTCAAACGAATTTAAGATGAAATAGAATCATAGCCGTCTTGTACAGTCAGCTGCAGCTAAAAGTATACCCCTAACGCACTAGATCTATTATGTTAATAATGTCGTGCAAGGCTAAAGAAGCTACGGGTATCAAAATTTCATATCCTGACAGTACTCATGCAAGCTGTATTACGCACGATTTTCTTCATCAACAACCTTACACGTATCCACTATTGGGGCACAGTCCCCGCCAGGGAGAGGGTATGAACCATAATCCACCAAGCGGGCCCTGTGGATTTCTGTCAAACTAGTACCATCTGACAATGAGTGTTTTTAAGCCGCTTCAGTAGTCCACCGACTCTGTTTAAAGACTGCCTTCAGTTGAAATCAACCGGGACCGACTATTTAACGTGCCCTCCGAAACATGGAAATACTCGCATTAAAATGCCACCGATGGGCACCCATCCAACGACTGATCGCGCTAGACATTGCTTAACTTCGCTAACCGTAAATGAATAGCGAATGCGGTTACGCTACGAGTGATTTGCTTTGCAAGATATAATGCAATAGATAAGGGTATACTTGATGCAGCTGACTATACCACAAAAATTTTTTCTTAGTTGTCACATAAGTACAAAACACAGAATTGTCGGCTAACTGTTTCAATTAAAACCACTGGTTGTCTTGCTCGTTAAAATTATTTTCGAAGTTATAACTCCATTCATTTTGTTGCAGGATACTTTCCACTCCCAGCTGTTTACTGCTTGACTTGGATCTGCCTCGACGTACTACTTTGCACTGCCTCCATCATGCATCTCTGCACCATCAGTGTTGACAGGTAATTAACACCGAAAGAAATGTACAAAGAAGGACATACGATTCAGAGGATATCCTGAAGGCAGGATGCAAAGGATTTTCTTAAAGTTTCCTAATCAAGATTAGAATTCAGAATTAGAGGTCGTGCCCTTGTGTTACTATTATTATTTAACACTTTATTGCATATAAGCATACACATTAAACAAGAGAAAAAAGAGGACAATATAAATAATATACAAGAGGCGAGCTTATCTCTGTGTATGCGGTAAAGGGTAATTATTCAGCAAAGAATAGAAACATATTGAAAATTAAACATAACTGTACTTACCTACAGTACGCCATAGGGAAGATATTTAGTTAAAACGAAAATACTTAATTAAGAACATCACTAAAATTCCTATACTATATATCTCCATCAACAGCGTCTCCACTATTAGCCTACTGCGAGTAGTCAAGTCGGATTTATTCCGTTCCATTTATTAATGACATTTGATGGTTATGGAAGACAATTTCTAATGCAGCAGCCATTCACAAAGTGTTAAACCTGTGATAAGTGTCCCATGTAGTAACTAAATTTCTTTATCCTTCATGAACAACTAAGGCCGATAGCGAAATTCCATTTAATTATCATCAGACTATTGGAGTACAGCCTCCTCTCCCTATGACCCTCTCCGGCATTTTTCTATGTAGATATTTGCGTATTTTTAACTCATTTATTAGCGAACATATATCTTCGATTTCTCGTTATCAACAACATGACATATCATTACTGGAATAACATTATACCAAATTCTTTATTTTTTTTACCACTAATATTTTTATAACTAATGTGGAGGTAGCGAGTTCGATCACCAGTGGATTTATATTATTTGCTTCTAATTATTAGTGTGTGTTTCTCTTACGACAGTGTTTGAAAACTAACTTCTCTGTCACAGATTTCCCTAGTTTAGGAGTCAGGATTTCAATAATTATCGCTATCATTTCATATCATCAACAGCCTTAAACGGTTGCACTGTTGGGGCACACCCTCCGAAAGAGTTACCGAGAGGATGTGGGCCATAATCCACCAAATGGGCCCAGTGCTGTTTGGTGGTTTTCTGTCTTACTAGTGGCCACCTGACTGAGAGTGTTTTAAGCCACCTCTGTTGACCACCGACTTGACTTGTCGAGTGCTTTGAGTTGAACACAACCGGGACCGATTATTAAAATGTCACTAGTGGTCACCCATCCAACGACTGCCGGCGCCAGACATTGCTTTACTTTGCCAATCGACAAATAATAGTGAATTCGACTGCACCACGACTGCTAGTGCCTGCCTACTACTGTATAATTCATTAGTCCAAACATCAATCTGTGTACTCTACGATGTCATTCGTCGAGTTCTTATCACTGTCAATGCGCCGGCTATCCTTGAATCCAATGGAATTGCGCGCGATGATGTTAAGAGATCAGACGGCATGATCCTATTTCCGTGGGTGCATGGCAGAACTTTGGTATGGGACGCTAGCTGCGTGGACACCGTAACTCCGTCCCACCTCCAAGAGACTTTCAGCTGTGCAGGCGCAGCGGCGGCTACCGCCGAGGGCTCTAAGCCGGGCAATATGCAAACCTTGGCACAGGTTACGTATTTGTCTCCTTTGGAGTCGCAACCTTAGATCTGTGGGGTTTTATAGATCTGTCCATCTTTTGGGCATCCTCCCGCACGGTTCGGACCTCGAACATGTTAGTTTACCTCTCATATAGTTACTGAGAGTAGAGGGCGTGTTCGGGTCTATTTCGGTGTTTTTTTTTTATATTTTTATTTTGTGTTTTAATTAAATTAGACTTATACAAAAGTTCATTGACAATTATAATTTTTATAATCTGTGTATTAAAGTTAGGTCAGGCTTAATGTTAATACAATACAATACAATACAAATACACCTTATTGTACAAAAGGAGAACATACATTTTACAAAGCACAATACTAAATAGTACAATTAGGCGGCTATATCACTAAAAGCGATCTCTTCCATGCAACCTTTGGGTGTATACTTTATAGAACAGGCAGGTTGTGCAAAATACGGATGCAGATATGAAATACCTACATAATCAATTACTTATTTAATAAACAAAAACTAAAACCATACATTTATACTTATATGTTATATACATAAATAGCTATATAGGTACCTTAAAAATATATAATGAAAGAATTAAAGAATTTGTAAAGCAAAATTACTAATTAATGATGACCAGTGAAAACTTTTACTTTTTATTCTGTGGTCAGGATAGGCTTTCAAGCGGGCAAACTGATACAAACATAGTTAGGTCACTGTCTTAATATTTCTCTTTATAATGTGGTTAGTAAGCTTTGAAGAAGGCAGTCTTCGATGCAAAATCACTCCTTGTCACAGTTTAAAGAAAACAATCTCGACGTAAACTAAGCGGCTTATTCGTCGACAGAAAAAATGCCCTAAAACCATTTTACTTATCAAGAATTCGGATATTAAACAATGCTGCTTTTAGATGAAAATGGAAGCAGAAAGGAAGCAAAGAATGAAAATGTTGCTACTCAAATAAAACCAACAGCAACATACCTACCTCTTTTATTAACCGACTTAAAAAAGGACGAGGTTCGCAATTTTTATATGAACAAACAGGTTAGCGTTTGAACTCAATTACAACTGACGTTAAAGTGAAGATGAGGCCGAAGGTGGAAGCCGTCAGACCCGGAAACCTCATGTTGTTTGAGGGTCTGGCTATCTTATCTCTGACTACTGGTTCACAATAATGCCATTAACATTGCTGTTTGGCGACAGATTTAAAAAAGATGGTGGTGCTAGCCAGGCGGACATTTAAAATGGCCTACTTGTGAATAAATGGGTTTTTGAAAAGTTACCATTGTGAAGAATTGGGACAGTTAAGAATTTGGAATGAAAAGAACTAGCATTGTGAATAAATGGGTTTTTGAAAAGTTGGTATTGCAAAGAATAAGAATAAGAGAATAATAAGAACTGGGATCGTGAAGAATTGGATCTGTGAAAAGTTGGGATTGTGAAGTACTGTGCCTAATTGACCAAACCGAGTGTACTAAACATGTACCCCTGCTGGGGATGGAACCCGCGACCTTTCGATTCATAAACCCCATGTTGTTTGTATCAGCCACGGAGGCGGTTAGAAGTTAGGTGTTAAAAGTTTCAAGCCTATGCCTATCTGTGTGTCTCTGTATCTTAACGGTTTTTTAGTTTTTTATTTTCGGAGGCTGATGGTTGCGAGGTATTTCTTAGATGTCAAATGGATAAAGATATTAAGTTGGTTTCTTTATTGATCATATTATAGTTTCTTGGTGATTTTCTACATTTTTTATTTATAGTTTGTGCTGTGTGGATTCGGCACGTATAAGAATAGAACCAACCCGTCTCTTAAAAAGCGACTTTAAGACTTTCCACCAAAAACATCTACAGGGTGAAATTGAATTCGTGTAATTCCAGTTTACTGGTGATCCCACTCCTGATTACGAACAACTGTCCCCAAGGAACTAACTATAGTTAAATTCGATCAAAAAATTTTCGTTACCCATACAAAGTAAACCATCCGAAGCCAACTTTATTATGGAAGTCCAACTATGAATTCGGCTATGGTTCGAATTAAAAGCGTCTCCTCTATTCACAGATACCTCTCCCTTCGCTACCCAATGAGATTCGGCAGGAACAAGACCCGGAAGAGAGTGACAGTCAAGATCGTCTTCGTCTGGATATTGTCAACAGCCATGAGTCTTCCTCTGAGTCTTATGTACTCTAAGGTAAGAAATATATTCATACATTTACTAGAGAATGAAATATTAACTCACGAGTTTCGAGGGGTAACCATATGAAGGGTGTGGGAAGTGGGCAGGGTCGATATCTATTCTAGTATACTGCAGTTGATCTAACTCCTTCATAGTGATCATACGAGAAATACGGTCAAATTTAGCTTGTACGGAAATCAATCTTTAAGCTTCAATCTATGATCAGAAGTCTTCCTATTGTAAAGATAATACGGGTATTATTGTTACGCTATGGCACTACTGCCTTTGTGTGGAAAACTGATTCTAAGCTTTATAGGTAATGCTGTATAAAGTCAGGAGCAGAATGATAACTCCATAAATTGAAATTTTTAAAAGCTCCATTAGATTATGTTTGTCATAATCGACGACCGATTGGTGTAGTAGATTGTGACCCTGTCTGCACAACGAACGGTTGTGAGTTCGAATCCCGCAAGGGGTAAATATTTGTATGATGAATTCAGACATGTGTTCCCGAGTTATGGATGTTTTTGATTTATATATGTATTTATTTACAAAAAAAATGTATTTGTGTAGTTTATCAACCATCTGCTATGCATAATACAAGCCTAGTTGCTTAGTATGGAACTAGATGTCGCTATGTGTATGTGCAAAGATATTTATTATTATTTGTTCCCGTGTGGATGTTTACGTATGTTTATCGGTTATTTAGTATCCAAAGTACAAGCTTTGCTTAGTTTGAGACTAGATGATTGTTATTGTAATCCAAATGAACAAACCAACTGTGTTTAAAGATAAATATGAATGTGAAAGGGTTGCTCTTTTCATTTTCAAAATACTTTCTCATAACTATTCAATAATAAATCAACTATGAATATCTACGATTATCATCAAACATGGCTAAGCAAATACCAGCTTTTGTAAATAAAAAAACCGTTTACAGGAGCGTTTTACCATTTTGGTGCTATAATGCCACGGGCAAACTAACCTTCTTAGACAGACAAATACTTTGTGTAACTTATATCTTATAACTCTAACTTACGAACAATATGTGTTTTAAATTAAATTCTTAACCAGCCTTTAACTATGTGTCCAATACAGGAAGAGCGGGGACTCCTATCACAAGTATATTCTATTACTTAAAAGGAGCTCCTCAGCTGAAATTTTATGTATTAGACTTAGCTATGAAATAAATATTTTGTATTTTTTTTTGTAGATAGTAACTTTTTGACCCCACTTTGTTTCATGGGTTAAAACAGTTGTTATAGATCAAAGAGATGATTCGTTATAGTGGCATCAGCAAAACAATCCTATTGTCCGTTATAGGTAAGCTTCATCAAAAGAATACACGATCAAAGCAGTAATATTATTAGTAATAAAATAACTAGGTACTTGGGAGACAAAGACAGAAAAAATTGTATCTAGCATCCCGTTGAGATAAAACAAACGAAGATTTTACAGACCCGTAATTTTATGGATGTATTACTTTGATCAATTTCGTTTCTGAAAAGATGAGTGCATACAATACAGTGTGTCCGAAATATATGGGATAAAAATGGAAAGCGCTTTGTATTTATTTATTTTATTTAATTATTTTTCTGTTTCCCTTTTAGAAGTTTGGACATAGGTATTGATTGACAGATAAAGGCTAAATCCATATTATTGTTTCTGATAGATTTAAATAGATGTATGTCACTTACGTCGTCACGTATCTTACGTCGAAATAAATGTTTAAAGTGTTAACTTTGGAGTGAACATTGCTTTAAATTTTGATGTTAGGTTTAGAGGTCGCACCATTTCAAAAACACTATATATTTTTTTAAATATATATAACACTTCTAAATTGCTGTCCACCATCTTATCTGTTAAAGGTTTTGTGTAAAAGATACTGATTTTTTAACTTAAAAAGACATTTCTTTAACAGATTTTGTTTAGCGGTTTAGGTAGATTTGCTTGAAACCATAATTAGGCAGATTTTTTTTAAGACATTCAGAATTGACAGCAGTATAAAAAAAACTTTTACACAAAATCTAAAACCCAATACATATTAGGTTACCGTTTTATCAGCTGTATTGTTAGTTTAAGAACTGTAGCAAAACAAGTAATCGTATGCAACGCTCGTGGTTCAGTCCCGTTAGCTATTCGTTTACGACTGTCATAGTTAAGCAATATCTGACGTGGTCAGTAGCATTTTATGGGATTGTTTCCGTGCCTCGGAGGCCATGTTAAGATATCGATTGATGTTTTCAATTGAAGGATGTTGTTAAGCTAGATCGGTGACCTACAGGAACGGCTTAAAAACAGACTATCAATTTGCCCCTGGTTTCACACAAATTTACCAACCAGTACTGGGCCCGTGTGGTGGATTATGGGAGCTCCAACTTTGGGTACGTGTAACGCTGTTGATGATGATGATATTTGAAAGACACTCATTCCCTGCTCTCTTCAGAGGTCGTATATAAAAACCTATTATAAAGTTTCTAAAACATCTTCATTTTCTTTCAAATGAAATGAAAATAGATAACAAAAGAAAGGAAATTTGCAGACAAAATGAACAATAAGAATTTGTAATTTAACTTTGAATCAAATCTGAAATGGTTAAAAACTTTTGTGGTTGAAGAGGAACAAACTTTAAGATACACACGGACGTGAAATTAAGCGAACTGTTGGCAACTAGTTTCTTTGGACTGTAATTGAGTTTTCTAGGAACGGTCAAAAATGATTAAATTCACTGTATACCTAAAAGCAAGAATAAACACGATAGATCTTTTATGTACACAATCTGAGAGCAATATCGGAATAGAGGTTTCTTCTCAGGCGGCGTTCAGGTTGCTTTTTTAATTAGCTGTCCTTGTCGTGGTATCTTCATGACAAATATTCTGCTTCACGTTGACACGCTACTTGTTGCCTCTAGTGATAGGCTCTCCACAGATAATAGATAAGCTGTGTCAGTTTAAACCTCCCCAAACAGTGTGCGATCTATTGGCCGATCTTGCAATATCTATCAATAGTCCATTTTGTATGAGAAAATAATGTCACAGTTATGTAAACGCACATATTTTCACATAGCATTGTCGCAAAATAACATCGTTGGTAAACTGGCCGGTAGAACGCACCTATGTTATCTTGCTAGAGCTTTGTCGCGTTTTGTATGAGCTTGTATTATCAAACCAAAATGCTAACAATATTGTTCATCGATAATGGTAACAGTGTGTCCCACAAACGATTGCGTGTAAGCTTTATTTCCGAATTGAGTCTCGTTTCCGAACCGAATATTTGCTATAAACTTTTGGGTCAGAACCTTAAGAAGGATTTAATTTAGAAACCAATTGCTTTGGGCTCCTTCCTTTTTTATGTTAACTAAAGCGAAAATTAATTGAAATGAAACATCCTGTTTTTTATCGTTTCCGGAATATATTGAATGTTATTTTACTAGGCATTTAGTATCTACAGGGTTCAAATTAATATATAACTATATACAACTAGATGGTTGTTACATTAGAGAGCCTCGTATATCGTAGTAAGGTCTCTTGCCTTCTACATTTCAGCTAGGGTTTAGCCCGTTTTGTTATTTTGAATACATTTGGATATCTGCACAAAGACAAATTATTATCCATCTCCTTCACTCCTTAATAATTTCCAATAGACTATCCTTTTACCCACTCACCTGTGACGTAAAACGCGCCGCCTCAGTTGCCAAGCTTCCACAGCACATCGCAGGCGCAACACATAAAGAAAAATTAATGTCTTGGAATCGCGCGATTTTATTCCACCCTTACCTGATCATTTCGGACTCCCTAGATACGCAGATGGTTTACATTTATATGATGTCATCGACATATACTATCGAAGTGTATAAACAACGTGTCTTCTACATCGATTTAGTGGCGAGCCGACATAATTTTCAAGTCTATAGGAAAATTTGCCGTGATTACTATTGGCATTATTATTCGCTGTAGCCTTTTACTTCTGTGTTGTGGCACTGTCTATCATATCTAGGATGTCAAGCATCACTCAACCCCCTTCACCATAGGTTAAGCCTTATGTCTGATTGTAAATTTAATTAGCTACACTTTTGTCAAGAGGTCGGAAACTTCTTTCCTACTTTATCTGGGGTCCAAGGTAGCAATACAGACATGTAGAAGACCGTCTGTTATCAGTAGGCTCAGTGCAGAGTACCACAGTTTATCCTGGCGTACAGGAGTTGCAGTGGAAGGAATATGGAGGCAGGTAATGAAACATTTGCAATACAGCGTTTCGCTTCGTTGATCACCCGTAATGGAACATCTGGGGGCACGGCAGTGCCCCCGCCAAGTCGAGCGCGAAGCAAACACTGCCGTACCATCCTTTACTGGAACCATTTCGCCGCATTTTCAGGCCCCTATTTTAGAACCTCTGGATAAGACTAGAACGCAGAAATTTTCGTCATCCAGTAAGCTATAATCACATACTTAAAATCCAAAATTTCAAGTCTGTAGGTCATTTAGTTCCGAAGTTAAGCGAAAGCAAAGTTTCGCATTTATGACACTCACTCACTCACTCACTCACTCATGATCATCAAAATAGAACTAGTACTTCCCATAAACTCAGAGAGCTGAAATTTGGTACATAGTTATGGTTCAATGGCCACATAAAGGGAAAACTATAAAAACTAGGATAATCGAAGATCTGGAGTACCTGGTGACCCTGATTAGGAAACACAAGAGCCCAACCAAACTATTAGAGATCGACATATACCGCCTTTACAAAAAATATTCAACTTGGTGGGCCGCTTCATTTGATGTCAAAAATCGAAGGTCTGAAGTATCTGATGAAGAACCCTCAGCTGGTCTCAGCTGTATTAGAGATATGGTAATGCCCCCTTCTACTATTGGTACATAGAAAAATCGACTGTCATTGCAAAAATCCAGCGTAGTGGGACACATCTTCTAATTTAATCTAGCCTATAGCGTCCCACTGCTGGGCGAATGCCTCCCCTTCTGCTTTTAATACGAATATAAATAAAATTAAAGGAAAACTCTGGATAAGACTAGACTGGCTTTTATACTTATACTTACTTATACTTATTACAAGTTTACAAGAAGAAATAGTCAAACGATTAATTTTATTCTACTCGAACATTACACAAATTAAATAAACAAACGAAAATTTGGTCAAAATATAATGCATTGGCTAAGAGTGGCGGTGATACCCGCACGCGTCGCTAGATGGCGTTGACTGTATTTTAAAACGCGCTTACGTTTTGTTTTTCCGATAACCTTATATGGCAAAGTGGCAACCGGCCGCGTTACAGTCGTTTACGACATTCTTCTATTGCGCTTGAAAATGTTTGCTAGGGATTAGGAGAGATTATTTGCATTTCGTTGATTTCGCTGATTATTTCGTGAGGTTTGCTAAGGTTAATTGGCAGGTTGTTATTATATTAATTCAAAGATTTAAACAGGTTAGGAATTATATGGTTAGTGACGGATTACTGATTATTACTTAATTATCAGAATTAAAAGAAGTTTCAATTGAATACCTTATTTAATTGTTAATTATTTAGTACCTACTTTTAGTTTTCTAGGTTTAATTTACAGTTAAGCAGTACTTCGAATCGCGTTCGTGTTTATAAGTACTTTTCTAGTATTCTAGTTTAGTTTATTTAGTTAGATATTACTTCGTTTCGTTTAAAAATATCATTAATTTAGCTGTATTTCAGTACTAGGTAGGTAGTACCTTTGGTAGAAAGTTCATTGATAATTAATTATATTGACACTTGTCTAATAATTAAGAGTTAACGTTTTGCTTATAGTTTGTATAGATTGAGTATTTAGAGTAATATTTTCTTTAAGTTTTTTTTATTAAGACAAAAGAAGTCTTAAAGATATAAGTAGGTTTTAGTCTAAATATTATCGGTATTTCTGATTTGTTGTCCATATACTAAAGGTCGTTGAGTTTAATTGTGTTTGATTTCGCAAGATAATAATTATCGTAAAAAATGTCGATATTATTAAAAGACGACGATGAACTTAGTGGCTACCAAGTAGTTGGTATGCCCAAAGACGGGTCTTGTCTCTTCCATTCAATATCTTTCTTGGTGTATGGTAGAACTGACTCAACTTGCAGTATCAAGTATATTTGTAGAAACGTGGGCATATATGTAATATGCCCACATTTCTACAAAAAGTAGTGAAATCCCACCAAAAACATTCTGTAAAAAACTAGCCAAATCTCGATGGAGCTGCTTGATTATCTCTAAAAAGTAATGAAATCTATACAAAGTCGTGCCAAGTGTAAGGTTCCTTACTGCGATTTCTTTATTATTATAGTTAATGTTGTGTGACTTGGCCGTTGAAGGGTACACAGGGGTACAAAACCAGGTGCTCCATGACACCATTGCACCAATCTGTCGCCAGAACCGCTACGCATTGACGATGGAAAATTGCCACTTGGAAAACGTTGATTCAATAACCAGTCAATTGTAGGCTTGATAAAGCCACTAACGTATAAAGAATGTTATGTAAACGCCACACAGATTATTCGCTAATAGTTTGCCGTTGAACATTCTTAATAACATAATTAATAACATTAATAGCGGTTCTGGCGACAGATTGGTGCAATGGTGTCATGGAGCACCTGGTTTTGTACCCCTGTGTACCCTTCAACGGCCAAGTCACACAACATTAACTATAATAATAAAGAAATCGCAGTAAGGAACCTTACACTTGGCACGACTTTGTATAGATTTCATTACTTTTTAGAGATAATCAAGCAGCTCCATCGAGATTTGGCTAGTTTTTTACAGAATGTTTTTGGTGGGATAATCTATACCCGAAGTAGTGTGATCATCTCCATGATGACGGTTAGTCACATAAATGTAATATTTAACAGGGTAATGCAATTAAACAATACTTATCTTTTCTTCAGTAAGAATACGTACGGTATTATGATGGTTAATTTCGTCGAGTTTCGCCCTAATTGAATAATTTCTTTTTAAATACAGAATAAATAAAAAAAAATGCTGTGACCTGCACTCGAGAAATCTAAAAGCTAATTATAAATAATACCTAAATAGCTATAATAGGTATAGCTTCAAAATTCATGTGACGGTTTTCAGCAATAATTTTAAATTTCCGAAACTATCGAATTAGGCCGCCAGTGGACGGATTAAGCCCTCTTAAGTATTAATAACTGGTCTAAAATTGCAAGGGTTTTTTGACATAATTATTTTCCTTCAAACATGAAATCAACCGGTTATAAAATTAAGCTAGTATTTAATAAGAAACCATCGAGAACATCAGTTACTTTTCGGTAAGTGCGTACTCGTGTAGGAGCCTTCATTTTCCTGTTCAGTGGGTACAAAAATCCTTGACTCCATTTAATTGAGCAAGAACCTGAAGTAATGCTGAGGTTTAGTTTATTACCGCACGTGACGCGCAATTCGAGACAGGTAGGTACCTACCAGCACGATTACAAGTGGGTACCACCACTAGGTAGGTCCCACATTAATTTATAAGAAAAATAAGTTTTATATTAAAGGGTTCTTTGGTCTGGGGTGGTACCGCCATAAAACCTATCTAAGAACCTATTCTGAAAAGATACCTTTTAAATGCAAAAACCCGCAATGAAATAGGCTTAATAGTTTCTGAGAAGCTCTCAAGCGCTAACCATTCTGGTTACTGCAGCGTCCCCTGGTGGTCTACCGACATAAAACCTATTTGAGAACCTGCTCTGAAATGATACCTTCTAAATGTAAAAAACCGCAACGAACTTAGTTCGGTAGTTTTTGAGGAAATTGGTAATATACATCCACACACCTACAAACAACCTCTAACCCAAAAGCATGTACCGACTTCGTTCCGTCCGTCGTAGGTAAAACACTTTTAATAACAGGCTTAAAAGCCTGGTTATTAAAATACTCCATGATTATCACATATTATGCTAATCTAACCGTGTATGCAAAATTTGGTATCCGGGCTATTAACGGTATAGAGGAGATCCCTCTTGGGGAAACAATCCTGGGTGCAATCAAGTCAATCATGTTTAACTATCAAAACTCACCGTGTATATGCAAAATTTAGTATCCGTGAAGGAGTTCCCCTCGTGAGGCGACGTGCAGCATCTCAGGTCTATCATGTAAGTGTCATCAGAACTGAACGAGTATCAAAATTTCAGATGCAGGGACTTCACATGCCTTAGAATTTTTATTTCTCAGGCCTTTATTTTCTTTCCTTCACCGTTTAAGGATAAATGCACATAAGTAATTAAATTAAATTTAAAAACTCATTGGTACATGGCCTGCCTAGGAATCGAACCCGGACCTCCCAAATTGGAAGACCTCGTCTCAAACTGAGCCACCGACGCACCATAATATTGTAAACACACATAGGTCGGAATTGTTTTATATTTCATTAAAGATCAAGATAACTTGATTTGTGTTCATAATATAGCACTTTGCAGTAATTATATAACTATTATAGATACTTACACCAATTATTTAGTCCGAAAGTAAGCAAAGACTGTACTATGGATACTGCATAATTCGAAGGGTTTTGGTGCATAAAGACAAGTTCGCAAAACGTCAGTTGTTGGTAAGCTTGTCAAAAGGTCAGAAACGCAAAAAGACAGATTCGCGAAATGACAGATTCGCAATACGAAAGATTCACAGAACATCAGACTCATAAAATGTCGATTCTCAAAATGTGAGATCTTTAAAATGCGTAAAAATTACGACTTACTGGTACAGAAATATAAACAACGTGTTTATAAAAATATGGATTGACAATTGGCCGTAACACAGTGTGGAATTTTAAACCATACCTGAAGGAAAACTACTTAAAATAATGAAGATAGCAAAATTTACTTAAAAACTACCATATACATATCAATGCCTGGCCAGACTATACCTACTAGTTAAATGTGCTACAAGGCTATGAGAGCCTGGAGTGGTGTAATCGAGTTTGGGCATTAAAGCTAAATCTAGCGTGAACTAGGATTACTAATTCTATTTCAGTATGCTATGGTACAAGTCCCTTCCTGAATAATTAAATTAATCCCGACAACACGGCAACCTGATCAATTAGGCACACCTTTAGCAATAATGTTTTTTGGAAGAAAGATTTAGGAGCAACGTCTAAGACGCAAAATGCCGAAAGTGGAAAACACACGTCCAAGCAGCAAAACATATTACACGCAATAATTATGTCAAAATGAGATTAATCCTAACAACACGGCACCCTCGTTAATTAGGCGCACCTTTAGCAATATTTTTTTTTGGAAGAAAGATTTAGGAGCGACGTCTAAGACGCAAAATGCCGAAAGTGTAAAACACACGTCCAAGCACACAAAACATATTACATGCAATAATTATGTCAAAATGAAAGTCAGTAAAACAAAATAATGAATGATTCGTTTATAGTTCCGACTTTAATTTATTTTTGCTATATTATTTTTGGGGGACGCCTTTGTCAAGCAGTGGACGTCTTTCGGCTAATAACATAGCATTCAAAAGTGCATAATTATACAATCGCAGGTTCCCATTTGAGTTGAGTTCCCATTGAAGATTTTGGGATTGCTGTTTGATTTTCTAACGGAAATTGGGTACCTATTTTGTGCAGTAAAACGTACCTACTAGTTACACAGTACACGATTATTGTATTTAATACACAATTATTTGAATTTTAAGTTATTGTAAATGCTGTTGGTCTTCCAAATATATTTATATAAAAAAATATTCGCATGTAACAAAGATGTTAGCAAAATATTAAAATAGCTTGCGATGCATTTGTACGTAAAATGCATAAAAAACTATATCTAAGTCGCATTCATTTGTTTTTGCGACATCCATTTAATTTCCGATATTTATTTAATTACTAGCTGTTGCCCGCGATTTTCACCAATATCGGTTCAACAAAAAAAAAGCCTATATGTTAATCCAAGACCTATCTGTCTACTAACCAAATTTCATTCAAATATGTCCAGTTGAAGGTAGGCAGGCTTTATATGTGAAGAGGTAACCAACATACATACATACATAACTTTCTTATTTATAATGTTAGTTGGGATTTGTGTTGTTTTGCACATTTTAGGTCTCAAACATTATTACGATTTCTACGACTTCTACGAATAAACGAGACACTTTGCTCACATAAACTTATTAAGAAAGCATATTATAAAATATCAGATTATTTAGATGATAAACAATCATGGACATAACCAGCCCGTTCGCATAACCAGGCTATTTCACAATTAATAATGAAATATTATAATATAAAATAATAATTTTGTAATATAAAAACCTTTTTTAAAAAGAGCGACCTCTCGAGTTTCTTGCTTGTTCTTCTCAGGGGAAAATTGCCTTTTGAACAAGCAGTAGCTTTAAAAATGTAAAATCTGACTATTTTAAGTGTACCCTGTGTACCTACAAAATAAAGCATTTTTTGATTTTGATTTTGATTTGATCATACAAGAAATTACATAGGTGAGCTTATTTCCAGGAGAGATCTCTTCGAGCCAACTTTACAAGTGGAATGTATAATGGGTCTCTAATCAGAGGAATTGTATCACTCGATAGTCCAGAATGGATACACTTTTATCTTCCTATATATAATTTTAAAGGCCGTGATTTTTTGCACTTGGATGGATAGAGTACCTGTTAGTGATAGAATAAAAATGTTTCCTTACAAATTGGTAACTTTGGCATAGATATTTAGTAATGAAATTTATGTTATATAATTAAAATTACCACTGTGAATATAATTGTGTCGGAGAATATACTTAGAAATCCTGTAATTAAAAAAAAACGATCAGTAGCTTCTTTAAAATTTCACCGAGGGCAGACATCACGACTCAATTAACTATTTTTGCAAAATATAAATCCCACCAAAAACATTCTGTAAAAAACTAGCCAAATCTCGATGGAGCTGCTTGATTATCTCTAAAAAGTAATGAAATCTATACAAAGTCGTGCCAAGTGTAAGGTTCCTTACTGCGATTTCTTTATTATTATAGTTAATGTTGTGTGACTTGGCCGTTGAAGGGTACACAGGGGTACAAAACCAGGTGCTCCATGACACCATTGCACCAATCTGTCGCCAGAACCGCTATTAATGTTATTAATTATGTTATTAAGAATGTTCAACGGCAAACTATTAGCGAATAATCTGTGTGGCGTTTACATAACATTCTTTATACGTTAGTGGCTTTATCAAGCCTACAATTGACTGGTTATTGAATCAACGTTTTCCAAGTGGCAATTTTCCATCGTCAATGCGTAGCGGTTCTGGCGACAGATTGGTGCAATGGTGTCATGGAGCACCTGGTTTTGTACCCCTGTGTACCCTTCAACGGCCAAGTCACACAACATTAACTATAATAATAAAGAAATCGCAGTAAGGAACCTTACACTTGGCACGACTTTGTATAGATTTCATTACTTTTTAGAGATAATCAAGCAGCTCCATCGAGATTTGGCTAGTTTTTTACAGAATGTTTTTGGTGGGATTTCACTACTTTTTGTAGAAATGTGGGCATATTACATATATGCCCACGTTTCTACAAATATACTTGATACTGCAAGTTGAGTCAGTTCTACCATACACCAAGAAAGATATTGAATGGAAGAGACAAGACCCGTCTTTGGGCATACCAACTACTTGGTAGCCACTAAGTTCATCGTCGTCTTTTAATAATATCGACATTTTTTACGATAATTATTATCTTGCGAAATCAAACACAATTAAACTCAACGACCTTTAGTATATGGACAACAAATCAGAAATACCGATAATATTTAGACTAAAACCTACTTATATCTTTAAGACTTCTTTTGTCTTAATAAAAAAAACTTAAAGAAAATATTACTCTAAATACTCAATCTATACAAACTATAAGCAAAACGTTAACTCTTAATTATTAGACAAGTGTCAATATAATTAATTATCAATGAACTTTCTACCAAAGGTACTACCTACCTAGTACTGAAATACAGCTAAATTAATGATATTTTTAAACGAAACGAAGTAATATCTAACTAAATAAACTAAACTAGAATACTAGAAAAGTACTTATAAACACGAACGCGATTCGAAGTACTGCTTAACTGTAAATTAAACCTAGAAAACTAAAAGTAGGTACTAAATAATTAACAATTAAATAAGGTATTCAATTGAAACTTCTTTTAATTCTGATAATTAAGTAATAATCAGTAATCCGTCACTAACCATATAATTCCTAACCTGTTTAAATCTTTGAATTAATATAATAACAACCTGCCAATTAACCTTAGCAAACCTCACGAAATAATCAGCGAAATCAACGAAATGCAAATAATCTCTCCTAATCCCTAGCAAACATTTTCAAGCGCAATAGAAGAATGTCGTAAACGACTGTAACGCGGCCGGTTGCCACTTTGCCATATAAGGTTATCGGAAAAACAAAACGTAAGCGCGTTTTAAAATACAGTCAACGCCATCTAGCGACGCGTGCGGGTATCACCGCCACTCTTAGCCAATGCATTATATTTTGACCAAATTTTCGTTTGTTTATTTAATTTGTGTAATGTTCGAGTAGAATAAAATTAATCGTTTGACTATTTCTTCTTGTAAACTTGTAATAAGTATAAGTAAGTATAAGTATAAAAGCCAGTCTAGTCTTATCCAGAGTTTTCCTTTAATTTTATTTATATTCGTATTAAAAGCAGAAGGGGAGGCATTCGCCCAGCAGTGGGACGCTATAGGCTAGATTAAATTAGAAGATGTGTCCCACTACGCTGGATTTTTGCAATGACAGTCGATTTTTCTATGTACCAATAGTAGAAGGGGGCATTACCATATCTCTAATACAGCTGAGACCAGCTGAGGGTTCTTCATCAGATACTTCAGACCTTCGATTTTTGACATCAAATGAAGCGGCCCACCAAGTTGAATATTTTTTGTAAAGGCGGTATATGTCGATCTCTAATAGTTTGGTTGGGCTCTTGTGTTTCCTAATCAGGGTCACCAGGTACTCCAGATCTTCGATTATCCTAGTTTTTATAGTTTTCCCTTTATGTGGCCATTGAACCATAACTATGTACCAAATTTCAGCTCTCTGAGTTTATGGGAAGTACTAGTTCTATTTTGATGATCATGAGTGAGTGAGTGAGTGAGTGAGTGTCATAAATGCGAAACTTTGCTTTCGCTTAACTTCGGAACTAAATGACCTACAGACTTGAAATTTTGGATTTTAAGTATGTGATTATAGCTTACTGGATGACGAAAATTTCTGCGTTCTAGTCTTATCCAGAGGTTCTAAAATAGGGGCCTGAAAATGCGGCGAAATGGTTCCAGTAAAGGATGGTACGGCAGTGTTTGCTTCGCGCTCGACTTGGCGGGGGCACTGCCGTGCCCCCAGATTAGCCATTAATTATTTGTTTAGAAAATTGTTTCAGCAGATCTTAGCATCTACTACAACGTAATGTAGTTCACAATGGTAACTTTAATTTAATATTGTAGGTTTTATAACGAAATACCTATACTATACCTAAAGCAAGCTACAGAATTGTTAGAAAACGTTTTTATTATATTACGGATGGGTACTTTGTCCTTCTACAAAAAATGACGAACTTAAGATTATAAGAAGTTACACCACAAAAATTGCGTATTTTTACTGGACTACGATGTCTCTTCCTAAGTTCTATTAATGCAGAAACTCTTTTATAGACGATATTTTGCTTACTCACTAATAATTGTAAACTTGACCTTCAGATCCCTCTTAACTACAACCTGGTCCGTTTCTGCTCCTATCAGAAAGGCCACGGATTGATAAATTTGCTTCAGACTATTGACCACCAGTCAGCATTTTCAAACCGTCCCGTTGTAGTAGTCTCGAACATTAAAGAAATAAGAAGGTAACTTCTTATAATCTTAAAGTTCCTCAAAGTAAAAATACGCAATTTTTGTGGTGTAAACCACAAAAATTGCGTATTTTTACTGGACTACGATGTCTCTTCCTAAGTTCCATTAAAGCAGAAACTCTTCATAGACGATATTTTGCTTACTCACAAATAATTGTAAACTTGACCATCAGATCCCTCTTAACTACAACCTTGTCCGTTTCTGCTCCTATCAAAAAGGCCACGGATTGATAAATTTGCTTCAGACTATTGACCACCAGTCAGCATTTTCAAACCGTCCTGTTAATAGTCTCGTAGGCCACCGACTTCAATTGTAAACAACCGGAATCCAATGTTTACCACAATTATTTTCAATTAATTTAAACAGGTATTCAGTTTAATAGCTATCAGGTAATTAATAACTGATCTCGATAGTAATTAATTACCAGGCAGTTCATTAAATGCGGAAACACAAACATAACTAGACGGTCCATACCACAGTCATAACATTGCATAGTCGAGATGGAACAAGCTATTCGTATAATACACTTAACTTAATTATTGAATTTAATGATGATACGGTGCACATTATGCATCGAGTTGTTTTTCTTTTGCCTTTTGAAGTTAAGGGCCAGCGCGCACTTGTGATTTTTAATCGAACTAGGGTAGGGCGATAGTTTTGATCGTTCTGGAATTCAGTAAGAAGTTGAATGGCAGTGCGCATATTTAACGAACCGATCGAACTATCGAAAATGATTGCAACTAAACTGTCGGTCGACTAAAGTCACAAGTGCGCGCTAGCTCTAAATATAATCATCGTCAATATCCTTAGACATACACACAGCGCCATCTAGTTCCACAGTAAGCAACTATAGGCTTGTGTTGTGGATACTAGATGGTTGATATACTACATAAATACATATATTTTTGTAAATAAATAGTTAATTTAAATGAAATCATCCATAACTCGGGTATGCCCCTAGCGGGATTCGAACCCGCGACCATTTGGCATAGTGGTCAGAGTTTCTAACCACTACACCAAAGAGGTCGTAAAATTTTTATTTGGATAAATAGTAAAAGTCAAGCATTGGTCAAAATATTATTTTTTTGGTTTAGTCGTATTATGACGCAGTTCGTCAATATAGCAGTCAAAATTTAATACAAACTTAACAAAACACTTACAATCTACTGTAGGAATAACTCTCTTCAACCTTTTGTTTTAGAATGAAGAATCGGTCCTGATTGGTGGTTCCTGTCAAATTCCCGACCCACTGTACAAGGCTATTGGCTCGGTGATCTCCTTCTACATACCATTGGGGGTTATGCTGTTAACATACGCATTGACAGTGCAACTCCTGGCTCGGCAAAGGAAAGGACTTGGTGCTGGATGGGCGGCAGGCTGGCTTGGTGCGCCTCCGATCGGTATTTATGCATGATAAACAGGAGTAATAATTGGGATGATTACGGGAGAGTACAACCAATGTAGCCTTAAGAGGGGAGTTGCTATCAATCTGCTCAAATTTCCGGTACCTAGGTTCTTCAGAACGACGGCAATATTGACCAGGATGTGAGGAACAGAATAAATGCAGGATGGATGAAATGGCGACAGGTTTCTATACTACATGTGACCCACGGATGCCCTTGAAACTCAAGGGGAAAATTTACAAAACCATCATAAGACCTGTGACCATGTATGGATCTGAAAGTTGGGCAATGAAAGAGACTGATGAAAGTAGAATGCATGTGGCAGAGATGAGAATGCTAAGATGGATGTGTGGTGTGACTAGAATGGATAAGATCAGGAATGAGTATATCAGAGGAAGTCTAAAAGTGGCGCCAATAACAGAAAAGTTGAGGAGTAATAGGTTAGCATGGTTTGGGCACATTATGAGGAGGGATGAAAGGCACGTAACAAGACGAGTATTAAGTATGAATGTGGAGGGATACAGAGGTAGAGGAAGACCAAAGAAGGTGTGGGTAGACTGCGTGAGGAATGATATGTGTGTGAAAGGGGTGAGTACGGAGATGACGGCTGATAGAGAAGAGTGGAAGGGGATGACATATTGTGCCGACCCCACCTAGAGTGGAATAAGGGCAGGAAAATGAATGAAGAGGGGAGAGTACAACCAAAGAAACAATGGGTAGATTATGTAAGAGAGGATGGTAAATGAGAGAAGACTGAGTTCGGTTTAAAAATACTTTATTCTCATTAAAGACAATGTCACTCACATGAGAAAATTTGTAACTTACAAAAAGACAGTGTTGTTAACCCGCACAGATCAGACGATTTTCATAACACACTGAGCGTCCAGTAATTAGTAGGTATTAGATTGTCCGTCCGTAGTGCACTTTAAAAGAGAATCCCTCAAACAAAACCAATATCAAATATATGTTGAGCTAACTTATGCTTGAAACTATTAAAATGTTCTGTACTTTAATTTGTGACGGTAAGTTATTAAAAAGTTGCGCTCCCTCGTAGGTGATCATTCGTGTGCCGTAGTTCGTTCGGATCTTTGGTAGTATGACGTAGCTCCCTCCTTGTGGAGCGTTTAGACGTTTGCCTGTGGTGATTAAATAATATTGATGTGTGGATTGATTTCGTTAGTATTTTCCTAATGAGGATGCAGATGCAATACCTATATAATTGTTTTATATTCATTAGGTTGGTTGATTTGTAAACTGTAGTGGACTATGTTAGGTGGGGATAGTGAAATAATATTTTAATTATTTTATTTGCAGATCGGTTAAACTGGTCTTGCATACATTGCCCTATATTTCTATGAGATATAAGCGATGTGATTTTATTAATGAGTCATATACTGTCATTTTCACATAGCAGAAAGAGGGGAATGGGCTAGATTAGATAATGTAGGAGGATGATATCCGAGCCCAAAATCTGGTCCAAGGACAAAAGAAAGAAACAGGTTTACATGGGGCTGTGAGACAAAATATAACACCAACGTTAATTGCAATTTTTATGACATCAATGTTTGAACCCCATTGTGTACCATCTCGTGTCCTGAAACCCGACTATGGACAAATGTAAAGATAAGATCAAGGCTTTAAGGCAAGGTGTTGAAAACATTTTCTATTAGCGAAGTACATCACAGCACATTCAGTAGATAACAGAAATCCACGAGTGGAATTTTCATACGAATAGTGTCGGAGGGTACGTACAATATTTGTCCAAGTCGATTACATTTGAAGGCATCCCCACCGATACACTAGGTTAGGTTAAGCTAGGATCAATAGTGGTAGTCTGCATGGCGCCTGCTAAAGGAGTCGGATCCCGTGCGAGTCTATTGCTGTCCCACATAGAATATAGAAAGAATTATGAAAAAAAAAGTAGCAAATAAAGAAAATCTCACCCCGCTCTTCTAACAAATGAAGCTACTGCAGAGACCATTAGTCAGCCATACTGGCCGGCCAAGAATTCGTATAGCATAGTTGCCATCCGAATTCTTGGCTGAATAGGTTAAAAGGTTAAAAATGAAATAATCAAAAAGATACTCGCGGTTTCTACTGCATTTACTTTTTTATCTCGCATACTATATAAGCTCACCTCTTTAATCATTTAAAAATTCTTACGGTCATGGAAAGGTCCAAATACAAATAATATGATTTTAATGGGATTTCAATTTAAATTTAAAATCACTGGAGATTTCAAATTAGCTCTCAGTTGCCTATCTTTCTGTATGTAGCATTTTTTATTGGCAACACTTCATAGTATTTTTAAGAGAATATTTTTTGGCGGGATCTCGGCAAGTGAAGTTGAAATTTTCTTATAATTTGTGCATTCTAGCTTTTGAAGCTTAATAATGGCTCTCTAATAGAGATAAGCTCGCCTTTTGTATATTCTAATATTCTCCTGTTTTTTGTTTTGTTTGACGTGTATGCTTATATACAATAAAGTGTTAAATAAATAAATAAATAAATGGCAGGATATTGTGCAGCAATAGTTAGTGATGGTGTACAAGTGAAGGGAAGTGTAAATTAGTGTGCGTGACTGAGCTTTCGAGTTCCCACAAGAAGCCGCTAAAATCTTTTGTAAAGCATTCTGCCACTTTACTGAAGAATGACTTGACTGACCGTGACTAGACTCTGTATACGCCAAGTATGCGCCGAATTACTTGTTTTGACTGAGACTGACTTAAACTGAAGAAATAAGAGGAATAAGACATGGCTGTATGGGCTTAGATCCTTTTACCTTCTCCGAGATGAGAGATTAAACCAAAAAAAAATCATAAGCAATAAAAAAAGCTTAATACAAAATTAGTGACTATCTAAACGAAAAACAAGCTTGGTCTGCTTAAAAGGTACAAAATTTTATTAATCATCTATTTTTACGAACAAAAAGTAAGTTGTGAATTCAGCAATACATTCATTCTTCTTTAATGTCTTAAATAAATATTAATTATAATAATTATAAGACATGGCTGTATGGATTTAGATCCGTTTGCCTTCTCCGAGAGGAGAGAATAAAACGAAAAAAATTATTCAATTCAGCTTGAAATTAAAGGTAACGTAAATTTTAAACGACACCGTGATAGGAGGAATTCCTTTTATTTCACCAACCTTTTGTCGCATCAATGCATCACCGCCTTAATCGTCGTGCCTTCAGCTCATTGTTTACTGATCATCAATCTTGTTCAGTCACATTTCCACTTCCCAAATGAGCAGACTCCGCTATCTCACTTCCGACAACGTCATTCCACGGGTCGCTTGCTTCCGGGCTTTTAAAATCACTTTCAGTTAGATTACTTAATTCAGATATCATCGTGATTTGCGTAATGTTTCAATAGTTTACAAAGAAGACAACGATAATTATTGTCATGTTAATGGTTATTAATGATACCTGTCCATACCTAAACGTATAGATTACTCAAAGAGTGGCTCAATGGAAAGAATATAGCGTTTACAAAAGTGAGTTCGCGGGTTCGGTTCCAGTAGGGTACATGTTTAGTACTCAAATTAGTATGTAGATGGTAGGACATTTTAAATATGGTCCTGGTTAGCTGCCACCATCTGATCTAGCAATCAAGTAGCAACGTTGATAGCAGGTTGTATGCCGGCTGCCTAAGATAAGGTATCCAGTCCACCAAATAAAATACTGGTTCTGCGTTAGCGCGCTTCCACCTTCGGCCTCACTTCACTTAACATCAGATATGATTGAGATCAAGTGCTAACCCTTTGTGCATAAAAAAATCTAACTTCTTGACGGCTTGTAATGACTACCTACGTGATGCTAGAATACGTAAAATGGAATTCAGCTATTTTGAATAATGTTAAAAATTGTGCTGAAATAGTGCCAAATAGTATCGTTTAGGTAATTTATTTATTTATTTATTTATTTATTTATTTATTTATTTACATAGAATCAACAGCATTATTGCAAAAAATATATTATACTAAACTAATTCCAAACTTATGCCAATTAGTGATTCTTATTATGTTACTGACAATAATTATCGTTATAATTGAGTGAGTAACGTTTTAATTATATTACAAGAAAATTTGCGTTTACGGTAATGTGCGTATTGTTGATTGAAAATATAGCTGTAAGTAAAAGCCCTATCTGAAGTGCTAAATTTACTTTTTTTATGCACAACGGGTTAACACTTTACCTCAATCACACCTGATGTTAAGTGAAGATGAGGCCGAAGGTGAGAGCGTACTGACCCGGACACCCCATCTTATTTGGGGGACTGGCTCCGACAACCGTACAACAATGCTAATAACATTGCTGTTTGGCGGCAGATTTAGATAAGATGGGGGTAGCTAGCCAGGCGGGCATTTAAAATGCCCTACCATCAACCAAACCGAGTACTACACATATACCCCGCTGGGGATCGAACCCGCGACCTTCGAATCATAGACCCACTGTTGTTTACATTGAGCCACGGAAGCGGCATATGTTTGTATGTTAAATACAGACATGAGTTCCCGAGTTATGAATGTTTTTCATTTATTATATGTATTTATTTACAAAAAAATGTATTTGTATAGTATATCAACCCAGTGGTATCAATAAAACAAGCCTAGTTCCTTAGTGTTGAACTAGATGGCGCTGTGTGTATATGCACATATATATATATTTATTTATTATTATTATCTTACATTTTGTGGATAATTAGTTTGTGTGACTACTAATTATTAGTGTTTGCATACTTTTAGTGTGATTTACGGTGGGTGGGAGTGAGAAGACCTTCGAATCGTAGCCCCACTGTAGTTTACATTGAGCCACGGACGCGGTTAAAAGCGGTTCCTGCTGTGCTATGCTCTTTCCTACTTACACATCCTGTTTCTTTCTTTAATTAGTATCAAATCAAATCAAAATATTTTATTTCATAGGATAATATTATCACTTGAAAACGTCACTATTAATATTACATTTAAATTTACGGCTCATTCACAAAGCCGACTCCCCAGAGAAGAACGAGCAAGAAACCGTAGGGTTGCTCTTTTAAAGATTATGGGTTACAATTTGTGATTTCATAATTATATGAATAATAAGACAGCTATGTCCATGCTTGCTTATCATTCAAATAGTCAGTGATTTTATAATAGCCTTTTGCTAATCATTTCTGTTTTATGATTGCTTTAAATTTATTTAAAGGCAAATTTTGAATGTCTACTTGAACCTTATTATAAAAGCGTATGTGGTCCAAAATAGGAATAGAGTCAGGTAGGCACCGTACAGTGTACCATTGTGGATCCCAACTCATGGGAGTTACAGTGGAAGGAGGGTGGAGGCGGAATCAGTGCTGTTAAAAATTATAACTATTGGTAATTGAAACGACATTATTAACATAAATATCCCTTTCCTCCATATTGCCACACCTGACAAGGTATATGTGTATGTTAGTACTTACCTATGTATTGTAACTATGACATATATAATGCAAAAAATATATGAATTATGATTTTTACTAGCAGGGTCAAATATTCATTAATTTCCAACTTTCTCTAGCTATTATGTAATACAAGTAAGTTGAATACTTCGTTTGCTATCTCCTTCCGTTTAACCCCTTGATTAATTCCACGATAACATATAGAATTTGGTTTGATAATAACACAAATGCATGAATATCATTAGGTAACAGATTTTATCAAGGACCATGCTTATTCTGTGAAAAAAGGATCCGGGTTTGACGAAGAGGGTTCGTTTTACGTAATCGGTTTATGCCGGTATAACGGAATTCATGGAATTATATGAATGTTCGTATTTAAATATATTTCAGTGTTGCTTTTATCGTAGTATAATTGCATAGAGTGATGAAATATGTGCCAACAAAATTCCAGCGACAAAATTCCTGCCTTCAGGATAAAGAAATTGCGTATCAGGCATATCAGGCCTATACCCCTGCAGTGGGATGTTTACGGGTTGATGATTATGTAAGCCTATTACATAGCAAACACCAACTTCCTTCTAGTTGTCTGAACAAATTGAATTGAAATCTCAGATTTGAGTTTAGCACGGACCGTAGAGACGTAAGTATACCCGGGCGGGGCAAACCGGAGAACGTGCCGTGGACTCTTGAGTGAAAAACGATTGAAAGAACCATCACATTCTTAAAGAGAAAATTTTAATGTGAATTCAGACCCGGCTTATTCGTCCTTTGCTTAGGTTCGCTGAGGTTTACATATTTTCTCATATACGACGATATAGTGCCGTGTTCCGTTAAAATAATTAAACCAACCTGTCTCTTCACTTGGGTGTCGTAAAAGGCGACTAAGAGGTTTTCAACCAAAAAACGTCCATAGTCTTGAACATTTCAAGCTTGGGCTCACACTCTATCACGTGAAGAGTTCTGTATCAGGTGAACGTTGAATGTTGTTTCACACATTAATCTTTTAATTTTTGGAACACCCAATCGCTTATGTTTGGGATATCTCAGATCACCCCATTTGGGATAAATGCCGTGAAGTTATGTATGTTAAACGTTATTATATTTCGACATATCTCCAAACCCACTAACTGAAAATCATCATCATAATCGCAGCCCGTAAACATCCCACTGCAGGGATATAGGCCTTCGCTCGTATAATGAGGGAGTATGGGCCATAGTCCGCCACGCTGGCCCAACGCAAGTTGGGGACTTCACGTGCCTTAGAATTTTTAATTCGCAGGCATGCAGATTTACTAACGATGTTTTCCTTCACCGTTTAAGAACAGTCGGATAAATGCACATAAGTAATTAAATTTAAAAACTCATTGGTACATGGCCTGCCTGGGAATCGAACCCGGACCTCCCAAATTTGGAGACCGGGTTTTAACCGCTGAGCCACGGACGCACGTATATCTGACAATAAGTGGTTATTATTCCGAATGAACTCTTCGAGACCTTTACAATGACCACTCAATCACAACTGTAGGACGACTGGGTCAGGAATTACTATTCGTCAAAGTTGTGAAATCACTCGAATGAAGTGATGATCCCTCTCCACCGCACAAAAGTGAAATGTTAACTGTCGCATAATCTATCCATAAATTCTATTAAATCATTATCTGTGGTAGTTATCTATGTAATATTACAAATGCGAAAGTTATGTTAGTTATAAGAGCCTACACCTTCCTCAAAGGCCGGCAACGCATCTGTGACCCTTTTGTGTTGCGGGGTGTCCATGGGCGGCGGTGATTACTTTCCATCAGGTGACCCGCATGATCGTTTGCCGCCCTCTCACATAAAAAAAAAAGTTTGGATGTTTGAAGGATGTTTCATGGGGAGTGTTCTGAAGAACTGTTCGAGCTAATACCCGCTGCTCAATTTAACCGATACACTTCTCCGAGAAAATTAAATTTCCATCCACATCACCTGGATGAGTGGAAGTCTACCACTGTACGTTTCTCAAGAAACTTCTTACCACGTACGACCACCCTGTGGAACGGACTTCCGGCAGCGGTGTTCCCGAACGAGTACGACATTGGAACCTTCAAGAAACAAGCCTACACCTTCCTCAAAGGCCGGCAACGCATCTGTGACACTTTTGGTGTTGCGGGTGTCCATGGGCGGCGGTGATTACTTTCCATCAGGTGACCCGCATGCTCGTTTGCTGCTCTCTCATATAAAAAAAAAAAAAAAATTGGCATGTAGGTTGAACATACCCTGGATTAAAATATAGGATGTTTTATCCCGATAAAGTGAGTAGGACCCGCGGGATAAACAAATTAAACAAACCCGCGACAAATTTTTCTACGCAGCCGCGGTCTATCTATGTTATTAATGTCGTTTCAATTATCAATAGTTATAATATCCTATGAATAATACTTTTATCGTATGAAAGAAAATCTTTTGACTATAGTTATCAAATTACAATTATAAACGTCACATTGGGATCCCAAAACAGCTCCCTTACATAAATGTATGATTTCCAAATTACCATTTGCGTTATATTCCGATTCCAGACCGACTCCCATACATTTACAGTTATAAGACGTTCAAAAGTAAATTACAGCTGACACGAATCAAGATGTAATCAGAACAGGAATACTACCGACAGATACTAACACGCTACTCCTAACTACAAAGTAAACAACTGATACGAAAATCATTTACCATAAGGCACGCTAACTGAATGACTCCCATCGAATAGTTTGATGGAGAGGCAGATAAATGCGACTGTTCAAACCCACCCTCGAATTCCAAGTTAATCGACTAGTATACAGACTCGATATTGTTTACAAAGCTATTACCATAGTGTATTCACATCTTACGGTAACTCAATGAGGTACATGATCGCGCTGAATGGACATGTCCATTTTAAGTTCGATCGTTAATAATTTGTTGTTTGGATCGCTTGCGTTTTCTCACTAAATTTGTTACCATGTAAACGACCTAGACCTAGTTTTTATTGTATAAATAAATATCCTTGTACATACATACACATAGCTCCATCTAATTCACACTAAGCAACTAGACTTGTATTAGGATACCAGATAGTTGATATACTACACAAATACATTTATTTTTATACCTATGTATAAATTTGTAATGTAATATAATTGTAATGTATTTGTAATATTATGACAAATGAAAATATCCATAACTCGAGTACACGTGTCCGTATTGGTCATACAAACATATGCCCTTAGCGGGACTCAAACGAGCGACCTTTTGGGATAGCAGTCATGGTTTCTGACCACTACACCAAACACGTAGTTGTGTATCGTAATATTATTTAACGTAGGCAAATAGAGTTCAAAATGACGCATACGCTACCTAATAATTTCCCACTCTAAAAAAATAACTATATTATTTAAAATAAAATATATTCAAAAATAAAACTTATTAATCTTAAAAAACAAATTGAATATTTATTAAAAATAATTTAAAATGAATTATTCATATTTTTGAGTCTACAAATCAATATTTTATGCAGTTGTAACTCTGCTTGTCATTTATTAGATATGTGTATTGCTACTTGCTACGCAGTAATCAATGGTATGCTCGAACAGCCAAATGGAATGGAAAATAATAGATAGAACCTTATGAACCTACCTGTCGACAAAAAGGACGGTATTGCAAATTTCCTCTCCGGTTACCTACATGAACAAGGGCTATGGCGAAAGAGGTAATCCAGAAGCTAATACAGAATACAAATCTAGAAAAAAATAATTGAAAAAAGAATAGTTTTATTGGGATACAAATTGTAATCATAGGTGAAGCAGCTAGCCACTTGCCGCCAGAATGCTTACTAAAAATATTGAATACAGTAGCACATATTTTTCCTTTGGGCACTATTTGGCACTTTTTTAGCACAGTTTTATACCTGTAATGCCTAGCATCATGCACGTAAATTTTAAAGTGAACCCTATAAAAAAAATACGTGAACTTGGCAACTGATTGACAAATCAGCAAGTAGACCAGCCCCCTAGATTATGTAGTTTCTTCGGTATCGTCATCGATTACGTTGACCAATGAGAAACCGTCAAATTGCCAAGCGAGCGACGAGCCAACCAATCACATGTCAGAACGTAACCGATGACGATAACGAGGAATTTGTGTAATAGAACCGCTGGGTCATGGATCTATGAATGAATGAAATATGAAAAAATGATTTTTGAAGCTATGAAGATTATCCACGTCATATTTGTGCGAACTAAATTTTGTTAGTGTTAATATTTATAAAACCGATGCCGAGACGCCGATTATTTCCTTCACCATAGCTCGTTGCATGACCTTGAGCTTTCTTGTAGACCCATATGAGGTCACGAGTTGGACGGACGACCTGATGAATTCATTTAGTGATACACGCATGCATGTATAAATATGAAATTAACCAATAAATACAGTGAAATTGGGACCGGAGGAGATAAAAGTACCATAAGTAAGTTGTTAGACCGATGCGTATAAAAATGTTTATTTTACTGAAATAATATTATATGATCATTAAGATGTTTACCATGCCAATTTATTGAATTATTCTTCTACAGGTAGGTCTCTTTAAAAATATATTTAAGTGTAAGACGTCAAAGGGAGACAATAGTTTTCGATTTTGTTGTTCTTGGAATTTGGAATTGTAATACCAATTTATATAATTCTTCATAATTAATAATTCAACATATAGGTCATATTAAAGTCACTTATTTAAAACTTGTGAAAAAACATCAAAGAAAGACAATGAATTTCGGTTTCGTTAAGCATGGAAGAAGTTCTTGGAACTTGTCATTGATCTAGCCGTCAAGTATTTTGTATTCAAATGAGAACTGAATGAGAAGTTGGCGCTTCACATATATTGGTCTCGATTCGGATGTACAACGAACTAAACTAAATTTAAATTATATGTAACCTTTTCTAACCACTAATACATGAAAAGGACGACATATAATTAAGTCCTGTCAAATTAAGTAAAAGGATCAAAACAAGCACTTCTTTATCAATATTAGGTCCCGATTAAAATACTATGGAGCGACTTGTTTTGACAGCTCTTAACTTAATTTGACAGGACTTAATTTATAGTGGTCCCTTTCATGTTAATGTGTTAGAAAAGGATGTATCTGCTTTAAATTTAGTTAGTTCGTTATACATCCGAATCGAGACCATTATTGTTTTTAGAGAGTTTATAGTTAAACATGAACATTTTAGTACCTAACGTAATACACGACTTTTAATTTTCGATATCTAAAGAATTCTTATGTTGCCAATTGCGAAAAGTTATCTAAAGTCAAAACTATTCGCAAATTGAGCTAATAATAATATTATATATTATGTTATTATTTCAATACTACCTTTATCTTATATTAGACTGTTAAATATATATAGATTTCAACTGTGAATAGGTATATAGAATTATATTTTATATATATTATGTATTGTATAAGTATGCATTATATTTATGTATGTATCTAATTATGTAAGTAAGTATACATATCTTTGTAGTATAGTAGGTATGTAATATGTAAATTCATAGTCTTAATGAAAATGTTTAGCTTTTTGTACGCCCAGTCAATGTGTTCTTTTATATTTACCGAGGTTGACTGGAAAAGATCCCTTTATGGGATAAGTCCGCGTTTGTACTTAATTTTAAGTTACATTTAATTTATTAATGTATATTTATTCATATGAAGTACAATAAAGCGTTTACAAACAAACAAACAAACATTCTAATTAGTCAAAACTGTATCGTCGGACATACATGTCCCCACTGTTGAAGCATAGCCTCCTCTCACTGTGTGAGGGTATGGGCACAGAATTAATATAGTATATGGGTCAGAACCCACCACGTAGGCCTAGTGCGGATTGATGGATTTCTGCAGATTTAGGGCCCCCTGACATTCAGTATTGCCGTCGCTATAGGTCTAATATGCTTTCAATTGGAAACAACCGGGACCGACTATATTTTGATGTACTTTAAGCACAGAAAGACTCGTATTAAAATGCCACTAGTGGTCACCCATCCAAGAACTGACCCCGCTAGACAGTGGTGTCAATTCGGATGTACACCAACTAAACTAAAACCAGTTTTGGAGTGGTGCCGTCGCATCGTACTGTTCCAGGGCGAAAGGGACAGTACTACTCTAAAACTGGTTTTAGTTTAGTTTAGTTGGTGTACATCCGAATAGACACCATTGCCTAACTAAAAGTGTAAAAATAAAATTTAATTGTGACTTATTTGCAGTAATTTTGTTCTCGAGGCTTACATTACAGGTGAAGTTGAAACGAAATCTTTTTAGAGATTACCTCTCTCAAAGCTCAAGGATTGCGTCTGTATTCTATTGAATGAGCAAACGAAATAGATAAAGATATAGATCCTCTCACTGGAATGAGAGCATGATTCAATGAGCCTAATGTAGTCTTTGTTCAAGTGGGAAGAGAAAGTCGTGCTCTAGCTCCATTCGAGTAATTAGATCGATAGGCCTCTGTAATATCGCTGTGGGTTTTTATACAACAGCAAAAGGTATTGATTCCCGAGCACTAGAATATTGGCCCGAGTTATAACACTATTATAGCAACTAATATTATAAATGCGAAAGTTTCGTGTGTGAATTTATGTATGTTTGTATGTATGATAGTTAGCTCTTAACGCCCAAACGGCGGGACAGATTTAGTTTCACTTTGTTTAGTAGACAGATTAGCATCTGGATTAACATATAGGCTACTTTTTATCCCGGATTGGTTTTGAGTCATAGAGTGACGCATTTGGTAGTGGAACGAATTCTACGCGGACGAAGTCGCACCCGCAGCTAGTAAGATATAAATCGAAAATTTTGCAAACCTCTGAGAAATTAAACGTAATATAATCCAGGCATATAAATCAACTGTGTTAAAAATTATATTCGAAATGTCTTAACCGATATTCATCAATCATGGGTAAAAACCGTTCCCCTAGTTTAATTTTAAATATAAAAAAACACACTTAAATCGGACGACGTAACACAACGACTACATCAAACACATAACGTATTTTTCCGTCGGGAGAAGAATTAAAGAAGATTGTAATAACCAATTCGCATACAAATCACTAGGTTTAAGTGGAGATAGGTCTGAGACAGATTTGAAGGGACGAGGGATAAAAGCAGTAATAGGCCCGTATTAATAAACCATTCTCAAGATTGAGAACAGTCTTATGACCGGTCTGAAGTAAACGTGTTGATTAATAAACCTAACTTGAGACCTGAAAAGCACGTGCATACTCAAGCAGTACTCACATGATAGGTGCGCGTATTAATAAACGAAACTCAAGACTATCATTCATTCGCCGCTTTAGTACGGAGCTTGAGATAGCGTCAACTGCTTAAGACGCATCTCGGTTGACACAGCCTCAAGACTTCTATTGAAATTGATTTATTAATAGGGGCCTTAGTGTGGTGACCTTGAGAACGTTCTCAGATGCCTTTGGACTTTATTAGCATGAGTCGAAAAGCGTGACTTGATATAAATCTATACTCACAACAGTTAATTGATACCTGTTGAAATTATTTACCTTCGGTTTTTCATCCCGCAAGCATACAGTCTATTAAGTTAGGCAAAAGTTGGAAGGAAACTTTTTGTATAGGTAAATTTCTTTTCAAACCACAAACAAACACAATTGAAAAAGTTAGTTCTATTTTTAGAACTTGAAGGTTTTTCAACACCGAATCTTTAAATAGGTAACGCCTTACATAAGTATAAATGCTGGACTAAATTGCAGGCGGTTTCTATAAAATGAAAGGAGGCAAGAAAAGGATAAAGAATTACAAGAATTTTTGTTAAGAATTGCTTGGAGGCATATTTTTGTTTTCCGCCATTTTAACATCTAATTTTATTAAGGCGCTCCAAATTTCGATGTCAACAGTAATAATGTCGGTAACGTGAATCTGGGGGCACGGCAGTGCCCCCGCCAAGTCGAGCGCGAAGCAAACACTGCCGTACCATCCTTTACTGGAACCATTTCGCCGCATTTTCAGGCCCCTATTTTAGAACCTCTGGATAAGACTAGAACGCAGAAATTTTCGTCATCCAGTAAGCTATAATCACATACTTAAAATCCAAAATTTCAAGTCTGTAGGTCATTTAGTTCCGAAGTTAAGCGAAAGCAAAGTTTCGCATTTATGACACTCACTCACTCACTCACTCACTCATGATCATCAAAATAGAACTAGTACTTCCCATAAACTCAGAGAGCTGAAATTTGGTACAGAGTTATGGTTTAATGGCCACATAAAGGGAAAACTATAAAAACTAGGATAATCGAAGATCTGGAGTAGCTGGTGACCCTGATTAGGAAACACAAGAGCCCAACCAAACTATTAGAGATCGACATATACCGCCTTTACAAAAAATATTCAACTTGGTGGGCCGCTTCATTTGATGTCAAAAATCGAAGGTCTGAAGTATCTGATGAAGAACCCTCAGCTGGTCTCAGCTGTATTAGAGATATGGTAATGCCCCCTTCTACTATTGGTACATAGAAAAATCGACTGTAATTGCAAAAATCCAGCGTAGTGGGACACATCTTCTAATTTAATCTAGCCTATAGCATCCCACTGCTGGGCGCATGCATCCCCTTCTGCTTATAATGCGCATATAAATAAAATTAAAGGAAAACTCAGGATAAGACTACACTGGCTTTTATACTTATACTTACAAGTTTACAAGAAGAAATAGTCGAACGATTAACTTTATATCTGACGAAGAACCCTCAGCTGGTCCCAGCTGTATTAGAGATATGGTAATGCCCCCTTCTACTATTATTGGTACATAAAAAAATCGACTGTCCAGCGTAGTGGGACACATCTTCTAATTTAATCTAGCCTATAGCGTCCCACTGCTGGGCGAATGCCTCCCCTTCTGATTTTAATACGAATATAAATAAAATTAAAGGAAAACTCTGGATAAGACTAGACTGGCTTTTATACTTATACTTACTTATACTTATTACAAGTTTACAAGAAGAAATAGTCAAACGATTAATTTTATTCTACTCGAACATTACACAAATTAAATAAACAAACGAAAATTTGGTCAAAATATAATGCATTGGCTAAGAGTGGCGGTGATACCCGCACGCGTCGCTAGATGGCGTTGACTGTATTTTAAAACGCGCTTACGTTTTGTTTTTCCGATAACCTTATATGGCAAAGTGGCAACCGGCCGCGTTACAGTCGTTTACGACATTCTTCTATTGCGCTTGAAAATGTTTGCTAGGGATTAGGAGGGATTATTTGCATTTCGTTGATTTCGCTGATTATTTCGTGAGGTTTGCTAAGGTTAATTGGCAGGTTGTTACTATATTAATTCAAAGATTTAAACAGGTTAGGAATTATATGGTTAGTGACGGATTACTGATTATTACTTAATTATCAGAATTAAAAGGAGTTTCAATTGAATACTTTATTTAATTGTTAATTATTTAGTACCTACTTTTAGTTTTCTAGGTTTAATTTACAGTTAGGCAGTACTTCGAATCGCGTTCGTGTTTATAAGTACTTTTGTAGTATTCTAGTTTAGTTTATTTAGTTAGATATTACTTCGTTTCGTTTAAAAATATCATTAATTTAGCTGTATTTCAGTACTAGGTAGGTAGTACCTTTGGTAGAAAGTTCATTGATAATTAATTATATTGACACTTGTCTAATAATTAAGAGTTAACGTTTTGCTTATAGTTTGTATAGATTGAGTAGGCAGAGTAATATTTTCTTTAAGTTTTTTTTATTAAGACAAAAGAAGTCTTAAAGATATAAGTAGGTTTTAGTCTAAATATTATCGGTATTTCTGATTTGTTGTCCATATACTAAAGGTCGTTGAGTTTAATTGTGTTTGATTTCGCAAGATAATAATTATCGTAAAAAATGTCGATAATATTAAAAGACGACGATGAACTTAGTGGCTACCAAGTAGTTGGTATGCCCAAAGACGGGTCTTGTCTCTTCCATGCAATATCTTTCTTGGTGTATGGTAGAACTGACTCAACTTGCAGTATCAAGTATATTTGTAGAAACGTGGGCATATATATAATATGCCCACGTTTCTACAAAAAGAAGTGAAATCCCACCAAAAACATTCTGTAAAAAACTAGCCAAGTCTCGATGGAGCTGCTTGATTATCTCTAAAAAGTAATAAAATCTATACAAAGTCGTGCCAAGTGTAAGGTTCCTTACTGCGATTTCTTTATTATTATAGTTAATGTTGTGTGACTTGGCCGTTGAAGGGTACACAGGGGTACAAAACCAGGTGCTCCATGACACCATTGCACCAATCTGTCGCCAGAACCGCTACGCAATGACGATGGAAAATTGCCACTTGGAAAACGTTGATTCAATAACCAGTCAATTGTAGGCTTGATAAAGCCACTAACGTATAAAGAATGTTATGTAAACGCCACACAGATTATTCGCTAATAGTTTGCCGTTGAACATTCTTAATAACATTAATAGCGGTTCTGGCGACAGATTGGTGCAATGGTGTCATGGAGCACCTGGTTTTGTACCCCTGTGTACCCTTCAACGGCCAAGTCACACAACATTAACTATAATAATAAAGAAATCGCAGTAAGGAACCTTACACTTGGCACGACTTTGTATAGATTTCATTACTTTTTAGAGATAATCAAGCAGCTCCATCGAGACTTGGCTAGTTTTTTACAGAATGTTTTTGGTGGGATATAAAATTTGTTTTCATAATTTATATTCTATGGTACAAATTTCTTAGCTAAGGATAAAATAGGACATAATGAGATGAGACAAGTTGAATCCTCGAATTTGCAATGCAGAGTTAGGAACATGATAACATAACATTACCATCAGGCCCAGAGACAGTCACCCAAGGTCGGTAATGCCCAGCTCCACCAGAATTTGGTGAACCAAGAGAGGCCCTACAACCTGGCCACATGCTGCGGTGGTCGACCTGGGAAGACGTTAAATCGCCCGAGGGCCGAGGCAAAGTATATTTTAATAATCCATAAGTAGAACATCTTCCCGATAAATAGGCGACACAAGTGGGAAGAGGCGGTGCGGTGTGGGCAGATGACGCTTGCCGGCGATGGCTACATGAGTGCCGGCGAAGCAGTCAGGGTTAGTACGCCATGCGACTCGGGCGCACAAAACATTATTACGCACGCCCGCAGCTCAAGCACTACTTTACTGTTATTTATTACGTATTAGTTACATTATCGAATACGTCGACACGGTGTGCAATGCCTACGTGTACCAACAATAATTATGGAAGTCATGAACATAAGCTTTACTCTTTTCCAAGTTAGGTTAGGTACGTATACTAGATTTGTTTACTTCAATTGGATATGGTGTGAGAAATTCAATTGTCGTAGATTTTATATTAGCGAATCAGTCGAATGGATATATCCATATTTGTTTTCTTAGCTTGGTGGGATAATATTAAAATATCGATAACCTCGGAGTCAATGGATAAGTTTGAGAATCATGATATTATTATTCAATTATAATCATTTATAATATAAAATAGGTAGGAGTCAACCGCCTCCGTGGCTCAATGTAGACAACATTGAGTTTACGATTCGGAGGTCGCGGGTTTGATCCCCAGCTGGGTACATGTATAAGTACTCGGTTTGGTTGGTGGTAGGGTATTTTAAATGTCCGCCTGGCTAGCTACCACCATCTAATCTAAATCTGCCGCCAAGCAGCAACGTTAAAAGCATTGTTGTGTTCCGGCTGTCAGAGATAAGAGAGCCAGTCCCCCAAATGTGTTGGGGTTTCCGGGTCAGTACGTTTCCATCTTCGACCTCATCTTCACTTAACATCAGGTGTGATTGAGGTCAAGTACCAATCCGTTGTGCATAAAAAAAATAAAAAAGAAGGTAGGCATTCATGTTAATACTGACTTTTTAATTAAAAGGTATTAAAAATTCACAGAAGTCATAGATTTGACTTAGGTATGCGAAGCTAGTAGATACGATGTCGACTTCCCTACACCCGTCTCGCGCTATACCTTTCCGACTCAGCACTAGTATGGAAAATGTTCTACTTACTCGGGGCCCCTTAAAGTATTTTAGCCGGGGTCTGAGCAAACGGCGAAAAGGCCACATTGACCAGTCAACAAACACCCTGCAATTGTGGAACCCCATCTCAAAACATGGCGCACTTGCTCTCCTGTCCTATGCCCCTCCACGTGTCATGGAAGACCATTATGTGGCTGCAGCGCCATTGTTGTGCTTGAATTCTGGGTGGATCAAATACACAAGCAAATAATCATTACATAACTATAATGCTAGATAACTATACTGGAACAATATTATTTCTACTCTTAGCTATTGTAAATCGTTATTGCATGATGAGATTCTCTCGCTCTCTCTCTTATAACAATTTAATTTTCTCGCTAAATCCTAAAACAAATTAAATATCTATTAGGAATGTCGATAATTTCAAACAAAAAAATAACAAGTGGATATTTTCAAATGATTAATCAAAATGAAATATTATGTGTTGTTGTGCGGCATACTGCTAATGTAGCATTTATATGGCTAGTCAATTGGGTACATATATATGTACTTGTGTTCGCATGGTCAGATATTTAAGTAGATATAATGGGTAATCCCAGTCGCAGCCAGTCACAATGCCAACGAAATGATAATGCCTATAGAATTAATTATCATGGTGACAACATTCCACACGAGGGATAATATTTGTTGAATTTATGAAATTGTCAGAATATTAGTGATTATTAACTCATCATTTACTATGAGGGTTTATTCGATCCACTGCCGTCCTCATTGAATAATTAAGATTATAAATACAGAATATATCAAAAAAATTTCACTGACCTGCAGTCCAAAAACCTAAAAGCTAATTGTAAATAGTATCTAAATAGTTTAATTACGGTTATTTTCAAAAATTTCCAATTTTTTTCACCCATTTTTTATCGTGAATTTTGGAAAATAATCGTTTACAAACCTATTCATTCATAATATATATTTTTTTATTTTGACATGAGCATAATAATTGTGTTTAAAATTTTGACATGAGTAATTAATATAATAAATAGTAATAAATTAATATAATGTTGCAATGTCCTGACGGGGCTTCCATGTCTGTACACTAACATAGATTTAAGACCTTTATAACTAACACATGGAAATGCAATAAATAATTATGATCATGATTATGATTATTATTTAGGTATTACTTTTAGGCTTCTCGACCGCAGGTCAGAAATTTTTTATTTATATATTCTGTATTTGTATAAATCTTAATTTATACAACGAGGGCACTATTGGACGGAATAAACCCTCTTTACTCACCACTTGGGTACTATAGGCTAAGCAAACACAATAAATACACAATGGCTTTCGCCAACTGTCGTTGAGAGAAGAATGGTTTGAGGCGGGCTGTGCGGTTCCCGGTAACAAGCCAACAAGCCACCCCTGAAATACACAAAGAGCGTTGTTTGCCAAGACATCGAGAAATTGCTCACTTTAAACTTCGCGTTACAGACCTGATAACGTCGCGGGAAGTCACTGGATGCAGGCCACTTCTAACAGGAAATCTGTGGCTGAAGCCTATTGCTAGCACTGGACTTGCCGTCGCTGATATGATGATGGTCTTAACATCATATAGCGTCGTTGTTCCGTATTACCGAGCTCAGTGACCCGCCTACTCAGGATTAGGTCAAATTCTCCCATGGAATGCAATGCAAACAGTGGTGCAAACTGTTGATGATGCCAGTCTCAAGTTTGAACTCACGATTATTCGGAAGGACTACAGAGACACCGCACAATTCAATCCTACCTGCTAAACGTACCGGTGCTAAACGTAGACATACGTAAAAACATAATATTCGGAGAGTTTGCCGATATCCGCGCTCGTCTGTCGAGATTAAGGGCAGCATAATCCGATAAAAGCTTTTATGTTTGACAGCCGTTCTGAACCCAAACGGTACCGGGTTCTGAAAGGGTTCCGTTTACTAATATTTACTTTGGTTTCAAACTTACTGTTGTAAACAAAGAGTGGTATTTCCATAGACTTGTAAAATAGTAACAGAGCAAATATTAATATACATGTGCAAAAGTTGACGCATACCCCATGCTGTTGTGACTTTATAAAAATATATAAATATTCCAAACAAAATTCAACCATTTAATTTTTGAATTGATTATTTATTATATTAATGAATTAACAGATAATTGAATTGTTTACTTATTGAAATTAGAACTTATGGAATTGTGCTAAATGAATAGACCAAAATAATGTTAATTATGTTTAATTGACAACGTTGAATAATTAAATGATTGATATTTTAAGACTATTACAGATAAATTTGAATCTAAACTTGGTTAATATGTACTTTCAAAATTTGCCTTTAAATAAATTTAAAGCAATCATAAAACAGAAATTATTAGGGTATTATAAAATCACTATTTCAATGATAAGCAAGCATGGACATAGCTGTCTTATTATTCATATAATTATCAAATCACAAATTGTAACCCACAATCTGTTTAAAGGAGCAACCCTAGAGTTTCTTGCTCGTTCTTCTCTGGGGACCGTAAATTTAAATGTAATATTAATAGTGACGTTTTCAAATGATAATTTTATCCTATGAAATAAAATATTTTGATTTGATTTGATTTTGTATGGAAACTGGCTACGTCATTTAATCCTTATGTTCGATCTGCAACTTTTTATACATCTGTGGGTATTCCAAGCTTAAATACTGAAATTGACTATAAATAACTTACATACGTAAAGTTACGCCTATTTTACCGTAGGGGTAGCCAAACTTCCACTTGCTACGATCCTAACACACCTCATTTGTTTCATTCATTCACATAAAGTTGTTAATACTTTTGACTTTGCTTTACTTTAAGGCATCCCAGATTTGACCTGTAAATAAAATATTCTTAATTCTGTCCTAATGAGCGGTATGGAAACGCTATTAATTACCTTTGGGTCATAATTCACTACACAGGTTAAGTGTTTGACAACAACATACACAATCGTGGCATCATATCGTTAGCTGCCTGCAGGGATCGATTCCCAATTGGGAAATAACATAACATTTTCCTGTTCCATAATTTTTCTTTTTTTCGCGAATTCATTTGCAAATAAATCCCATTTTGATTTAAACATGTGTGAAGTAATATAATAAAAAGATATTTTCTCTCTTTATTATCACTCTCGATACTCATTCTAGATACTAAACCAAGATACAAGGCGATGAAACACCGGTAATGCCACATGTCGATCTGTGACGTCACCAGACGAGAACCGAATCAATATTTATGGCCCCGAGCCAGCGACTATTAACCCTCAATCAATTTTACAGCACTATCAATCTATGTCCATGGCCGTGACATTTTTAACGAATAACATCGACATTCAGATGTTAGATAAAATGTTTATCGAAAAAATTTAAATTGGGAACAAGGTTTTTTTTTAATCCCAACGGGATAGCTCTTGACCTCAATCATACCTGATATTAAGTGATGATGTAGATGGAACCCTCAACTTACCTACTGGCTACCTTATCTCAAACAGCTGGAACGCAATACAATCAACATTGCTGCTTCATGTGATTTCCAGGGTATTATAAATAAAACCTTAGAAATTGTGTGTCAGAGTGATTCATGCGTCGCCTCGTCTCTCTGACAATACACATTACGAAGCGATGATAGTTAGGCGTCGGTTGCAAACATATTTTGCATAAAGTCAGAGTGCGCCGCGTGCGCCCACCCGCCCTGCAAAGCCAGAAAGGCATTGCAAGCCAAGGAGATAGCCTATCATTAATACTTCGTAATCAAAGAAAAGAATCTACGCCACCGTGTGCTTAGGGCAGCGGTTCCCAAATGGTGGTACGCGGAACCCTAAGGTTCCGCGGAGGGGTCACAGGGGATCCGTGTTTAATCCGAAAATTAACGAAAACGTTCATAGAAAACAGTCAGTATTCAGTATGTTTATTGCAGTATCACAAATATAAAGTACATGCTTACGAGTAAAACTAGGTCTTAAATAAATATTTGTGACGCCTAGGTGGGGCATGGCAATATTATCTGACATTAGGAGAGGGCCTGACAGTTTATTATTTTCTATACTTAACTATAGTTTTATCACAGTTATATATAGATATTTCTTAAAGCATGCTTAAGCATGCATATCTCATGAGGAATCATAAGATCCTTAAATATCATATAAATACTTTGTTATCTTGAAAGAAATCATTTAGGTTATAGTAGCTTTTTTTAACAAGGAAGTTTTTTAGTTTTTGGGTGAATATCATAACATAACCTCCACATATACGGACTTTTACACTTACAAACAAACAAACTGGATGCAGCTCCAGATATTCGCGTTCAATTTTCAGACATTAAGCCTAATTTTAGTGCTATTATAAATACGTATATGAAACATTTCATTGGTCACATTAAATACGCAGTTACGGCACAAATTATACATGTATTATCATGTCAAAAATGAAAATATTCAAACTACAAGGCACAATCACTGTTATTTTCAATTTGGCGATCACTGCGGACAGACACTTGAATTTTTAAAACTAAAAATGATGGGGGCTATGTATTTTACGGCATTATGTGTATATAACCAGTCGCGATTTCGACATCTAACTTTAACATGGTGGACTGGTATATTTGGATATCATAGTCTTTTCTAAATTTTCAATTAATAGTTACAAAGTAATAATTTTAAAGATACCGATTTAAAGTTTTCCCTGAAGCACGGAAATACTCGCATGAAAGTGCCATTGTGGTGAACAATACATAAGGGCTGATCTAACGTTGCTGAATTTCCTAATTAGCTCTCCAATAAGGTTGTATGCTGTATATGCACGTTCTTAAGGAACCTCGATGCTAAACCGCAAGAGGGAAATGGTTGAAATGGATTGAAATATTTTAAAACAGTCATACAAAATATTGTAGTTTGCTATTTTTATTAATTTTCTATAGAAAAAAATATATTTTCGAGCCTAAATGTAAACAGATCGAGTAGATTTATTTTTGGCTACATAATTTATTCCCATTTAATATGATCCCCGGGGTGCCATAATAACCTCCTTATTTGTCAATTTGAGATTTTTGTTTATTTACAAAATAAAGATAACTTTGAAAAATCTATCGTAAGAATCATTTCATAATTTTAAATAGGTACTTTTAAAGGGTGTATTTAGAACGATTTATAACCTGTAAACGTTGACGTTAAATTGAATAAACACAGTGAGGGCCATATTTCCACCTTTAGAAACATAGTGTGGATCATATTTACCTTCTCCATTACATACTACATGCAGTACAGAAAACTTTACATTTTCTGAGATTTTATCTTATGCAAATGGGTAATAAAAAAAATAGAATAAAGTATGACGCTGTACAGTTGGCTCCACATTTAATAATACAGGAATATTTTATGCGATTAATGGTAACATGCTGGTTGTTACGCTGTACCATCCGCAGTTCTCTTAAATGTTAGTCCAGATAAGAGGTATCGTTTTGGAGAACTACGATTGGTACACCTTGATTAGCCTTCAATTACCGTTAATCATGCAGGACAGCTCTGTATGAATAACTATGATGCAGACTGTACTACAGTAAGTTTGGCTTAAAATGTCCCAAATTATTAAATCTAACTAAAATTATAATAAATGCGAAAGTTTGGATGTTTGTTTATTTGGTTGTTGCTCAATCACGGCGAAACGGTTGAACGGTTTTGGATGAAATTTGATATACCTATAGGTAGAACATACACTGAATTAAAACATGGGATATTTTTAAATATCCGATAAGTGAATAGTTCTCGCGGGATAAACAAATTAAACATATTCACGTTAAAGTTATTCCACACAGGCAAAGCTGCGGGCGAAAAGCTAGCTAGTAAGTAATAAATAAATGTTTCCTTACACCAATCATCTAATCCCAAACTAAGCAAAGATTGTACTATGATAAGATAACGGATAAACCTACATAAATGTGTCATGACTCGGGAATATATATTATTCTTTATTGCACAAGAAATACAAACAGATTACAGATAGAAAATGTGGACAAAGGTGACCTTATCTCTAAAGAGATCTCTTCCACACAACCCTACTAGAGGTGAGAAACGTTACACAATACAATACAATACAAAAATGTGGAACCCAAAAATTATATGCGCAGTTAATAATATTCGTATTCATCACACACACATTTACCCCCTTGCAGGATTTAAGGCCACGGTCACTATACTCTACACCAATCGGCCGTTAAATTACTATTACTGTAATGGACCTAATTACCGTCCTTGAGTACATTAAATGTTTGAGATATTTCCTGCTTTATGGTAGTTTCCTGATTTGGATCCAACTCTAGTCATTTTCCCATTTGTTTAGAACGTCGCTGCACGTGGAGAAGATTTCTCGGCCCAAGGGGAGGTACACCTCAGCATTCCGCGGCTTCGACTGAAACAGAACTGCCGCCCATTGACACCAGAGACCTTTGGCTGCAAGACTCCAGGTAATTTGTTACGATTTCTTTTGTGAAGTGTGCTTAGAAGAAATTGTTACATTAAAAGTTCAGTAAATAAATAAATATCTTTGCACATACACACAGCGCCATTTAGGTCCACAGTAAGCATCTACAGGCTTGTGTTATGGATACCAGATGGTTGATAAACTACACATTTTTTTTTGTTAATAAATACATATATAATTGAAAAACATCCATAACTCGGGAACATATGTCTGTATTCATCATACAAACATATGCCCCTAGCGGGATTCGAACCCGCGACCATTTGGTATAGTAGCAGTGTTTCTAACCACTACACCAAACAGGTCGTCAAACAACTATACAAATTGAATGCTTAGGTGGATCGTTTTCCTGCATTATTGGAAACTGTAATGCTCAGACTACTATGCTGAGAGGAGTCCAATTTGACTTTACTCTTTTTTAACCGCCAGCCCCAAAAGAAGGGTAATGTTTTTCGAGTGTATGTGGATTTCTATGTTACGCAAATGATTTTTCTTTCTTCCTTTCTTCTAATTGGGAAATGTTCGCCAAACATAAAGATGCGCCTGGGCATTCAATTGAATTATTTATCAAATTTATAGAAAAAAATCCGCTATTTTTCTTAATTTCAGACTTCTCTATATTGATCTATTTCAAATAAGAGGGTTTTCCCGCACAGTATTAAATTTGTATGGTTTTTTTATGCACTACGGGTTAGCACTTAACCTCAATCACACCTGATGTTAAGTGAAGATGGGGTCGAAGGTGGTGGTCGCCCCGGAAACCCCATCTGATTTGGGGGACTGGCTATCTTATCTGTACGACAAAAAGATACATCATGTAGAATCTAATATCGAATACCTACCGACTAATTTCTTTACTTTTCAGATTTATTCCTTGTACAAAGAGACTATACCCTTCATTACAATAATATTTTTTATTTTGTCGATTCATAAGGTCGAAGGTGGAAGCGTACTGACCCGGAAACCCCAACACATTTGCGTGACTGGCTATCTTATCTCTCACAACCGGACCACAACAATGCTATTAACATTGCTGTTGGGCGGCAGATTTAGATAAGATGGTGGTAGCTAGCCAGGCGGATATTTAAAATGCCCTACCATCAACCAAACCGAGTATTAAACATGTATCCCCCTGGGAATCGAACCCGCGACCTCCGATTCGTAAACCCTATGTTGTTTACATTAAGCCACGGAGGCGGTTGAAATGAATTATGAGATAAACTCTCTGAAAGTACCCTGTATATTTTCAACATGCATATCTTCCTAAGTCTAATTAACAGGTGTTACTCACAAGTTGTAATGGCCAGTAAAATTGTTTCTCTATTATGTGTTAATAGCATTAATAGCATAGCATGCAATGTTAATAGCATTGTTGTGTTCCGGTTGTCAGAGATAAGATAGCCAGTCCCCCAAATGTCAAGTCAAAAAGTCCACCTTCGACCTCATCTTCACTTAACATCAGGTGTGATTGAGGTCAAGTACCAACCCTTTGTGCATAAAAAAAAATATCTTGGTGTCCACGATACAGGCCTAGCTTACTGTGGATGTTACAGCAAATGTTTAATTATTTATGATCCTTTTTGGGAAATAAACATCTTATCTATTTCTCGTAGGATTATAAGGAATTTTAGTCTGTTTGCGACTCGGTCATGTATTTGCGATGGCTTATCGAAAGGTCACCAGTTCACGTCGATAGTGACATCGCGGATGGAAGTATAAATAGAGATTAGATTTCACATTTTAGTATGTCATCTATCTATTATGTTCTATATTTAACTTACTTGGTGTTTTTGTCATTCGATGTAACGCTTGCATTTGGTGTCTGCTTAATTTTTGTGTTCTACTCTTACACTTACACTAAATATCTAGTCCAAAACTAGGCAAGACCTAAATTAATGTACTATGAATTGTATATTTATAAATACATCCATGAATCGGTAATAACATTGATAGTTTTATTTAATACTTTATTGCATATAAGCATTCACATTAAATAAAAGAAAAAACCAGGACAATATTAAAAATATTCAAATTATTTATTCATCATACATATCAACGAGATTCGAACTCGCAACTCACACGGTCACTACCTTTTTTTTTACGCGGGAAAATGCGTCTTGCATACCGCTCGCCTGGGGGACGGCGAGACGGTTATGTGGGACTCTCCTCCCCACCAAAACCCCGCGGCGACCTTCCTCAGCAGTAAGGAGGACCTGGGAGCGCATAAGCGGCTCCAGGTCCCCACTCGCCCCGCCCCCCTCACTAGTCATACAGTCACTACCGACTACACCAGTCGGTCAAATGTCTATCCAAGTTACAGTCATTATGCAAACATTGTTATCTCTCTCACATAATATACCTAAATCATCTATCTATATCAACGGCCTACATAGTCTACAACTACCCATACACCTCTTACAAGGAGATTATTGCTGCACAGTTTATATAGATCAATATCTATTATTAATCTTTATTTAAAATTAGTCTTAGATACTATTCAGAGTTAGACCGATTTTGACTCTAATATCCTGTAACTGTCTGAGTCAGGATCCAGACTGTATGACTCCAATATCCTGTAACATAAAACCTATATGCCAAATTTCATCCAAATCAAAAAAAAAACATCCAAACTTACACATTTATAATATATTATCTTATTTATAATATAATCGATAACAACCCTAGCGCATTCATTCGATGACGTCTTTGCACATGGATAGTGCAGCGGGCAAAACAATATCAATTCTCTGTGTGCGTACTTATTCGACGACGGATTGGTGTAGTGGATAGTGACCCTGTCAGCGAAGCCAATGGTTGCGGGTTTGAATCCCGCGACGGGTAAATGTTTGTGTGATGAATATGAACATTTATTCCCGAGTCATGGATGTTTATATAAATATTTATGTATATTTATCCGTTATCTAGTATCCATAGTACAAGCTTTGCTTAGTTTGGGACTAGATGACTGGCGTAAGTATCCGACATATTAAAAAAAAAAACTTATGGGACATTTCTTCTCGATGCGAACAGCTCGTATTATTACTAAGAATTTGTAGGCTATTATAGCGTAGGTATTTTCGCTTTTTTATTGGAGTGATGTATCTGTTACGAAGTAACTAATTAGTAATCTTGAGTTACGGATAGATTTTTATTTCGGATGTCCGACCATAACATCCGACTCAAAAGGAATGACGGGACCCCTAACAGATCACTTTGAAGCACGAGACGTCTCCCAAGGAGCAAATGGCATCGCTCTTCATGGTAGGATTTACCTTAATTGCCACCGTGGACAGGAAGAAATTAATCTATCTTAAAACACAATTCTACATGATCCTTCCTATTACCTCGCAGGTAAAGTCTGCACTTAACAACGTAAATTCTCTGTATAACCACTCACTTAATTTCCTTTTCAAGTAAACAATTACGGTGGCAATTTTCACGACTAAATTATAACGATACTTCAATATTTAAACAAGTTTTTTTTTTGTTATTTCTTTAACAGCTATTATATGTTATAATTTTAAGTACATTTACCGTTGACACGCCAAGCGCTCATTACGAATTCCTGGGATCCCTAGAACTTTACTACATTTTAATGAAAAACAAAAAGTTACTATAATGAGATTATTATTACATAACTCTTTGAAGCACTCGTGGTGTACTCGCATTATTAGCGAAGTTAAGCAATGTCTGGCGCGGTTTGTCCTGGATGGGTGTCCACTATTGGCATTTTATACGAGTGTTTCCGTACTTTGTTGGTTCCGTACTTCCGTAATTGGTTGGTGGTAGGGCATTTGATATGTCCGCCTGGCTAGCTACCACCATCTTATCTAACTCTGCGGCCAAACAGCGACGTTAATAGCATTGTACAACAATTTCGAGAAATTCCGGTTCTCAGAGATACGATAGTCACTTCTCCAAATATTTGGGTTTCCGGGTCAGTACACTTCCACTTTCGGCCTCATTTTCACTTAACATCAGGTGTAATTGAGGTTTAAGTACTTCAAAACTTGAAGGACATGTTACATAATCGGTCCCGCTTGTTTTCAATTGAAGTCGTTAAGCCAAGTCGGTGGTTATAACACCATTCGATAGTGTCGCTTATAAGGAACGAATGACAAGTAAAGACAGATCGGCGGATAACAAACATTCACCCCCATTTTGCATGTAGAGACATTTTGCATTTTTGAACCCTGAATTAAAAAAAAAAATTTTAATTCGGTAATTTGAAAATGATGCGCTTAAATTAGAAGAAAAATTTTAAAACCCCTAAGCGCGGGTTACGCATCAACATTTGGACTGACGGACAGAGCGAAATTGTAAGGGTTTTTAATTTTACTGCGTGACTCAAAAAAAATTTACCCCAATGTCTTCTATATGATTTACCTAATAATGTGTCCGATTTTTTGTTATTCTTATTATCCCTTGGTATCTATTGTATATATTCTTAGGCAAAATCTGTAATTTATTAATTTTGTTTTTAGATGTTTTTGTGGGATCATTCTTTAACATACACCCACCTTTTTAAAACCCCGTATCTACGCAGTAACGTAATAAACTCTTTGACATGGGTACTTCATCATAATTGAGTCTGACATGCTCTGTCTGACACTTTATAAGATTGCCGCTTGTACGCGTCTGAGAGCTTCAATTGGATTGTTTAATTAACGTTAAAATGTAAAGATTAATTTAATGTCACACCCATACTTGTGTTAGGGGTATTAGACAGTTTAAATTCACCGAATACTCTCTCCTAAAAACAAACTTGGCTAGGTCTAACCTTAAATTTATTTTTTATTCTTCATTGCACAGAAAATAATAAAAAGATACAGTTACAAAACAGTAAAAAATAATGTACAAAGGTGAGCTTATATGTAAGTGAGATTCTTTCCACTCTACCTCACTGGTGATTGGAAAGTTACAATACAATACAAATACACTTTGTTTGTTTGTTTGTAAACGCTTTATTGTACAGAAAGGCAATACATAAATTTAGCATTGATACATAATTTGAGTACAACGGCGGACTTTATTGCACAACAGAAAAGAAAATACAGTTTCAGAAAAGTGGTAAGAATAGAATGTACAATTTGGCGACCTTATCACAAAAAGCGATCTCTTCCAGGCAACCTTCGGGTATTAGGACTGTACATTTGAAATAGGCAGGTTGGGCGTGTGTGTGTGTGTGTAGATTTGATTTGATTTGATTTGTGCGGTATTAAATATGGAAAGTTATACGGGACGGTGAATAAAAGGATATTAATGTGAAACATAACAAAAAACTAAAAATATCTGGAATCAAGGGGCATTAGATAAATCATAATACGATTAACGTACATAAAAAGCAATGCGTACGATTAAGAGGGTTTATCCCACACTGCATTCCATACAAAGTATCATGACCAGATTTTACGAAATAAATAGACCGATTCTAATGAAACTTTTTACGTATAAACAGGATTATATTGATCTATAAAGTTAGTACTTCAAAATACCGTATACAGTAAGAATATACAGCATTTTTTCTATTACCTACTACGCTAAACTTAAAAACGCTCTAATTTAGTCGTTCAACTGTTTTTCCAAAACATTCTCTACTAACTTTTTAGACATATGCGCGTGCTTTATGCTTATAAAGTTTCATAAAAATCGGTCAATTCATTTCGAAAAATTTGGAATTTGAAGTTTGTATGGCCCCTATTAATAATAAATTATTGCCTGCAGACTGTATAAACTAAAATCTAACCACGATCTGTAACGTCCGGACTAAGGCTAATAATACACACGCTTACACGACGCCGTCAAACACATGTAGGATTTGAGAATGTATGATTGGACGATAGAGTGATGTGAGAACGAGTGAATGTGAAAGTGACCGGGAGAAGGATAAAATGGAGGGACTTCCTTTTTGAGAATGGTGCGTGATGGTGTGCAAGTGCTGGGCTTTTAAATTAAAGAGAAATATCTTTGTACGAGTTTTGAGGTTTTACGTAATAAAACTACGTGTTGTGAATATTCTGTTTTATTCTCACTCCAATCCCCACACACATAACATCCGTCGTTTTTCGTCGAGGGTAAAAAATGTTGTGGCAAATTGTTAATAATTTAGTAATTTACTTAGTAATCTTAATAATAATTCAATTCAATTCAATTCAATTCAAATACTCTTTATTGCACAATTAACAAAAGCTACATGAAGAATACAGCGTACATCATTAATCGCACAAAAAGGCGGCCTTATCGCTAGCAGCGATCTCTACCAGGCAAACCTTAGGGTAAAGATACAAGCTACCAGTAGGTATCTAATCTAATATCATCTAATCTAATATCAATAATCTAATAAAATAATAATAAATAAATAATCTAAGTACAGAACAATAATCGTAACAGTACAGACGGAATACCGGTCAGCAATCAGACTGCATAATTTTTCGGGGCCTGCCCTTAGATTATGTAACTTCATCGGTATCGTTATCGATTACGTTGACCAATGAGAAACCGTCAAATTGCCGAGTGAGCGATGAGCCAACCAATCATATGTCAGAACGTAGCCGATGACGATAACGATGAAGTTATGTAATAGAACCCCCTGGAATCGTTTATGACGTCAATGTACTGTCCGTCTTTGTCATATCGTAACACAATGACTAGGACGAACAGTGCATTGGTATCGATATCGCTATAGCTTTGCGTTAGAGCCCTAGATCTGTCCGTCAATTGCAATTACAATAGTTAATTCTTCATTTTTAACCTTTAAAAGGAGGAATTTCTCAATTCCACCGTACAAAAGGTACACTTAAAATAGTTTTTTTAATTTTTTAAGCTACTGCTTGTTTGTAGGCAATTTAGCCCCGAGATGAACAAGCAGGAAACTCGAAGGGTTGCTCTTTTAAAAACAGATTTCCAAAATACAAAAGGCACAAAATAATTCATTATTAATTGTGAAATAGCCTGGCATGCGATCGAACTGGTATGTTATGCCCAATTGTCCATGAATGATTATCATCTCAGATTAATATGTATAAATTGCAAATGATAATGCTTTTTTTTAATTAAAAACTGGTTTCGAGTTTGACTACAATCGTAACGTAATCGGAAAGTGACGATGTAGCCGAAGATGTATCACGCGCACCCAGTAAATGCCTATTCACTCCAGACTTGAAGATCCTAAGGTTGTAAGTGTCGGGAAAAACCGACGCGGGCAGTGAGTTCCATACCTAGCTTGAAGGAAATATTTTCTAGCTTAGCGAGAAAATGAACTTCAGTAAATCGTCGCCTTTCAGTATGTAAAGCATGATATGTGAGTTCCGAAATGAAATAGGTACACAGTTTCACATAGTTTCCCCGACCCACATATTAATTAGGACGAGGCTTCTAATGTAATATTAACCAAACACCGCTCTCATTACCCACCCTTAAACACTTTGGGGTTTTACTTTGGCCCTGTCAAATTGAATCTACCCAATTCAGAGAAACACCCTGGGGTCCGATATGGTTCCTGTTAAAAACATGCAAGGGGCCTTAATTTGGTATGTTCCACAAACTTTCCTGAATGTCTAACGATTTCAGTCAGTTAGTTAAGTGAATAAACGGGGTGTTACAAGATTTCATTACAGATTGCCAAACATAGGTACTATACGAGAATCTAACTAATATTATGAATGCGAAAGTTATAATTAATATTGACTTATTACATCAAAATAAATGATTGAGGTCTGAATGACTTCGATTAATATTAATTGAAAATGTAGAAAACCGCAAGTTTATGAAAACACTAGCTTTCCGCCCGCGGTTTCGTCTGCGTGGAATAACTTTATCGCGGTTATTTGTTTATCCCGCGGGAACTACTCACATTATAGGGGTAAAAAATATCCTATGTCTTGATCCAGGGTATTTTCAATCTATATGCCAAATTTCATCCAAATCCGAACAGCCGTTTCGCCGTGATTGTGCAACAAACAAACATTATAATCACTGTTAAACATTGGCGCCGACTTCTAAAGTTTTGTTTAAATATGTAATGCTATATTGCTGTTTCCATCATTACAAAAAAACTACTGAACCGATTACGCTGAAATTGCAGTGGGACCTATTTGACGATATGCATTTTCATTTACAAAAAGAATCGCGGGACATAAACGCCAATACATAAATAAAATTAAAAAAAAACTCATTAACGTCCGAAAAGGAGGTACCTACACCTCCTCCTTTTTGAAGTCGGTTCAAAAGTCTGTCGTATTTTGATTGTTTTTCTATTGTTACCTAGGTATTATACTATATATATTTATATAGTAGTTTCTCACTTACATTTTATCCCCGTCCGTTTAACTTTTCTAACCTACAATAGTGATGGCTTAAAAACATCTCTTTTAGAGATAATTTCATGCTTCTACAATAATCTGTCAATTTTTGTTTTTTGTTTGTATTATTTGTGCTTCAAAAGAGTTCAAAACTGCTGAACCGATTTCCTTCGAACATGCCTAAGAAAAGTCGCAGACATAGGCTTCAAACGACACCCCTTAAAAAGGTATTTCAATTCAATCAACATCAATATATTGGCAATAGATCAATTCATCAATCAATTTACTTGACAAGGGTAGCTCCTACGGACACGTGGGGTACATATCAAAAGGTGTCAATATAACTTCTTGTTTACTAAGACTACCTAGTATCTAATTTCCTGGTATACATATTTTATGAGTACACCAATAGAACAGTAGGTAAATAGTAAAAGAAGTATTGATTTATTTTTTTTGAGACATTGGCCTGGTCTCTACCGTGCGCTCCGGTCAATTCACTAATTAGGAAATTGCCTAGGAACCGTATAGAGGGCTCCAACTCCGGCGTAAATCAATAGATTTAGATATAGGTAGGTATTTATTCAATTCAATTCAAATTTTTATTTCAGACAGAGTAGTCCATAGGTGTTAGTAACAATTTTCTTATTCCTAGTGTTAGTATATAAAAATTGCAATAAATAATGATAATTATAATATAAATAATATGTCATGCACATTTATTGTTGTTTCAATAAAATAAATAAAATATACTAGAGGATAAGCCTCTGCCCGAGCCATGTATACGCAGCGCCCATCGCCCAGTCAACACCCTCAGGATACTGTTGGGGAGTGCCCCAGTAGACGCATTAAGTAGGCGCACTGTTTTCTTTTAATCGATTATTAATAACTGTAACTGTAATCGGGCTTTGATATTTAATTATCAATTTTATTTTCTCGAGTAATTTATACTTTTTGTCTATAATGAAATGTCGACAATTTAATTCAAAATATTTGAAGGGGTGGCATGACGATTTGATTTAAATTAGGCTGAATAAAGCAAATCGGCTGTGGCTCGGGGAGGGGGAGGATGGCTATAGCACCCACTACTCCCCCTCTTTATCTGCTCCCGGCTCGTCCGCCAACATTGCTACGAATGCCAGCAAAATTGATGGTTCAATATTAATCAAACCCATTCGTAGCTGTGTAGGATGCGTTCAGATGCGCAACCAACTCGTGTACGAGCTATATATATGAATGAAAGCAATTTCATTTTGTAGAATCATTGCGTAGATTACAAATTGACCACTCACACTGGCCACGTTTTCGTCCATTTGTATAACGTGTAGAATCAAAATTTAAAACAAAAACTCGGTAGCACATTTTGTATATTGCGGAAGCTATGTTGCAATTTTTACCATAAGGTTGTATCCTATGATAATTCTAGGAATCAAGACGAACTTTAACGTCAGTAGCGATTTAGCATAGAAATCTACATACATACATGCGAGTCGAAAAAGGTGACCCTCATTTAAATTAAAGTATCTTCGAAATTCATCAAACATAGCTAAGGAACTTTGCCCAACTTTAATGTTTGTCATAAAATAAAATAAAAATAAATAATATAATATTTATTTCAAAACAGCTTATTCATAAAACCGAACTCAAAACGGACCACGGATTATTGAGATTATTATTGTTTTTGACGTTGATATTTCTTAATTTCAATGAAAACATTTAAAATAACGAAAAATAATAAAAAAAGTAAATCACAAGGTACACTTAAAATAGACTTTTTTAACTGTCGAATATTCAAAAGGCAATTTTCCTCTAACATGAGTAAACAAGAGACTCGAAAGGTTGCTCTTTTTACCCATTTTAAATGTTTTAGGAAAAGGTTTTAATTTTACAAAAGCAAGTATTATTATTCGATTTTTTTTATGCACGACGGGTTCGAACTTGACCTGAATCACGCATCAGGTGTGATTGAGGTTAAGTGAAGATGAGGTCGAAGGTGGAAGCGTACTGATCCGGAAACCCCAACACATTTGGGGGACTGGCTATCTTATCTCTGACAACCGGAAAACAACAATGCTTTTAACATTGCTGCTTGCGGCAGATTTAGATAAGATGGTGGTAGCTAGCCGGGCGGGCATTTTAAAATGCCATACTACCAACTGGGGATCGAACTCGCGACCTCCGAATCGTAAACCCAATGTTGTTTACATTGAGCCACGGAACCGGTTCAATTGATCAAAAAATTATTAAGAGCGCTGCGCTGGTGGAAGATATAACTACTCGTTCTCATATTCAATATGGTACAAGATTAATAAATAAATAATAGACTCCGATGAATTGAGACCCTCCTCCTTCTTTGAAGTCGGTTAAAAGTGAAGAAAATATATACAGAGAGAGAGTCAAAAAATGCCAAGTGTCAAAAATGATTTATTTCCAATTTAGAATTTGCTCGGTCGAGGTTAAAATGAACAACAAGTGTCCCGTTATAGGCCGCCTAATCGCCCTTAGCGCTTTTCGCGTAGACTGCGGTGTCCACGGCCTCCATCGCCTTTAGAATCGCCTCTATCTCTATCTATCGAACTTTAGAAGAAACTCAAGTTTACTCAAACGGACCACGGATTATTGAGATTACTATTGTTTTGATGTTGATATTTCATTAATTTTAATGAAAATCAGCGCAAAGGGTGAAAATAGCAAGGCTCACCTGATTTACTCTCCTCAACTTCTGGCCGTGCAAGGTCTGGGACAATTTTTTTTAATTATAAATATTTTTAATAATATAATCAATAATTTATTTAAGTTTAAACTTTTGTTATTAAGTTATAGGTTTACATTTAATTAAAGATCGCTTCAAATAAAAAAAAAAACATGAAATATAAATGGGTACCTATTGTAAAAAAATTCGCGTTGTGATGTTTGCTGAGTCGTTGTTGAGAAGACCCAACAATGACAAAGTTCCGAATGTATCTCCGTAATGCCTGGTCCAATTTGAGTACGTTTTTTTTTAATATTTAAGATTAGTTCTTTTCAACAGTTTCGAAAACGAACTTTTAACACAGTTGCTTTGTATCTGTACGATATTATTATGTTTAATTCCTCCGGGCAGTCTATATTTTATATCGTATTAAATTAATTGTAAGGAAGATTTTGTATTTCAATGAGAATATCATTACAATAACATAAGTAGGCATAGCTCTTTGAATTACTGATTACGCGGAGTTGGCTTACGTGATCTGCAAGTTTACTTTATTAAGTGTATAGACATAATTTATTATAATAAATTAGGAATAAATTACAGTAAATTCAAGCTCCAACGTTGGAGCCGTATCTCATTCACCAGGTTAGCGAAAAGGAATCTTGAAACTAAATGGTGGATAATAATTTATAAGATATTAACAAAAACATATTGAAAAAGAGAAAAAAAAAGAAGGGCCCTGGAACATAAGTTTTGAGGCAGGTTGTCCAGAAGGCTAGCGGCGTTGTCGCGTTGTATGGCCAGACTTATGCGCTGGCCCAGGTAGCTGCTGAGAAGCTTCATAGCCTCCGGTACCCATGGACCCATGGTCACTACCCAACGGTCAGAAATTCGTAGCCCTGTCCCAGACAGTGGCGTGTACAGCGTCACAGGGCAGACAGAGTGATAAAATTTGATATTAATTGAGAAAAATGCAATTTCAAAATAATAACTTACTCTTATAGAAATCTTCGCAACTATTTAAAATATTTTTCTGTTTATATAGAAAGAATCAGCTGTCTTGACAATACGTTTCGTTGTAAACTCACAACTGACTAGGGGTAGGCTAGCGAAATGTAGTCCTTTCCACCTGTCTACAGCGCACGCCACTGGTCCCAGGTCTGCGTATTTTCGCCTCTTTAGGTTTTCCATGGTGGCACCATGGGTCTGCTATAGGTAGAGTCTAAATGGGAATTCGACCCTAGAATAGCCGGCATGTTGACGTGGCAAGGGCCCTCTGGATAATGTCATTCAGTGAAGCATGTCGGGACTGGCGTCCGATGCTGCGGGAACAGGATAGGCTGCGGTAGCCTTACGGTGGGTCTATAGGAAGAAAAGAGAAAAAAAAAACAGAGCAAACCTTGAGCAGATTACATTCATGCCTTTTTCTGCAAATTTTCGAATAGGTTTTTGGACATATAGTTTTTTCGTCGGGTGTTAAAAATATATACTTAATTGGAAATATATACCCATATCAAAGACTTTGAGCACCGGTATCAATTACCTATTTATTTAGAGTACCCTGAAACAGGAACAAATAAACAAATCTATAGCAGCTCGTAATCACATTCAACGATTGAAGTATTTAATTAACAAAGTCGTCGTACCTATTTGAAATTTTCGCAACAAATTAATTTGAAATCCCATGTCAGTACATATCCCGCCTTCTCACTCCCACCCACCGTAACTCACACTAAAAGTATGCAAATATTAGTAATTAGTTGTTACACAAACTAATTATCCACAAAATGTAAGATAATAATAATAAATAAATAATATATATCTCATAAACAAAGCCTTAACAGGGAAAAACAAGAATCAAGCAGCACTGTCGACTGCATTTCCTGAGGTGTTCCTTTAAAAGCTAAATACGTCGAAAAGACTTAACTGTTTTTCATCAAATATGACTTTAGCAGTAGTTGGTCAGTACGCTTCCACCTTCGACCTTATCTTCACTTAACATCTAGTGTGATTGAGGTCAAGAACCTTCGAACCCGTCGTGCATAAAAAAAAAACTTAGAAAATCCTTACGATGAACCACGCATTACTGAGATAAATCCAGATATATCATTATACCAGCCACAAGCCGCCCACTGCTGAACACAGGCGTCCCCCATAGTTTTCCAAAGCGACTGATTGGAAGTTTGCCGGTGCATGGTCTGCACTCTAGAACTGACACTTTGATTTACGAAAACTTTAGGCAATTTTCATACTGCCCTTAGATTATGTAACTTCATCGTTATCGTAATCGATTACGTTGACCAATGAGAAACCATCAAATTGCCGAGTGAGCAATGAGTCAACCAATCACATGTCAGAACGAACCCGATGACGATAACGATGAAGTTATGTAATGGAACCGCTGATTTCTTCATACCCGATCCCATCCCATGAAAATTCTAGCATTACCCCGTCCATTGCTCCTTTCGCGACCTTGACCTTTGATAAGAGATCACAATTCAGTGCCATACATTAATGTATAGTTTGGACTTTGTGGACAGAAGGTCAACTGACCTTGGAACAAGCTGTTGGTCTTGTTTTTTTATTTATTTATTTTATTTTAACACTTTATTGTACACTAGACACACAAGAAATGGACATTAACAAACAAATAAGAAAAATGTACAAAGGGCGAACTTATCTCTTTATATGAAGTTATTAAAACCGAATTATTATTATATCTTTATTGCTCACCAAAATGTATCTGAAATGTATATTCAACTTACATACTATGAAGATACAAATTACATGTCAATAAATTTCTCAAATAAACAACAATAACAATTCAATCATTACTTACATTACAACTTACATACTAATATAATGTAAATATCAATTGTACGTACTTATAATTTTTAGAAACATTTATATACAGTATAGGCGCAGGTAAGATCATGTTGGGCTGATAGCAAGACGAAAGAAAGAAAGAAAGAAAAAATAAACACTATGTATCTCTAAGGTTTGCTGGTAGAAAACTCTATCGGAGTTAAGCTCGCCTTTGTACATTTTATATACAATGCATATTTCTGTAACAATTTTGTGTACAATAAAGATTAAAAAAAAAAAAAAAAAGTATTTATTGCCAACAAATACCGAAAATTTCGTAGGTATAACATTTTGCATAATTAAATGTATTTGTGGCAAAGGGATTGGGCGTCAGCATTTGCTGCCAATATTTCGTATGGCAATGGACAGCGCTGGTTTTCAGCGCAACCCCTCTCTCACTTAGGTTTACAAAATAAAACAACACAGTCAGGCGCGTTCCCACATACACTTATATGTGTGAGGAAAAAAAAACAGGAAAAAAAGAAAAAAAAACTGCTGTTACCTACTTGCGAGTGTGATAACAAAAAAAAAGAAGAAAGTGCACTCACATATAAATTTTACCCCTTATTCAGCTTTACGACGGAAATCTTGAGATCGGCTAAGACGAATAGATAAAAAAGAACCTGATACCTGAACTAGGTTAATTCCTGTGTCCCAAGTTATCAATCCTCCACCCCTAAGAAATCGATTCAAACACAAGCAAGGTACCTTATATAATAGGTAGGTTAAATTTGTTTGTACTAAATAGTAGCAATAGTAGAATAGGCTCGGAGGCTCTGAATAGTGGGTTCAGCTGGCTGATGAAAGTCAGAATAATTTTCTACAAAACGAAGAAACAATAACTATGGTGCACTCAAAGTAAAAAACTAACACACTACGTCACGCGCCTCCCCTCGCCAGTATACGTCACTCGCATTTAAGGAGTACCTACATACATAATTTGAAAACTGATGCGCACATAGGTAGTGTAGATAATTAAATCTGTTCGTTGGAGTTGGACGGGCTGCCCACATGGTGATGTAGTACGTTGTGACAGTTCGTCAAAACCCATGCAAATGCTGAATAGTCATGAGGTGTGAAGCGGTATGCGACTCCAATATAAATCAGTGCGCAAACCGTTGTGACATGTAGCACTGCGAATTGCTTTACCTTCTTAAATCGAAGCAATACTCTGCCTGACGTCACGTATATGTCAACACGGGCTTTACATTATGGACAATTTGACACACGAGTGACATCGCTTGTAATAAACCACAATAAAGGGTTCTCATGTACTTGCACTTCACATCAAACAGAAGAGCACAAAATTACATGCCCCTCTTTGATACTTCAAAAGTCTTTCACAGGCTGCTTAAAATTTACACAAAATTAATTTCTAAGTATTCAACACAAGTAGATCACAAATGATAACAAAATTAACGAACAAAAACAATTCCATGAGAATTAATTAAGCTCGATAATGCCTACTGTAGATTAAGCACAGAAACGGAAAGGCCTTTTAGCACTTTGAAGACAAAATTGTGGCTATCTTTATATCAGTCTGAGGTACAAACCACAACAGGTCTTAGGTCAAAAAAATAGTGAGACGTAGAGCTGCTAAGAATACGAATGATATCCCAATTTTATGAACAATTTAATGTTTGTTGCTGACGCATCCAACTTCGACTGTACTTTGACACTTACTCTTTATCTACATATCCCTTTACTCAGACAAAACCAACGCCGACATTAGGTACTCTATACTCATTCAAACAAACATTTCCCGTGCTCATCGTATTTACGAACTTTCGCGTTACTTTATTGGGAATTTTCGGAGTGGAATGTTGCTGCTGTCGGAGTACTGTAGCGTCGAAATAGGGTCGTCTAAGTTCATGATTTAATTCCAAAAAGCCATGCATAAAAGGGAAATAAAATGACTTCAAAATGGTACAAGTGGCCTTTGAGCACCGCATCGGTCACCGGTGACCGCAAACAATTTTTAATTGCCTACATGGCAGTAAAGGGTAGGTATTACTCGTAATACGTATTTTATTTTTTTTATTTTTTTTTATGCACGACGGGTTTGTACTTGACCTCAATCACACCTGATGTTAAGTGAAGATGAGAGATGATGAGTGTATTTAGTTATTCTGTGGTAATACGTTGGAAAATTACGCTATATTACAAATATATAGTAGTACAGTCGACCGCACGTCAAGCGTAAAGTTAGCAATTACACAATTTTTACACAATAAAGGAATTACACAATCTTATTCCACCATCGCCATTTCATCTTCGGACTACTAGGCGCGGGAAGGGATTCCACGCGTACCTATGTAGTTAACATACCGAACATTCGCACTAAACGGTTCGACTCTTCATTAATGCGAACAGCCAAGTCATATAACTCCCTTCCGGCGTCAGTCTTTCCTGAATCCTACAATCTGGGGATCTTCAAGAGCAGGGTGAATAGGCATCATCTACTGAGATCGCGTGCTTCATCTTCGGCCACATCGTCACTTCCTATCAGGTGAGATTGTGGTCAAACGCGTATCCAGTCAACCATAAAAAAAAAATCGGATGTTGGCAGTCGCTGCCTGGCAGCCGCGACCGACTGCTTCGACCCACTGCCGCTGCCCTGCCGCGCGATAAGGAGCAGAAGCGTTGTAGTAGCCGCGACGAGAGTCACAAGGAGTAGGTTGGCAGCAATCCTTTGAACGGTAGTGTGCGTCGTGTCTTCATCAATAAAAGACACCAAGTCCTGCAAACAAATCCCTATAGAGCGGTATGACGCGAACACCGCCGCCGTTGCCGGGTCGCGGCTGCCGGGCGACGACTGCCAAAATCCGAATGCTATCTTAATATTGACAACGCAAAAGGTCCAAAGGTTGAAGTGTTACATCTGATATGGGATCGACTGTACTTATTTTCAAACCCCGATGCGGAGAAGCCTGAAGCTTAAGCCTGTTTGTCTTTGTCTTGTATGCTTTGTGGCATTGTAGCACCGAAATGGCTGACCTTATTTGAAAACAGTATTTCATTTTCAAAATAAAGAAAGTATAGGAAGTTTGAAGTTTGTATGCTCATATTTCTGAGTAATGTTTGATAAAAATCGGTTCAGCTGTTTCGAAGATATTTAGCTTAATATAGTCGGATTGTCTACGTGAATGATATTTTTACGGTCTGTCCGGGGTTTTCTAAATTTTTGATTTAGTTCTTTCACTTGGAAATCAGGGGATTATCATTCCTATATACAAATACTTATGACATACTTTACATGTACAGTCAGCTGGAGAGAAACATGACCCCCCGTACATACAGTCATATTATATGAATAGGTGGTCATATTTCTCTGCAGCTGACTGTACTTAATACAGCTCTTTTCGCAGCTAAGCAAACGTTTGTCTGTAAAAACAAATACTTATACAGAAATCTTTGTTGCTAAGCTATTTAGAAAATAAGGGAAGATATAATTTATCTCTCCTCTTATTTGATATTTTCAATCAGCATGGGTAGCACAATCACACACAGTATAGTTTATTACACGTTATGTCGCGCACATCTGTCATTGATGTCATGTCATGTTATCAACGTTACGCGATAAAATGTTTGATTAAATATATCGCAAGATATCATGCTACCACTGCTGATCCTAGTAAAAGTTAGCAATACGCGACTTCGAATGATTATAATAATCGACTTGTTAGTAACTGCTCATTTTGGCAATCGGATGGAAAATTAGTACCATATATACTAATGTCCATATTCGAATAACAGAACCAATCAGGGGTTCGATAACATAATTTCATCGTTATTGTCATCGGTTACGTCCTGACGTGTGATCGGTTGACTCATCGCTTGCTGGGCAAATTGATGGTTTCTCATTGGTCAACTTAATCGATGACGATACCGACGAAGTTACGTAATCTAAGAGCAGAGTGCCATAAGCTGACAGGGCTAGTCAATAACTAATTCAAAGTATTTGCTGTTCTTATCTTGATGCCTGTCGCTTGTTATTTAGGAGTCAATAGGCTGTGGTCGGTAGTAAATTCGAGTGAATAGAATAGAATACAATGCAATGCAATACAATACAATACAATACAATAAAGTACTCTTTATTGCGCAAAATAATTTACAATAATTTTTGATGATAACAATAGAACACAATTAGGCGGTCTTATCACTAAAAACGATCTTTTATTATTATATTTATATATAGTATTATTAGGTATCGTTAGAAGTTTCGCATCACTAGCATAGGTCTACCCAGGGAATGCGGTTTGTGTATAGTGATAATTTTGTTCAGATATTTGACATTACTGTGAAAAGTCCGCGGCGAATTTACTCGTAAAACTTCGAGTACGTAGTGGGAATAAATTCACCGCGCACAGATTAACATTTATTATTGACGCAATTTTGGAAGTCAGATTATTAACGAATTCGAAATTTTACGTTTCACCTCAATTAAATTTTCAACATAACATTAAGCAGGCTTCCACATCTTCGTAAATAATAACTTTCAAGGTTGTGCCAATAATAAACGACTTAGGGATGTCCAATCATATAAAAATTTAATGAAACCTCTTCAATTTCCTTGCAAAAGTATATCATAAATATAAAAAAATCAGAGTCACCACTTTATATGAACCGTGCCTGGACTGGTTGATTTAAGAGGGTTTATCCCGCAAGGTATTCCATACCATTTTTCGAAATTAATGTACCGATTCTAATGAAACTTTATAAGCATATGGCACATACATAGATCTAGCGCTTTTAAGTTTTCCATAGTAACAGAATAAACGCAATATATTCTTTTAAATTTTGGAATTTTGAAATGTTTTATAATAACTTTTTAGATCTGTGTATTCTGCTTAGGCTGCTCGCCTACGACAGACTTTTTGTAGGACCGATAATCCGATATTGTGACCGATTTTTTGTAGGACATGACCGTTGAAATATTTGCAATAATTACGTTCCATTTTTCTCCTACAAAAAAAAACGGTCACCGATTGTCGGTCATGGGCGGGCAGCCTACTACGTATAAAGTTTCATTACAATCGGTCTATTAATTTAGAAAAATTTTAGCTTGAAAGTTGGTATGGAATACCGTGCAGGATAAACCCTCTTAAACTTAAAGCCTTTCATGTTGTGTGTAATCTGTGTCTGTGTAGTTGTGTCTCATCCGTGTGTTGTGTTGCACAGCGAGCCCGCTCCTTCAGCAATGACTGCACTGCATCAGTTTGGAGCAGAGATGTTGCGTCTCTCTCGCGGCTTGGAAGCTTCCGCTGCGAATAAACCACAATATAGAGGGTATACCAATTGGCATTATTTGTTCGTTTCAAAATTTCAACGCCATGATGACTCACATTACTGGTAATAGCGCGCAATCAATCGGAATTTTCGATGAGTCTACGATTGGTTCGGCATAATTATTTAAGTTTAAAATTGCTTAATGTGCAACTGTTTACTGTCATTGTGTAATCGTCTATCATTGTCTGTCATTACTTTACAAACTTTAAATATTTTACTATCACAATCTAAAATAAGCAATTCTTTACAGGACTAACATATCAGAACGTGGTGGATTGCTCACACCAGGTTCTTTGAGCGTGTCATCAAGTTCTCCCTCCTCTATGCTGCAAGATAGACGTCGGCCATCTTCTACCGGGGACCCAAACACTCCTATGCACAGACCTAGAAGCGCATCTGATGACGAATGCAATGACGGTCTACTAGCACCTGCTACCCTCACTTCAAAGTCTCGAAGCTCAGAAGACGGTCTACTTCTGCCCCCACCATGCACTTGCCCATACTTTGGTACAGATTCCACTCCTCCACGTAGGACAACAGAAGTCATCATAGTCCCCGGTGGAGACATAAACGGCTGTAATGGATATTCTAGGAATGGAAATATGAAAGCTGATGAGCCATCGACGCCATTCTTTAGAAGATCCAGTCGCGGAGCAGCTTCTATGGTGACGTGGGACGAAGCGAGGAGGTTCAGAAGAGGGTCAAGTTTTGGTGGAGCGAGGACTACACTGTCTACCCCACGGCCGATCAGGCAGAGGTCTATAAATAATCGACCCCAACAGACTATTACAGCCAGTCCACAGCGCCAGACTCCTCGAACTCACCATTCCAGAAACTCAAGCGTCATATCGAGAAATTCCTCTCGCCACGGACGAATACTGCGTCTAGAACAAAAAGCTACTAAAGTTCTTGGCGTCGTGTTCTTCACGTTTGTCGTATTGTGGGCACCGTTCTTCATTCTCAATATGGTTCCCGCCGTGTGTCCAGAATGTGAGAGAAGAATACCGCCGTGGGTATTCGACTGTGTTCTGTGGTTGGGATATGCCAGTTCGATGGTGAATCCAATATTCTACACGATATTTAACAAAGTGTTTAGACAGGCCTTTAAGAGGGTGTTGCTGTGTCAGTATTTCAAGTCGAAGAGGTAGCCTGCACCCTGGGAGCGCGTTCGGCCGTCGTCAGACCCAGGATTGGGAGCGCTCTCAGTTAATAGGAACGTACGGTCTCAATTTGTATAAATTCAAATGAGCTTTAACAAACGCTTCTAGTATAGCTCGCAGCGGTGGTATTAGATTGTGAAATTATATTACATATTATGTAGATAGTTATTTCTTCACGAGATGTATGTAAGTATATTTTTTTAATGACCTACTGTGTCACTTGTTAATCTGCTGCGCACAGAGTTTATCTAAATCCGAGAGAATCAGTCAGACAGAAATAACAGGCAAGATACTAAGGATATGCTGCTAAATCGATGTGCTATATCTACTGGAGCCAGTAGAGAAAAGAAAAAAACTTGTGCAAATTTACTTGGAAGTTTGGCACATCTAATAGTATTTAATGGTGTTTACTAGAGCTTTTTAGAGTTATCAAGCACAAATTCTACAAATCAATTGTTTTTGGTTGTACTTAAAGTTCTCCTTTCACCGTAAAGCCTGCATATATGAAGCCTCAAAATGTATAATTAATTCCATTAGTAGCGGTAGCGGGTCAATGTTGTAATGGATTTTATATTAGAAGGCTTTAAATTTTCAAGTCAACTTAAAAGCTAATCGAGTTTCCGAACTAAGAACCCCTACAATACCTTTTCCAATAAGGCTTGTATCAGATTTGGCCATTAGCCAAACAATTTAGGCGCCTTGTACGTGAATGGGGAGCTTTAGTTCCCTCACATGTTAAATTACGTTGCAGTCTCGTAAATTATAATTTAGTGACGGTGTTACTGTTTGTAGCATTTTCTGGAACGTTGGAAATATTGTGGACATACCTTTTAGGTAATATTTTTTAATACCTTTACTTTCCATATGGTTTCTATACAACGTGTGTGTAGGATATTCAAACTAAGCGTTTTCTAATGAAAGTAAGGAGGAACTCTCTTTAAAAACCATCTACAGACATGATGGGAACTTACTCTTTTATTGTCAATGCACGTTGTCTTTTTAGTTCTAAAACGTTTAAGTTTGCAAGCTACCAAGTTCTGTTAACCTTCAAGTTCACCCCATTTTCATGTAACTTACATAGCTTTTACTGTAACATTAAAGTAGTGTTTCCTTTAGTCTGACAGTAGTTAAACTTGTTCAGCAGTTTTGTTAATAATCTCAAACTTCACGATAAAGGAAAAGTAACAATAGCACGTCTTTTCTTGCTATAATAAGACATATAGAATTATTTTTATTGTATTCTATGTACTATGAGTAAAAGCATAAACTGACGTGATTTAATTGATTCACATTCTGTATATTTTCACGCTAATTACCTATAACGATGCAGTATATCTCGTACACTATTTCTGACCACGACAATTTTTTAGGAATAGAAATTAACTCAAGCAATGAGTGTTCTGCATTATTAGTTATTTTACAATATACCAACAGTAATCATTATTAATTACCCATAGAGACAAATACATCAATTTATAACTATTTACTATTAAAGAAACATGGTACAGCTGTAAAAGTAAGTTATCATTAAAATACAATTACGAAATATATCTAAATTGCAAAACAAAGTTTTTCATAGAATTTTCTTATTTTGTAAATACAAACTAATCAGAGTAATGTAACCCTGATAGTTTTCCTTCAATCTGCTCCTTATTTCTTATAATATTGAATCGTTTTTCGAAAAAATGCAAAAAGAAAACACAACTGTATACATACTATGAGTATAATTTTATTTTTTCATTTTTTTTAATATGCTAAAACGTAAATTTTAATCTTCAACTGCATGTCTGAATTTGGGGTACAATTTTTTACGATTACAGTTTCAACTGAACAACTCTGAAATACTTTCTGAAAAAAATAACGTTGCTATACGGACAGACAATTGAGGTGATTCCATGTGTTTAGTTCCCCATTTTTGATATGGAACACTAATAACTACTTACTAGGCCCTGGTAATGCCGCGATTTTTAGCGGACAGAAATATCTCATATAAATTTATTAAAGTGCCAGAAGGCAAGATAAAGCGATTAAATGTTTGATGAAATGAATGACTTATAAATGACTTTATAAATTTAGGAAAATCTCATTTTAAGGTTGCTACAATCAATTTCACCTGCAGCATGTCCACAATATACCAACCATGTAACCTACTGGAAATTGCTGGAAACGCCCCAATCATCGTGTATTGTGTAAGCCCTAGGTCGGCTGTTATTTGTCTAGCAAATAAAAAAAAACGAGTCGCGATTGATTATGAACCACTGAATTGAATATAATTAAGTATTAAACTTAAAATATTTGTTTGTCGTTAGGTTGTAAATGTTTACATAACCAAAATTATTATTTATAGGTAATAAAATTAGTAAGATATCCACCACATTCACGTGACCGACCTAGAATCAAGCAAATCGATTGTATGTTATATACATATATAAGGTCTAACAAAATTAACCCGACAAACGTTGCAGAGTGTATGTATAGGATGTACCTATTATGAAAAAGATAAAGAATAAATCATTAAAGTTTTTATTCAAAAAATTAAATTTAGAAATGTAAATTTTGTGCGTTGGACCTTAATGGCCGCGCGCTCTAAGTACTTTGCCACAACACACAAACACGTGCCGCGGTATCTTTGAAGACGCCGAAAGGCGACCACAAGGCGCTCGCCGCCAGCGCTTGCCCCGGCGCCGCCGCCACTTGCTGTGATTGGTTACGGCCTGTGCCACATGTGCCCCGCCACCCCCTTTGGCGTCTTCCATATGAACGATGCCTGTTTTTTCTCATTGATAAAATAAGACAATCGAAATGAAGTAAGTCTGTTAATTTGCACTTACATTTATTTTTTTTTACTCGGAAACTTTTAATTTTGGAAATTTTTAAGGCTATTTTTTTTAATGAATATATTATTTTATTTCTCGGGTTAATTTTGTTAGTCCTTATATATATGTAACCACACACACACACAATACACACGCATACACCATTTCTCTAGGTAATGGTCATTTTAAACTACCTCCAACCATTATCAATTCTCAGTTGCTTAGATTAAAATCCCTAGTGTTCCACATAACGAACTAGAGTCAGTCAGAGTTCATTAAAATGTAAAAGTATTTTATAATACTAACTTTCCGTCCGCGGCTTCGCTTACATGGAATATTTGTTTATCCCGCGCAACTACACACTTTATCGGGATAAAGAAAAATAAAGAATAAGAATATACCGAAAACGGAATACGTCCAAATAGGAATGAGCCGAAACAAGAATGTCGGTTTTTCGAGTTACCATTATATACTTCTAAAGCGCATGCGTAGTACCAAATGCAAGCGTGTTAAGCGGAAAATTATTACTTAGTACGACCGCAGGTTTTACGAAGTTCAGGAGCCAGGACAACATTAATATATAATATTTTTGTGCACATTAAATGTGAGCAATTAACCGATCTATAAATAAATATTTCGGACACTTACACCAATCATCTAGTCTCAAACTAAGCAAAGCTTGTGTTATGGATACTACATAATGGATAAACATACATAAATATCTATATATAAACATCCAAGACTCGGGGAAAAAATGTTCGTATGCATGACACAAACATTTATTCCTCACGGGTTGGTTTCGCTGACAGGGACTGACTATCCACTCCACCAAGTGGTCGTCTGTCAGTGTGTTTGTCACACACTACAGGGTCACTATCCACTACACTAATCTAATTTATCTATCAATCGATGGCACCGATCTACGTCGATTATGTGGATGTGGTGTCAGTCTAAGACCGCTTGTCCACGGTCCGATAATTATCGGTCATATAACCGATGTGACAGACTAAAATGTATACAATTTGTATGTAGGTACCTTCAGCTTATCCACACAACCTTCGACATCAGATAATAAAATGTAAAATGTGATGTAAATGCAAAATGAGAGATAGTTTAATATTTTATAGAGAAGCGCTCTATAAAAGAGGTGTGTCAGGATCGTAGCAAGTGGAAGTCTGTGGTCTCTGCCTACCCCTACGGGAAGACTTCACTTTATGGTAATGTATGTAAGCGCTCTATGGTATATAAAAGTTTGACTGATAAATTCTAAAGGTATTGACCGGGAACACTTCGAGTAATGTTTTAAGTATCAATAAATGGAGTACATACATCAAGGTGTGCATTTTACATAAATAGTTTCTTGGACGGGTGTTTCTCTGCCAGTATGATTCGGATATGATTTAAAATTTGTTAAATTAGTAATAATAATTTGAAAACAATTAAATTCACTCGCACAATCACACATAAGTATTGAAAATTTATAAATACCTACCTATATGATACGTTCTCGTGTCTAGCTTTTTATGGTTTATCACTTGTAGTTGTTTTTGAGTTATTTTAGATATAGTTTTTTTCTTTTTGTTTGCTTTTAGTGAATGTTTAAATTTATTCACAGAGTAATAATAATTAATTCCTTGGTGGCAGCAACTACTCTACTTGGGGGGGACTGAAAATCAGCAAATCTGCTGAGTCCCTACCTTTTCATCACAGTTTGACCTAATTTATAATCAATTAATTACTTGTTAAATTAACTTTGTGGTGAATAAATGCCTTTTATTTATTTATTTATTTATTCAAGGCGAGTACACTGCGCACATTTGTAATATTCCGAATATGCTGGATATTATAATCATTTTTAACCCCTGGTGAAAAACGACGAGTGTTAGGTATTTGAAGGCGTTATATGTCCACTGAATATAGTTCAGTAAGACGTAGTCAGATTTGAGTGCAGTATTTTGTATATAAGTCGTTAAATATTACCTATGAAAATATAACTTAATTAATTTGATTGATTTATAGTTATAATGTAAAGCTCCCGGTCAATGCGCACGTTCAGTAATTCCAGACCAAAAGGTGCAATCGTACAATTACAATTTTGAAGGAGAATAGAGAATCTGTTCAGGAAACGGAGAAAGTTACTACGACTGCTTGTTTTATGGCAATACGTAGTGCTTTTGATTTGATACTACCCTTACGATCCCAATGAAATGGTTCTTGGAATTGCATTGGAAGTTAGATTAGTATCTACTTATTGTAACACGTTAACGGGCAGTGAGACACATGTTTTATTAGTATATTAAGTGCCAACTAGTTCACCTCAAGTGCTCCACCCAGCTAAGCATGATGTCGAGAGATTCTCTCGACGTTCACACTTTAAAATGACTGGGCAGAGACTGCTTCGTCTCTAGGAAAAGTCGATAGAGATAAGATAAGCTTAATCTGCTGGGCCGGTTGCTAGCTTTTAAAAACTATAAATGGCTGATAAGGCCAGCAATTTTATGCGATGTAGACCGGATAACGATTACGTAAATTTTTCAATTCAATCACTCAAGTAAACTTTATTACACAACAAATACATTGTGTTAAACAAACATTACATAGAATTATACAAATAGGCGATCTTATTGCTAATAAGACAACCTTTGGGTAAAGGAGAGAAGAGGAAAAGAATAAAACAGGTAGGTTATGCATAGGTACAAATTAAACTACAAACATATTAGGTATACATATCGACATCAATTTGTTTTGCAAAACATGCATAAATAGTAATTATATAAATATAACTGCATCTTCTTCTTCAATTTAAGAGCTATGCTCTTGTCGGTCGAGTAATGCCCATGCCTTTTTAATTTCCGCCCTCGATTTAACCTCTTGGTACGATACAACAATCACCTTTTTAGTTTCACTTGGTGGTTTCAATTTTTGCGGACGCCATATTAGATTTTTTAACATAAAATATATCCTATGACTCCGTGTGCCACGACGAATCTGACGAAATCGGTCAAGCCGTTTAGACTACAGGATGCGCCAAAGGATTCGACATACATACATTCCCTCGAAAAACGTTACCCGCCTACCTTGGACAATCGGGTAAAAATTGCCCTGCCTGTTAACGTGTTAATGCCCCAACGTTTCTTTTTTTTTTTTATATGAGAGGGCGGCAAACGAGCATGCGGGTCACCTGATGGAAAGCAATCACCGCCGCCCATGGACACCCGCAACACCAAAAGGGTCACAGATGCGTTGCCGGCCTTTGAGGAAGGTGTAGGCTCGTTTCTTGAAGGTTCCAATGTCGTACTCGTTCGGGAATACCGCTGCCGGAAGTCCGTTCCACAGGGTGGTCGTACGTGGTAAGAAGTTTCTTGAGAAACGTACAGTGGTAGACTTCCACTCATCCAGGTGATGTGGATGGAAATTTAATTTTCGACGAGAAGTGTATCGGTTAAATTGAGCAGCGGGTATTAGCTCGAACATAACATATTAGTTAATATAACATTACGAAAGTAGTGTGTAAGCTCTGGATCTCAAGAATCGTATTTTACGTTTCAATTAGTTAGGTACGATACAGTGATGTTAATTGATCTCATTTAACTTATTCTGATGTATATTCTCTAGTTTACGTAATGGATGCTTGTTAATTTTCTAACAGGTTCCAAGACATCGCGCCTGCGACGATATTACAATAAAACTTTTATTGCTTCTAGTAATATGTCCCGGAACTTGTTAAGTTAATTAACATATTTGTGTTAAGTAAATGTAATAAAAATTATAATAATTTATAAGCAGCCTAATATTCAAATTGTGCCTATCAGATATTAATTTATAACTCTTGCATCAAATGTGGTGTTTTTATCATAATTTGTGTTATTGTTATAGAGTTTCCGACACGCCTAAAATGTATAAATTTATGAATATGTAAATAAAATAGTTTAATTTAAAAGACAGTAACACACCATCTAAAATGTGAAGTGGTGAATGTAGTATTACTATATTATTATATCAGTAAAGTGTAAATACAATGTTTCATAAAAATAATGTCATTAAAAGCATTTGAAATAATATGATTCAACCGAGTCGATATTTATTTATAAAGGTATCCACACTTATATGCAGTTATCTGGACGGTACAAAACTTTATTCAAAGTCCTTAATTACAACTAAATAGTATTGTTGACTTCAAACTTCAACATGATGTTATTTCTTGAATGCCAATTTAATTTTTTTTTTTTATGCATAACGGGTTCGTACTTGACCTCAATCACACCTGATGTTAAGTGAAGATGAGGTCGAAGGTGGAAGTGTACTGATCCGGAAACCCCAACACATTTGGGGGACTGGCTATGTTAAATCTGACAACCGGAACACAACAATGCTATTAACATTGCTGCTTGGCGGCAGATTTAGATAAGATGGTGGTAGCTAGCCAGGCGGACATTTAAAATGCCCTACCACCAACCAAACCGAGTACTAAATATGTACCCCGCTGGGGATCGAACCCGCGACCTCCGAAACGTAAACCCAATGTTGTTTACATTGAGCGGAGGCGGTTAAAAGCGCGGCGCCGCCTGTAGGGGCGGCTTAAAATCACAGGCTATCAGGTGGCCCTTAATCTGACACAAATTCACCAAACCGCACTGGGCCACTGTGGTGGATTATGGCCCATAACCTCTCTCAGTGAGAGGAGGCTGCGCCTCAATAGAGGAGACGTGTAAAGCTGATGAAGTTAATTTTTTACACATTACAAAATACATAATCTCGTGTTTTAAAAAGCACTCGTGGAGCCGTCGCTTTCACTATTTGTTTTCGATTAGCGAAGTTAAGCAATGTCTGGCGCGGTCAGTCCACGGATGGATGACCACTCGTGGCATTTTAATACGAGCGTTTCCGTGCTTCGGGCACGTGAAATAATCGGTCCCGGTATTTACAATTGAAAGCAGTTCAAATCGTTAAACCAAGTCCGTGGGGTGGCCACTATTCTGGCACAAATCCGCACTGGACCCGTGTGGTGGATTATGGCCCCTACTCTCTCCCAGTGAAAGGAGGCGGAGCCTCAACAGTGGGTACGTGTAAGGCTGTTGATAATACAGTATTGATATAATATTTCGTTAAGTCGTTAAGAAAGCATATTATAAAATATCAGATTATTTGGATGATAAACAATCATGGACATAACCAGCCCGTTCGCATAACCAGGCTATTTCACAATTAATAATGAAATATTATAATATAAAATAATAATTTTGTAATATAAAAACCTTTTTTTAAAAGAGCGACCTCTCGAGTTTCTTGCTTGTTCTTCTCAGGGGAAAATTGCCTTTTGAACAAGCAGTAGCTTCAAAAATGTAAAATCTGACTATTTTAAGTGTACCCTGTGTACCTACAAAATAAAGCATGTTTTTGATTTTGATTTTGATTATCATTTTGGTATATAGACTCCTAGTAAGCCAACATACTGGTATCCATTTAGATAAATTGGAATGTACGTATCCAACGTACGTAACGACCTGTTTCGTGTAATGGTTAGCAACTCTGACCACTATACCAAAAGGTTGCGGGTTCGAATCCCGCTAGGGGCATATGTTTGTGTGATGAATACGGACATGTGTACCCGAGTTATGGATGTTTTCATTTATAATAAGTATTTATTTACAAAAAAAAATGTATTTATGTATTATATCAACCATCTGGTATCCACAACACAAGCATATAGTTGCTTACTGTGGAACTAGATGGCGCTGTGTGTATGTCTAAGGATATTTATTTATTTATATTTATTTATTTACGTATTAAAGGAAAACACATATGAAATTTCATCTTCTAATAATGTTAAGTAAGATCATGAAACACAAAGTTACTTTTGTCTTTGAAAAACGTCATAAAAGCTCAGAGTACATGCTCTACATTTTTGTACAAGTCTTCATACATTGATTGTTTTGTGAGAAGAAAGCAAAACGTTGTCTTTGACAAAGTGTTATTGTTAGCGACCTTGAGCAGCTTCACGCGAAATGCAGCTTTCGGGGACCTATATTGAAAATAACTCAGTTGAGCAGGGTAATCGCCAACAGACTTTTCTGCATTATTTCAATGAACGCAATTGTATTATTCCCCTTTAAATACTAAACCACTTGAGAGTTCATGCCTGTTTACTTTATTTAGCTGAACACGGGGTCTGATTGGTCAAGTATTAATAGTCTAGTAATGGACTTTTAAGGCTGATGATGTGTATGTAAAGAGTAGAAGGTGCTTGGCGACCTTATAGCTACATCTCTTCCAGGCAGCCTTTGGGTAGAAGGACAATGTATTTGAAATACTGTTACATTTTGTTTTAATTGCAAGAGAAAAAGTGAGTAGTTCTCGCGGGAAGTACAAATTACAAAGAAATTAGTATTTACTAAATAAAGTAAGATAATCCCGCCATTGTACCCTGCCATATTTTGAAGTTCACACAAGAATTTACACTGTAACTACTGTTTCGTATTCGAATTGTATTGTATCGTATTGTATTATTATGATAGTCTAAATAAAAGGGTCACCTAAGAGATCTGCGGTATGTGTAGCTTGAATAGCAATCACGTTTCCATTAATCATATAAAGTTATATCCCTGCAGTGGGATGTTTACGGTCATCATCATCAGATGATGAAATAAAACTGCTCTGTGTAAGTAACTGTGACGCCAACTATGCTAATATAAATACTATCTACACTATCAGCTAGTTGAGCCAGTACAATGCCGTTTTGTGTACACAATGCAGAAAACGTAAAACAGGAACGTTTTCAGCTTGCACCGCCCCCGGACCGAGCGCTCGGAACAAGTAAACAAAACCTCGTTTGCTATAAGCTTTATTTTACTTTCCAAGCGTAAACTCAGGCTTATTGAATCGTTTTTACTATCGTTTTCGGGGTTCCGTATCCGAAAGGACGGAGGTTTTCAAAGGCTCCGAAAGAGAAAATTGAAACGTTCAGTCTATTTTTCAATTCATGACGTGTTAGCGCTTGAGCTCAATGATAAAACGATGATAAGGCCAATGGTCTTTATTTGGGGGACTAGATATCTTAACTCAAACATTCAGTACACAACAATGCTATCAACATTGTTGCTTAGCGGCAGACATAAGGATAGCTGACCAGGCGGAAATTTAAAAATTACCAACCAATTGGAATCGAATCCGAGACCACCGTTATGTAAATCTTATGTCGATTGCATTAAGCTGCGGAGGCAGTTGACCAAATCAAAATTTTGGCCTAAAACTAAAAATTAGCTTCATACGCTCAGTAATGCCCTAATTGGATAATTTAAGACTTCTTTTTATTGCTCTGATTTGCACTCGAATTTTTAAAACTAACTGTAAATAGCATAATTTAAAGTTATTTTCGAGAATTCAAAATTATTGATAAAATTGCCACTTCTTTTTATAACCGTGAATTCTGGGAAATAACCCCCACCAAAACTATGTAGATATCATTTATAATTAGCTTTTTTATTCAAATGCAGGTTAAAGCGATTTTTTTTTATTTATTGTGTATTTAATTGAGTGTGAGTTGTCTCCTGTGCTGACTCGCCTATTTCGCCTCTCTCTTTCTCAAGGAACTGTGCCATCAATCTGGAAGCTTGCAAATGTGCAGCCTATCCCTAAGAAAGGGAGTCGTGCCGACCCAGTGAACTACAGACCTATCGCCATCACCTCCATCCTTTGCAAGGTCATGGAGAAAGTGCTTAACAGCAAGTTGTTGAGGTACCTAGAGAGCAACGATCTGCTGAGCGATCTACAATTTGGCTTTCGCCAAAGGCGATCGACTGGCGACCTCCTAGTGTATCTGACACATTGCTGGGGCGAGGCCATTGAGAAGTGTGGAGAAGCATTTGCTGTCTCTTTGGACATCTCAAAGGCTTTTGACAGGGTCTGGCATGCAAGCTTGCTCAACAAGCTTTCAGCATATGGCATCCCCGTCGGTTCTGCAACTGGATATCCGATTTCCTGAGCGGACGGTCAATCAGGGTAGTCATTGACGGCTGCTCCTCTGACCTCATGGCTATTAATGCCGGAGTTCCTCAGGGATCTGTTCTCTCTGCGATCCTTTTCCTGCTCCACATTAACGACCTGCTTCGGCCCGGTATCGTTGGTTATGCAGATGACAGTACTGTCACAGAGAGATATATATCTAGCCAAGGAACCGACGGGACAATCAGTTCCTTGAGAGAGGCCATGTTGGAGCGGACGAACCTGACCTTAAGTCTTGTCTCTAAGTGGGGAGATGACAATCTGGTCGGATTCAACGCTTCCAAAACACAGGCATGTCTCTTCTCCACCAAACGGAGTCCACCCAACTTGACTCCGACTTTCCGAAATATAACCGTTCCTGTCTCCGATCACTTGGAGCTACTTGGCATGAAGTTGTCATCCACCATAAACTTCGGCACATCCAAACTACGGCCAAAAAGCTAGGCATTCTCAACAAGGTCAAGCGATACTTCACACCTGGACAGCTTCTTACCTTATACAAAGCGCAAGTCCGATCCGGTATGGAGTATTGCTGCCACCTGTGGGATGGATCTGCTAAGTACCAGCTTGCCGCTTTAGATTCGGTGGAACGCAGAGCCAAGCGATTGATAGGCAACAAAGAGTTGGTAGAATCCCATCTACACAGCCTTGAACACCGACGGAAAGTCGCATGCCTTTCAATCTTCTATCGGATATATTTCGGAGAGTGTGCTGAAGTACTGCATGAGTTGATCCCGCCATCCCCGTTCTTACATCGAAATTCAAGACGTACCGCAGGATATCACCCACACTTAGTTGACGTGCCATTTATAAGGACCAAGCGTTTTAGGTCTTCGTTTCTCATACGCACGGCTAAGGAGTGGAACGCATTGCCTCCGTCTGTGTTTCCAATCGCATATAACCCGCAGCTCTTTAAAGTCAGGTTAAATAGGCATCTTCTGGGAAAGCTCGTTCCATCGTAGACCTTATCTCGACATTAGTCCAGATTAAGGTCAAGAGCGATCCCATTCTAATTAAAAAAAAAAAAAAAAAAATTAAAAAGGAATCTTAATTTATCTAATGAGGGAGCTATTAGACAGAATAAACATTCTTAATTTGATTTCTGTAAAAGGTATTTGTTCCTGTACCCAATAGGTAAAGCGGAGTACATATGTACCTATATACTTAACTGTATATAAACAATAAATGTTGAAAACGACAAATTCTTAATGTAATTTGTAAGCTGTGATCAAAATAAGGAAACATTATTATTTCATGCGTTGTTGCATCAGAAATAAATACCTCAGTATTACCTAGATTAAAAAAGTTAAATAATCATATGTACGGAACCTTAAGAGCGACGCCCGACTCGTAATTGGCCGATTTTTCATTTAAAATGTAAACTGATATCAATCGAATCTAGCATAAAACTGTCTGTACATTGTTGTTTATATAATGTACAAAATAAGTAAAGTATTCGGTCATTGTTTAATGGATATTGGAATTATATTCCGATGTGTGATTGGTTGGCTCATCGCTCGCTCGGAATTAAATAAATATTTCGGACACTTACATCAATCATCTAGTCCCAAACTGAGCAAAACTTGTGCTATGGATACTAGATAACGGAAAAACCTACATAAATATTTATATTTGGGTTTATTCACTTAACATCAGGTGTGATTGAGGTCAAGTGCTAACCAATTGTGCATAAAAAAAATAAAAAAAATCCGTGACTCGGGAGTAAATGTTGGTACTCATCACACAAACATTAACCTCTCGCGGGTTCGAACCCGCAACCGTTGGTTTCGCTGACAGAGTCACTATCCACTACACCAATCGGTCGTCTATTTAACGTTATCTCATTGGTAGTCGTTGTAAATGATGATTTCGATGAAATTTCATTTTTTTTCTTTTAATAATAAATAAATGTCTTTGCACATACACACGGCGCCATCTAGGTCCACAGTAAGCATCTAAGCTTGTGTTTATGGATACCAGATGGTTGATAAACTACACAAATACATTTCTTTTGTAAATAAATACATATATAAATGAAAAACATCCATAACTCGGGAACACACATGTCTGTATTCATCATACAAACATATGCCCCTAGCGGGATTCGAACCCGCGACCTTTGCTACAGTAGCAGAGTTTCTAACCACTACACCAAACAGGTCGTTAAACATCAACAAAGCCTATATAAGTCTCTATTGCGTGATTAACACAGCTCTTCATTGAAGGTTTGCCCTAATCGTCATGTTAGGCAGGCGGATTGGCGATTGTAGACTTTTTGGAGGCGTCGCATCAATGACGCAACTTTTTTTTTTAATTTTATGCAAAACGGATTAGTACTTACCTCAACGGACGGATACTTGACCTCAATCAAACCTGATGTTAAGTGAAGATGAGGTCGAAGGTGGAAGCGTACTGACCCGGAAACCCCAACACATTTGGGGGACTGGCTATGTTATATCTGACAACCGGAACACAACAATGCTATTAACATTGCTGCTTGGCGGCAGATTTAGATAAGATGATGGTAGTTAGCCAGGCGGACATTTAAATTGCCCTGTCACCAACCAAACGGAGTACTTAAACATATACCCCGCTGGGGATCGACCCCCGACCTCCGAATGTAAACCCAATGTTGTTTACATTGAGCCACGGAGGCAACTGCTCATCATTGGTCGCCTTTCACGAGACAGGTTGGACGGTACGAATTATACAAAAATGCATCTTAATGTTTGGAACACCGAGACACTTTGACGATCTATTTGGTGTAGTGGTTAGAATCTCTGACCACTATACCAACTAGTCGCGGGTTCGAATCCCGCTTGGGGCGTATGTTTGTGTGATGAATAGGGAGTTATGGATGTTTTCATTTATTTGTAAATATTTACTTACAAAAAAAATGTATTTATGTAGTATATCGGCCATCTGGTATCCACAACACAAGCCTATAGTTGCTTACTGTGGAACTAGATGGCGCTGTGTGTATGTCTAAGTATAAAAAAAACACTATAGTTTGGGATGTGAGTCCAGAGTTTTTTGGTGGAAAGTCCCTTAGTTGCCTTTTGCGACACCCACAGGAAGAGACGGGTTGGTTCTATTTTGAGTACCAAAACTACACAGCACCATCAACATCAATATTGACTTAAAGAACAATGGAAAAGAAAAAGGGACCGATTATTATTATTATTAATAGCCCATACAGATAATAATACTAAAACGTAGCAAAAGGGTCATAAAGAATTCTCTTCACATTCTTTGAAAGCCGTTTACCTGGAATGAAACTTTAATCATAGCCCCGTACTTATCCCGATGCACTTTGAGACAAAGAAAATGGAGAATGTGAGCGATATTTATCTTAGGTACCTATTTCTAGGGATTCCCGGTTTAAGAGAATTCATACAGCCAAGCGAGCACTCCTGACGCAGCCACATTCGTTATACATTGCGGAATCTATGTGAGTGACCAATAATATCATTTTCATAGGAGCCTCTATGGTTTGGAGGATATATTAAACAGTCGTGATTGATTTCATAGATTACATAAACTTATTCCACCGTCACCCTTCCATCTTCGGACCACTAGGCGTAGGGAGGGATTCCACCCGTATATAGTTAATACACCGTACATTCGCACTAAGGAGTTCGATTCTTCATTCATCATCCGAACAGCCAAGGCATGGAACTCCCTTCCGGCGTCAGTCTTTCCTGAATCCTACAACCTTGGGATCTTTAAGAGCAGAGTGAATAGGCATATACTGGGATCGCGTGCTTCATCTTCGACCACATCATCACTTTCCATCAGGTGAGATTGTGGTCAAACGCGAATCTAGTCTATCATAAAAAAAAAAAAAATTCACGGCCGTCAATTAGCGGCGGGTCAGACAGACAGACTGTCAGGTGGTCACTAGTATCACACAAATCTACCAATCTGTTGATAATGGTCCATAGATTCTCTTACTGACTGTGTCCTCAACAATTAAAGATTTGAACAAACTGAGAAATTGTGGGGTGCTGTTTAATTTTGATGTATGTATGTAATTGTTGGATATAGCCTTCGACACACAGCCTATTACAACTATTAACGTGCTCGGGGCTTCTGACACTCATCAATATAAACTCGAATTGACTGGTTGGAAGCGGCCGATATCTAGCGATTTCCCGCGACCTTTATCGGCTGTGATGCGCTTGTCGGTGAGTGGTCTCCATTAGAGAACTTTAAGGCCACAGCGGCCATCGTTCTTCGAGGATTGCGCCCTGCCCACTGCTACTTCAACTAGCTAAAATTTCTTTCAAGAAGCGAATTAAAGCACACTTGCTAGAAATACAAAAGAAGAATATTCCGAAAGCATTTGCAACATTTCGAATAGCTTAGCGGTAGCTGCTCACAGACATCTTGATTCGTTCGCGTTGTGGGTATTTAGTTAATTATGTTAAGCCGACTTTTGACAATTATTATTTTAAACGAGTATCATTATGATCCATACAATTGCTATACACCACCGTACAACATGATCTTATAGAATACAAACTTATGGTTGTTATTGAAAATTTTTGCACTGGTACCCTACCCTCGCTTTCTCTCGCAGGGCACTAGCTGAAAATCAGTGTCTTACCGCTATAGGTGAGGATCCACACTGAGCGATGAATTTTTATTACTGTGGGATAAGGCTACATTTTGTAAGAATAACACCAAGCAGAATGATTGTTGCGTCGAATATTTTTGTATGTGTTTCTGTAATATGCAAATAAACGCTTTATCTATCTATCTAGCTAACCAGCAATATCAGTGACTTTCGAACGCCTACGGATTTTTTCATTTCTCCAATTACATAGTGAATCGCCGAGCATGGCTCGTTCCGTGACTTTGAGCTTTTTAGTGGTCCGTAGTCAAGAAGGAATCTTTATAGCATCGCCATATCCGTATGTCTGTCCAGGGTTTATTTATTATGGAATCTGGAAAATTATTTTTTGAATTAAATTTCATTTTTGTACCCCATCATGTGTGGTGTCGCTGGATAGGTTGTTTAAAAATATTACTGGGTATCTTAAACCGTTTTGCGATATTAGTGAGATTCAAGCCTCCTCCTCCTTATAAGCTCCCTTCTAAGTCTGTATATTGTGAGGACTGCTACGAAACCCTATACTGCGCGTGTGTTTTAATGATGCCCATTAGTGAGTTGCATACAAGATTAACGTACGAAGGGATTGGCTTTAATGAAATGATTTAAAACCTTCTCGCACACTCCACCATTCGAAATCAAATTCCATTTTCAAATCGTTTCGAACCGACAATTTCACAGGCAGTCCGGCTTTTAACTTATATCAGTCCTCTGCGTCAGTGCCTAAAATAGATGATGAAATCATAAAAATGAGATAACATAAGACAAGAAAATTCGACGCAGCAATTCATCTAATAAATGGAAATAAAACAAATAAAGGAGGTGGAATATTTTTATCTGTGATTTGTACCAATATTGCGGCGGGAAATGAGGGGCAAATCGGATATTTGTGTAGATTTGGCTGATGTGTTCGAATAAATGTCCCGCGACATATTTTATGTTCTCAAATGATAGCGAGAGGTGTATCAGAATCATAGAAAATCGAATTGTGACAAAAGTGTGATTATTATTATACAAAAAAATACAATTTTAGAAATGTTTATGTCCAAAACTAAAATGAGGTTATATATAGGTTATATATACTGTTATTGGCATCATCATATCATCATCATCATATCAGCCGAAAGACGTCCACTGCTGGACAACGGCCGTCGGTCCTACGAGCAATATGCCCCGCCCACTGCAACATAAGTTAGGCAATTCTTCGGGCTATATCGGTCATCTTGGTTCTCCTGCGGATCTCCTCATTTCTGATTCGATCCCGCAGGGATACTCCGAGCATAGCTCTCTCCATTGCCCTTTCGGTGACCTTGAGCCTTCTTATGAGGCCCATAGTGAGCGGCCACGTTTCAGTCCCATATGTCACCACTGGCAACACACACAGGTAGTTTAATTTTTAATATCTACTTTAATTATTTATAATTATCCTGTATATCTATAAAATAAAGAATTCTTGGCCTAAACTTGTCTTCTACTGTGACGAAAATATCATCATGTCATCATACTTCGAAAGTATAAAGATTTCCAAATAATAATGTACCCAGATACACATGAACAAAACTCTTATTTGCAATGGTTATTGTAGTTATACATATAGTTTATGTTTCAACATAGATTGTTCCACCGATCCAGTCCAGGGCCGCTATGCAAGGGCTACCTAATCTCGCCGATTTCTCGTGGAAGTTAATGCCTTAGATTTAAAATTGGATTAAGGGGTAGGTACTCACAGTATGTAGTCGCAGTTGTCCCACTGGAAGCGAAATTTTGAGGTTTTTGTACACTTTTGCCAGCGCCGGTAGATAGAATAAATTTCTTTTTTTTGCGTTTTTGTAGAAACTAACTGTCGCCGTTATGCGTTTTTTTTGTATGGTAAGGGAAACAAATGGACGTACGGGATTATATCAGAGAATGTTTCTTAATTCGTAACAGCTTACAAAGGGAAATGTGTTTCACCCATATCCGACACAATATAAAAAATACCTACATATATAACGTCACGACCTTTATCCCAAATGGGGTGGTCAGAGATGTCCCAAACATTAGTGTTTGGGTGTACCGAACATTAAATTTTAATACTTAAAATAACAACTACGGTTCACCTTTCGAAATATACAGAAATGCACAATAGACAGGGGGTGAGCACATAGCAGTTAAAACGTACAAATCTAACCGATGACGATAACGATAAATTTATGTAATAGAACCCCTATTTGGTGTAGTGGTTAGCAACTCTGACCACTATACCAAAAGGTTGCGGGTTCGAATCCCGCTAGGGGCATATGTTTGTGTGATGAATACGGACATGTGTACCCGAGTTATGGATGTTTGCATTTATAATAAGTATTTATTTACAAAAGAAAAAATGTATTTATGTAGTATAACAACCATCTGGTATCGACAACACAAGCCTATAGTTGCTTAGTGTGGAACTAGATGACGCTGTGTGTATGTCTAAGGATATTTATTATTATTTATTTATAACATCTATTTGTTAAAAAAATAATGCCTTTTGGTGGAAAGTCCGGTAGTTGCCTTTTACGACACCCACGTGAGATGTTCTTTTTCTGTGCCGAAACCACACAGCATTATAAGTGTTTAAATAAAATAGCATGCAAGATTATAATATTCTTTACAAATTGTAATGCCCTAGAGCATTAAAAAGCTGCTTTCTATGCCTTATTACGTAGTAGGTAATAGTTAGTATAATTTAGCCATATTGAAAATTTATAGAGGAAATTGTACAGCACTTGGGAGAAAAAATGTTTCTATAATATTGCTGACTGCACGAGGGCGATAAAAGAAAATAGAAAACTGTATAGCACAATGCAATCTTTCTAGTAAAATTTACAATATATGAACAATATAGAAAATTTACAAGAAAATGATCCTGTGGGTTTCTTGCGCCGCTTCTGTTCCCACAGATGATTTCCCTTTCCGAAGCGGTGGTAGCTTGGACATACTGACTGACCGAAAAATGCTTAGCCCTATTTTTATTTCCAATAGATTTAAATTGACATTCAACAAATGATATCATGTATCTTACGTTGAAATAAAATGCTTGAGTTTAAGTTTGAGTTATAGACTTTTCCTACGACGCCTGTTTTTATGTAAGGTATTATTTCGGACCACGCGAGCGAGAGGTATGGAAGATACAGATTTATTTTAAAATATTCAAAGTGCAAAGGAGATTAAAAGGTATGGAAATATTGTAAATTGGTTAGTTCAACTTTTATTTCAACACCAAAAAAGCCTTCAGTGCCCTGCGCGTTCAGTATAATAACACCCTCAGGGGATTGTTGGGACTGCCTTCGCGCTGCAGCGCCTCGGGAATGTTCGCCGCCTGGAACACGGACGGCTTTCATGCCGTGCTGCGAAAGCGCGTGGCCTCGCTGAGGGAGCGGGTGCGGGGCGGTAACAACAGTCTCCTGAGGGTGATAGCCGAGAGATTAGACAGCCCTGTTCTCGCTCACTGGATGTCGATGCATGTGGCATTCAATGAGCATTTTAAATTTTACTGAAAAAAATTTACTGACATAGTTATTAAGTTGTTTGGTACTAACACTTTTGTATATTTATATTTATGTGTATGTATTTTATTTTATAATGTATGGACCTCAACGTCCGAAATAAATGATTTCTTTCTTTCTTTCTTTATAGTGCGTTGAGTGAAGAGGGTAGACAAATAAAGTAACTAAATTAGTTAGAAAGAGCAATAAAACGAAAAGCAATTAGAAATTAAAAATCAGGATGATACCATCCAAATATACCAACCAACTTTGTTAGAAGCTATATATCTTCGAAACATCTAAACCGATTTTCATCAAACATAGCTAACAACCTCTCCTCTAGTTTAGTCTTTAAGAAACCTCACTCAAATCAATTTACGCATTACTGAGATATATCCGGACAAAGACTCGACACATAGATAACGAATAGAATAACTTTATTCGTTGACAGAAATACAAGGCACACAGAAACAAACAACAAGCAATTTAAATACAAAAAGCCAGACAATTTTATAATTTATGGGCGCCCTGTATCAAGCCAACGAATCGGATCTGACTCAGCATAATGTTGCAGTATATGTCGTCGTTTCAGGAGTTAGAAATTATTTGAGCCTTTAATGCAACTACGAGTATAATGCAGAAAACTGACTGAGAAATGTAACTAAATATAATAATTATTCCTATTAATCACAAAAATTTAAGCAGATCATAAGAGAACTCAGTTTTTAGACATAAGACCATCGTAAGACATGTCACTATGTAGGCATCTGTGTGTTCGACAATGAAAGAGATGGATGAAAGTAGAATGCATGTGGCAGAGATGAGAATGCTAAAATGGATGTGTGGTGGGATAAGATCAAGAATGAGTGTATCAAAGGAAGTCTGAATAACAGACCAGTAACAGAAAAGTTGAAGAAGATTGACATGGTTTGGGCACATTATGAGGAGGGATGAAACGAGAACCTCACGTAACGAGGTGAGTGCTAAGTATGAATGTGGCGGGATACAGAGGTAGAGAAAGACCGAAGGTGTGGATAGACTGCGTGAGGAAAGATAATATGTGTGTGAAAGCGGTGAATACGGAGATGACGGCTGATAGAGGAGAGTGGAAGAGGAATGCATTTTGTGCCAACCCCACCTAGCGGATAGTTGAGTGGGATAAGGGCACGAAAATGATGATGTGAAAACTGTTTTTAATGACACACTATCTATCTATTTAGATATGTAAGTAGGTATATGTATTGTACATATAAGTATGTGTATACAAGTATTATATATTATATTACTATTATTAGGTATTTATTATTATTAAATCTGTACACGTATGTATGTCTATCCACTTCAATTCTCACTCTTGTCACTCACGGTCTTGCTGGAAGAAATCTCTTTTTAGAGATAAGCTTGCACCTTTGTACATCCTCTTTATTGCTGTACTGTTTTTATGATTAGTGTACAATAAACTATAAATAAATAAATAAATATCTTGTCCTTTGCAAGTAGCCAAAAGCTAGCAAGGAACTATTTTCTATTTCATTAAATAGTATCTATTATTATTTTAATAATCGTTCTTTACTGTAAGTTTTCTGTAGATAAGTATTTAGTGCATAAGCACCAAGTAAAAAGTTTTTAACAATTGCATCGAGTTTTTCAAAAATACGATGATTTATAAATCATGTATTACGAGGTTTGTTGTCAGCGGGCATTGCAGTGCCACCGCCAAGACGAAGCAAGACGCCGACAGCGCGACGTGACACTGTTGTACTTTTTCTGGATTTCTCAAAACAATTATGTTATGTTTCTGCTTGTAGGGTGTTTATTAGTCCTTAATTTCATAAATAAGGAAAAAATATAAACGCATATGTTTATAGCCGATATCGATTCTATAGGTGCTTCTGACCAAACTAATTTCTGGTTGCGGGTTATACAATATACTCGGGTACACATAATCTGTATTCATCATACAAACATACATACACATATGCCATCAGCGGGATTCGAACGCTCGACTTCTGTACAGCATTCTTCGTCTCTAACCACTACACAAAACAATTATCTTCTTCCATCTGTTTTGATTGTATGTACTGTGCAGTAAATAAAGAATTTATCTACTTATTTATCTCATTAAAAATTTATGCAGAAATGATAGCGTAGTTGATAAAAAGTGACATTAAAATAAACACGTCACAAACAGAAAGGAAAACTTACTTACGCCTGTGTTGACATCACTTGCATAAACACCAGTGTTGGAAACATTTTGAAATTCCCACAAAGAAAATATCTGTATCGTATACAATCTAATATTTACGTTCATTTATCCAGATATAATACGAAAGTCGTATGCAAAGCGAATTCACACCATTTCACCGTCAGTATACTGAGATTCAGTAATGGTTATATTTGTAAATCACTGTAAATTGGTAGTAGACAATGATATTGAAGTGTGGTCAGGAGGGGTGAAATAACCCGGCCAATCTCTAAGAATATCTGTACATTCTCTATCTCATGTTGATATAAAATTATATAACTATTAGCTGTTGCCCGCGGCTTCGTTGGCGTGGAACATTTCATTATAATCGGTTCAGCCAAAAATTTAGGCTAAATGTTAATCCAGTCCCTAATCTGCCTATCAAGCAAATTTCATCCAAATCTGTGCATCCGTTCAAGCGTGAAGAGGTAACAAACATACACACACACAAACTTTCGCATTTATTCTATTACTTGGATGATCACAGACCTATAAATATTACCTAAAATATCAACCTTCCTCATTAGCACGAGGCATTGATCTCTCGAGAGACTTTCATTTCGTGCTTGATGCAGTTGGTCCTCTACTGTCTACACCTGTACTGTTCTCGACTTGAACCTCCTGTCACGTAGCTACCCCACGCAATTAATCACACCTACCCTCACACTTTAAGAGTAAGCGTTAACACGTAACGAGTTTTTAATGTTTCAGATTTTATACCTGTGCTTCATCTGCTAAAAACTGACTTGTCTAATCTCTCTACAAAGTCTGGAATGGGGTGAATGAACGACGGTCATAGTGTTTTTAATTTATTTACATTTATCTGAGATTACATCAGCTATAAGGTTACACTTACAATGTTAAAAGGTAATATTGACATAGAAGAATTACTAAATTTGCTGACTAGAAGATCCAAAATACTAACATTTCATTTTAAAATTGGTTTCTTAATAAGTTTGTAACCTAAAACCAGACTATGTAATACTTTTTGAAGTTAAACGAAATAAACATAATTATGTTTACAGTCTAGTCGTTTAAAATATTCAAATATTGTATTTCCAATTTGTCATTCTAGTTCAGTTATTAGGTCACAAATCACGTTTAATAATGAAATAAAATATAATAAATTGTATGCAAGCCGATGATTATATAAAATTGAAGCTTTACCTACTCGTATAGGTGTTATAAATAATAACACATTCTAAAGTACCTTACTACTCTTACTTAATACAACCTAGGCTACTCTATATTAAAGCCATCTGATCGGCTAAGCTATACATATACATGTAAATATATTGTATATTCAATAGTATAGTGTTATGAGTGTGACGAAGTTCCATGTACAGTCGCCTTCAGAAGTGCAGTCGTAGTGCGAACTCAAACGATTTAGATTTTCTTGAAAACCTTTGTATCGATATCACGTACGATCTAGTGCGCAAGAATTACAGGTATTTTTCAAAGAATTTGAAAGTACGCGAGACTGTACCAAATATTGTACAAGTGAATTTCTGGTATATACGGTTTATGGCTTACATTAACAATCTAGTCCGCTGCTCGGTCAAAAATCAAAACCAAAAAATATTTATTTCGTAGAATAAAAATTATTACTTAACAAGTCACATTTTTTATATTATTATTAAAGTTATTGACGTTATTGCTCATTCACAAAGCTTCCCCAGAGAAGAACGAGCAAGAAACTCAAGGGTTGCTCTTTTAAATAAGTTTGGGTTACAATTATATTATGTTGTATAATTAGACTGAATATCGCCGAGCGGTCTAATTATCCAGATAGTCAGAAATTTTATTATAGCCTTTGGTACATAATGTTTGTTTTTTTTTTATATGAGAGGGCGGCAAAGGAGCATGCGGGTCACCTGATGGAAAGCAATCACCGCCGCCCATGGACACCCGCAACACCAAAAGGGTCACAGATGCGTTGCCGACCTTTGAGGAAGGTGTAGGCTCGTTTCTTGAAGGTTCCAATGTCGTACTCGTTCGGAATGGTTCGTTTTCTTTTATGTTGGTATTATACTTATTTAAAAGTAAATTTTGAATGTCCACTGGAACCTTTTCTGTAAACGGCTGACATTAACAGCAAGTTTATTTTTATATCTTTTTTTTTTGCACAACGGGTTGGTACTTGACCTCAATCACACCTGATGTTAAGTGGGAGCTCTATTTGAACCCTCAACCAAGTTTTAAGTATACTACGGAAGATCCCTCTAGGTTGAGTCTCCATAATAATCTGGCTGGCTGGCTGGCATGTAAGCTGTTTCTGCTTTTGTGTCTGTTAACTGCGTGGTGTTCGTTATGGTTGCTGAGCCGTGAACACCAGCAGTGGGCGAGGATACTTATGGGCACTAACTAATGCCTGCCTGTGCTCTACAGGATCAAGGTCCTAAGTGACTACTTGTCGGCGTCGATATGGAGGTGACGTGATCATTTGTCTCTTCTCTTATTTTTTGTATATCAGTTTCACAAATTCTTTTTTAAGACCTGCAATGATTTCTTTGGGAAAAGATTTTTGCGATTCCTGACCTTTCTAGTATTCCAACGACGGTCACGGTCCACGGTTAGAAACAGGATCGATTGGCATAAAAAATTGTGTAAAATAGCTATTTTCATGCTAACTGTACATTTTTTGAAAATCTGTGAATAGGTGACAAAATTTCACGAAAATTTATGGATAGTCTCCTATGACCATTTTCCTGTAGTTGCAATGGTTAAGAGGGCTTAATCCGTCTAATGGCGCCCTCCTTGGACAAATTAAGATTTCCTTTTTAAATACAGCATAAATCAAAAATATTTACCAGACTTTAATATTATAACACCCGCCTCTTTGCATCTGAAGTTGAAAATTCAACTAGCATCAGCCTGTATCAAGATATTTTCTGACAAGGAGAGTTTCACATGCATTTACTCTATGACAAGAGATGTAGGTACCTATTCAAGACTCGGACAACCCGACATTCCTTCGAACATTAACAATTTACAATTTCACACATTTTAAACGCAGTTTCTTGTAAATGCGAAAGCTGGATTTCAGAAGTACATGTATTATGTTGTTATGTCTTAATAAATATGTATTAGGTCTTTGACTATGAAATTGCCGTTTTGTATGAAAAAATTTAAACGAATTTTTTTCATGTATTTTTTATTTGTATTAATCTAAGTAATCAATCAAAAATCAAAATCAAAAAATGCTTTATTTTGTAGGTACACAGGGTACACTTAAAATAGTCAGATTTTACATTTTTAAAGCTACTGCTTGTTCAAAAGGCAATTTTCCCCTGAGAAGAACAAGCAAGAAACTCGAGAGGTCGCTCTTTTAAAAAAAGGTTTTTATATTACAAAATTATTATTTTATATTATAATATTTCATTATTAATTGTGAAATAGCCTGGTTATGCGAACGGGCTGGTTATGTCCATGATTGTTTATCATCTAAATAATCTGATATTTTATAATATGCTTTCTTAATAAGTTTCTGTTTTATAGTATCTTTAAATTTATTGAAAGGAAGATTTTGTATATCAACAGGAACTTTATTGAAAAAGCGTATACATAACCCTTTGAATGAATTACTGACTTTGTGGAGGCGACTTATGTGACCTGCAAGTTTATCTTTATTTCTTGTATTGGCATCATGTTTATCACTATTTTTCCTAAATGATGCTATATTTTTTTTGACATATATTAGATTTTCAAAAATGTACTGTGACGAAAAGGTTAGAATATTATACTCTTTAAATCTGTCTCTAAGTGACACTGCAGGTCTCAATTGATAAATTGCGCGAACGGCTCGTTTTTGTAAAACAAAGATTGTATTGATATCCGCGGCATTTCCCCACAGCAAGATACCGTAAGACATCAGGCTATGGAAATAACTAAAATATACTAATCTAGCAGTATTTACGTCCGATATTTGTCTAATTTTTTTGACTGCATACGCTGCGGAGCTGAGCTTCTTCGCCAATTTATGGATATGAGGACCCCATTGTAATTTGGCGTCCAAAGTAATGCCCAAAAATACAGTGGACTCAACAAGGTCTAGAGTGACATTTTTTATCATTATATTTGTGGGCACCTCCCTGACATTAGGCAGTACAAATTTTACACATTTAGTTTTTTTCTCATTCAGTAACAAATTATTTGCCGTAAACCATTCTACTATTTGAGAAATAGCGTTGTTCACGTCGTCATAATTTAATTTTAGTCTATTTACTTTAAACATTACAGAGGTATCGTCAGCAAACAATACTATTTCATGTTTATAGTTTACAAGGTTTGGCAAGTCATTTATGTAAACCAAAAACAAAAATGGTCCGAGAATGGAGCCTTGTGGGACGCCCATACAGACTGTCGACCCTGACGATGTATTGCCACTGATATCAACCCTCTGAACTCGGTTACTCAAATAAGAATTCAGAAGGTCGAGAGCTCGGCCGGTTACACCATAATGACGTAATTTCCTGATTAAAGTGTCGTGATGAACGCAATCAAAGGCCTTGGACAAGTCGCAAAATACTCCTATTGCATCCCGCGCATCTTCCCAAGCCTCAAAAATATATTGTAAGAGCTCGACACCTGCATCGGTTGTCGAGCGGCCCCTTGTAAAACCGAATTGTTTATATGACATTAGATTGTTACTGTAAAAATAACTCGATATCTGATTTAATATAATTTTTTCAAAGATTTTGCTGAGAGTCGGCAGTATTGAAATAGGTCTAAAATTAGAGGGGTCTGATGTACTACCGGATTTAAATAAAGGTATGACTTTACTTTGCTTCATCTGATCAGGAAATATGCCATCATCAGTACATTTATTAAAGATATAAGCTAAGTGTGGTGAAATACAATCAATTACGGCACTAATAATTTTTACTGATAAACCGTGAAGGTCGGCAGTTTTTTTCTTGTCTAAAGAACGAAATGCTTTTAAGATGTCTATAGGACTTACATGATTAAATTTAAAATGGGAGTCACAAATCTCCACATTTTGTTTAAGTAGCGATTCAGCGAGTGTGGGAGATGAATTCAGAGAATTTGTAGTTAATATTGGGATATCAGTAAAGAATTTTTCAAAAGCTTCTGCAACTTCTAATTGTGAAGTTAAAATTCGATCATTAATTTTTAATCGCGTATCAGTGTTAAGAGTTTTAAATTTGCCAGTTTCGCTATTTATAACTTTCCAAGTTGTCTTTACTATGTCCGCGCTATTCTTTATTTTATTATTTATAAAATTTGATTTTGCTGTGGCACAAGCTCGCTTGAATATTTTCGAGTATTGCCTAACATATTCAATAAAACTTTCGCTCTTATTATATGTCCTTTCATCATAAAGCTCATATAACTTTTGCCTACTTTTATGAATTCCCACCGTCGCCCAATCACTAAAAACGAGGGAATTGTTGATTTTAACAGATTTTGCTAAGAAAACTTTATTACTTTCACTTTTTAAAATGTCAAAAACTGATTTATATAATACATTAGGATCGTCACAGTACGGTAAATAATCTAATTTCGCAGTCACTTTACTCTTATATTGATCGAGTAGTGACTCAGTTACTGGCACGTACGATATATCTCTTTTCAGCGTTTTATTAATTGCTATGTTAAAAACCGCTAACTGACCACAGTGATCTGAACTTAATTTATTTAAAATAGATTTATCACTGGGTTGTAAATTCGAGAAAATGTTATCAATGCAAGTAGCTGATGTAGAAGCTATTCTAGTGGGCACTGAAAAAAGATTAGCAAGATTATAGCAACTGAAGAAAGATTTAAGTCTTCTGGTTTGAATGCTATCTTCTAATATGTTTATATTAAAATCTCCGCAAATTACAATGTATTTATTTGAATTACTAATTTTACACAGGATTTCATCCATGATTTTCTCAAATAATTCATAAGATGAAGAAGGGGGTTTATATACACATAATACAGTAAGCCGCGCAATTTCCACACAGGCAATAATCCATGCAATCAATGCATCTTTGCCAACGCAGTGGCAGTTTATTGATGCCCTTCTTAAAGAAATCAGCTGGACGGGAGGCAACAAATTCTTCAAAGGCATTTTGTACTGCCTCTCGGGTATTAAATTTTTTTCCTGCCAAGAAGATATCCAAATTCTGGAAAAAGTAGTACTCTGTAGTCGCAAGGTCTGGTGAGTAGGGCGGATGACGGAGAGCTTCCAACCCCAGTTCTTGCAACTTAGAGACCGTCTGCTGTGCAGTATGAGGTCGCGCGTTGTCGTGCAGGAGCAGCGGAGAGGAGCGATTGACGAATGCTGGTTGGAGATGTGCCAGCTTCTCCATCATTGTGTTCAGTTCTTCACCGTACACATCTGCAGTACTGCTCATCCCGTTTGGTAAGAAGCTGTGATGAATCACACCGGTGCTAGACTACCAAACAGTGACCATCACTTTTCTAGGGGTAAGTTTTCGTTTAGGGCATTGTTTAGGTGCTGAACCAGGATCCAACCAACTTGCTGAGCGCTTGCGTTTATCAAACAGAATCCATTTTTCATCGCAGGTAACAATACGGTTCAAAATTCCTTCATTTGTGTGTCTGTTGAGCAGTGCAACGCACGTCTCGACGCGTACTTCGCGCTGGCGATCATTGAGTTCGTGGGGCACCCATTTGTCAAGCTTTTTTACCTTGCCAATTTGACGCAAATGGACCAATATTGTTTTGACGCTAACGTCGAAAGCTGATGCTAATTCAGCCATAGATTGTGTATCATCAGCTTCCACAGTCGCCTTTCATTCGTCATTGTCGACCAAAGTCTTCGAACGACCGCGAGGTTCATTTTTCAGGTCGAAATTCCCAGAACGGGAGCGAGCAAACCAATAACAGGTGGTGCGTTGGTTAGTAGTGTTAGCTCCGTAAACGTCGTTGATGTTGCGTGCCGCTTGTGCCGCGTTGCTGCCACGACGGTACTCATATTCCATAATTACTCGAATTTTTAACGTATCCATGATGACGAAAAAGATTGAAATGCGATGAAAATGTAACACTAATCAATAAACAAATGACTACTTTTGGAAAAAGGATTCCATGTTTTTAAAATAAAATTAATTTGAAATTAGAATTCTTAGCCAAACAAAAATTATTTTGATTTGAAATGGCCAGTACTGCAGAACGGTATTATTATATGTTATAGTCAAAATACACCGTCCAAATCGCTTCCGTGAGGCATAGTACCCAGCACGCTAGCACCATAGCCCTTCTGTATGAATAAGCTCAGCTGCTTAGCAAAGTAGGCGGCCATTATGTTATTCCTGGATAAGTTGTTAGTATTACTATTACTAAGTTTACGTTGCTTAGCAACACTTGTTTACATCTGAAATTATAATCAGTATTCTGAATATTAGTCACTGCGTTTTACTTCATTTATATTTATAATAATAATCTAAGAGGTTCTGCCCTTTAATATGAAATTTTCTGTTTCAAAATTTAACGGCCTGGAAGGTTACTTGTTATAGACATTCTTAATGAGAATACTGTGTTTTACATCGTATAGATTAATAGTAATATAAGAGTTACTCTAGGTGTATATAACGTTTTATTAATGCTTATCTCTAAAGGCATCGTTTAGAAAATTCTGAAAAAATCATGAACATTGGAAATAAGATAAATAAATAATAAATAAAAATTGTTTATTTTATCGCCACAAATGACGCTTTACAAAGTGATTTCAGGACTAGGTAATACATAGAACACATTTGTGGGAAGACTGGTGCCTGAAAAGGAAGAACCAGAATTATTGGTCACCAGGCCCCCCCAGATATGGGCATAGTGTATCAGAGCAGAGATATGGGGATTGAGGAAGAAACACTTAAAGAAAGATACAAACGAGAAGGAAATCACGAAACATAAGACCTGGTTTTTGGAGTGGAGTTTTAGTGTTGTGCACTGTTTTTAACCCCCGACGAAAAACCACGGGTGTTGTTGGCGTTATGTGTTTATGTATGTCCAGTCTCTGTCCGCAAGCAATAAGCGGTCCAGTTGGAGTACTGTTTCCAAATTTTAATGAGATGAGACAGCCCCGATATATCTGCTGTTCTCACGGACTACAACACTAGAAGCAGACCAGAAATAAGCATTAAATAGCGTGGCAAGTTTGCAGACAAAAGAATAAGCAATATTTACGCTTATGTTAGGTGGTAAATGGCGACTAAAAAACGTCTATCAATTTGCACGTTTTAAGGCGATGGGCAGGTGAATCGTGACTGCTGTTTCAAGTATTAAACTTGTAATATTTGGAACACCCAAACACTAATCTTTGGGATATCTCTGACCACCCCATTTGGGATAAAGGTCGTGACTTAATGTATGTATCTAACTAATATTATAAATGTTGGAAGTTTGTTTGTTTGTTTGTTGGGATGTTTAATTGTATGGGAGTGTTTAATGTAATTTTTTTGGATATTTCTCGTTTTATTTTTAAAAAGTTATTAATGTCATTTTACTCATTAGGTAAAGTATTTTCGATATCAGTTTAAAGTCTTTTGATATCTATAATACTTACGGAATAATCGCCTGTGCACACTTAACGATTACACCCTGTATATAGGAAGAAAATACCCTGGGTTAAGACATGGGATAGTATTTATCCCGATAAGGTGATCAGTTCCTGTGGGATACACAAATTAAACATCCGCGATAAAGCTATTGTACTATATAGACTGATGTGTTTGTACATTACAAAAAATTATTTTATCTGTACTTTTGTGATACTTGTCTTCGATCCTCAATATACCACCTCACCCCACGTAAGTATACGATACGTATATTGCTTAAGACTAGTCTGACAAGTTGGAAATTAAATTATACTTAGCAACCAATTACGCTTATCTTCAACGAGTCTGTAGATAATAGGATTGCTGGATTTTCTCGGTAACAATGTTATTGTTAGGAAAGTTGCGGAGAAGTTGCAACAGTTTGTTGCCCTCCGGTGTTTCAAGAAGAAAATAATGGAACTTAGAAGTTATACCATCTGTCAGAACTCCGTTGAAATTTGAGCTCTCCATTAATTTTTGAATTGAAAGTATTTCATAGAATATAGAATAAACATTTACTAAAACGTCAAATAAAAATAATTCAATGAAAATGATACACATAAGTTTTTTTATTAATACAAAGCAATAACACTAAAGCAAAACTAAAGAAAGAAACGAATACATTTTTGAATTGAGCTGGTTGGCTGGATAGATCTAGAGTACATGGTTGGAGCTGTGATGGATGCAGATGAAAGGTAACTAGGTATCTACCTTGCAGAAAAAAGTTTTACTTATTGATTACGGCTCGCCTATTTAAGTACTTACTTACCTAACTAGTAAACCCTTTTCTCTGTCCGCTCCTATTTTAATTCTGGTCGGAACTTTTGCAATAATACGTCAAAAGAATAATTTTATGAATTGAGCTGGTTGGCGGGATAGATATTACGTGTTTGTAGTGGATCCAGATGAAAGGTAGCTAGTTTTCTACCTTGTAGATAAAAGTTTTAGTTATTGATTGCGACTCGCCTATTTAAGTAAGCACTTACCTACCTACTTAAAACCTCCTCTGTCCGTTTCTATTTCAAATGCTGATTGTGACAAGAAATTGTCAAAAATAAATAATATAAAAACCGATAAGCGAAATCGTTTCATACGCCAACTGTAAATGGAGTTCTTTGTCTTATAAGACATGTATACAAAAAATGCTGCAAAAATTTCAAAGATTCTCAAAACATGTTGTTACTTCCTAAAACTTCCCAAAATTAATAAACCGTTGTCAAGATTGAGATGACCTTAAGTTGACGCTTGAGAAGCTGTGGCATATTAAAACTGTATCAAAAAAATTGTATTAAGACTGAGACGCGATCTGAATCTCAAGATCGATTTATTAATACGCCCTAAGAAAGGAAAAAACGATGTAAATGTTAAAAACAAGAAATATACGTTTTTGCAGTGCAGTGCAGCGTAATTGTTTGTCTGGCAACACTGTATTCAATTTAGTTAACTTATCTCCTGTCAAACAAGGTTTATTTTTTATTTTTTTTTATTTTTTTTATGCACAACGGGTTGGTACTTGACCTCAATCACACCTGATGTTAAGTGAAGATGAGGTCGAAGGTGGAAGCGTACTGACTCGGAAGCCCTAACAACATTGCTGCTTGGCGGCAGATTTAGATAAGATGGTGGTAGCTAGCCAGGCGGACTTTTAAAATGCCCTACCACCAACCAACCAACCAAACCGAGTACTTAAACATGTACCCCGCTGGGGATCGAACCCGCGACCTCCGAATCGTAAACCCAATGTTGTTTACATTGAACCACGGAGGCGGTTTCTAAATTTAGTTAGTGCGCAAACCCGAATGGCACATGCACTTGATTAAACTAATTTTAGTCAAATTTTGGTGTTAAGTTTAGTTTTAGTTGGTTTAACATCCGAATCGACACGGTTGTAGGTTTTATAACTAAATTACAGCTACAGAATGGTTGGATTTTTTTTTATTCTATTACTGATGGGTACTCTATCCTTCTACAAAAAATCCGTATTTTAACTGGACTACTGATCAATGCTACAAATAACGTAATAGAAGTGCGTTAACTGAAATAGAAGTGTAATTGAGGAAGATAATAATATGCAAACCTAACCTTTGATCTAAATGTCACAGTGCGTAGGTGGTAATCGTTCCTCCATTGTTATTCCTGATTTAACATTACATAATGTTTCAAATACATCTATATGTAAGTTACAGTTATTAATATAACAATTGTTCACATATTGATTAAACATTTAGGTTTGTTTTACAACCCACACTAGTTTGGGGTTGGCAATAATATCGGATCCATATTCGTTTTAAAATATCATTTCATATTCGTTTCAAATGGCGACCGGTTTCGGGGACTACCCACGGTTGCTCGTGAAACTCAAGGGGAAAATTATACCATCATACGGCCTGACACCATTTATGGATCTGAATGTTGGGTAATGAAAGAGACGGATGAAAGTAGAATGCATGCGGCATAGATGAGAATGCTAAGATGGATATGTGGTGTGACTAGAATGGATAAGATCAGGAATAAAGTATATCAGAGGAAGTCTGAAAGTGGCGCCAATAACAGAAAAGTTGAGGATAATAGGTTAGCATGGTTTGGGCACATTATGTGGAGGGATGAGATGCACGTAACGAGACGAGTGCTAAATATGAATGTGGAGGATATAGAGGTAGAGGAAAACCGAAGAAGGTGTGAATAGACTGCGTGAGGAATGATATGTGTGAGTGTGAGCGGTGAGTACAGAGATGACGTGAGATAAGGAGAGTGGAAGAGGATGACATATTGTGCCGGCCCCACCTAGAGTGGGATAAGATTAGGAAAGTGATGATTTGTTAAAAATATCAATGTTGAATTAAGGAACAGCCCAAGAAATGACAATCGACGGTACGGCCATCAAATAAATAATTATAAACCACAATAAACAAAGCCTTAACAGAGAAAACATAGAATGTCAAGCTCTAGTTGATTTAGATTCCGATATTTTAAAGTATTGCAAACAGTTTTGTGCTGCTCAGATAACCAACGGTCGTTAAAACGATTGTCGGTGGCCATCTTTAACCGTTTTAATGATTGTGGATAATCTGAGCAATTTGCACTACAGCTTGACATTCTTGTCTTACCTGATAAATCTTTGTTTATGAGATATAGGTATGCTTATATTATTTACTGTAGTGGTAGCACCGTCGATTTTCATTTCATAAGGCACCCCTTAATCTCTATAATATGTGTCAGGATAAAGTTCTTCAGTGATCAGGAGACCTGAGAAGCTACTCAGTGATGGGTAAACGTAATTGCATACCCTCACGTTATCCAAGGCCGTCATGTGCTACCTGTGGAATTCATCCAGGCTAGTCTAAAATCCCTTCCAGCATAAATTCCATGATGAACTTCTTAATAAAATTATTATTATTAAATTCTTTATTGCACACAAAAATAAAATACAAAGAACATTTAACATAGATGATGAAGTGTACAAAGGCGGCGGAGGCGGCGGTTTCTTCCAGACAACCTCAGTTAAAGAAGCTTTTTAATAAATTTTGGGTTATTTACCATGAAGCTGCATTTTCTCAAACACATATCTATCAAGTTGCCTTGTGAACAAGCAGTAGCTTATAAAATGTAAAATCTGATTATTTTATACCCTGTGTACCTACAAAATAAAGAATTTTAAACTATATTGACTATTGAGTAAACTTGTATTCACTATTATTATATTTTGCTTAAGTTTCTTTGTTACTTTGTTGGATTTTTTAAATTTAAATGCACCAAAATATTTAGTTACTCAATTTCATCATTTTATTATCTATGTATTATTGTAATCTACATGTAATACTGTGAAGTTTGTATAATTAACAGAATAAAATAAATATTTTTTCTGTGATGTTTGTACTGTCAATCTAATATCATTCTTTTTTACAATGGCGACATAATATTCATAACATTCACGAAGTAAATAATTTAATGTTCTACAAAGTAAATACATTTTTAATTATTCACTAGTTAACAGATAACAAAAGAGATAGAATAAATGAAGTCAGAGGGTTTATATTAATCAGGCGTGCAAAAACCTACCCTTCAGGGTTTTGTGGGTTTTGAAAATATTCACGTTACAGCTTTTCTATTTGATCATTTAATAATTTCTAATTCCAAAGCCCGTGTCTTAGGGATAGCTGTTGAAGATTGCTAGCGAAGTTAGACAACGTCATAGCTAACAATGACGTTGCTTAACGACGTACTGATCTATGGATGGGTGACCACTAGTGGCATTTTCATTATATCTGTCCCAGTGCTTCCGTGATTTAAGGTCGGCGGCCTGCAGACAGAGACGGCTTAAAACACGGACTTTCAGGGGGCCACTACACTGAAAGAAATGATGAGAGTAACTCTATAGAAAAAACTGACATCCGAACTCTTAGAGACCCGTAACAATTTAATTAGTTGTAAAAGTCATTCTTAACCAATTTAGTTCGATAAAATTGTTTAAAGGATTCCTTATCTCAAAAGATAAGAAGGGAACCATTATGGGATCATTTTACTGTCTGTCTCTTTACCTGTCCATCAAAGCCTCTCAAAAACGGCTGGAAACTATTCATATTGGATCTGTGGCCTCAAACTACTGTATAAAAGTTTCATTATGTAATGCAATAAATAGATACGGCCTTTAAAAGCATATTTTCATACCAAAAGTCCCAATCACTAAGAGATCATCAAAATATCATTTTCTTCCCGTGGGTGTAATAAGAGACTTTTCTCTGGACTTGCACATTTAACTGTCATCTGTCACGTGTGCATTTCTGTATACTTCGAAAGATGAACTGTATATGTTGTTATTATTATTATTATTAAATTCTTTATTGCACACAAAAATAAAATACAAAGAACATTTAACATAGGTGATGAAGTGTACAAAGGCGGTCTTATGTTGTTTCAAGCATTGACCTTTTAAATACCCAAACGCTCATGTTTGGGATATCTCTGACCAACCCATTTGGGATGCAGGTCGTCGTCGTATATATGTGAATTGTAATCGGACTCAATATGCAAGATACTCAAAGTTGTTATGAGACTTGGACAATTTGAGACTTTGACATTGCTACCATTTGCAAATTGGACATTCCGTGACTTAAGGAGGAAAAAGTTCAAACTTCAGACGAAATAACATAAATCACTTTGTATTTTGAAACCCTTATTACGGAATCCAACTGCATGTAGTCCGACACGCAATTAACCACTTTTTATTCTCATATTTACACTGTCTGTAACAGAAGCATTGACCGCACCACAGAACTTTAATTTCAAATACAGAGTCGTCTGTCATTGGCTATTCGGTGGACAAAAGGAAAGTTTCGGTATAATACTCGGCCATTTTGTTTATCAGCAACGCGAGTATCTCGTATGTTTTGGGACTATGCCGCCGTAGATTAGTCTCTGTCACAAAAACATGTCTACACACGTATAAATAAACCCTGCATATACCTCTCACTGTACCATTTATTATTTACTAACCAAAGCCCGCATTTTCGTTTGTAAGGAATTGTTACTTCCAGATAGCGACGCTAATATAATTAAGCTGTTCAGTAGTTTTGGACAAACAGAGCATAGAGAAAGTAAACAAGGAATAGAAACATTAATCAAATAAGCCAACTGATAACTAATCTGTGGTCGATTGGGAGATAGCAATCCCTTTATAAATACAAGTAAAATTACTATTTTGCCTAGTTACCAAACTTTTCACTTCAAATCTAATAGCATTAACCGCATCCGTGGCTCAACGTAAACAACATTGGGTTTACGATTCGGAGGTCGCGGGTTCGATCCCCAGCGGGGTACATAAAGTACTCGGTTTGGTTGGTGGTAGGGCATTTTAAATGTCCGCCTGGCTAGCTACCGCCATCTTATCTAAATCTGCGGCCAAGCACCGGTTGTCAGAGATAAGATAGCCAGTCCTCGAAATGTGTTGGGGTTTCCGGGTCTGTACACTTAACCTTCGACCTCATCTTCACTTAACATCTGGTGTGACTGAGGCCAAGTACCAATCCGTTGTGCATAAAAAATAAAAAATTATTGTGTTCCGGTTGACAGAGATAAGATAGCTTCCCCCCCAATCCCCCAAATAAAATGGGGTTTCCGGGTTAGTACGCTTCACCTTCGGCCTCATCTGCACTTATCATCAGCTGTGATTGAGGTAAAGGCAAACACGTTTTTTAGTATCCATAACCTCAAAAACTTTATGAAAAAGCGTTTATATTTTACCCGACGACGACGCAAAGAAAAGTAAAGGTTATAATTTTATCAGTTACGAGTATGTGGGTAGAGTTCTATTGTAGCGATCAAACTATTGTACCGATTTTGATAAATGAATTATCGTCGATTTCTTTATAGTGTCACGAATGTTATTATAAGCTATAACAATATTTGTTTGGAGTTTTTAGTGGTAATCTGGTTTTAGTTTTCTTATTATTATTACACAGACTATAACATAATCTTATTCCACCGTCGCTTTTCCATCGTCGGACTACTAAGGTTGAGGAGGGATTCCACCCGTACACCGGATGAGTTTTTTTACCGTAAGGAAAATAATAGGGCATATTAGGTAAGTAAAATAGAAGTTACCGCCTCCGTGGCTCAATGTAAACAACATTGGGTTTACGTTTCGGAGGTCGCGGGTTCGATCCCCAGCGGGGTACATATTTAGTACTCGGTTTGGTTGGTGGTAAGGCATATTAAATGTCCGCCTGGCTAGGTACCACCATCTTATCTAAATCTGCCGCCAAACAGCAATCTTTAATAGCATTGTTGTGTTCCGGTTGCCAGAGATAAGATAGCCAGTCCCCCAAATAAGATGGGGTTTCCGGGTCAGTACACTACCACCTTCGGCCTCATCTTCACTTAACATCAGGTGTGATTGAGGTCAAGTGCTAACCCGCTGTGGATAAAAAAAAAAAAAAAGTTATTGGCACAGGTAGAGCGTAAGATTCGTAGCGTTTCTATCTTGCGAAATTTATTTGGAATTTTCTTTATTCATTTAATTAAATCATGTTATTATGTGGAATATGATCTAAATGCGATACTCAATGTAACAATTAAAGATTTCTTCGATGATTGTTTTGAAAAAAAAAATTAAACTAACTATGCCAATACCTTCTATTTCACATACCTAATATGCCCTATTTTTTCCTTACGGTAAAAATACTCATCAAAGTCAAAGCACATTTATTGTGAATCACAGGTAGCATTTGGTCTTACAAAATCCTTAGAGCGCTATGTTCCGCCGTAACTTAATTTACTAATACAATTCTTTATATCAAATAAAATACATTGCATATATATGATTAATAGGCACGTTACAATTGGTTACAATACAATTATTATGGACTTGTCATCTAAGAATTCGTGTAAGCTGTAATAACATTTTTGGACCAACAGATCATGAAGTTTCCTCTTAAATAGTAGTAAATCAGACGCTTCTCTAATCAATTTTGGAATCTTATTATAAATTATATAGTTCATTCATTTTTTTTTTAGTTTTATTTTCTCCTCTAGGAGAAGGCAAAGGGATCTAACCCATAACAGCCATGTCTTATTTATCTTATTTCTTCAGTTTGTAAGTCAGTCTCAGTCAAAACAAGTAATTCGTCGTATACTTGGCGTATACAGAGTCTAGTCACGGTCAAGTCATTCTTCAGTAAAGTGGCAGAATGCTTTACAAAAGATTTTGGCGGCTTCTTGTGGGAACCCGAAAGCTCCGTTACGCACTTTAATTTACACTTCCGTTCACTTGTACACCATCACTGACGTTTGCTGCACAATATTTTGCCATTATTAAGCTTCAAAAGTCAGAATGCACAAATTATAAGAATTATAAAGAAAAATGCTACTTCACTCGCAGAGTTCCCGCCAAAAAGCCTATAGTTCATTCATTTATTTTATTTTCTTTCATTGTCTTGTTCTTTTTTTTGTCCGTTTATTTATGTGTGTATGTGAACCGTTGACAGAAATAAATATCTCTTTTAAGATAGAACGTTATATTTTATTTATCTTACGTGTAGGAAGCCGTAAACACTTTAATGTTTCTCCAAATAACTTGCCATTTTTTTTTAGAAACAGGATACTGCGCATCCCTACAAACGCTAGTCATTCGTATTATCTTACAGAGCGCAATATGTTGATATTTATTATTAATACAAATATTTTGTATACCAAAAAGCCTATACACCTTAATTAGATCATATATAATTAAAATAAAGGATTGTTGCGAATACAGTTACTGTTATGTTTCTGCTTGTATTCCTTAATTAGATAAATAATTAAGGAAAAAAATATAACCCCACATTTTTATAGCCGGAATCGATTCTATACGTGCTTCTAACCGAAATAATTTCAGGTTTTTTTTTATGATTGACTGGATTCGCGTTTGACCACAATCTCACCCGATGGAAAGTGACGATTAGGTCGAAGATGAAGCACGCGATCCCAGTAAATGCCTATTCACTCTGCTCTTGAAGATCCCAAGGTTGTAGGATTTAGGAAAGACTGACGCCGGAAAGGAATTCCATGCCTTGGTTGTTCGGATGATGAATGAAGAATCGAACTTCTTATTGCGAATGTTCGGTATATTAACTATATATAGGAGGAATCCCTCCCCACCAAGATTCAGGTATACAATAAATAACTTTATATTCATGCAGATTTTTAACCAATCGTGGCGTAGTCACATTTTCATTCGTTTTGAATTTGCCAAGTCAATGCATTGTCTGATGCAGTTAGTCCTTGGATGTTTCCGTGCCTCGGAAGACACGCTAAAGGCTGATCCCGGTGGTTTTTAATTGAATGTCGTTGGTGTCGACAAAGGCGGCTTAAAAACGCAAAATTCATCAATCTGCTCCGATTTTATGATCTGTATAATTTAAACTAACAATAAATATGTATAATAACCGGTTAAAAAATAAACCCGACTGCGTGGAAAGCCCGCTAAAAAGACTGCATAGGTAGTATGTGTCACTTGTAACATATATTTTCGGAATCCTCTTGATGAGCCCTTTCGTATGACTTATATCTTATATCTTATCTCATTTATGTATTAGAACATTGTTTTCCTTTTGGCAAACTTGACCGTTACGGTCGCTGTGGTTAATTTTTTTGTTATATAACATATCATTATACTACTTGGACTATCTCAGCGAATCTAACGTCGCCTTATTAATGAAACTCCAACCCGCCGTTTGGGTGCTACGAGGGACTAAATAATCCCATATTTCAGTCTTTAATACCATCACAGAAAAGACGACATGATATTTAAGTCCGGTCACTATCGTATATAGTCCAAAGATTTTTATCATTTTTAACCTACTCCAAAAAGAAGGAAAGTTCTCAATTTGACTTTTTGATGAATATTTTTTGTTTGAAAGGCTATGTCTCAAGATGAGTCTCATATAAATTTAGTGAAGATCCTGATGACGCATGCCGGAGACAGGTATGTTATATCTGCATACCTATGCTTTCAAAAAACTTTTTCCGAAATCTATTTTGTAAATACTAAATCTAAAATTATCAACTTATTTAAGAGGCTCTTGTCGGTGGAGTTTTTTCCATAACTCTTTGCTGTGCGCCTTCCTCCTGATACGACACGACGTTCAACTTCTCTTTTATCTTTTACCTTAACCATAATAGAAGGAAAAATAGAGGGGAAAAGAAAAAGAGGAAGACCGAGAATAAGCTACATGCAGCAGATAAATCTAAAGTAACGGGACTAAAATCTCATGTTGTCGTTTTTTGTGTGCTTATAATCAAAAAGGGATAGAATGGATAAAATTTAATTTTATGTATGTAGATAGAATGATAAGCATTTATTAGCATGTATGTTCACAAAACATAACAATCTTAAATATGGAAAATAATAATGTATCTTAAGAATTCAGACCACTAATCGTATGATGTACGCTGTATTCTTCATGTAGCTTTTGTTAATTGTGCAATAAAGAGTATTTGATTGATTGATTGATTGATTGATTGATTGATTGATTGATTGAATACTCCTTTGCATTATTTAAAATGCTATAATAAGAATTTCGAAATCAACGCTTTTAATCGATGTTTTCTTTGGACGGGTGATTTTAGATGTGTTTGTCACTAGCATCAAAACAAACCCAATGCTACATATTATATACAATTAATCCATAGGTTTAGTTAGTACCTTGACCGGGCTTGTCCCAGGGATGGTGTTTGAACCCTGTTTTAATTAAATCAGTCCTTTCTAAGATTCCAATTACAACAGTGAGACGGGGATGTCATTTATGATTAATTGATGAAGGATTTTGTAATATTACATTGACTTCAGGTTTCTTAAAAAAGCTAAGTATTTATCTTCGAAAGAACAAAAACAAGCAAGGATTTTCATCATATAGCAAATTAAGATCCCTGATCAAATCGGGTCAGCCGTTACACCGTTCATTGACAGGTACACACAGAGACATTAGCATCAAATTAGTCCATGCATAAAATGTACCTACATGGCGCCGAGTTTGCTACACAAACGCGCTTTGTTTTAGTGACACTAAAAGCAGCAACTCTGAAGCCCGTTTATACTCATATAATACGTTCGCTATGCAGAAATGAGTCGTTCGTGCAATTTACCATTGAGACCTGCAGTGTCACTTAGAGTATTTTATATAATACTCCATATAAATACTCTAAGTACTAATATTAAGTTTAAAGAGTAGCATTTTCTACTCTTCCCTTCGCAGTCCATTCTTGAAAATTTAATATTATGTAAAAAAAATTGTATAATTTAAGAAAAATTGTGATAAACATGATGCCAATGCAGAAATAAGATAAACTTGCAGGTCACATAAATAGTCTCCGCAAGGTCAGTAATTTATTCAAAGTGTTATAATGTACATACCAATATACCAAGGTTCCTGTTGAAATACAAAACCTTCCTTTCAATAAATTTAAAGATACTAAAAAACAGAAACTTAATAAGAAAGAATATCAGATTATTTAGATGATAATCATCCCTGGACATAACCAGCTCGTTCTCATGACAGGCTGGCTATTTGACTATAATAAAGAAATATAAAAACCTGCTTTTTAAAGAGGAACCCATCGAGTTTCTTGCTTGTTCTTCCCAGGGAAATATTGCCTTTCGAAAAACAGTTGCTTAAAAAATGTAAAATCTGATTATTTTTAGTGTACCATGTGTACCTACAAAATAAAGAATTTTTGACAATGGTGTCGATTCGGATGTACACCAACTAAACTAAACTAAACTAAAACCAGTTTAAAGTGTACTGTCTCTTTCTCCTTGGAACAGTACGATGCGACAGCACCACTCTAAAACTGGTTTTAGTTTAGTTTAGTTGGTGTACATCTGAATAGACACCTTTGACTGACTATGCACCACACATAAATAACATAAATAATATGAAGTCAGTCGCAATTAAGCAATAGTAATAAAACCTTAAGTGAAAAACTACCTAAAACACAACATCGAAAAGGTAATAGCCGATCGAGAAATACTCAAGAAAGCTTTGCCTCGGGGGCGTAACGAATGAGTTTTCCGAGTAGTTCCGGAAAATATCCGGGACACAAGACGCTGGAACACGATTGATCTCGTATGGCTGTTATAGACAAATGCCAGCGGCGAGGAATCGTTCAGAGCAGTCATATTTCATCCAGGAGCTCAAGTGGGGACCCTGATTTATGGGATGTCATGTGGACACTTCATACTTAACGACACAATTTGAAGGAAAATTGTAAGCTTTTAGTAGTATATAGTAACGAGATTGGATGAAGAAAAGGGAGTGCAGCAAGTAATTGATATCACGTTTAGCATTTTGCAAACACTGCGGCTCATGCCAAGTGGTAACCTTTTTAGAATTAAATAGCATGAGACATGACAACTTCCCTGTATTGTGTTGTAATTTTCTTGTTATTGTTGTTGCTGTTACTAGGTTCTGTCAAACATCCATAATACTCCTCAATACATAATAGTCCTTTACGTCCATAATACATATATTTTAAACCATCTCCGTGGCTCATTGTAAACAACATAGGATTTACGAATCGGAGGTCGCGGGTTCGATGCCCAGCAGGGTACATGTTTAGTACTCGGTTTAGCTGCTAGTAGGGCATTTTAAATGTCGCCTGGCTAGCTATCACCATCTTATCTAAGTCAGCCGCCAAGCAGCGATGTTAATATCACTGTTAAGATGGGGTTTCCAGGTCAGTACAGTTCCCCCTCGGCCTCATCTTCACTCAAACATCAGGTGTGATTGAAGTCAAGTGCTAACGCGTTGATGTATAAATAAAAATACAATACAAATACACTTTATTGCATAACAGAAAAGAAAATACAGTTTCAGAAAAGTGGTAATAGTATGTACAATTTTACAAAATGTAACATGCAATTATACTCATGGAAAATGATAGTATATTTATTTTCTACTCTTCCAGAACCACAAAATTTCCTTATCACGAATTTCATTACAAAGGTAAGTACCGCAAACCAGAAAAAATTTGAGCAAAGCGTGGGCTTGCTATGCTAGCAATTTCGCAGTAGGCGTAGCATATTTCTCACACATGGCTATAATTATGTATGTATAGGTCACAGGTGTAACCACGTCAAAGAGATGTCTTTTAACCCGATTATTTATACGGTAAGTCGGAAAGCAGTGTTATAATTTTGAAGTCTATATGTAATATATGTCTATGTATACTCGTATGCAAGAGGGTAAGTATCACAGTGATGACGCTAGTGGATCAATTTTCATAAATGAGGTGTCGTTGTATTCACCATGGGCATAGGTTATATAGGTTATAGGTTTTAGCGGGCTTTATATTGCGCCTATTTTGCGTGGTCGATTGCCGACACTACTCTTGCCAACCCAGTTCTTCCAAGAAGCCTAGCAGACCCCTGATGTTGCCGACGACTTCTGGAAGCGATTCCGTGTCCCGAGGTGCTGCGCCCTGTATACTGCCACACCTGGATATCCTAAGATGACGCGTGCGGCTGTTTGTACTGCCTCCATACACGCTCTGCAAAGGAGGCTGTCTGTAACACCTAGAGTAAACAAGTTTAATAGTGCTTGACCAGTTATAGCTCCGATGAGCAGTCTGATTTGGGGCCTCTTTAGCTGTAGCAGCTTTCGTGACAGCCTGGTACTGATCGTCGAGAGGATCTCTCTGGCTTCCCTGCTTTGTGTTTAATGTGGACCATGGGCATACATCGCAATAGGTAGATCGAGATTCCTTACAAGCAAAATTCAACCGTATTTCTCGTATGTTAACATCTAAATTAATTAAAATTACATTATTTTCAAATGGAGCAAGAAAGTAAAAATTTTGCATTGTACTACCTAATAAAGAACGTAAGGCTTTTTACTTTTACTTCACTCTGATCTTTACAGAATATTAAATACGGCTGAGTTTAACTTATACGAAAATTCGGTCTACCTATTCTGATCTATGATCATGAGTGTTATAGGTTATAAATAAAATAAGAATAAGCCCCTGACGAGAGTTGATTTAACAACGACTTTCAATTGGAAACAACCGGAACAAACAACAAACAACAGACTATTTAACTTGGACTCTTACTATAATGCCACTAGTGGTCACACATCCAAAGACTGACCTTTATTTAATCTCTTTTTGTTAACCTTGCGCCCCGCGAAAGATGAAAGGATTATGCCGGACTCCAACCTGCTAAAACCCCACGGTGCCGCCGCCTTGTGGCGAAGCCCAGGAATGATTCCAAAACTGCAGCTCCGCCAGTAAATGGACGTCTGTCGTCTGACCTGTCTCATTGAGACATCGTTATCTCATCCATCAACACTGACCTGGCCAGACATTGCTTAACCAAGCTAACCGAAAACGAATAGCGAAAGCGACTTCTGCCATTTACTTATATGATTATTTTATTCTTTGAATAATGCTAATACGTCATCGCTGGCATTTAGTAACGCGACAGAATTGTCGCATATGCACGTACCACAACATGCAAGCCCTGGATTCCTCGAATGCTACCACGGAATGCCACCTACATGTTCGTATAAATACTCTGTAAAGTATACTAATCACCAGTTCGCGTAATTAGTGGGCGTCGTTGACTGTACGTTGACCTTAATATTCTCGTAAATACAAAGTTACTAAGTTTTAAATTGTGTAACATTGTTGTGACATCATTACTGGTTTTAATTAAGCAACATAACGTGGTGCAGTCGCGTTTGCTATAAAACATTTGGCGAGCAACATTTGGCTCGTTCAGTCGATTGGTGACATTTTTATTTTTCTGTAGCTAGTAGTAATCAGTTATTGGAAATTCACGAATTTAAATTCATGAATTTAATATGTATACAGGATACATATTAAATTCCTTAGTTCTTCACAAAAAACATGACATGTTTTGTATTCATAATAAGCTGCCATTTTTCATCAATGTTGCATCGCCGCCTTCGTACGACGGACAATTTACGACTTTACGTTCCACCGAACACCTCAAAATTCTATAGCCAATCATTTACACTTCAAGCCATTCGTCTTTGGAACTCCCTACCCGAGTCCATCAGACGAGCTCAAAAATTTTGAATGCTTTCAAAGTCGCCGTCAAAGAGCATTTCCTGGTGCTTTAATCTGTGCTCCTTTCTTATCTTTTCTCTATACCTTAGCACAATCCTGTTGTCGCTTATTATTATTATTTTATATTATCAATAAATATTTATTTAGTACACCTATATATTTACGTTTGTATTTTGTTGCTATTTTATAGATGTTATGTTTAAGTAGGTATATTTGTCTATTGATCTATGTATATATGTGTATGTAAATATATGAAATCTTTTCACGTAGTTTGTATCTGCATCCCTATTTAATACCGCACAACCAACCTATTTCAAATGTACTGTCCTTATACGCAAAGATTGCCTGGAAGAGATCGCTTTTAGTGATAAGGTCGCCAAATTGTACATTCCATTCTTACCACTTTTCTGGAACTGTATTTTCTTTTCTGTTGTGCAATAAAGTGTGTTTGTATTGTATTGCTATTGCAACGCAATAAATCTATTGGACTCCATCTACTCTTACTCCATTCAATCATAGATTAAATTTCCCAGCTCCTAGCGAGGTTTCCAGTGAATTCCATTACTTTGCGAACCGACATTCCTGCCGCAGGTATATAAGTACCTACAGCCGAAGTAATCCATACCAATCAGATGAGGGAATCGCGTATCCTATGAAAGTTATTACTTTCCTATGCATCGAACATTAAAGCTGACTGGATTCAAACTCATGTAGCGTGAAATGTATACGCGTTTCGGAAAAGTCGACATGATTTTTACACGACTACGGCAAAGCCAAAGAAGGACCTAATTATGATTTTAACAGGCTATGTATGTATGTTCATATGTCCTTCAGAACTATGTAACTATTCATCTTATTTTGATAAGGTTTTTCGTCGGGGGATAAAAACAGTGCACAACACTACAAATCCACTCCAAAAACCAGGTCTTATGTTTCGTCAATTCCTTCTCCTTTATATCTTTCCTTAAGTGTTTCTTCCTCAATCATCATATCTCTGCTCTAATACACTATGTCCATAGCTGAGGGGCCTGGTGACCTGTAATTCTGGTTCTTCCTTTTCAGGCACCAGTCTTCCCACAAATGAGTTCTATGTATTACCTAGTCCTAAAATCTACCACTATCTACCACCATTTTATCTAAATCTGCCGCCAAGACTCAATGTTAATAGCATTGTTGTGTTCCGGTTGTCAGAGAAAGATAGCCAGTCCCTCAAATGTGTTGGGGTTTCCGGGTCAGTATACGCTTCCAACTTCGACCTCATCTTCACTTGTTCGTTAGGGCAGCGATGAGCTAGCTGACTTGCTGGTGCAGGAATGAAGACACTTAATTAAGTTTTGGACCTTTTATTGATAACACGTTTTAGTGTTAATATGTATAATGACAGAGAGGAGGCCATACTCGGATATGTTTCCAACAATAATAATAGACTTATAAGTGATATAGTTGTAACAGCGGGTGTGATTGAGGTCAAGTACCAACCCGTTTCCATAAAAAAAACACAAGGAAACAAACGGGTATGAAATTACGGAACATAAGACGTGGTTTTTTGGAGTGGAGTTGTAGCGTTATGCACTGTTTTTGGAGTGGAGTTGTAGCATTATACACTGTTTTTGGAGTGGAGTTGTAGCGTTATGCACTGTTTTTGGAGTGGAGTTGTAGCGTTATGCACTGTTTTTGGTGTGGAGTTGTAGCATTATGCACTGTTTTTGGAGTGGAGTTGTAGCATTATACACTGTTTTTGGAGTGGAGTTGTAGCGTTATGCACTGTTTTTGGAGTGGAGTTGTAGCGTTATGCACTGTTTTTGGAGTGGAGTTGTAGCATTATGCACTGTTTTTGGAGTGGAGTTGTAGCGTTATGCACTGTTTTTGGAGTGGAGTTGTAGCGTTATGCACTGTTTTTGGAGTGGAGTTGTAGCATTATGCACTGTTTTTGGAGTGGAGTTGAAGCGTTATGCACTGTTTTTAATTAAACCCTATAACAAAATCGAGGGACGTTATGCGTTTGTCGGCGTTATATGTGTATGTATGTCCAGTCTCTGTCCGGAAGCATCTCAGCAATAAGCGGTGCAGTTAGAATGCTGTTTTTTTTCTATACTTCACTTCCAAATTTTCATTATTCGGCATTAAAAGGTTAATGCTTGAAACATCCACGTTTCACCTTTAGAAATTATAACTATAGCAGTTGTCAGTTTAAATAAATAAATAACAAATATTTTAATCACTGAAATATTGTGACCCTTTTGGTGTTGCGGGTGGGTGTCCATGGGCGGCGATGATTGCTTTCCATCAGGTGACCCGCATGCTCGTTTGCCGCCCTCTCATATAAAAAAAAAAAATATTTATGTCAATACTTGGAAAATATTTAGCGAAGATGACAAATCTTTCACTAAATCAAAAAGCTATCTATATTGACAGAAATGTTTACCTGATAGGATGCTACGAGACGAACTGGAATTACCTATTCGGGTCAAACGTGCCATGATCCGAGATGCCTACCTACCTTCATGCCTGTATACCATGTTGTTAAAACAACATACCTGTTCTACAAGACTAGGGGAGGATCAAATAGGGTTTGGCCACCTCGAACATGCCTGAGGGAATATAATTCCCATACCTGCTCGTATGTAACCGTTATATATACTTTTTTTTACCCACAACGTAAAATATCGAGTGTTGTGAGTCCAGTCTTTATCAGGACGTTTCTTAGCAATCGTCATCATCAACAATCATACACGTCTCCACTGTTGGACACAGTTTCCTCTCTGTGAGAGAGGGTATGGGCCATAATGTGTCTATAGTACACATCTGAATATTACAAAGTTTTAACATAATGCATTGAAGGCCCATGATATTTGGACTCCTAAGCGCTTGTGTTTGGGATGTTTGTGACCTCCAATTTGGGATGGTTCTCGTAATACTACTATGTATGTAAGCTGGGTTTCTCTTCCATTTGAATGATCAACTTTTATTTAGGGTAAATGGGTGGTACACTTTTTTCTCGCTAAGTTATTTTTTTTCTTGTTTTTGAATTGAATGATTTTTATGTAATCTATCTGATGCATGTGGTGTTTACATATAATTATTTGTACATTTAGCTAATAACCAATATACATAGGCTTCATTACTCTAAGCGATGTAACAACCTTTTGTAAACCTATTTAATAAAATAAATAAATTAATAAATAATGGTAGTGCAGATTGATGGATTTTTGTCAGACTATTGGTTACAAGGTAAGTAAAAGTCTACTACACAATGTATTTACACAATTCCTTCAATCAATAAATATTCAATTAAAATTTCGATACAACGGAACCGATTAATTAACTGCCTTCGAGGCTCAATGTAAACAACATTGGGTTTACGATTCGGAGGTCGCGGGTTCGATCCCCAGCGGGGGGTACATGTTTAAGTACTCTTTTTGATTGGTGGTTGGGCATTTTACATGCCCGCCTGGCTAGCTACCACCATCTTATCTAAATCTGCCGCCAAGCAGTAATGTTAGTAGCATTGTTGTGTTCCGGTTGTCAGAGGCAAGATAGCTAGTGCCCCAAATGTGTTGGGGTTACCGGGTAAGTGCGCTTCCACCTTCGCCCTCATCTTCACTTAACGTCAGGTGTGATTAAGGTCAAGTACGAACCCGTCGTGCCTAAAAAAAAAGATTTACATCAAATATGACTGGGATTGCATACCAATCACTCTATCACAAACACGCTGAAGCACTACACACCGAGAGGACTCTAATAGTACATGTTAAGCATGTCTAGTTTAAGAAATCTGAACTACTGTTTATCACTTAACTTTTGCCAATGTCACATTGAGTTGCACAAAATTTAGATAGAGGCGCTCCATATTGAATTACAGCTTATGTAAAATTATATTCTACCATGTGGCAAGCGAATAAATGAATATGAACGTGAATTAACCTAGTTCGGCAGCAGATGGTTTCGGAGGTGGAGGGGTACAAAAGTAGCTCGAAATGGTTCTTGTAATAGTTTATTCCTCAATATAAATCCATTCCAATTTAATTGTGAACCTTTGTCTTAATTAGGAATATTTGTATAAACACGTCATACGTTTGGAAATATAATTTAGCTTCCTTCGCTTCGCCTGCGTGGAATAACTTTATCGCGGAAATTTGTTTATCCCGCGGGAACTACTCACTATATCGGGATAAAAACTATCCTATGTTTCAATCCAGGGTTTGTTCTACTTATATACTTAATTTCATCCAAATCCGTTCATCCGTTTCGTCGTGATTGAGCAACAAACAAACAAACATCCAAAGATTCGCATTTATAATATTAGTTAGATTATATTCAACCATCTAGCAAACTGGTGTTTTCGAAAATAAAATACCATTTTGAAATAGATTCAGCCGCTTTAATGCTACAATGCGTCGACTTCGAACTTGCGTGGGGTTAAAAAAACAGTACCTAAGAACCTATTTATAACCTTAGTAATTTCTTAAACAATAACACAAATTAAAATTGTCGTGTGACGTAAGCCAACAGTCGTTATTTGCCGCCAAACCCAAAATTACTTTTTAATTATATATTAACTAGCAGCTGCCCGCGACTTCGTCCGCGTAGACTACATGAATCAACACTTTATTACTTTCCCACGGGAATACATTCAGCAGAAAAATTACCATGTAGAGTTTATCTCAAACAGGAAAAGACCCTGGGCAGATAACAGGTATGTGGAACCATGTTGGTGTTTTGACAGGTAAATGAATTAAGACAGGGATCCATTAAAAGACCTTTCTGAAAAATTCTGGTTTATATTTATTAAAGTACTTCCTTATAAACAACATTCTTTTCCATGTTTGAAGGTGGTAGCAATAGAACCAAACTTTGAGGTGAACTTACACGGGAGCATGCCACATAGAAATGACCGTGAGAGAAACAGTCCTGTCGTAGGTCTACTCCGGCGAATTTGAGAGTTTGCCCCTGCGACTTATTTATTGTCATGGCAAAACAGACCTTTAGTGGAAACTGAAGCCTTTTGAATTCAAAGGGAAGATCATTTGGTATTAATGGAATACGCGGTACAAACACTATTTCTCCCTGAGCAGGTCCTGTTAAAATAGTGGCCTCTACTACGTTCCGGTGCAAAGCCTTGACTTGCAACCTAGTACCGTTACAAAGTTTGGGTGGCTTTAAATTTCTCAATAACATAACAGGTGCACCCACACGTAGTAAAAGTCTGTGATATGGCATACCCGGTGGGTTCAAAGTGTTCAAAAATTCTACGGGATAATTAACGGCATCGTCGGTGTTTACCACGGTATCTATTGAGCTATGAATAATCTGTTGTCCCTCAAAAGAGTTCAATAATATGTCATTGATGAGCGCTGCTTGGTCGTTCTTTGGGGTCAGTATAGCTCTTTCGCATAACCACTCTATTGATTTTTCCTTAATGAGAGCAATGTCTGGATAAATTTTTGATATCAGGTTTTCAACTGTTGTTACTGTAGTACACAGACCGGCAGGGACAGATATCATGCCATCTTTTTCGGGGTAATCACCGTTACCCAGTTTTAGCAAAAGGTCTGAAAATTGGCCGGCGGAAACATTACCTCCAAGGTGGACTGTCATATTTTTTGTTAATTTTAATATTTTGACCGAGGACCACAATGATGATCTTTTAAGACACGCTTTTGTCTCATCGGCACGTGTTCCCCTTGGAACTACTGGTAGAGTTTGACGAAAGTCTCCCGCCAGCAATACAGTCAAACCACCCATCAATCTTTTATTGCTCCGTATGTCTTGCAGCGTCCTATTCAAAGCTTCTATACCTTTTTTATGGGCCATAGTACTTCCATCCCAGACAATAATTTTAGTTTTTCTTAATACTTCTGCAAATTTGCTCTGTTTTGAAATATTACATAATGGAGTTTCTACATTTGTTAAGTTAAGTGGCAACTTTAGGGCAGAGTGCGCGGTGCGACCGCCTTGCAAAAGTGTTGCGGCAATTCCTGAAGAAGCCACAGCTAATGCAATATCACGTGTGACCCTTATTTTTCCCAAAATCAAATTTAATAGGTACGTTTTGCCGGTTCCTCCTGGAGCATCTAAAAAGAAAATTCGGCCCTCACTTGCATTTACTACTCCCTCCCGCTTCCCGCCGCGCACGCAGCGTCACTGCTGCACCGGCCGCGGGCGGCGCTCGCCTAGGTTCCGATTGACGACGATCGATATGATATCGTATATATTCCAAAAAACCTAAATAACGACACCAATGTCGATTTTGTTTAGCTCGCCTAGGTTCCGATTGACGACGATCGATATGATATCGTATGTATTCCAAAAAACCTAAATAACGACACCAATGTCGATTTTGTTTAACATTTACCCTATCTCATCCCCTTTGACTTCGACTTGGACTACGACTTCGACTTCGACCTCGACCTCGACCTCGACCTCGACCTCGACATCGGCCTCGACCTCGACCTCGACCTCGACCTCGACTTCGACTTCGACTTCGACTTTTACTTCGACTTCGACTTCGACCTCGAGTTCGACTTCGACTTCGACTTCGAGTACGACTTCGCCTTTTGCTTCGAGTCGAAAATACTCGAAATGTCCAAGATATACTGTTTTTTCATACAAACTTCGCACCCCTGTTTCACCCCTTTGACTATGACTATGACTTTGACTAAAACTTTGACTTTGACTTTGACTTTGACTATGACTTCGACTATGACATTGACTACGACTTTGACTTTGACTTTGACTTTGACTTTGACTTTGACTTTGACTTTGACTTTGACTTTGACTTTGACTTTGACTTTGACTTTGACTTTGACTTTGACTTTGACTTTGACTTTGACTTTGACTTTGACTTTGACTTTGACTTTGACTTTGACTTTGACTTTGACTTTGACTTTGACTTTGACTTTGACTTTGACTTTGACTTTGACTTTGACTTTGACTTTGACTTTGACTTTGACTTTGACTTTGACTTTGACTTTGACTTTGACTTTGACTTTGACTTTGACTTTGACTATGACTTTGACTAAGACTTTGACTAAGACTTTGACTATGACTTTGACTATGACTTTGACATTGACTATGACTTTGACTATGACTTCGACTATGACTTCGACTATGACTTTGACTATGACTTTGCCTATGACTTTAACTATGACTTTAACTATGATTTTGACTATGACTTTGACTATGAATTTTACTTTTCGACTTTGAGTCTTCGACTTTGAGCCTTCGACTTTGAGCCTTCGACTTTGAGCCTTCGACTTTGAGCTTTCGACTTTGAGTCTTCGACTTTGAGTCTTCGACTTTGAGTCTTCGACTTTGAGTCTTCGACTTTTAGCCTTCGACTTTGAGCCTTCGACTTTCAGCCTTCGACTTTGAGCCTTCGAATTTGAGCCTTCGTCTTTGAGCCTTTGACTTTGAGCCTTCGACTTTGAGTCTTCGACTTTGAGCCTTCGACTTTGAGCCTTCGACTTTGAGCCTTCGACTTTGAGCCTTCGAATTTGAGCCTTCGACTTTGAGCCTTCGACTTTGAATTTCGAATTTGAATCTTCGACATTGACTCTTCGACTTTGTATTGGATAAGTCAGTGTTCCTAAGAAAAACCACTTAGCACTTGTATAATAATTTATTTCGAGACTCGTTACACACGTGTTCACTTCCAAAGTTCAACTCAGAATGCCCCCACCAGCCCAGTGTTCAGTCTTTTATAAGGTGTCCACCTTTACGTCACTGCCGGTGTCATAATATAATGTACGCAAAATAGCAACTATTATAAATTTATGTGAATATTATTTAAAATCTACAATTAACCTAACACTCGACCATCCTGCTAACGTGAATGTCCCCATACACGTATCTTGTGATAACCTAACACTAGGCTGATTGGGGCGTTTTCACTATTACTCTAAATTTTATACAATTTTATTTATTTAAAATAGAGCAGACATATCAATTATAGTGTGAGCAAATCTGTTCTCACAACAACTTTGTGAGCCAACCTGTTCTCACTCTACTAATTTGCCTCGGATCAAAGATGTCTGAACTGTGAGCCAACCTGTTCTCACACTGGGCTAAATTGGTCCCAAATACATTCATTTTGTGAGCCAAGTTGTTCTCACGTTGTATATGGTACTATTACAAATTAAATCCGCCGATAATAAATACTGAGATTTATTTTGTGTAATTAATAATAAAATAGGTGTAACCTTTGTATACTCAATATACATCTCAGAAAAATTATAATAAGAACTCACCACGATGTTACCTTCTAATATAGTTCTTTGTTTAATAATATATTATGAATATATAAAACTCATGCAAGTTACATAATACTTCTGAACATTGTAACTACTATCATTGTATACAACATTATAAATAATATTACATCTACTTATAATTATACTATAACTATAATAAAATTAATAAAATCATCTAATATACATATTTTCTCATTATTGACTGTCATCATCATCGGTATCAACGTCATTATTTAGCTCCAGGGCGGCAACATGAACCCATGGCTTCATCCGATCAGCAGCCACTGTGGAACTGAGTCTACTTTTTATGTTGCTAAACCCCGGTACAGACGATACCTTGTATCGATCGTTTCCTAATACTCTTGCCACTCTATATGGCCCCACATATGGAGGAAGTAGCTTTTTACTTTTTCCATCATTGTGAAATGAGGTCTTGGTTATTTTAACCAGATCTCCTTCATTATAAATACGTGCAGGTCTTCTGCCTTCATCATAATAGGCCTTTTGTTTTATTTGTTCCCTATCAATTTTGTCCTTGACTTCCTTCCTAATCGTATTTAAATCGTCAAGCTTACGAGTTTCCTGTGAAATTTCCTCGAGAGAAGGGTTTATGTCCCCATTCATAAATGTCCCAAACAGAACTTCTGATGGCATTCTACCTGTAGTTTTGTGCACAGTGTTATTCATGCCCCATTGAATACTGCCAACTTGATTATCCCATTCCTTTTCATTTTTATTGAGATTTTGGGCGGTAAGGGAACTGAGAATGGTGCGATTGAAGCGCTCTACCTGACCATTCGACTTTGGACTAGCTACAGCGTTTAAAACATGCTTTATTCCTTTATCTAGACAATATTTTCTGAACGAATGGGAAGTGTAACAACTACCACGGTCGGTAATCAAACGCACTGGTGTTCTAAAGGTGTAAAATATGTCATTTAACACCTTTATTACGTTTAATGTTTTTGTGTTTCTTACCGGCTTAATGAACACAAACTTTGTGAACCCATCCACTACTACCAGTAAATAGGAATTTCCTCTATTAGATTTAACGAAGGGTCCAAGATGGTCGGCATGCAAAGTATGGAAGGGCAGTTCTACTTTAGGAATGGGATGCAAAAATCCCTCGTGATCTGATTTATTTTGCTTGGCATATGCACATTCAATGCAAGCAGTCACATATTTTTTTACAAAACGTGACATTTTTGGGAACCAATAATGCTTCTTAATTCTATCTAAAGTTTTCTCAACTCCAAAATGCCCGATATCATCGTGATTCCTCTTGCATACCTGCCATCTTGCACCCTTTGGTACTACCCAACGTAGGTCATCTTTATTACCGTCAACGTATTTAAACAATTTGTTATCCTTCAGTATATAATTCTCCTTAATGTGTTGGAGACTTTTTGGGTCTAAATCATTAACAAGAATGTCGCGAGTTCTGGATAACTCTGAATCACCAAGCTGCAGCGTCAGCAACCAGTCCTCATCATTTATAACCATTACAGTAGGTAAAGATTCGAGCTGCGAATCGATCTCTGAAACTGGATTGCGCGACAAGGCGTCGACGTGAAGCATTTTTGCTCCCGCCTGGTATTCAACAGAACAGTTAAATTCTTGCAACATTAACCACCAACGTGCAATACGAGGTATGAGGTCTCGTTTGGAAAAAGTGGACCGTAAGGCGCTGCAGTCGGTTAAAATTTTGAATTCCTTACCTAACAAATAAACTCTGAACTTTTTCAGGGAACAAACTACAGCCAACGTTTCCAGTTCATATGAATGGAAATTTTTTTCTTCGGGTGACGTTTGTCGGCTGTAGTAAGCAATAGGCCTCAATTCTGTGCTACCCTGTGATCTCTGTAACAAAATTCCGCCTATACCGTTCTTACTGGCATCAGTGTGAAGTTCCAAATCTGCCGTGTGATCATAAATAGCTAAGATAGGCCTACTGACTAATTTATCCTTAAGTGATTGGAACGCACCTTCCTGAGTATTTGTCCATTCCCATGTCGCATCCTTTTTCAAGAGCTTCGTTAGTGGAAAAGCAATTTGAGCAAAACCTTGAATGAATTTTCGAAAAAATCCTACTAACCCAAGAAACTGTCTTACCCTGTGTACATCGACAGGTCGTGGAAACTGTTGTACACAATGTATTTTCTTTTTCCCTGGCTTGACTCCCTCGGCACTAATCTCATACCCTAAATAATCAACTTTATCTTGGAGAAAGTTGCATTTGGATAAATTAAGGGTCAAATTGGACCTTTCCATTAACTGCAAAACTTCCTCTAATCTGTCTAAACATTCAGAGGTGTCTTTACCAAATATTAGAACGTCATCGATGTAAACCATTGCCTTTGTGAATCGTGCTATGCCTAGAATGCGATTCATCATTCTTTGGAAAACAGCTGGCGCGTTGGCCAACCCAAATGGCATCCTGTTAAATTCAAACTGGCCATCGGGAGTGACGAACGAAGTCAGCTGTTTACTGCCTTCTGCAATAGGTACTTGATAATATCCAGAGGCGAGATCTAGAGTTATAAAACAAGCGTGTCCTGATAAGCGAGAAATTTCATCATCGATAACAGGCATTGGATATCTTTCTTTAATTGTGACAGAGTTCAATTTCCTGTAGTCAATGCACATCCGCAAACTACCGTTTAAAATTATAGGACTAGCGTACTCGGATGTAGACTCCCGAATTATACCCGCCGTTAACATATCCTCTACCATCTTACGTACCTGATCTCTTTCGTGGTGAGACAGTCTATAAGGTCTGCAAACTACAGGACGCTGATCATTAAGTTCTAGTCGCATTTCGGTTACATTGGTGCATCCCAACTCTTCTAAACTGGAGGCAAAACAGTGCTTATACTTATTTAATACTCGAATAAGCCTATGTTTGTAATCCTCAGAGACTGCCTCACCTATGCGTAGTGAAGACTCAGCTATATCCCCAACATCTGTATGCTTTATTATAGTTGGAGACTGCGCTGTGATCCTATTTACCAAACCTACCCGTTCAGCTCGGCACAAAATGAAATTTTCCACTATCAAACATGGGATGCAACACAGAGTTGTGGTAACGTACACTAACCCATTTTTCACACGATATAACCCTCCGCATAAAATAAACTGTTGGCCCGGTTTACCTATTAAACTTTCTCTGATGACGACGGTCCCACTAAAATTTTCTTCCGTGGAAGCTTTAATAGAAGCAGATCCATATAACTCAATATCATTAGCTACTGAAATCTTAATAAAATGAACACAACTTGGATCGGAATGCGGCATCTCATTCCCCACATCGAGAAAGCGTAGTTGACTAAGATCCTTATAAACAATAATGTGAGGCAATTCTGTAAATGATTGACCAACAAGAATAGCCTTGTCTAGCAGGCTGTCTGTAACTACCTTACATAACACTTTAGCTTTAACCCCATCTATATCAAAATCTAGTGATGAGTTACCCAAGGATCTCACGAGACCATTTCCAAAACCCTTCATTGTGGACTCAACATGATCATGAGATATTCCTAATGACGACGCAAAAGATTCCTTTATAAGCGTAACTTCGCTACCGAAGTCAATAAATACATCCGTTGACACGCCATTCACAATTGCTTGCTTAATAAACTTCGAATTTTGACCAGCACTGGATATACACATTGTCTTACGTATTTCATTAACTTTACTGACCTTGTTATCTGGATTATTGAAACAATTTTCAGACTTATGACCTACTTTACCACAATGAGTGCATTTAACTAAAGGCTTAGGACACTGTGAGAAATGATGACCTTTTTCTTTACAATTAAAACAGAAAGTACCCTGACTATGTTGTCTATGGTTAAATTTGGAAGATTGGTTGTTAACATTAGAGTTATCCGGCCAATTTTTATTTTTGATGTGGCCACGATCATAAATGTTACTGGAGTCCCTATTGCTAATCAAAAATTGCAGTAATTGATCAGGGTTTGCGCAACATAATGCTAAAGCGCCGGATTTCATTGTTTTGTCGCTGATACCATGAATTATGCAGTCAACTGCCCGTTTACCAGTAATATCACATTGGTTTAAAAGAGACAATTTTTCATAATAATATACCTCTATCGGCTCATTGTATTTACTTTTTCTTCGAAGCATTTCTTCCAAGATTTGGCCATAATTTTGTTCACAAGGGAAAGCGCTAGTTAATTTATCTTGCCACTCTTTCCAGGAAAATAAAATGGTATCTAAACTTTCATACCAAATCTTGGCCAAACCTTGCAATTTTTGCATTGCGAAATGTATCGTAGTTCTATCATCCCAGCCGTATACGGATGCGCATTCGTTGACCTTTTTCAGCCAAATATTAATACGTTGATTTTTAGCAGAGGGATCAAAATTAGGTAGTATATTGCGGTGATCAATACCTTTACTGTTCGAACTCACACCCACAGACGGCTGAGATAATAAATTATTCTTAATTGAGTCAACAATATGTACTACATCCTGAGTAGTAAAGTTTGGGCTGCGAGACCGAAGACGTTGAGCGTTAGTTGCCTTTTCTTGTCCCTGGACACCGTGACAGTCTTTTAACTTATCGTTAGCTCCATAATAATGCTTACTATAGCGACTGCCGGAACGTGAGTTTTGCCCTTGCTCCCTTAAACGTGCTGGCGTTCTCTTGTCACGGTCTTTCTGCAACTCATGTTCTAGCAATCTTAGTCGAGTACGTACGTTTTCTAGCTCTTCTTCACGCTCATGGAAACTATTGCGTTGACTACGTATTGAGCGACTACGAGAGCGACTACGGCTACGCCTTTCCGGGATGCTGCGTCGGTCTCCAGTTCGAGATCCATCATCGTTAGGTTTTCTGGAAAAACTGCGAACAGGTGTTTCCAAGCGTCGCCGCTTGTGCCCTGATTCTCGGCTATCAGGTCTGTCCATGATCTGAAACTCGAACACAAAAGACATGAATCTAGGGTAAGGGCTTTTAAGCAAAATATGAAAACAGTCCGCAATTCATAACACTATCGGGGAGTAGCCCCGATCAAGTGTAGGAACCACCAACTAGTTCTCCTGTATTACTGATAATTGAATACACCACCAAAGAGTAGCCTTGATTGGACGTATTCAACTATTACTATTATATTATCAAACATTAATAAAAACACATGAAAACTGTTCGCAATCCATAACACTATCGGAGAGTTGCCCCGATCGAGTGCACGGACCGCCAATCAGCTCTCGTACTATTGCTAATTGAATACATCACCAAAGAGTAGCCTTGATCGGATGTATTCAATTATTAGTATTGAATTATCAAACATTAATAATAACATATGAAAAACTGTTCGCAATCCATAACACTATCGGAGAGTTGCCCCGATCGAGTGCACGGACCGCCAATCAGCTCTCGTACTATTGATAATTGAATACATCACCAAAGAGTAGCCTTGATCGGATGTATTCAATTATTAGTATTGAATTATCAAACATTAATAATAACATATGAAAAACTGTTCGCAATCCATAACACTATCGGAGAGTTGCCCCGATCGAGTGCACGGACCGCCAATCAGCTCTCGTACTATTGCTAATTGAATACATCACCAAAGAGTAGCCTTGATCGGATGTATTCAATTAATGCTATCTACAAATCTTCCCTCGCATTATCAGGGAGTGGCCCTGACCACGCGAACCAGGAAGACAGTAGTAACTTAACATTGGTAGTTGTTATTCCAAATAGAGGGTAGATAATTGTAATGCAAACATTGTAATTTCTAGCACTATCAAGGAATCCTGATCAAATTCTAACACTAGCTCATAATTAAATCACTTCCCATAGCATATGACAGAAATCGATCCGCACGCATACCATCAGAGAGTTGCCCTGACCAAATGTACACGTCCCGCTCGAACACTGACACCCGCTTATGCAAAGTCACATACAAGTATTTTATTCCCACGGTAATAATAGAATATACCCAATCATAGCAATATCAGAGAGTGGCCCTGATCAAATGCCAACACTGGACCATTTTACCGACAGGAATAAACACCGATAAATAATTATGATTTTTATTATATTGTTAATGTCATTAGAAATAATGCATGTAGATAAATTATGAATATGTACTTACGAATGTGTGGCGTTGTAATCCCACTTCTGACTTATTGGATAAGTCAGTGTTCCTAAGAAAAACCACTTAGCACTTGTATAATAATTTATTTCGAGACTCGTTACACACGTGTTCACTTCCAAAGTTCAACTCAGAATGCCCCCACCAGCCCAGTGTTCAGTCTTTTATAAGGTGTCCACCTTTACGTCACTGCCGGTGTCATAATATAATGTACGCAAAATAGCAACTATTATAAATTTATGTGAATATTATTTAAAATCTACAATTAACCTAACATTTGACTCTTCGACTTCGACACCAATTTGAATTTGTGATTTCAACCCCTACCACTATCGCAACTCGTAAGGGGTTAGCTTCAAAATAAATGTCATTTTCGCAATCAACGTCCCAAAAAACCTAAATAACGACACCAATATAGACTTTTTTGGTATCATCCCCCACCCCTATCTCACCCCTAGAGGGTTGGCTTAAAATAAATGTCATTTTCATAATCAACATCCCAAAAAACCTAAATAACGACACCAATATCGATTTTATGGTTTCAACCCTCATTTCACATCCCAAGGGGCTGTTTTTCGAAAAATCTCAACTCACCCTTATCTCATTCTCTAACCCCAAGGGGTTAGCTTCAGAATAAATGTCATTTTCGCAATCAACGTCCCAAAAAACCTAAATAACGACACCAGCGTAGACTTTTTTGGTATCATCCCCCACCCCTATCTCATCCCCAGAGGGTTGGCTTAAAATAAATGTCATTTTCATAATCAACATCCCAAAAAACCTAAATAACGACACCAATATCGATTTTATAGTTTCAACCCCCATTTCACACCCCAGGGGGCTGTTTTTCGAAAAATCTCAACCCACCCATATCTCATTCTCTAACCCCAAGGGGTTCAAAACAAATGGCATTTTCGTAATCAACGTCCCAGAAAACCTAAATAATGACACCAATATTGACTTTTTTGGTATCAACCCCAACCCCTATCTCAACCCTAGAGGGTTAACTTAAAATAAATGTCATATTCATAATCAACATCCCATAAAATCTAAATAACGACACCATTATCGATTATATGGTTTTAACCCCCATTTCACACCCCAGGGTGTTGTCCAATATAGACTTTTTTGGTAGCAACCTCCACCCCTATCTCAACCCTAGAGGGTTAACTTAAAATAAATGTCATTTTCATAATCAACATCCCATAAAACCTAAATAACGACACCAATATCGATTTTATGGTTTTAACCCCCGTTTCACAACCCAGGGGGTTGTTTTTCGAAAAATCTCAAAACACGTATTAGCTTATTTGTTCCTCGGAGTACTCTTGCGAAGTTTCGAGTCGAAAATAGTCGAAATGTCCAAGTTATACTGTTTCTTCATACAAACTTCCCACCCCTGTTTCACCCCCTTAAAGGGTGAATTTGGAAACTCTAGACCCAGCGGTTTGGCCTGTGCGTTGATATGTCAGTCAGTCAGTCAGTTTCTTCCTTTATATATTTAGATAAACTACTTGGAGATTATGCAGCAGCCAAGGATGTTTGAATACATTTCTTAAACGATAACATGTGTTGCAACTCGCTTAATAACCACCCGCCAGAACCACAGCCATAGACTAGACGTAGACTTAAATGTCATCGACCACAAATTCCATAGAGCCTAATGTTTGATATGTTTCTTCTTCTTAGCGAGTCGATGGTAAAAACGTCCAATTCTTGAGGACCAGAATGAACCTTTGATATATTTGTACCTAATTAAAGTTGTCATCGAGCTGAAGTACAATGGATGATATTTACATATCATAACTGTTGAGGGCTTAACCTACTAGGACTATGAATGAAAGCGGACTGTAATAAATCAAGTGAATGCCGTTCAAGGAGGTTGCGGTGTTGGGCGTGCGGCGAGAGAAATGAAACAGTCTCTTCGGTTGCAACTCGTATAATGTTCCCCAATAAATCATAATAAAAGCTTATATACTAGTTCATACAAATGTGGTGGCCAGGTGTGTACGTATCACACTACACCTCCTCCGTTAAATAAAAAAAAATAACTAAAATATTATTTTTTTTTTGCTCAGATTAACCATAAAAACATAAAATTTTGAGTCTAATATAGTATAATTATAAAATGTATTTCCAAACATTGTTATTATTTATTTTCATTTTGCAATAGCCATAAAAATAAATTTTGAAGTACTACATACAAATTTAAACTTTACCCTTCAAACGATAGTTAGAAAAAAAAAATCAATCTAATATAATAATACATGTAAACTTAAATTTTCAAAAGTTATTTACTTATATTCGATCACACAATACTACTAAAACCTATTTTTTTATAGATCATGTCATTACATACATTTACAATTATATTTAGTATTATTTGTTTTTTTTTTTTATTTTTATAAAACCTTCGTTCCTAACACAATATCCAGCATGTTTGTAAAATACAATTTAATGTCACAGAAAAGCAACTGTACTGATTATATATAAAAAAAAATCGTAACAATAAGTGATTCATACATTTTGCATGACTGAACAATCAATAATAGCTTCACCAAAAATGTAAAACAATCAACATAAATGAATGCGACTTATATAAATGTAATAAACTTCTAAACTTTCATTAATACATTTTGTTACTAGCATTTCAGTAACGAGAAATAGTAAGATTGAACTTTAGGTATAGAATTATTATAGTACTAACGTACTTTAGGGTTCAGTTTGTGTTGTATAGTCAAATCAACTATAAAAATCGACATTATTTTGACATAATCAACAAATATTGAAAGGAGTTTAAGAAATGTAAATTGTGAAGCCAATCTATATAATCGAAATGTGTTAAAAAAATATATCTATGTAATTAAAACATTATTAATCTATAATTATAGTTTGAAATAAAACTTAGTTTATACGCCATGTTGACAATTAACCATACTACAAGTTATTAAAATCTTCTTTTCCACCGATTGTAAATTCTCTATTTTAACTTAGATAGTAAAAGAGTATAAATTTATCAAACTAAACGGTTTTTTATATGTATAGGTATAATGTATAAATGGCAATGATATCAGTAATTACTTATATAATATAATTGATTTATATTTTATACCATATGAAGTTGTATTTTGGGTACAATAAACAATAAAAATATATTTATATAAATTGAGTGGGTATTCACTACTATAATTGTAAAAAATATTCTTTAGTCTTTATAATTTTTTGTTTCTCATCTTCCTAAATTCTGTAATAACCATCTCATTTTTCGGTTACATAAATTGTATTTTTTGATCTGCCTTCTCATTGATAATAATATTTCTCACCATACCTACCAGTAAATAGTTTCTAACACACTAAAACGCTTCACATTAAATATCTGCTTCTCATATTATCTAGTATCGGTACGCTACTGATACCACAATGGTATTTCTTTTTTTTAACTGGGCCGGCCGGTCCCATTACTTTTTTTTATATATATAGGTACTTTCCATTTCATTTTGAGTCGACTCCAATTTGTATATAAATCCACATAATAATAATAATGCATAAGCATCTTTGTGCTTAGCATGGATGGTGCGCACACATCCTATAATCGGGGCCATGGTTTAAGCCATTCTTACTCAAGACTCCAACAGATCTCACAGAGAAAACTCGTTTGCACCATGATCGAAGCTGAAGGATTGGACCCTCCAAGTACCTTTAATTGATGTAGGTAGGTACCGAATACTTGCGCTCACGCCTCATATTTCATTCTTCATTCCGAAACACATCCTTATTAACACTCTACCAAAATGAATCGTATGGTCTCCAAGAATGTTGCATCACATCTGGGTGATCAATCCAGTGTATGGGCAACAAACTTTTGTTACCAAATTATTCGCTACAACATTCAACTAACCTTATACACAATTCCCATCCGAACAAGTATCATTCATCCCATTTCCATCCAACAAATTAAGTCGTTAAATCAAACTTTACAAAACCTTCCTATCTATATTAGAGAAATGTACCTAATTACACACATAAGGAATAAAAGATTTTTAATACATTTTCTCGTGCCTAATCATAACCTACTTTTGTTACGTGCCATGATTTACCTGTTATCCATTCCTAAAATATATGTATCTCCTTTACTTCGCTATCGATTATATTCAAAGACAAGCAATTTTTTTGTTTGATATTCAACCTATAATAATAACATACTTTCTGATAAGGTATTGATGCACTCAGCTACCTATGTGCATGACACAACACACCTAACAACAGTCGCTAGTATCAAATTTCTGCGGACTGTCTTCCTCGAATCGGATGATTCCATGACCTTATGGATCATGTTTACAGTCATGTGTTATTATTTTATAAATTATGAAAGTAAACCATTTGCAACTAATTTGCGAAATACTTTTAATATCACTTTTGTAATAAACAAAAGATAATGTAAATTCGTGCTGTAATAATATGTTCTGGTAATATTTAATAAAATAATTGTATAAGGTGTCTATATGAGATATAAATAGTAGATATAGTTAGATTCCTGTAAAGTGTGTATAAAATATTAATATATTCCTGTCTACTCAAACCAGAGGAACTTCGTAATATGCATTATTTTATTCTTTACGATTTACAAAATTAGAAAAATATATGTACCTAATAAAATTTAAATAGTGCATTTGTAATCAATAACATTTTTACAACCAATGCAGGATACAATTTAAATTAGTATCCCTACATCTATCTATCTATATCCAACTATAGATATGGTATTATTATGATAATGTTGAAAATAGTTCAGTTAATCGAAAATATACACGTCATGATAGACTTTGCTCCGGTTGCATTGTCTGATTTCCGGCAAGGCAACGCGCAATAATGAAATTAAAATTTTATTAAAAAATATCTATCATATTGTAGCTATAAAAAAAAAAATAATAAGAATAAACATAGATAATAATTCAAGTTTAAAATTGGCTTGTGTTCTCTATGAAATATGGAAAAGATTAAATATAATTTATTTGAGAAAAAAAATTTTAAAGAAAAGTAAAATATTTTGTAAATTGTAATAAAATCTATTTGCTGTAAGTAAATATACTTTACTTGTATTGTCAACATGCGTAGGCCAAAATTACGTATAAAAATATTTGGATCTTTTCCAAATACAACATACTTAATAGTAATCAATATCTATTAACCTATAAAATAGTAATGAAATTAAAATAAAAGTTGGTGCACCCATCTTGTATTGTCCGCGCGGCAAAAAAAAATATAATTCACTTACGTCATTTTTCACTATTCACTTAACTGCACTTTTAGGCCTGAGACCTGGGCCCACAGGCTGGGGCACAGCTACATCTCACGGCTTCTCCATATTTGACGCCATCATCATCTCTCAGCAGCTAAGATTTTCTGAATCACCATATCGGTCATTTCCGTATTTCATTAAATAATTTTATCTTCTACTCCACATCACTTCAGACTGATCCTTAATAGTGTCTATATTAAAAGCATATTGATTTTCGCGCATACGCAAAAATATATTATTTTTTTTTCTTCATTTAAATATTCCCTTCGTGTGGCTCAGCGCTGCCCACAGGCAGCACTGGCAGGGTCGCCATGCGGTGTTGGGCGTGCGGCGAGAGAAATGAAACAGTCTCTTCGGTTGCAACTCGTATAATGTTCCCCAATAAATCATAATAAAAGCTTATATACTAGTTCATACAAATGTGGTGGCCTGGTTGTACGTATCACACTACAAGGTAATGTTGCTACCATCCTGGGTACCCTCCCATTTGATAGCAATTTTGAACACGTTTTCTACCTTGCGGGATAAATAAATTTTCCTCGATAAAGTTATTTTACGCAGCCGAAGCGGCGGGAGGAAAGCTAGTTATAAATAAGAATCAGTGTTTGAATTTAGTTATATAGTCAATGCCTCTTTCATTTCATCAGACACAGAGTATATAGTTAGAAAGTCTGATGCTCTTTCTAGAGATGCCACTGAAAATTTAATCCAATATTTATGCGGGTTCCGAAAAATCGTCTCCGTACAAAAATACCACCTTGCCTCCGCTACGAATCGTCGAGGTTTCATTACGTATTTATGGCCCTGAAAAGTTTCCTAAGCAAATACGATTTATTTTCGACCGTTTTTAAATGGACCGCTTTGAGTTTTGGGGTTCCGTTGAAATGGACATTTTGACAACTTTGAATATGAAAACTTTATTAAAATATAAAAGGTATTAGGTTAATATTAGTTGTGATGAAAAAGGACTCAGCAGATTTGATGAATTCAGTATCGTCACCAATACAGGACAGTCGTTGCTGTCAAAAAAAACCTATAAGAAAAGGTATAACTATAAATAAATAACGATAATTTGAGCCATTAATGTTAAATGTCTTATCAGATCATGTTACGTACATAATACAAGCAGAAACAGTCTTGTGGTAACAAAAGCCGTGTTATTTCAGTTTTGCATATAAAGTCATTACGGTATATCATAGTACATAATCCATAATTACGGTTTGTGGTAAGGCCACAAGAATAATTATTCTTATGTTAAAGCGGCATTTAACAGAGCTAAGAGAAATTAAACTATAATTGAACCGCAAAAAAAATTATCAACCAGAAAAATAATCATCAAAATTTATTTGCTCTTGAATATGGGTGCATTACATTAAATGTTATTTCAATATGATCCTCCTAATTCAGTAATTATAATGTCATACAAATATTAAATGCTTAATATTAAACACTAGCTGTTGCCCGCGATCTCGTTTAAGTGGAACATTTTACCAAAATCGGCTCAGCAAAGAAAATAGCCATGTTAATCTAGGTCCTAATCTATCTACCAACCAAGTTTCATTCAAATCCGTCCAGCCGTTTAGGCGTGAAGAGGTACCAAACACATACACACACACAAACTTTCGTATTTATAATATTAGTGTGATGGATAATAATCTGTCCATTCGTTTAGTCTTTAATTTAAAAAAAACGCACTCAAATCGGACAACGCAATACTGAGATACATCCGAACAAAGATTGGATGTGTGTCCAGCGCACGCAGAATGCCGTTAAACATAAAACACTTGTTTTTTGTGTGGGGTTAATATGAAATTTAAGTTAAATCTTATATATTTTATTCATGTAAATCAATAGGTAAAGCGCTTACATATAAACAAACAAACAAAAACGGTTTTTTTTTTCTTCTTCAGACGTACACACAGCGCTATCTAGTTCCACAGTAAGCAACTTTAGGCTTGTGTTGTGGATACCAGATGTTTGATATTCTACATAAATACCACTACACCAAACAGGTCGTCAAAAAAGGTTTCTTAACAAGTAACGCTGGTACTCAAGGCTAATATCAATATGTCATAATTTTGTCTCAACATTCCAATTTAACAAAACAAATAAAAAAATATATCATGAATAATGGCGGAATCCTCACTATTATGGTGTACAACATACACTTCCTGACTTCTTGAAAAAATCTAATGTTTTATTCAATGTGTAGGTTAACATTTCAGTATCATTCCGAAACGAAGATTTTCTTTTTTTAATAATTTAGGAAGCGTTTTTTCAGTTCTTGCGGTTTATTTATCAGCTGTGTGCAATCGCCATACATTGTTGATTAATTTTAGTTTAGGTAGAACTTCTCTTTTAAGGCAGATATCAACAGGTCTCCATACAAATGTTCAAAGCGTTTTTCATCTATACATATGTGCTGTAAAAGTTTCCCATCTACACAGGTATATTAGCCATGTAAAGAAACTAGGTAGAATGTATATTCTCTCGTATAAGTAGAATTGATATTTTGATATTCCTCATAGATTTTCTGTGTGCTTTAGGCACGTAAAAATAATAGAATCAACCCGTCTCTTCCCGTGGCTGTCGTTAAAGGAGACTAAGGGACTTTACACCAAGAAGTATCTATAGATTTACAGTTTTAATCGTGATGGGCTCACCTCCTGTCACGTGTGTATTTCTGTATATTTCGAAAGGTGAATCATGGATGATGTTTTCAGCATTAAATTTTGTGACACTGCATGACACCCATGAAATGCAAATATAGACAAAATATAAAAAAATAAACAAACTGTTACATATCTAATTTTCAACAAAGCTGGACTACATAGAATTAAATAAAAAAACGAGGCAAACGTTAGAGCTCCGTAACATGTGACGCATATCTTTTAATTTTAAGCTTTATAGCTTTGTCATTTTCCCGGACCACAATATTATGACCACTATGCCGGGCAGGTAATTGATATCTTAAATAATTATCAATATTTTTTTTTATGATTGACTGGATTCGCGTTTGACCACAATCTCACCTGATGGAAAGTGACGATGTGGTCCAAGATGAAGCACGCGATCCCAGTAAATGCTTCTGCTCTTGAAGGTCCCAATGTTGTAGGATTCAGGTAAGACTGATTGACAGGATTCGTCAGGCACGACGAAGAATGAGTTCCATGCGTTGGCTGTTCGGATGATGAATGAAGAATCGAACTTCTTAGTGCGAATGTTCGGTATATTAACTATATACGGGTGGAATCCCTCTCCACGCCTAGTGGTCCGAAGATGGAAGGGCGACGGTGGATTAAGATTATGTAATTCCAACGCACACTGCCCGAAATGCATCCTGTAAAAAACTGAGAGACAGGCGACTTTGCGACGGTGTTCATTTTTAGATACCACCTATCTGTATTATATTTAGTTTTATATGAAGACATAAATGAATCGATTCATACTGTATTAGGTAACGATCACAGCTTATAATATTCTTTCACATAACCACCTCCTCACCAACTCGTAGTTATTGATACAACTGCAACTCATGCTGAGTGGAGACCTTTTTGGCACCATTTTACGACACCGATTTTTAATCGATCTTAGGATTGAGATCGAGTTTATCTTGTAATATCATTTTTTGCTGTGTATTAAGTATGTTATTTTTATTTTTTTCTCTCCGTTTTTGTATAACTAATATGTCGTCTAGTGTGTCAAATAAACGTTTTCTATTCTATTCTATTCTAACTCTACTTGTTCTATTCAATAAATATATAAATATAAATAAATATCCTTGGACATACACACAGCGCCATCCAGCTCCACTTTAAGCAACCATAGGCTTGTGTTGTGGACACCAGATGGCTGACACACCACACAAACACACTTTTTTTTTGTAAATAATTACTTATTATAAATGAAAACATCCATAACTCGGGCACACATGTCCGCACTCATCACACAAACACACGCCCCTAGCGGGACTCGAACCCGCGACCCTTTGGTGTAGCGGGCAGAGCCTCCAACCACTACACCAAACAGATCGTCATTCAATACTACGATATACCTCATGTTACCTTATGTTACGACACTTAGGTCCAACGAGTTTGAAGTAAAGTCATAACTGTAATGAATTATTCCCAGAAGAGTTTGCTCCTGTCTCAAGACTTCGCGAATTATTGGTAATCGATGACACTGTAATAACCTATCTCATTAATAACTTTTGTTAGATAAATGTTTAAGCGATAGTCTTGAATTTTAGGACAGCAATATTGAAGTGTTTCATCAAATGTTCAAATTACTTCACACGACGTACTTTGTATTTATGTCAAAAGTAAGTTAATAAGTCTATAATACATAAAAGAAGCTAAAAAAATATATTTTTGCCTTTTTTTCTGATCTAAATACAGGCAGTGAATTTTTTGTTTAAACAATTGGAGATTTTTTTTATTTATTCCACTTATTCTTAAATTTTGCCGTGGGGTTGGACAAGTCAAGAACCCGTCGTGCATAAAAAAAATCATAAGTCTTATGACAGAGGTTAATGGAAAGAGCACGTAGTCATTAGGTTCGGGATACCCCAAATGACGCATACGCCTTGCGACCATGGCATCGCAGTCACACAGAAGGTGCTTCATTGATTCTCTTTATTTGTCGCATGCTCTGCATGTTGAATTTTCAGCTAGGCCCATGTCGGGTTTCATATTTTTTTTTTATGCACAACGGGTTGTTACTTAACCTTAATCACACCTGATGTTAAGTGAAGATGAGGTCGAAGGTGGAAGCGTACTGACCCGGAAACCCCAACACATTTGGGGGACTGGCTATCTTATCTCTGACAACCGGAACACAGCAATGCTATTAACATTGCTGTTTGGCGGCAGATTTAGATAACACGGTGGTAGCTAGCCAGGCGGACATTTAAAATGCCCTACCACCTACCAAACCGAGTACTTAAATATGTACCCCACTGGGGATCGAACCCGCGACCTCCGAATCGTAAATCCAATGTTGTTTACATTGAGCCACGGAGGCGGTTATAAAATCATAATGACCAATAAGCGATTTATTCCACTTGCTCACCCCTACCTTAAATTAACTACACCTAAATTTAATACAGTTTCACAATTTCATTACAATTTTGGAATTTTATTTCAATAATAAATAATTGTCATGATCTTTAATTTTTTTCTCAGTAATTTATTACAACAAATTTATAAAACACAATTGAAAATATGTACCTATATCTTACAGAAAAAATACGCCGTCCAACTCGCTTCCGTGAGGCACAGTAGCTAGTACGCTAGCGCTATTGCCCCGCTGAATGCCTTATCTTAGCTGCTTAACATTAATCCATATTAATAATAATAATAAATGAATTTAACATTAATTTAGCTTAACATTAATCCATATGTGTAATGAATTTATTATTATTATTAATATGGATTATTTTTCTCGGACATATGCATATTACAAAAGATATAACAAAGTGTTGATGAAAATATAGTCAATATTTTTATTATTAGCGGATTAAAATGCAATACAAATACACTTTATTTCATAAAAGGAAAATATTCATTTTACTCAACAATACAACAAAAAGAGTATAATTGGGCTACCTCATCATTAAAAGCGAACTCTTCTAGGTAACATTTAAATTCTACTTTGACTAAATATTTTCGATAAAATCGGTCTGAAATGTAACCACGAAGGCTATTTCGAAGAAAGTGCCAGCGAGATTTGCATCCGCCTTTCCGTGAATATTAGGTATAGGTACTTCTCTCCGAAGCTTTTAAGTAAATGCATCTCACCATCGACCAACGTCAATAGCTAACTGAATTGTATCACATTTTTCAATTGAATAGGTATATTCGTTTCCAATTCCTAATTCGAATTGAAAATATTTTAACTATAACTAGAAAACCCCCGAAAGATTATGAAACGGTTTACCGTCGGCCTCAACTTTACTTAACATCAGGTGTGATTGAGATCAAATACTAACCAGTGCATCATCATATCAGCCGATAGTTGTCCACTGCTGGACAAAGGCCTCCCCCAAAGATCTCCACAACGATCTGGTAGCTAGCCAGGCGGACATTTAAACTGCTCTGCTACCAATCAACCCGAATACTAAACATGTACTCCGCTGAGGATCGAACCCGCGACCTCCGATTCTTAAACCCTATGTTGTTTACATTTAGCCACGGTAGCGGTTAAAAAGTAAGGAGGCGGATAAACAAACCAACTATTTTGACGACATGTTTGGTGTAGTGGTTAAAAATTCTGACTGCTATACCAAAAGGTCGCGGGTTCGAATCCCGCTAGGGGCATATATTTGTATGATAAATACAAACATGTTTTCCCGAGTTATGGATGTTTTTCATTTATTTATGTATTTATTTACAAAAAAAATGTATTTATATAGTTTTTCAACTATCTGGTATCCATAATACAAGCCTAGTTGCTTAGTGTAGAATTAGATGGCGCTGTGTGTGTGCAAAGATATTTATTGCTATTTTATAATTTATTATGCATGCTAAATATCCTCTAAACTGCTTAACCGATAACTATCACTTTGGGCGATACAATAATTACATAACTGGTAATACAACTTGGTTCCAGCTAGAATTAGGTACCATTTTAGGTATGTATCTAAATATTAAGTAAGCGCTAAAATTATATTAAGTAAAGTAAATAATAGTTGTTTAATGGGTAGTTGATATGGAGAGTTGTGTTAATACTGAGTACTAGTACTTATTATATTCATTTGTGTGTCAATGTATCTGGAATAGGTAGATATGTATTTAAATATTAGTTAAGAAAGCACTACAATTATATTAAGTAATAAATAGATATTTATAGGTAGTTGATATGGAGAATTGTGTTAATATTTGCCTGCCTTCGGCTCCACAAAATACCGGCGTCGTGGTTGCTCCAACCCGACACATGCTGAGTGGAGACCTTCGTAACTTTTGTATAAAATACTCTTATAACAGAAATCCAAATAAATACTTTTCTTTCTTTCAATTTTAGTTAAAACTGGAGTGCTATTTTATTCATCCTTCTCTAATTAAAAGCTGTTTCTGGTTTTGTCCGTGTTCTCTACCTATCAATAGTTTGAACGTACACACACTTAGAGGGCTCCGATTGGAGCCTCATTAAATTAATGCATGTCAATGATCTTCAATTATTATCCAGTTCCATAATTAGTCATACAGAGCAAACAGAAGCTTATAAGAAAGCATATTATAAAATATCAGATCATATCAGATTATTTAGATGATAAACATTCATGGACATGAACAGCCCGTTCGCGTACCCAGGCTATTTCACAATTAATAAAGTAATATTATAATATAAAATAATAATTAATAATTTTGTAACATAAAAACCTTTTTTTTTAAAGAGCAATCTCTCTAGTTTCTTGCTTGTTCTTCTCAGGGAAAAATTGGTTTTTTAACAAGCAGTAGCTTAAAAAATGTAAAATCTGACTATTTTAAGTGTACCCTGTGTATCTACAAAATAAAGCATTTTTTGATTTATCAACCACGCGGATAAATCCGACAATCCGCGTGGAGTCACCTGACAATCAGTGTTTTCAATCCGCTTCTGTAGACCAACGACTGACTTCGATTGAAAATGACCGGTATGTGCTCTCCAAAGCAGGGAACCAAAGACTGATAGCGCCAGACATTCCTTGTAATTTTCCTGAATACTGGCATGCTTATTTTCTAACGTTTCCATTCAAAAAATCAATTTCGAATTTTTTTCCGTTTTCATAATTTCGTACCTCATTTTAGAAAAAATTAAATTAAACTTTTTATATCAAGCTTTTGTGTAAAATAAACAACAATCGGGAATGTTATCGAGTTCAAATATCAATATAATAGTAATTTACATACTTTTTCCTCCACGCGATCTTTCTGATTTAGGTTTTAAAATTGTTTTTAGGCAATTTTTTGGTGAGTGTAGCAGATAAAAAGGTATAAACAATATACCTACATTGTTTCCACATTCGGCTAAAATACATAAAAGCTTGAAGCGTTAAGGTAATGTTGCTGTACAAAGCAGTTTTTATTATTTGACTTGCAAATTTTTAACGGACATACATGTACGAAGAAAGTTAAATAAAAGCTTGTAAAAATGGAACCCAAATAGGATCACTTTACTGTCCGTCTGTCTGTCTTTATGACAGAATCGGCGACTTTTTCGCCGAATCGGTTGGAGATATAAATTTTAAAATAATATTGTATCATATTATTGTTAACAATTCAAGTTCCCAGTGAACGCAATAAAAAGATACGGCCTTTATGATTATTGTGGACCCGCGACTTCTCTCACTTCGAGCATTTCATCAAATGTGGTTTGCAAAAAATTTCGCCTGTATGTAATCCAAGTCCTAATCTGACTATTAATCAAATTTCATCCAAATCCATCCGACCACCCGTCCAGTCCGTCGTGGATGCAGTACGATTGGATCTGGAAACCCCTGATGCCAACCCAGATCCTCCCTACAGCTGAGCAAGTTCGCCACGGTATTTTAGTGGGTATTCCTCAGAAAAGAAATGCACTTCTGGCATGCACAGATAACAAACACACTTACATACACACACACAACTTACGCATTAATTAGAAATTTTCACTTGCTGCGATCCTGACAAACGTCTTCCGCTTCATTCGCTCTCAAATAGTCGTTCCTCCACGCTCGTCGGCTTTGGAGTTCTTGCCTTGGTTTTTCTTTAAATCGTCCTCAATTTGATCAAAATCAAAATCAAAAAATGCTTTATTTTATAGGTACACAGGGTACACTTAAAACAGTCAGATTTAACATTTTTAAGCTACTGCCTTTTCAAAAGCCACTTTTCCTCTGAGAAGAACAAGCAAAAAACTCGAGAGGTTGCGCTTAAAAAAAAAGGTTTTTATGTTACAAAATTATTAATTATTATTTAATATTTATAATATTTCATTATTAATTGTGAAATAGCCTGGTTACGCGATCGTTGTACGTTTGCTGTGGTCTTTCCCTTCCAACACTACCTTCTACATTCGCTTCGTATATATCATTTGTCTTTTTTCCATCATCTTGCATGGCTAGTTTTTGTACACAATTTTTTGTTCACACACACACACACACACACACACACACACACGCACACACACACACACACACGCACGCACACACACACACACGCACGCACACACACACACACACACACACACACACACACACACACACACACACACACACACACACACACACACACACACACACCTTGCTTTAGTCCACTATCAACATGCCTCAACATATATGTATACTTTAAGCAGCATATTGCATCACTTAGATAATGTATTCTCAGTGTTCTTGTTGTAATGTCTAATATTAAGGGAGTGAGAGCCTGGAGATCTGTAGCACAGGTTTCGAACCTATTTCAGACTCCAGTCTCTCACAAAGAAATTTGTTTTTGTATTTATCTAACATTACTATTTCACAATGTACCTATTTCTTTGTGGTGAGATAATAAATATTATTATTATTATTTGACGAGCGATTGGTGTAGTTGATAGTGCCCTGTCAGTATGGCCAACGATTGCGGTTTCGAATCCCGCGAGGTGTAAAGGTTTGTATGATGAATACGAACATTTATTCCCGAGTCATGGACGTTTATATATATATATGTATAAACAACATTGGGTTTACGATTCGGAGGTCGCGGGTTCGATCCCCAGCGGGATACATGTTTAGTACTCGGTTTGGTTGGTGGTAGGGCATTTTAAATGTCCGCCTGGCTAGCTACCACCATCTAAATCTGCCGCCAAGCAGCAATGTTATAATAGCATTGTTGTGTTCCGATTATCAGAGATAAGATAGCCAGTCCCCCAGATGTGTTGGGGTTTCCGGGTCAGTATGCTTCCACGTTCGACCTCATCCTCACTTAACATCAGATGTGATTGAGGTCAAGAACCAATCCGTTGAGCATAAAAAAAATAGTACAAGCTTTGCTTAGTTTGGGACTAGATGATTGGTGTAAGTGTCTGAAATATTTATATTTTAGTATAGTCATAGAATTAATATAGTACTAACTGTATAGTTTAAATACAACATTCTATAAATTGGCACCGCACTCCGCCGTAAATAACAAATTGCTTCAACTTTGTATTCTAACTTGTTACATTTTGACGCGAAACTGACAAAGTATCCAAATGTTCGCAAACAAGTCTAACTAAATCTTCTCGACTTTTGTAAATATACTTACTTTAATGTTACACCGGGACCGCTTTGTCTTTATCAAACATTCGCGTTTAGTGATGGGCACGTGAAATGTCCAAAGTGGAAGTTTCCTATAACTGTCCATAAGTCTCCTTAAGTTTCATTAAGTTATCTTAAATGTTTTTAAATTTCGATAGATATTTTTTCAAATACTAGGAGGACCATTGAGCAGGACGTGAGGAACAGAATGAATGCAGGATGGATGAAACTATATGGTTTCTGAGACTACATGTGACCCACGGATGCCTCTGAAACTCAAGGGGAAAATTTACAAAACTATTATAAGACCTGTCACCATGTATGGATCTGAATGTTGGGCAATAAAAGAGACTGTTGAAAGTAGAATGCATGTGGCAGAGAGAAGAATGCTAAGATGGATGTGTGGTGATCAGGAATGAGTATATTAGAGGTAGTCTAAAAGTGGCGCCAATAACAGATAAGTTGAGGAGTACTAGGTTAGCATGGTTTGGGCACATTATGAGGAGGGATGAAAGGCACGTAACAAGACGAGTGTTAAGTATGAATGTGGAGGGATACAGAGGTAGAGGAAAACCAAAAAAGGTGTGGGTAGACTGCGTGAGGAATGATTATGTGTGTGAAAGGGGTGAGTACGGAGATGATGGCTGATAGAGGAGAGTGGAAGAGGATGACATGTTGTGCCGACCCCAGCTAGAGTGGGATAAGGGCAGGAAAATGATTTTTTCATAATATGCTAAAACTAATAATAATTACGACAGTGAACATAGAAAATAACTGATTAAATGATACGAACGTTTCAGAAAAAAAAATTTTTACTTTATAATGGCTGAAGTCGGTTGTTATTTTTTGATTTTGAGCAATGGCGGCATCACCATATAGGGGATCATATCGTACCCTGATGGGCTGGACAGCCCTGTATCATCATCAGTATGTCCATTGCTGAATTTTTTTTTTTTTTTATGCACGACGGGTTCGCACTTGACCTCAATCACACCTGATGTTAAGTGAAAATGAGGTCGAAGGTGGAAGCGTACTGACCCGGAAACCCCAACACATTTAGGGGACTGGCTATCTTATCTCTGACAACCGGAACACAACAATGCTATTAACATTGCTGCTTGGCGGCAGATTTAGATAAGATGGTGATAGCTAGCCAGGCGGACATTTAAGATGCCCTACCGCCAACCAAACCGAGTACTTAAACATGTACCCCGCTGGGGATCGAACCGTTGTTTACATTGAGCCACGGAGGCGGTTTTTTAATTTAGGCCTCGGAGTTTACCTGTTCTAAAAATGACTTAGCGTTCGTCGAAGAAATATTCTGTCGCTGCATGGTGTATCGTACATGCAATGTGTCGACCAACAGAGTATCGAAACTACGATGTTCCGAAACACATTCTTCGCACGTTTGTATTTGGATTTTCAGCTGCGGACTCTGTTAGAGTCATCATCACCAGCCCGTAAACATTCTATTGCAGGGATATAACCTATATATATACACGGTGTCGCTTTTCTTATGGATCAAATGAAAATTATCGATAGAGGCCTCCATGGACTATCCGATTGGCCCCCCATGTGTGTTCCGCGAAAGTGGATAGTTTTTGAGAAAATCGTATTTTAATATTTTTTTTATGTTACCAAAAAATTTACATAATTTTTTTTTGCGCCCGGACTTTTAAGACTAGAGCATTAATTTTTTTTTTGAATATGGCCAACTAAATAGTGTTTGAGAATAAAATGTCAGTTAGGAGTTTGTCTGTCAGTCAGTCACAAATACTTTCCTGGGAAAATAAAAAAAGACGATCCATTTTTTTGTAGATCATATCTTACCTCCAACTTTTTGGGCCTTTTACTCCAAAAACTCACTGAATAAAAATACTTTGTACCTATCTTAGAAACTTGTCCACATTACTGACAATTAACCTAGGTTGTATCCCAGCAATATATATAGGTTAGAGTACTACTCGACATTTTTTTTTATGGAATGATTTTTTTTTCCTTTCCGTATATAACTTTAATTAAAAAATTACTTAAGAAGTAAAAGTAAAAAGGTACGCCGTTAATTTTTTTAAGACATAAGTAAAAGAAAGGATGAACGTTTATTCACTACTTCGACATATACATAACAGTACTGTACTGCGGGTACTGTGACGAGGTGTTGTACATCGACCTCTTTTTGCCTTGTTTTCAATACTCTTTAGCTTTTTACTTTGTTTCGAATTTGATTCAAAATTCGTAATTCTAAATGGTTAACTAAAATATGCAATGAAATTTTTCAAGGACTCAAATTTTTTACCCTTATGGAAACTTTTAAAATGTTTTAAACATTTCCCATCACTATTCGCGAAACAGTGGACCGAGCGAGAGCATACAATTTGAAACAGCCAGTACAGTACCTACAGGCACAGATTACTAATAAGTTACTAAAGTAACCTACAGGAAAGAATAGCTTCGATACAATGATATCTCTCTCACGCGTAACGGAGGCAAATTCTCTCAAGCATTAATTTATTCCTTTTATATTGTTGAGAAAACAGTTGCAAATACAGTCAGCATCGTAATTAATCATACAGTGCTATTTTATGGTAACAGGCTGTTTAGATTCGCGTTCGTATCACGATCGGCGCCCACGGGTGGCGGTCGGTTTTACATGGGTATTGCTTGATTGCTTGTATCGCTCTGCCATATATAGTGGTTAATTTTTTTTGGCTTTTTAATTATAATAATAATAAATAAATATCCTTGCACATACACACAGCGCCATCTAGTTCCACACTAAGCAACTAGGTCTGTATTGTGGATACAAGATCGTTGATAAACTACACTAATACATTTTTTGTAAATAAATACATAAATAAATAAAAAACATCCATAACTCGGGAACACATGTCTGTATTCATTATACAAACATATGCCCCTAGCGGGATTCGAACCCGCGACCTTTTGGTATATAAGTCAGAATTTTTAACCACTACACCAAACAGGCCGTAATTGATGCAATTTACTTTTAAACGGACTCAGTTTACGACGATTTAATATTATTTTGAACTCTTTGTGCTTGTGTGGTGGCTGGCCAGCAAGACATTAACATATCAGAAGGAAACCCGAAGTGTATTTGGTGGACAAGTGGCCGCTCGGAAGCCCATTTTATTACGCCGTTTTCAGCCTCGGAGTTAAGGTCAAAAAAAATTACCCATAGTAAAACAAAATCAAAAAAATATTTATTTCGTCGAACACGTCACATTTTTTATTAAATTATTGACATTATTGCTCATTCGCAAAGCAGATTCCCCAGAGAAGAATGTGCAAGAAACTCAAGGGTTGCTCTTTTAAATAAGTTTGGGTTATAATTATATTATATGTATAATTAGAGTGAATATCGCCGAGCGGTCTATGTCCATGCTTGCTTATCATCCAGATAGTCACAAATTTTATAATAGCCTTTGGTAAATAATGTCTGTTTTATGATGGTTTTGAATTTATTTAAAGGTAAATTTTGAATGTCCACTGGAACCTTATTATAAAATGATAACACAAGCTGCTAATATAAGGTATACCCAAAAAGTATTTGACGGCTTAACAAAAACTCTGCACTTTAATAGTCGCGTTGCATCACACCTGATCTGAAGTGACGATGCGCCGAAGGTGGAAGGCGTTCAAGCTTGACAGCAGCAGATTTAGATAAGATGGTGGAATCAGATTTTGCATAGCTGGACCCCGTCAATCAAATGGTTAACTTAGTTAATCGCTAATCCGTTACACAAAAAATTTAACGACGGTTAAAGTTAATCGTTAATCCTTTAACACGTGATATAAATTGCTTTTTTTAGATAGTTTCGGCGTTAAAACATCTTTACCCATAAAAAGAGACATTCAACGATAGGACTATGCGGTATCCTTTTTGATAAATAGTAGATACTAGATTAACGATTAACGGATTTGGAGAAACTTAACGGAAGTTAAAGAATTTTATTAATGTTAACTTAAAGGTTAATCCGTTAGACGAAATGTTAACTTCGTTAATTAACGATTAACGAGTTAATGCCCAGCTATGCAGGTTTGTGACTTCTCCGCTACATTATTTGAACAACCATAAATGGTTTTTGTGTAAAACTAAAAGAGAAAACGTTTACAAATTTAATCGTAAATCGACGTATAAAACTACAAATACAAGAATTGATTGCACCCAGTGATTATCTATGAAGTTTATGACGCGAACTTTATGAGTTCTTAGAAAGGTGTTCACATTGTATCTATAGAAAATATTTTATTGAATGGAAAGTAATAAAACAAAGAAAGTGCCGTTGGCGTTCATTCCGCTAGATTCATCTCGGTCGAAGCTTAGGATTTGTTTTGGTAAAGCTTGGCCAATACAGATATTGTTTCAAACGAAGATTACAATTTCTGAAGCTTAATTTCATTGAATTCTACATTAAAATATTATAGACTGGTATGTTTGCTAATATGAGTAATGTATTATCGTACCTGATGTCTCACTACGTCAACTAACAGCTTGTAGATACAACAAAACCATTTTGCTTGCACATAGGAAAAGAAGGCTGCCATAAGTTTCATGCCTATGAGTCTGTCTGCGGAGCAACAATAGCTCGAAATTGCCTAAATTAAGGAAGCTAAAAAGATTTCGTTATTCTTAATGCAATTTGTACTGAAAGAGTTTTTTTTTTTTTAAATAAGGCATATTAAGTAAGTGCATAGAAGGTATTGGTATAGGTAGTTTTCATTTTTTTATTGTTTCAAAACCGTTACCGAATAAAGCGTTGTGTCATTTGACGGTCGCGTTTGTAGCCTATAGTACATCATTAAATTAAATAAATTAAAAAAACTTCGAGATATTGTGAGTTCCAATTAAAATTCGCATGATAGGAACCCTAGGAGTTCCGCCAGTCGCATAATTTTGTCTCCGAAATAAATAAATAAAATCGGTATTTAGCTTTGAACATAATTGGATTTTTTAAGCAGATATTTTCATAGTCCTTCGGGGATTTTCTAAATTTTCAATTAACAGTAATGTTGACTGTACTTTATTATGCACTACATTGATATTCTGTTCAAGAAAGTAATAACAATATTACCCTTTTACTTATTGGAGGAATATCGTTGCGCCATCAGAGGCAGTTACGTCAAACAATGATTGATGGGATAAAGATAACATCAACGTCATTACAGATAATGATTAATGATTAGCCGCTTTCCTCTCTTTCAACGGAGGGTAAGAAAAGGGTCGGCGAACAAAAGGAATTTTTTATGGAGTTTAGATAAATTGTATTCAAAATTAAGCATGTCATTCAGTGAGTATCGTTCAGCTTCATTGGATCGGTTTAAAGAAATCGTCCTGGTGTGGACATGGGGCAATAGTCCATAGCTTTTAGTCAAAATGGGCACTTGAAATCGTTGTATTTTCTAACTTATCATTAAAATTAATGTTTCATTACAATGCTGAATCCCCAGAGAACGATCAACGGGTTTGTTTGTAAGTAGGTGCGGGTCGCTAGAATTTACAAACATTATACGTATTTTTAAACGACTTCAAAAAAGGATTTTTTTTTATGTATGTACACCGATATCTCCGAGATTTGGCGGTTGATTCACATGGTTCTTTTTGTAACGCGACATAATCGTTTATCGCGCCTGCTAGTTTAATTTTAATATTACTGCTTATTTTTAAATAACAGTGATTTTTTTAAATGTATTGTTCTATATTTTTCGCTCGCTCTTTGTCTGCAATAAAAAACTTTAAATTCGTTTTTCCTTCCGAGTGTTTGATGTAAGAAATCTATTACAGATGATAAGCTCGCCATTTTTGTATTGTAATTTCTGTCTTATGTTTGTTCAATGTATGTTTGTATACTTATATATGTTATAAAGTGTTAAAATAAATAATTAAATAAATACATACAACCCGATCAATTATTTGTAATATATATGTGTCGCTAAGTGGATTAAGAAATAAAGAAATTATTAAATAAAATTATTCTTCTTTATAGCCAGATTTAAATTCGGGGTTCCGAGAGAGGGCTTTTCCATCTTCGGCCTTCCACGAAAAGGTCAACCAGGCCTTACTCCATCGAAGTAAGGCAGTTAAATAAATGCAAATAAAATTTGCTTAAATTATTAAGAAGTTAGTAAATCGAATTAGGTAACCTGTTGGTAACAGGGACAGTTAATTGGGCACTTCTTGGCGGAATAGGGATGTACGTGGGGCAACAGAAGGATGGGGCAACAGAAGGATGGGGCTCAACCCCACTCGAAATTGTAAAAATATTTTATTTCGTCGTTACAAAAATAACATCTCAAATCGTTATAATAATATAAGAATGAGCAAGAACGTCAAGAGTTGCGCTCCTTTTAAGTATGTTTACAGTTTATGAATCGACAAAATAAAAAATATTATTGTAATGAAGGGTAGTCTCTTTGCACAAGGAATAAATCTGAAAAGTAAAGAAATTAGTCGGTATTCGATATTAGTTTCTACTTGATGTATCTTTTTGTCGTACAGATAAGATAGCCAGTCCCCCAAATCAGATGGGGTTTCCGTGTTGACCACCACCTTCATCCTCATCTTCACTTAACATCATGTGCGATTGAGATCAAGTGCTAACCCATTGTGCATATAAAAAAACGCTAAACCAATTTTCATCAAACGTGCCTAAGAACTATTGCTTAAAAACCAGCTGGAAACAAGAAAATTTACTACAACGCCACAGACGGACATAGGCATCAAAATTATTGCCCCTTCTTTGCGTCGCGAGTTGCGAATCACCAAACGTATTATGTGAAACGTAACAGAATCTTTTAAACGTATTAAGACTTGAGATTTACTTTTAAGTTACTGCTCTTACTGTACACATATTTCACTGTCCTGTGGCTTATTCATTTCATCATCTGTCAACAGTTATAGCGGACAATTTCCGAGCCACTCAAAACTTAGAAGCGCCCTCGGTTGTCACTTCAAAAATAATGTACGTAATAAATTAAAATCAAAACAACTTGTTTTGAGTTGTACGCTGGATCTCAATTGTGGTTGTCATATTGTAGATACGCTTTTAGAAACTTGCTTTTCGCTCTGTGATCCTGGTGGAGTAGAATAGGACCAACCCGCCTTTTTACAAGCTTTTATTTACTTTACAATTTTCATGTGTATGTTGTCCATTTCAAAATTTGCAAATCATTTTTCTACCAATTGCTGGTATCTGATTTAGCTGAAAATTTGAATATTTATGTAAGTTCGGTGACAATGCAATATTATGTTACCATCGAGCTGATCTGATGATTGTCGAATTTGGGCTAGTTTCTTTTGCTGCCATAAGCACGTTGCATAGCACATAATGAGGAGGGTCTGAAGATGGACCCAGAAGATTGCCACTGGAACTCCTTGATGGATTTCATGTTACTCTCCTTTGTAATAGAATAATGTATGTGATAATCATGATGGAGCATTAAAAGCTTGTTTTTAAAAGTATTTTTAAATGTAGAACTTATCTCGTGGATGTCAGCGACTATAAGATAATGATCCTAACAGCAAAGCCCAATGGTAGCCGCGAAATTTCAAAAAATTTCAAAAAATCTGCGACGCCAATCCGAATTACGGTGACGAGCGATCAAATCGCTCCTTGGGAGATTTTTATAATCTGTGAATGTTTGATTTTGGTGGTTAATAGACAATGTGTAAGCAAGTCCTATCAGCAACATGTAACCTTATACCTGGGAATATCTTAATTTGAACGGGAAGAATTGAGGTTGAGCTGACCTCTCTTTGATGCTACAAAACTCACAGTTGGCTAAACCATTGATATCAATGGTTAACAATTAATTAAAAAATATTCTCATGAATATTTGGTATCACGTGCTCTAAAACTCAGTAATAATTAGCCCCCTTTAACTTTTCTTCAAAAACATGTTAACCGTCCCTCAGCATTATCCATACATACTACACGCCTAAAGTTTGATTTACTAACCAAATTAATTCTCTCAACTAGCTGTGGTATGCGGTAGGCAGGGCACCGCATTAAAAATCGGAAGTATCCTGTTAGTAACATTCAATGGAACCCTAAATTAATACACTTCCGAAGTACACTTGGCCGATTTTTTGTAAATAAGTCGAACTCAATACACATATTTAAATAACGTCACGTCTTTATCCAAAATGAGGTGGTCGGAGATATCCCAACCATTAGCGTTTGGGTGTTATAAATATTAAAAGATTAAATGAGACAACATCCACGGTTCACCTTTCGAAAATACAGAAATGTATACACGTAACACGGGGAAAGGAGCCCATCGCCATTAAAATTAGGTGTACTTTGGTGGAAAGTGCCATAGTCGCCTTTTATGACACCCACGGGAAGAGACGAGTTGGTTCTATACTTTTAAACACCGAAATCTTTGTATATAACAAAAATTCTTCTATGAAACGTATATTTTATGGTAGGAAAATATATATTCTGTTTTCAATTTTCACACTAAAAACACACCATTTACCCATGAGCCCTAAACGTACGAATGAATAAAAAAAGTAAATTTAAGGGCTGGATCAAGTGTGTCCCTTTTCTCCTCTCAAACACTTTCAAAACAAATGCCTAAGTCATAAGCGGAAGATAATTTGATGTTTTCTCTAATTCCAAAGTTGAGTCTAGATTATTAATGTTTACCTTTGCTTTGGGTGCAACGCATACCGTATGCGTTCTATACCCAATTCTAAAAATTTTAGTGTCGCCCTCGTATCACTTGTGAACGGCCACTAGTACTAAAATTTTTAGAACAGCCTCTTTTAAACGATGTAATAAAAAAATAGGCTCAAATTTTGAAAATGGAACTCCTTGCCAATATTACAGTATATGTATTTCATTCATTTGTTATTTGTTTTACGATTTGGCGGCAAATTGAAAATTGACTGTGTCACGTCAGCATGAATTTAACGCGAGAAAATTTTCATGCAATGATTTTAATGACTTTCAATGTCATTTAAGTCATCAAGAAAGTTATGATAAGAAAAAAAAATTGACTCAGATATAGGTTTTTTTTTTAAATTATGCATAACGGGTTGGTACTTGACCTCAATCACACCTGATGTTAAGTGAAGATGAGGTCGAAGATGGAAGCGTACTGACCCGAAAACCCCAACACATTTTGGCGACTGGCTATCTTATCTCTGACAACCGGAACACAACAATGCTATTAACATTGCTGCTTGGCGGCAGATTTAGATAAGATGGTGGTAGCTAGCCAGGCGGACCTTTAAAATGCCCTACCACCAACCAAACCGAGTACTTAAACATGTACCCCGCTGGGGATCGAACCCGCGACCTCCGAATCGTAAACCCAATGTTGTTTACATTGAGAGAGGTTCCATAGGTCCCAAACTTAAAACATATTATTCGTTGACGAGACCAAAACACATTGAAAAGAGGTGAAAACGCCTATCGCTCATGACTTTTCCCACAGATCTCTAGAATTTGTCCCTTGAGCTCAAGGATCCCTTGAATAGAGATACGAATAGGCTGCTCAAGTTCTTATAGAGGCGCAAAAATGTTTCGCTGCCTTTGTCTGTGATACAAGTGTATAGGGCGAAAAGAACGAACGTTACCTGGAGGAAAAGTAGTACCTTATTAAAAATAACCGCCTCCGTGGCGCAATGTAAACATTTACAAATCAGAGATCGCGGGTTCGATCCCCAGCGGGGTACATGTATAGTACTCGGTTAGGTTGGTGGTAGGGCATTTTAAATGCCCGACTGGCTAGCTACCACCATCTTATCTAAATCTGCCGCCAAACAGCAATGTTAATCGCTTTGTTGTGTTCCGGTTATCAGAGATACTCGTAAAATAGCCAGTTCCGCAAATATTTGAGTTTCCGGGTTAGTATGCTTCCACCTTCGGCATCATCTTCACTTAACATCAGGGTTTTAACCGCCTCCGTGGCTCAATGTAAACAACATTGGGTATACCATTCGGAGGTCGCGGGTTCGATCCCCAGCGGGGTACATGTTTAAGTACTCGGTTTGGTTGGTGGTAGGGCATTTTAAAAACGTCCGCCTGGCGTGCTACCACCATCTTATCTAAATCTGCCGCCAAGCAGCAACGTTAATAGCATTGTTGTGTTCCGGTTGTCAGAGATAAGATAGCCAGTCCCCCAAATGTGTTGGGGTTTCCGGGTCAGTACGCTTCCACCTTCGATCTCATCTTCACTTAACATCAGGTGTGATTGAGGTCAAGTACAAACCCGTTACACATAGAAAAAAAAAAAAGATCGGCTCACTCCTTGTCACGTGTGTGACCCGCATGGTAAATTATGACCCACGCCCTCTCCCGGCGAAATGAGGCTGCCCCAACAGTGGGCATGTGTGAGGCTGATGATTTGTTTGTAACAAAATCGTTCTTCCTTTAAATTAATAGTGACAACCCTGTCTTCGAAACGAACCGTCGTGAAAATTGTGGAAATTTACTTTTTTAGGATTGTAAGGGGGGATGTTATTCAAACATATTTTCTTCAAATCGTCTTCGTTTATTTCTCTCTTTCTAACTACTACATTTGTTTATTAGTCTATCTCTTTCACTCAACGCACCCAACACCACGATTTTGATGTAATTATTTGATGAAAGAAAGTGTAAATTTCTAATGGGATATTTTTCATTTGATATTTAGGGAAATGTTGTATACACCCTGTGCCATTCCCTTTGTACCAAAAAACAAACGTGTAAATTATACACATTTTTCATCCATATTCCTTCAGATATCTCCACGAAATGGAAGTTTAATACCGTGTGAAGGTGATAAAGATATCCGCCGTACCCGGTCCACGAGCTTAGTTGTCGATATAAAATTCTATCTTCCCTTTACATACCCACAATAGTTTCAGCCTTCATAAGCCCCGAAGACGACGGCGGCAAATATTTGGTCTCCCCATACATGTAGACGGTCGAGATTTTCAATCCTTTGTTACATTGAAGAACGGCCTTTTCCACGTGGAAAATGTGTTTCTTGTGTAGATCTTGAGAGTGTAACATTTCAAATAAAAGTAAGTGGATGCAAAGTGCTTTAAATCTACTGAATCCTACAACCTTGGGATCTTCAAGAGCAGAGTGAATAGGCATTTACTGGGATCGCGTGCTTCATCTTTGACCACATCGTCACTTTCCATCAGGTGAGATTGTGGTCAAACGCGAATTCAGTGAATCTTAAAAAAAAAATGTTTTGGGCACATAACTCGAAGAACTGATGGCCGGCTGCATTGTAGGAACCAGGAGCGCATAAATCGAAACATAACAACTCGTGCTGCTTAATGAAGGCTCAATAAAGCGGTGCAATTGTTTATGTACTATCGTTACATATGGCGGAGGTGGGACACGTTCACCGTTCAAAAAAAAAATCTGGTCTGTTTTTTTCTTTCTTAAAGTTCTCGAGTGGAGATCACGCGCAGGCAAGCGCAGCGTAGGACTTCCTCTCACAAGATGGATAAACGACCTGATAAAGGTCACGGGAATTCGCTGGATTCAGGCCTCTTCCAAATTGATTGCTGTAGAAGTCCACGGAGGAGGCCTATGTTCAGCACTGGACGTCCAGGGACTGATATGATGATAAATGTAGAAGTTCTCTACTGCCTAATAAATAATAAATAAATAAATATATACCCTTGGACATGCACACAATGCCATCTAGTTCCACTTTAAGCAACTATAGCCTTGTATTGTGGATACCAGATTGTTGATATACTACATAAATACATTTTTTTTTGTAAATAGATACATATTATAGATGAAAACATCCATTACTTTATAATGTCATTTATAAAGACCTGTTGGTGTAGTGGTTAGATACTCTAAAATTATTCCACGCAGGCAAAAAGCTCGTAAACAATAAAAAAATAAACAAAATCAAAGTATTACCAATTTTTGGACCTAATTTGTTTGATTTGACCCTTTAATTCATAATTAAGACACAATAATTCATATTAGAATTAATTTCTTCACCTCCCCACTGTGCTCGCTTTAATAAATCAATTCTGGCGCTTTGCAAAGGTTGTTTCTATTAATCCAAGAAACACCTGTGCTAAGAACGCGTTCTGTTTACTGTTACAAAGCTTCAAACACATATAGACGCAACTCGCTGTTTTAGAACAACAGAGGGCTTTGTTTTAGCTATTGAGGAAAAAAGGTTTTAAAAAGACAAAAATTACAGCGTGTTTACTTAACCATAAATACTAACTAACTGATATTTAATTAAATAATAATAATAAAAAATAAATAAATATTTCGGACACTTACACCAATCATCTAGTCCCAAACTAAGCAAAGCTTGTACTATGGATACTAGATAACGGATAAACATACATAAATATTTATATAAACATCCATGACTCGGGAATAAATGTTCATCATACACACACTTACCCCTCGCGGGATTCGAACCCGCAACCGTTGGTTACGCTGACAGGGTCACTATCCACTACACCAATCGGTCTTGGAAATCGTGGAATACAAAATATGGAAAATATATGCAGATTAGCTCATGTTTTCATAATTTTATTACACGCCCGATAAGAAAAAGAACACGTGATGATGGCGTAGCACGATAATTACCTACGATACCATAGCAGCCTCTACGTGTGCTACGCAATACTGCGTGCCTAAAGTGAGGCGAACACTCCGACGACTTCACAAAAGGAGGAGGTATTTAATGTATGTTTTACAATATCTCTGCCAGTTGTTTTCCTTAATTTATCTCTGTGCTAATAAAAACTATACGAAGATCAAAAACTTACTATGTTTATATAAGTCTTAAAAAAAAATTCAATACTTTGCTCATAGACATTTAAATACAAAAACAATCAATTGTAGGCACACAAGGAACACTTAAAATAGTTAGTTTTTACATATAAGCTCCCGCTCGTCAGAGGGCAATTTCTCCCTAAGAAAACCAAGCAAGAAACATGAAGGTATAAAAACACGCAATCACGAAGAAATTTTCAAACCTTTGTAGATGCAAATGACAGCAGAAAGTGATTCAAAAATATATCCCTATACTAAATAGATCCTTGATACCGTCAAAACCCATAGGACACTTCCTAAAATCTTGAATTCCATGAAGGTTTCACAGCACAACCTAAAGCATAGTCTACAAATCCGAAAATTTCCGCAATAAAGTTATTCTACGCAGGCGAAGCCGCGGGTGGAAAGCTAGTTATGTATAATTAAATAAATTAAAATTTAATAAATTCTTATTCTTCATTTCCAAGAGTCAAAAGCTATCACTATTTTCAAACCCTATCAATGTATTGCATATTGTAATACGAGAGTTATCTTTACTAAATAACTACTATTAATAAAATGTGTATTATGAATATTTAAATTAATCATCCCACTGCAGGGATATCGGCCTTCCCTCGTATATGAGAGAATATGAGTCCACCACGTTGGCCCAATGCGGGTTGGGGACTTCACATGCCTTTGAATTTTAATTTCTCAGGCATGCAGGTTTCCTCACGATGTTTTCCTTCACGGTTTAAGAGCAGTCGGATAAATGCATATAAGTAATTAAATTAAATTTAAAATCTCCTAAATTGAGAGACCGCATCTTCACCACTGAGCCACTGACGCTAACTTAATAAAATATAATAAATCTGAATTTGCAGGTACCACCTTGTGTTGGTAGAGTGTGTTTGTCTTACATCTGTCGAGGAAGAGTCCTTTGTCATTTCGAATAAGACGTATTCGCTCGCTCATACATTGCTCATTTAAATCGTGACTTTTTTATTTAAACCCGTAAGTAGCTACTTTTACAGTCATAACGCCAACATTGAATAATTTTTACCATAAAGGTTTTTTTTTCTATCTATACGATGTTATAAGTAGGTATCATATGAAAAAATAGTATACCAGCCAGATGGGAAACGAAGCCGTGATGCCGGTGAAGTGAATTGGCACGAGGCTTAATTGAAAATCCCCCACTGACAGTGTTTCCTCTAGGTATTGTGGTTTTCCACTTCCTTCTTACACCTGTAACATAATAGGACATCTTTAATAGTATAATGTTAATAGGGACGTAGAAAAGGACGCAGTAATTTTATCAAAATTAAGAATATCGGCAGTAACAAAATTAAATTGGAATAAAATAGGACGTAAATTATTACTACGAAAGTTACTTCTAAAACCACACGGTTGGTAACCCTAGGCTACCAGCTGAATGTCAAACCGAAGCCAAGTACACGTAATTTTCCGTAAGGTCGAAAAAACCTTTGGAATTTTCGACGTCATTTTACCAAAAAATTAATGTCATTTTTTTATGAAATTGGTTTCTGTATCAGATTTAGACGCGATATTCACCGTATTTTCCTTAGTTACATACTCGAAATAATTTTGTATACTTATACGAATATACAGAAAGCAAATACTTCACTCCTGTACGGCATCTTTAATAGATTACAATAATAAAAAAAATGGATTACAAAAATTTTGAATGGGTATGTCTCATTTCTTCAGTCCATATATTTATGATACCATAAATATTACCCTACATAGTGGCTATTCTTAAACAAATAGAATAGAATTAGTATTAATTATACCTCTGACTTCTAAACTAGGGTAATACCTATCTCCTGAGCTTGTAACACGACGTCGTTTAAACCTTTCTCAAGATTGAGATGACCTTAATTTCAAGCTCGAGAATCAGCTGCATATTAAAACAGTATCAAAAAAGTAGTATTGAGACTGAGACGCGATCTCAATCTCAAGATCGATTTATTAATACGGCCTTTAGTTACAGAATAGAATCGCTTCTCTTTCATTTATAATATGCCAGATTCTATCAAAGACGTACTAAATTACAGCCTCTATGTACATCCAGGTCTAATTTGGTATTCTTGGTTTGTTCTTTATCAGGAACCATTAATGCTGTAGTAAATTCTCGAAAGGTTCCATTGGCGGCTTCATAAGCCAAATATGTAATGGAAATGATAAAAACCCCTACGCTTCCCAATTTGATAAACGGAACAGCGAAATATAATTGAATTTTATGCAATGTCATGTATTACTGTACATCATTTACTAGAATACACACGGACGGTTTGTTGGGTCAACAGATTCTGCTAAAAATTCTTTTATCCATGTGACAGAAAGAGAAGGAGCAGGTGGAAAATGTGATAGAATGTTCTTGGATGTTTGTGACCCAATCACTCCATAAGATCATTTCAGTAATGATATTTTATATATATCCAAGTATTTTATAATTTTCATTACATCACTATTTTTTTATAAAACATTCAAGTACAAAAATTTTATGTTTACCATCCCATTGATAAATGGAGACATAAAATTGTAAAAATGACTACTTGTACGCCAAACTGTTTTTTTTTTATACGTGATGTTTTTCCTGCCCTTTTTTTTGAGTTTGAGCAAGAAAGATGCATATGCTTGTGTTCGCAAGAGCCTACTCTACACACTCACCTTTCCTGTCTAAGTTAGACATGTTAACGACACGTGTATTCCTGAAAAATAACTACCACTTTAATATTTAAATTCAAACTGCACCAACACAGTCGTTTCACATATTTTTCACACTCACCTTTTTGGCTTAGTTATTTTATCATTGGACTACTTGATCCTTCACATGAATTTAATTTTCAAGTTGATCATATTACATTAAACGATTTAAAAGACACAGAAGACACAATTGTGTCTCCTGTCCTCTTCACATCTGTATACGACGAACTCATCGCGCAGTCCCATTCGCTATTCGTTTTCGATCCGCGAACTTAAGCAAGTCTGGCGTGATCCGTCTTTGGATGGTGACCAATCACTGGCGATAAAATAAAGTAGGGTTAAAATCTCACTGCACTTTTCAAATGAAAGCAGTGGTTAAGCCAAATCGGTGGCCTGCAGGAGAAGCTTGAAAATACTGGAGGTCAGGTGGCCACCAGTCTGACTCATATCCACCAATCCACATTGAGCCCGTGTGGTAGGTTATGGCCCATACTATTTCCCAATGAGAGGAGGCTATGCCTCAACAGTGGTCATATGAAAAGTCACAATGATGTCACTTTCTACCATCGATTCGTCTGTCACCGCCATTTATAGAATAGAATAGAACAAACTTTATTTGCTCTTGAATAGTGTACATTAATTAGGTGTAATTACAATCAGATACTCCCAATTCAGTCATTATCCATTCATTTATTCATTAACAAATAATATTTCAACTATGTTAGTAACAGTATGTATTATATAAAACACAAAAATAGATGCTAATCACATGCTCTTCATTTGCTGATCAAAAAGATTACCTCTTCAATCTGCTTGATCAACAAATGATTAAAGTGATTTAGTATGGGAAAGTTGTATCTCTCCAAAACAGTCTTCAAGATGCTTTTGGTACTACCACGTATTATTTCTAGTAGTGACGCCGTTTACTTGAATATGATCGCTTGGAAACCGTCGGTACGCGCCTGAGCAAACATTTCTGACGCACTACAGAAGCGAGGCAGGCTCAACAGCACCCTAAAATCGTTGTTATATTGGACTCGCAGGACGTTTAGCGAGCTTTTGGTGTAGTTTGTTCATTATAATGACATGCAAATATTTGACAATATCAAATTTTGACACTAAGCAAATCAGTATGCATCCAATTAATGGTTCTTGAGCTCGAAGAAGTATTTAGTGAAATAGAACGAGTATTGCAGGAGCCATCTGTGTACATTTTAAAGTTATCGAATTGTAGATCTTTAAGATGTGTGAGAATGCTATTTTACATATATTAGCTTCCCCGTGAAATATTTTTTTTTTAAACCATGTTGTTATATTTCAAAAACTATTTGATGTTTGTCACATGGACAAAGTGGTTTTGTCATTTTTGATACGGAACGCTAAAAATTGTCTTGAGGTATATTTTTAGCAGCCTTTGCAAATGTCAACGCTCGCGAAAATGTTCTCCTATTTTAGGTGTGTTATTTTTTAGAGTACCTTAATAATTTATTACATGTCTAAGCCTGAAACGGGGTTTATTTTTTTTAAATTCATTTTGAATTTTTTTAAGTTTGTACTCTCGAGGACAGTCGAGGACCTTTAAAGGTTCATTGGCCTTATCGTAAGGTAACTTAAGTTTACTAATTTTTGCGTTTAATTATCATAAAACTCTACCAACAAACACGGTTTTCGACCAAAGCTGCCTCTGTATTGCGGAACGCTTGCATCTACCAAGCTATGGGAGTCACATCGCTGCACGTGCGCATCCACCATGATCTTTCGTGTACAAGAATGACAGATCGTTCCCGCCACCACAGTATCTCAAAATTAAAAAACCTAATCTGTCGAATTCTTGTCATTGCTACTGTTCCAGGTACTTTTGAACCATGTTGTATTCTCAGGGACAATGGCAAGAGAACTGATGATGCCACTATGATGCCGTGGAGTTGGTGTGGTCCAGGTATCCGCCTTTGACACCGTTCATCATGCAAAAGAATTCCCGCGTACCTGCACAGACTTATAATACTATAGGTAGACCGAACATATTTTAATATCGTGACCAATTTTCTTACAAAAGAATAAGAAGCATTTAAGAAGATTTGATTTACTAGAAAACATGTAGAATTTGGTGATATTGGTGTCGATTCGGATGTACACCAACTAAACTAAAACTAGTGATGCAACGGATCTCTGTTTCTGTTTCCGCAAGTGCGGAAGTTCCGCGCGCTTTTCAACATTCGTTTCTGCTTCTGTTTCCGCTAATTTTATAACGGAGATACAATCGGAAGTTTACGACGGTTGAGAGAGAGAGTTAGGTGCAAAAGCGGCCAAATTACTTTGCATAAAATATAACTTACCACTACTTAATTTTGAATATTAATAAAATGTTCAGTTGCAAAGTTGCAATATTGTTTTCTATAGTAGATTTCCAATATATCTATTTCTAATCTAGATTTGGTGTATAATATATTTGTAAATTTGTTTTTTTTTCATATTATTTACACTTCCTTTTCTGCATCCGTTTCAGTTTCTGCTAAAATTTAATTTTGACATCTGTTTCTGTTTCTGGTTCCGCTAAGACACTTCCGTTGCATCACTAACTAAAACCAGTTTTGGAGTGGTGCCGTCGCATCCTACTGTTCCAGGAAGAAAGAGACAGTACTACTTTAAAACTGGTTTTAGTTTTTTTTTTTTTTTTTTTATTAAAAACTGGTTTCGCGTTTGACTACAATCTCACCTGATGGAAAGTGACGATGAAGCCGAAGATGTTTAGTTGGTGTACATCAGAATCGCCACCAATGTCTGGTTTATTAGATTACGAATTTGGTTATACTTAATCTGATATCTCATTAGTATTTTGTTTGGATATAAATAATATTTATGTTTAAAGGAGGATATACGTTAAGCTGCCAGTATATTTATTAATATTTGGTCTGTTAGTACATAAAGTCGGAGCAGAGCTGGAAGTGCTGTTGAAAATTATTCACCGTCTCACAAATGCCTTAATTTCGCGTCCCTCTTCCAACTGCGAATTTGCCAGGCAAGTATGTTTACATTTTCATTTTCATTTTGTAAATCTATTGTGAAAATTTTAGTGGATCTGTATTAATTTTTCATCTGTAAATGAATTTACATTTATTCGTTTTATTATTTTTATGCACAACGTGTTAGCGCTTAATCTGAATCACACCTGAGGCCGAAGGTGGAAGCGTACTGACACGGAAACCCCATTCTATTTGGGGGACTGGGTATATATTGTATATGTATATATATCGTATCGTATTATGTAATGTTCGCAGAGAATTTTTAAAATTATAAAAATACTGGTCTTCCGCCCGCGACTTCGTCCGCGTGGAAGTTTTTAATCCAGGTCCTAATCTGTCTATCCACCAAATTTCATCCAAATCCGTCTAGCCGTATAGGCGTGAAGAGGTAACAAACATACATACAGACATACATACACACAAACTGTCGCATTTATAATATTAGTTGAAATTATAAAAATTACTAGCTTTCCACCCGCGACTTCGTCCGCGTGGAAGATTTTATCAAAATCGGTTCAGCAAAAAAATTTGCCTATATGTTAATACAGGTCCTAATCTGTCTACCCACCAAATTTAATACAAATCCGTCGAGCCGTATAGGCGTGAAGAGGTAACAAACATACAGACATACACACACTTAATAATGTTAGTTGGGATACATACAGTTATTCAATTTTACTTTGCACTATCCAACTACTTATAAAAAGCTTCTTTAACTGAGGTTGTCTGGAAGAAAGACCGCCTTTGTATACTTCATCATCTATGTTAAATGTTCTTCGTATTTTATTTTTGTATGCAATAAAGAATTTAATAATAATAATACACACACACACACACACACTTTCGCATTTATAATATTAGTTGACATTAGTTGATATTTCACTTTAGCATCCTTACATCCATTGTTGAGGCAGATGATACTCAACCCACCACGCAAGCCCAGTGCCGATTTGTATGAACTTGAGTTAGACTAGTGACCACCTAACGCAGGGTTTACAAACTGGACACACGCTGGACTTTACGAATACCTTCAGTTGAAAACAACAGAGATCGACTATTCCTCTCTCACGCCCTCTCATTCACGGAAAAACTCTTATTAAAATCGAGTTCTTAAAAAGTTACAATGAATATTCCTTCAAGGTAGCATAATATAACCCAAGTAAAAGTCTTGATTAATTTTGATATGCCGTTTTATAAACTGAAAGAATTCTTATACCTCGTGGATCTCATAATAAATTACTACATCTTCACGAGTTTAACAAACAACAAACAAAAACGCTTTATTGTTTAAATAAGGAATGTGCATTTAAATATCTTATAGAAATTATAAATTAGGCTGCCTTATCGCTAACAGCGATTTTAACATTAATACTTTGCAATTGTTAAACCAAAATTGAAAATCACAACCAGATTAATAGCTCTCAATATTTTAAAAGGTATACAACTAAGCGCTAAATGAAATATCAAATTCAATTCCATCCAATGTGTTAATTTTATTCGCACAAGAAATACAATGAAGAAAGCACACATTTAATTACAGTTTATTCCTGGAAGGACTTGCTTCTCATTAGGTATTAGAAAAGGAATTCAGCTGTGATTTTATTATCAGTTTCTCAGGCTGCGAATATGTATTAAAAATAATTTAAACTGAATATTAACTGAAAACTTAAGGACTGCCTTCAGCAGGCATAGAAAGACTTCGATGACTTGCAGACGTTTAATAACCATCAGAATATCCGCGAAGGCAACCACCAACAGTTTTTAATTCTTTTTATCAACCGCGCTGAGCGACCCACCGATCGACAAGACCGAGTTTTTTTTGAATGTCACAATTATTGAGCCTACACCTTCCTCAAAGGCCGGCAACGCATCTGTGACCCTTTTGGTGTTGCGGGTGTGGACACCCGCAACGCAGGGCGGCGGTGATTGCATTCCATCAGGTGACCCGCATGCTCGTTTGCCGCTCTCTCATATAAAAAAAATAAAAATATTTTTTTGTTGCCAGTTAACTGTTTCAAATTTACAACACGAACTAACAAAATAGATCTCAAAACTATTAAAACGTGTATTCTCTTATATAACAACGGAGCAAAAAGAAAAAAACTATTTTGTCCACAACGATTTCCAGACGTGATAACTTATAAATAAATAATTAATGTAAATGAAATCCTTGATATGACTTATGGATATAAAACGAAATAACTGTAAATTGCAAATTTAGAAAATACCGTAAAGAAAATGAGATCATCCAACCACAGCCGGTTGAGTGGTTGAAAAAGAAATCTTAATTTATCCAATGAGGGCGCTACTGGATGGAATAAACCCTCTTAATATAATCTACGCGCTGCATAATAAATAATTGAGTTACGTTTACCTTGCAGTCGACTGTAAACCTACAAGTTTCTAAGATCTAAAAATATTTGAGTTCATTGTGATTGCTCTGGACCGGAAATTTAAAAGATTTTACATGACATCGGTCGCTAACAGTAAATTCCAAAGAGATGTCCACACCTGAACTTTATAAAATTTTTGCTTGTAAATATGTATTTACTTGCTATTTTGGCATATAAATGAAAATGTTTATGGAAAATAATTCATAAATAACAATATTAAGTATAAACACCAAAAACCGGACAGCATACGAACGCCAGGTTGGATTTATTTACTATAAAATAAAATATTACTAGAAATTAGTAATACTTTATTAAAGTATTTCTTAAGCAATACAGCTCGTACGACATTTCCGGCTAAAACACATGCATGCCTAACAATAACATGCTTAGTTTTTTAACCATCAATAAATTAACTGTGTTTAACAAAAGTCTACCTAATTAGATATCTGTTAGTATTTTTTTTCTTTACGCATTTTCGTAGTTAGTATTAAAAAAAATCGTACAAAATATAATCACAGTTTTGTGTTTTCATTTAATACGTCAATAAATTAATGGAATAAATAATGGTAAACGGGTATCTCAATAATGAGGTGAGTGCGGTTAATGTATTTCGAGTGTATGTAAGTACCTATTAAGGGGTATTAAGTACCTTTTACCTATTAGTAAGGAAGAATAGAGGGGAAAAGAAAAAGAGGAAGATCGAGAATAAGCTACATGCAGCAGATAAGTGTCGTATCAGGAGGTCAAGAGGAAGGCGGAGAGCAGGGAGATAATGGAAAAATCTCCACCGACAAGAGCATGGCTCTTAACTCAGATTATGATGATGTAAGTACCTATGTTCTCTTTATTAGTTACTGTTTTTAAATAAATAATGCTGAATTCAGTATGAATGTATTTCGATTTCTATGTTAACTTCTGTAGCCTGAACGACTTGACCGATTTTAAAATGCGAGGTCTTAATCTCTTTATCGTATTATGCTATGACGATAATTTATTATTGTAAAAAAACAACATGGCGCCTGCAAAATACAAATGCTGTCATATTTTTTAGTTTTTAAATACTTAAATAGTTATTAAAGATTAATCTAGGTTATAAATACTTCGCTATATTTGATGAAAATGGGATCAGCCATTTCGATGATATTTAACTTTTATTACAGTTGTTTTTGGTTACCAATTATAATTTTTTTTTATGCACAACGGATTGGTACTTGACCTCAATCACATCTGATGTTAAGTGAAGATGAGGTCGAAGGTGGAAGCGTACTGACCCGGAAACCCAACACATTTGGGGGACTGGCTATCCTATCTCTGACAACCGGAACACAACAATGCCATTAACACTGCTGTTTGGCGGCAGATTTAGATAAGATGGTGGTAGCTAGCCAGGCTGACATCCACGACCTCCGAATCGCCAATCCAATGTTATTTACATTGAGCCATGGAGGCGGTTTAAATATTGTTATGTTTAGTGAGAAGTATTTGCAATTTTAAATTTAGTTATGTTATATTTACAAGTGTCACTGTTGCTTAAACATTCCCAGAGCTTCATAAATATACTAAACTATTCTAATATAATTTAGATAAACCAAAAAAAAAACAATTAAAATCTTTCTTGCATAGGTTGGTTCAGAAGTGCTAATTGATATCTCTTTGGAATCAATAGGAGCGGGGGACAAATTTTCAAAAAAAATATAACATTTCACGGCTTGCTCCGCTATCGTGAATTGCGTCATAAATTGCAATCAATCATTTTGATAGTTTTTGCGGTTCGAATCGTGACGTGTGAGGCGCCATTTTCTATTTGGTTATCAATGGCCCAGATAAAGATGAACTGAAAGATTGAATGCATTGCTGTAGGTGTGCAATAAAGAATATTTGAATTGTATTAATTCCCGTTTCTACCCGTAGGTGTGGTAGATAGCGACCAAAGGATTTCTTCAGACGATAACCAAAGATTATCACTAGATCTTAGATAAACTGAAAAATGCGTTGCACTAATTCCTCATTTCTACCCCTAGTTGTAATGATAGAAGGCGACCAAGGATTAAATCAAACCTTAACTAAAGCATATTATTACTAGTATTTAGAAAAATTAAGAAATTGATTGGATTAATTTTCCGTTTCTACCCCCCGTTGTGGCATTTTCACCTATGTATGAAAATTCAATATTACACTTTTCGTAAGTAAGAAGACAAAGGCAAACTAAATCTCCAGTGGAGTCACGTACAAATGAAATATGTCCCAGGACTTTATTGTAGGCTCTCCGTTGTCATCGATTGGTTGGTCTAGTGATACAGAAGTGATATATTTTTTTGTTATTTATCAAAACAGGACACGTTTGCAAAAGCAGCTGGTTCACCGAAATAGTTTTAGGGCGCTTTTACTCTCCGCGTGACCCAGTCCGGATTATGAGGGACTGACAGACAGACGGATTTAACGAAACTTCCTCCTTTGGGAACCCTAAGTACCTGCTCCATTAGATATGTGAGTATAGAATTATGCAACACAATTTTATTACACAATAAAAATTAAAAGTAGATTACGAGACTTGTCATAATTATTTACCCTCGACGCAAAAGAGGGGTGTTATAAGTATGAAGTGTGTCTCTGTCTGTGTATCTATGCCTGAGTGCCAAAAGGACTGGACATATTTGAAAATGGTTCTTAATTTTCGAAATCTGGTATTTGGGAAATGATTATTAGCCATGTAGGATTTTAACACAGTGGCTTTGTAGACCTGGATGATATTGTTATTCTGGAAGGTTTTTTAAATTTCCATTTATCTAACTAATATTATAAATGCGAAAATTTTGATGTTTCTTTGTTTCTTTGTTTGGTGCTCAATCACGGCGAAACGGATAAAGGGATTTGGACGAAATTTGGTAATAAGTTGATGAAAATAGGTAGAACATAATCCTGGATTAAAACATAGCATATATTATTTTATCCCGATAAAGCCAGTAGTTTCCGCGGGATAAACAAATTTCCGCGATAAAGTTATGTTGTTATGCAAAAAACTAGTGTTATTATAAGAATTACTTTTAGTATGATTATATCTATAAAGATGCAATATGTACTCTGAAATATATGACCTCCAATCCCTATAAATAACCTTCGACTTTAATTTTGACACTCCACTATGTCATTAACATCTATTCATAGATGCGGTATTTCACGCCGAACCAGCAATGAAAGATACCATTATGATGGGTTCGAGGCGATGGGACTCTGGGACCCTGAGCCACATTTTTTTGTCGAGGGGAAACGCATTTACGCGTTCAACCCGCCGCCGACGGGGATCAGCTGCGAAGATATGTGGGACTCCCCGCTCCAGAGCGGAGCGGGCGACCTTTCTCGGCAGTAGGGAAGACCTGGGAACGCATAAGCGGCTCCAGGTTAGCCCCCCCCCCCCCCACCGGCTCCTGATGACCGCAGACCGGTCGGCTTCCTAGCACAGAGAATAAGTCTCGCTATTCAGCGCGGGAACGCTGCTTGCCTGTTTGGCACTCGGCCGCCTCTAGGAGATGTACTGGACTCAATTTTCTATAATGTAACCGACGTATTATTGAGTACCTACATAAATTGTAATAAATAAAGAATAATTCGGAATAACATGTACTATTAAACATGATTCACGTTGCAGTGTGACCAAAATATGTAAAATGTAACCCACGCACAAGGTAAAGGTCCTTTTGTCAAACATGTGGGTGTTTCGTTCAATACTCGTATAAGCTTGTTTGTAAGCGATCCTTCTCTATTTTACGAAATTAAAATATATTGGAAATTGTGCCCTTTAAGGTTTATATTTGGATAAAGTTTGTAGATGATCAAAGAATCTGAATTACATGTATAAGTAGTGTACCTCTTCAAGGTATGGTATTTGAAACTGCCAAATTAATCAATACAGGGTCTTGGGAAAAGTATCAGCCATATTTTAAGGGTAATTCAGAATAGAGTCTAGTTCTCGTCAATTCTTAAAAACAAAATTTATTTTAATGAAGGTTGGTTTTTAAAAAAATCAATTATTTTATTAAAAACAGGGTTGTCATGTGTTTTATGAGAGCGAATGAAGCAAAAGAGGTGCAAGTTTCTGCCTATCCCTACGGGATAAAGGCGTGACTTTATGTGCCTATGCATGTATATGTGGTTTAAATGGCAATCTGAGATCAACACAAATACTAGTATTGGGTCTTTACCTATGAAATTGGAGTTTTTTTTCTTCGTTAATCATATGTACCAATTCCTGCGATTTTCAAAGCTATATCCAAATTTGTTTTTTATTTGGAAAATGGAATTTTAGTTCAAGGTTTCACATGAAATATTTTTTTATTTTCTGGGCTAAATCACATAATAAAAAAAATTTCAACAGAGCTCTTTTCATGTGCTTCCCATAATCATTTTTTAGATTCGCTGAAACTTTTATAAAGCCGTTACTTTTAAAAATTAACGCTGCCTATACTTAACTTTATGTTATCCGATAATACACACAAAGTTTAGCTAAATTTGGATTTGCCGTTCCCAAAAAAAAATCAAAAATATTTGTATGGAGAAAACAGTCTTAATGAAATTCTTCATACAAAAGGCCAATTTCATAGGTAAGGACCTAATACATAAGCACAAGAACGCACAGACTCAAACAACATCACATATAACATAGAGGAATAACACTACCCGAACATATAATAACAATCTCTAAAAGAGTGCTTCTCATCTCTAATACAGGTAGTATTTTTAATGTAATTTGTCTCTAACTTCCTAGTACGTGAACTTGATCAATAACATGATAAATAAATTTCCTATTAGGCCTTCCACATTAGTTGGTGTTTTACAGAGAAGAAGAAAATATAATTGCATCTTTGCATTTCTTTAGTATAAGTACTGGACTCGATTATGCATCACCCCTTGTACTCTTTTAACACCTAGTATAGTAATACCGAATTCTTCGTCTAAAGTAATACAAACCATCAAGTTATGTAGAGCTGCAATGTAAAATATTATGAATAAAAATAGGACCAGAATAATAACACAATTTTTAGCTTCCTGGACAAAACCCTGCTAATCTATGTTCTCGACAGGCAAGTGCAGCGTAGGATGTCCACTCACAAGGCGGACGGACGACCTGTTGAAGGTCGTGGGAAGTCGCTGCCAACAGGTCCATTAAGGAGGCCTATGTTCAGCAGTGGGCGCCCTGCGGCTGAGATGATGATGATAATGATATCATTCCATGTTGCTGATCATTGAACCTACTATATTCTATTTATATAATAACCTTTATCACATTTTTATTTCTTATTTCTATCTCCGAAATAACATCAAGTTATTTTTCCTTTCATATTTTATTAGTTTTCAAATATATGATGGATGCGTTGTTTGCTCGGCCAATACTGAATGCTAAAACTACACGAATATCCAAAGTAACGTTATTCAATCTATACAGTACTTATAGGTACTTAAAAATACCTAGTGTGTTTGCTTTTGGGGCCCGGACAATTTGAGTTTATATCAATAGTCTCTGCCTACTCCAACGGCAAAGAGGCGTGAGCATATGTATGTATGTATATATGTATATGGAATCTCGAATTAGAAATTAGGAGATACGCAGGAGAACCTAGGCGACCGACATAGCTTGACGAATTGTCAAACTTAAGTGGTAGTGGGCGGGACTCGCACCGGAAGACGCAGCGTGGGCAGACCTCCCACGAGATGGACCGACGATTTGATAAAGATCGCGGGAAGCCTCTGGATGTGGGCAGCACAAGACCGATCGTTGTAGAGATTTTTGTCCAGCAGTGGACTTCTATGATGATGATGAAGATACAAAGAAAGAAATTTAAAGAAATACAAAAGCATGGAATTAGTTCTGCAACATAAACACTTAAGCGCACCTTTAGTAATATATTACATAGTGTTCTGACTACTACTTGCCTACATAACATAAGGTCATGACCTATATCCCAAATGGGGTGGTCAGAGATAGCCCAAACAATAGTGTTTGAGTGTTCCAAACATAAAGAGTTTAATGATTGAAACAACATCCACGGTTCACCTTATGAAATATACAGAAATGCATCGTGACAGGGGATGAGCCCATCGCCGTTGAAACGTGCAGATGTTTTTTGATGGAACATCCTTTAGTCGCCTTTTACGACACCCACGGGAAGAGATGGGTTGGTTCTATTCTATTTGAATGCCGAAACCACACAGCACTTAAGTACTTAATATTTTTAATAAACAGTCATGTATGCTACTGATAAGATGCCATATTATAAATTGGCCCCATCTATGTCTTCACGATAATGTTAGACTGAAAATAAAGATTTTATTTTTATTTACATGAATTGTTACGAATTACCTGAATTCCATTTGCCATTATTTAGATGATAAACAATCATGGACATAACAAGCCCGTTCGCATAACCAGGCTATTTCACAAATAATAATGAAATATTATAATATAAAATAATAATTAATAATTTTGTAACATAAAAACCTTTTTTTTTTAAAGCGCAACCTCTCGAGTTTCTTGCTTGTTCTTCTCAGGGGAAAATTGGCTTTTGAAAAAGCAGTAGCTTAAAAAATGTAAAATCTGACTATTTTAAGTGTTCCTATAAAATAAAGAATTTTTTGATTTTGATTTTTTGATTTTGATACATGTTATGCTAAAAAATCCAACATGACGTTCGCAAAATACAAAATGTACTGTCGAAATCTGACAGCATATTTTCCGGAAACCCCAACACATTTGGGGGACTGGCTATCTTATCTCTGACAACTGACAAGCTCTGATATTTTGTATTTTATTGGTTTTTAAAATACTTAATGAAATTGTGATCTGGCAACCCTACTTACAACTCACTCGCGTGTTATACAGAAATAAAGGACGGTGAAAGAAAAATAGCTATCCACAGTCTGAGAGCGCTTGAAAATATATGGAGAAAGTTCTGTCTTTATTGTTCGAATTTCGGTTCCCAGTAATCTTCTTATTATTTGTGTTGAAGTAACTTTTGCCTTCATTGTCTATCTGTCTGTCAAGTCGATCTCAATGATTTGAGGCACGATTTTGTTTGCTTAGATTTAATTAATGAATAGATTTTGTCACAATTATTAGATATCTGTAAACAAAACGAGTTTGCGTGAAAGAGATGGCTTTTAACGATTGTGTCCAATGAATTATTTTGATCAAAAATGTTTATTCACTTTGAAGAAATACTATCCTTTTTGTATGTAGCAGGTATTGGAGGAATAGTTAATTAGTAAAATTTATAGTCTATCATTTTATAGACCGCCTTAAATACCTTAATTTGTTGGTAATTAAGTCTCTTTAATGAATGAAATTCATTCAAATTAAAAAAGATAGAAATCCTATTCTAATGAAATAGAAAGAAATGAAAGAGATAAAATTTTACTTTTTTAGAAATACAGACATAAAACTCCGATGGTTACTGTTGGAATCAGAATTAGAACCATTTATTATCAAGAAACTGGTGCAATAGATAATTATGATGAGGTTGGCGCACAGTTTTAACATATCAAGTATACAATATATATCTTATTAATTACCTACTCTATCATCAGCTGCTCAATTTCTCATCAGCCGATCACTGCTAAATTTTAGGGCCTCGAACAAGGTCACTCGCCTCGGTCCTCGCCAGGTCGCCTGTCTCTCAGTCTTTTACAGGATGCACTTCGGTGAGTGTGAGTTGGAATTACACAATCTTATTCCACCATCGCCCTTTCATCTTCGGGCTACTAGGCGTGGGGAGGGGTTCTACCTGTATGTAGTTAACATACCGAACATTCGCACTAAGCGGTTCGACTCTTCATTCATAACGCGAACAGCCTAGGCACGGAACTCCCTTCCGCGTCAGTCTTTCCTGGATCCTACAACCTTGAGATCTTTAAGAGCAGGGTGAATAGGCATATACTGAGATCGCGTGCTTCATCTTCGGCCACATCGTCACTTCCCATCAGGTGAGATTGTGGTCAAAAGCGTATCCAGTTAACCATAAAAAAAACAGGGATTCAGCTAGCATGCAACATAAACAAAACATAACATGTACTTAGCATCAAAAATAATAACATTTGGACCCGAGACAATAATAATTCCAGTATATCGAATGAGGCTTTTTGTTTTCCTCTGTCTACATTCCCATTTGTAGAGGGGGAAAATGAAATACTTCTTTTTCCTTCTTTAGATCTCTTTTCCTATTTCTTAAATAAATTTGGGCCCCAAGATAGTGTAAAGTCTTTTCAAGGGACCCGCTTACTTTCAGTAGGCGACGTTCAGCTGTGCCGCAGTTGCAGGAGTTGCAGTGGGAAGGTATGGAGGTGGGACACAATATAGTATACACATCATAATAACCGAAAAACGTCCACTACTAGGCAAAAGCCTTCCCCAAAGAGCCCCACAAAGATCGGTCCTGCCAGTCAACTGAACAATGGCGGTCAATCCATTCCAATAGGTAGGAAGGAATGCTAATACTAGATGGGCCGCAGCAGCCTGTAATAAGACTCTAGACCGACTACGATCGCCAACCCGCCTATCAAGCATGGCGATTATGGCATATACGGGCAGTATAAAACATGGACATAACATATGTGCCACGGCCCCCAGTGTCTCCGCTATTCCTGGCTACCATGATAGCGGCAATGATAACGGCGGGCTAGGGGATGCAAAAAATCCCCGGCAGTATACATAACTACAACAAATAGCATCAACTAAAATAACATTTGAAATGTTCATTCTCTTTCAGCACTGACCTTATTAAATTATTGCTGTAATACCTACGCATTATTTCCGCGGAAACTGTCTGCACAAAGGGATGTAATCTACGAGTTCCTCTCGCCGCGCCTTACTTCCGAGCAAACCAATGACGGAAGCGTTATACCGCACAGTTCCTAAGGTGAATGCACACTTGCGAACATTACGTACTAGAAACATCAACAGCCTTGTAGGGCCACAGCCTGCTCTCAATTATTATTTACTTTATCTAATATTATGAATGCGATGGTTTGGATTTTTCTTTGTTGGTTTAATCACGGCGAAACAAATGAACGGATTTGGATGAAATTTGGTATATAGATAGAACATACCCTGGATTAAGACATAGGATATTTTTCTTTACCCAATAAAGTGTGTAGTACCCGCGAGATAAAGAAATTTCCGCGATAAAGTTATTCCTCGCGGCTGAAGCCGCGTTCGGAAATCTATTATAATATATATAAATAATCTGGGGCCGAGCTGCTCACACATTTGCCCATTATTAGACGAAATTTAAAATGTGTGTTATCAGTGACTAATTATGGCACGAAACGTGGTCTCCCACTATAATAATAATAATAAATATTGCGGACACTTACACCAATCATCTAGTCACAAACTAAGCAAAGCTTGTACTATGGATACTAGATAACGGATAAACATACATAAATATTTATATAAACATCCATGACTCAGGAATAAATGTTCATATTCATCACACAGATATTTACCCGTCGCGGGATTCGGGCCCGCAACCGTTGGTTTTGCTGACAGGACCACTATCCACTACACCAATGGGTCGTCTCACTGTAGGCTTCATAAGAAAGCTCAAAGTCACGCAACGAACTATGGAGAGGGAGATGCTCGGCATTTCACTGAATGATCGAATCAGGAATGAGGAAATCCATAAACGCAAGAAGGTCATTGACATAGACCAGAGGATTAGCACTGTGACCTTCCCAGCCCACCTATGCCCAGCTGGGTCGAGTCACGAGGTGTATATGTACAGAAGGGGAGGGACAGCTCTGGCCAGGGTCAAAACAGAACACGAATCAACCAACTTATTTATTACATGAAACAGGTCGTACAGAGGATCGAAAGGGCCTTAAAACTAAAAAATTAACTATTGAGATGTAAAAAAAATGATTAAAATAACGTTGTGACTGAGTTGAAATCTATAAATCAATGTGCCAAAAAAAAAGGATCCGTCAGTTCATCAGTCAGTCAGTCACTTTAAAATTTCGAATTTGCACTCCAATAATCCAAACCCACCAATGAGTATCAGCTCAATAGAACGACACCGTTACAGCTCGTTGAAGTGGCAGTGGACAGGGCATATAGCTCAAAAAACTGATGGCCGGTAGGGCATTAAAGTTCTCGAATGGAGACCACGGACTGGGTTGCGCAGCGTAGGATGTCCACTCACAAGGTGGGCGGACGACATGTTAAAGGTCCCAGAAATACACTGGATGCAGGCTTCTTCCAACCAGTCACTCTGGAATTCCATCCAAATCTAAGTAAAGCTTGTACTATAGCTATTGTAACGCGAGAAAATTTAAATATAAAGTTCGCGCATCCACTGCCCTCGCGCCCTTCCGTAGAGTGATTAGGTTTTGGGACCTATCTCCAAACTAGTGAATCATAGTGCGACCCTGAACAGTGATCGTATTCGCAATAGCATTCGCTTTAAAATGATACAGATATATAAAATCTGTTCGTTTTCATTTTATTCAAAAAAAAAGAACGAAGAGATAGAATATCAGTTTTTATTTAAGCCACTATCCACTAGGCAACAATTGACGAGCAACAATTGACGAGCAACAATTGACGCGCAACACGTGCCGCTCAAAATGTTCGGCAACGTTGCACAACAGCGTGTCACGTTGCCAGCTTGCGCGCAACATGACGCGCGGCTTGGTGTTTGTTCCCGTCCCGTGCAACATGCAGTTGAACATCAATTGTCGAGTGAAGACGTGATGCGCAACGATGTCCATAGTATGGTATAATGAACGAGTGCTCAAATTGATCGAACTGTACCAAAACTATGAATTTTGATGCATTTCTCGATAAAATTTTTACCACTACTGCCACTGAAATTAACACTATACTTCCTCTGGCGTCGCGTGGTCGACGACTGATCGTGCGTAGACGACAACGTTGTTAAACAAAAGTTCCGCGCTAACTTTCAAGATGTTGGGCAACATGTTGTGCAACATGTCGCGCGCCAAATTTTGGCTTTGCTTCATTGTTTTTCGTGCCTTTACTTACTCGCCAGGAATTTTAAATGTCAGTGTGAATGCGTTTGTAATTGAGAGGAGCCGTGAAAGTTAATCGCAGCTTCCAGTCGCAGAAATGAAATCCGCCTAATGCTTCATTACCAGGGGCGTTTTGTTGGCACGGCGATGAGCAACTGCATTGTTGCCACACAAAAGATGTAAGGGGCGAATGGTCCGCATTGTATTCTATTTCAAGGCTTCCACGCAACATCACATGTTATTTTATTGTTGCAAACAATTGTTGTTATATTTCTGTGGTTACTATTTGACGTATAAATGTGGGAGACAAGAGTTTTTTTTTATGAAATACTGGATTCTCGTTTGTTCTTGAAGATCCCAAGGTTGTAGAATTCAGGAAAGACTGACGCCGGAAGCGAGTTCCATGCCTTGGCTGTTCGGATGATGAATGAAGAATCGAACTTCTTAGTGCGAATGTTCGGTATATTAACTATATACGGGTGGAATCCCTCCCCATGCCTAGTCGTCCGAAGATGAAAGGGCGACGGTGGAATAAGATTATGTAATTCCGACGCACACTCACCGAAATGCATCCTCTAAAAAACTAAGAGACAAAGTCAGAGGTATCCCAAAAAATAAAAGTTTAATAATTGACACACCATCCACAGTTCATATGAAATATACAGAAATGCACACGTGACAAAGTGTGAGCCCACAGTAACGTTTTTTGGTGTCAAGCCCTTAGTCGCCTTTTACGACACCCACGGGAAAAGACGGGTTGGTTCTATTCTATTTGTATTCCGAAACCACGCAGCACAGATAGCACAGATACAGATATTGTAACTGTTCCTTCGCAGATATTATATTTCAGTTTTTCTATTTATTCACAGAAAAAATATTTCTGTATTCCCGAAAAATATTCCAGAAAAATAAGCATAATTTAAATTTGAGATATCCTTAATAAACATCTCAAATCTGCAAATTGGCTACCCCTATGTTCAGACTAAACCAAGTTAACACATCATTTATGGGACACTGTATACGCTTTTATAACCTTATACATACGAATATCATTAATCTACGAAAAAATTGAAAGATGTCAAAACAACGTTAACTAAAAAAGGTTATTACAAAATTTGTGACTACCTGAATGGCAAACAAGCTTGGTATACTTCGACCAGTTCCCAAAAATTATAAAATTTTATATTATTTGTTTACTTTTTATTCAAAAAAAGGGACAACAATGATTCTGTGCGTTTCATATGCCGCTTCTTTTACCACAGGCGATACCACAGAACTTGGACATACTGACTGACAGATAATACAATACAATACAATACAATACAATACAATACAATACAATACAATACAATACAATACAATACAATACCTCTTTATTGCGCAAAATAATTTACAATATTTTTTGATGATAACCATAGAACACAATAAAATTAGGCGGTCTTATCACTAAAAGACAACCCACAGCTATCGGAAAAACAGGTAGGGTGCACGATACTACCAACTAAAGAAATAATTATAGATAAGTATGCATAAATATAATAATAATATCATATTAATAGACTTACATAATAATATATTATGATAATAAATGCAATAAGCCTTTTTATTTCTTTAAATTGATATTCAACAAATGACACCATGTATCTTACGTTGAAATGAATGATTGAAATTTTGAAGTGTGAATTTATAATATTTACTTATTTATAGGTACTTATACAAGTCCCATAATCTCAATCGATATTGATCACAAATACATTTACAACAATGTTGACAGTCTTCGCCATCGCCATTACATCTTCGGAATACTAGGCGCGGGGAGGGATTCCACCCGTATGTAGTTAACATACCGAACATTCGCACTAAGCGGATCGACTCTTCATTCATAATGCGAACAGCCAAGGCATGGAACTCCCTTCCGGCGTCAGTCTTTAATGAATCCTACAACCTTGGGATCGTTAAGAGCAGGGTGAATAGGCATCTACTGAGATTGTGGTCAAATGCGTATCCAGTTAACCATAAAAAAAAAAAAAGTGCCACCCCTCTGATCTGATTTCCGGTGAGCATAGCACCCTTCACAACTCTGTCAACAGAAAAAGTACAGCTGAAACTCGTTAACGTAATGGTGTGTCGTATCAATTATTCAGTCGCCTTTCCATTTGCATGATTAATTATCATCATCTACGCACATATTATAATGTTTAATATGTAGGAATCATATAGGGGCTGTATAATTAAGATAGCAGGTTATGGGCGGGAAGTCGCTCACAAATATCTGAGGTGCTTGTCAACAATCCTGTTGTCGCTTAATTATTGTTATTTTATACTAGCTTTCCGACCGCGACTTCGCCTGCTTGAAATAACTTTATCGCGGAAATTGGTTTATCCCGCGGGAATTACTCACTTTTTGGGGATAAAAAATATCTTACATCTTAATCCAGGGCATGGTGCATTTTGAAATCGGTCAAGCCATTTAGGCTACGGAATGTGCCAAAGGAACGCACATAGTTACATACATACATACACTCGAACAACATCACCCTCCTTTCTTTTTTTATTACAAATTATAACATATATAATTCATAAGAATTATATTATTATAACAAATATAAATCATGTCATGTGCATAATGCTTCCTAACTCAAAGGTTGCCTCGAAGAGATCGCTTTTAGTGATAAGGCCGCCAAATTGTACTATCCCGTTTTTCTTATTTCTTTTTATGCTTCTTATTGTTGTACAATAAAGAATATTTTGTTTGTTTGTTGTTGTTGTCAATGTCAATTTATAAAACATAAATTTTATGCGGGTTTATTGCGGGTAGTTGAAGAGTAAACAACCAAATTTCTTAGCTCTTGGGAATTTTTAATAATTAAAATAGCTAGTCACTTACAATACCTCGAAATATGCAATAACCAATGCAATAACCATTAAAGCTACCTGCCTATTATAAAAATTCCTTTTAAACCAGTCTCCTCGCTGTGAATACTGAGTGTGTGCAGTTGGTGCTTACATACCTGTGAAGTTTGCATAGAAGAGAAATGGGTCACACTAAATTACAGGAAAATATGGATGCTATGTTTGAGATCTTCACCACCAAAATGGCTGATTTTCAAGTGGATCTCAACCAGGTAAAAAGCAAAACACCTTCAGTCGCTTCACTGAATTCAGACTTCCTAAATTTCAAATCATTTGTATGCAATGCAATGAGTGTCATGAGATCTCAATTAGACTTATTAGTACAGGCCCATGATCGCTTAGAGCTTAGATCTAGAAGAAAAATGATACTCATCCACGGCTTGCCCGAGCAAAAGAAAGAGAGTATCACTAACGCTGTTGTGGACTTAATTTGTTCCAAAATTAAAGTTCTCCATTTCTCACCAACTGTTATTAAAACCTGCCACAGGATGGGGCGTGTAAGTCAGGATGCGGCCAAGCCTCGACCAGTGCTTGTAAAATTTGCCAACCAAAGTGTACGTGATCAAGTATGGTTCGGCAAAAGGCGTTTAAAAACTCCAGTATCACACTCTCCGAGTTCTTGACCAAGATGCGGCATGATGTTTTTATGAAAGCGCGCGAAACCTTTGGTGTAACTTTCTAAATGCTGGAGCCGTGATGGCTGGATTCACATAATTGCGCAGGATGGATCGCATCACAAAATAGAATCCCTTGCCGAACTGAAGAACATCCCCATAGCTCAAAGCAAGAAATAATCTTTACATCAACATCTCCGAAGGCTGCATTAACTAAAAATAGGAACTCCATGGTGCTGTACGAAACAAAGCTCCGTATGTAATGTTACGGTGGCCGATCACTGCATAACATTATGTGCTTGGTCACAACTGCCTGCAGGACCCGTTTTACTGCTTCACTTGTACCCTTTTTCATCATCATAATAAATATAAATAAATATAAACTACTACGCAACCAATATAGCCGGATGTACAAAGGCGATACAGCCATGAATCTATTGAGAACGGAAATTCTACAAAAGTCTGGAGATTTTTAAAATGTTGGGCATTGGAAGATCGCAGCCACCACCATCTGGCAGCAGCATCGATATAAACTCACTCAGCCGACACTTTGCTTCGTTATCTCCCATAAACGACTTAAGCAAAGCAGATACCCTAACAGTACTTGCATCATTGCCCAATCCCAATTACCCGCCTTTTAACTTCTGCCCCATCACTGCACAGGATGTGGAAAAAAACATCAGGTCCATTACATCAGACGCGGTGGGCACGGATGGCATAAGTCGCAAAATGATTCTTCTCACTCTTGAGACAATCTCCCCTATCTTAAGCCATATATTTAATAATTCCCTAACTTCCAGACCATTCCCAAGTAAATGCCGCCAAGCTTATGTTATTCCCATACCCAAAATTAACAACCCTTCCTCCTTTTCACACTATCGTCCAATCTCCATTTTGCCCTTCCTTTCAAAAGTCTTCGAGCGCATTATTCATCAACAGTTACATCATTTTTTGAATAAAAATAATTTACTAAGTCCACTTCAATCCGGCTTCCGTCCAGGCCATAGCACAGTTACCGCACTTGTGAAGGTAACTGACGACATTCGCCGTGGCATGGACAGCCAACTCCTCACAGTCATTGCATTACTGGATTTCAGTAATGCATTCAACACAGTGGACTTTGAAATTCTTCTAGCGTTTCTGAACTTACTTGGCTTATCTCCTGTTGTTGTCAATTGGTTTCGCAGCTACCTATGTGGGCGCCAGCAGTGCATTCGATTTGCTGACAACAACTCCGATTTCCATAACATTGCCGCTGGTGTACCACAAGGTGGTGTGCTATCTCCGCTCCTTTTCTCTATCTTTATAAACTCCATTACCTCTCTCCTGTCATCTTCATTAATTCATCTTTACGCCGATGACCTTCAGTTGTACAGCCAGGCTCCTGCCGAAAATCTCCACCAAGCGCTCGAAGAACTGAATGACGACCTGGTGAAAATTACCGAATGGAGCAAGTCTTACGGTCTGACTATAAACCCAAGCAAGTCGCAGGTAATAATTGTGGGCGGGTCGAAGCAATTGAGTCGGCTGGATTACAGTGCTCTAACCTCACGCAGCCTTAATGGCATTTCTATACCGTACAGTAACGTCGTAAAGAACCTCGGTATTCAAATTGACAGGTCGCTCTCCTGGATTCCCCATGTCGAATATGTAAGTCGCAAGTTCTTCGCTGTGCTTGGTTCGCTGAGAAAGTGGAAAAATCTTTTACCTATTAGAACAAAGGTAGAACTTGCTCAGTCACTTCTTCTTCCCATTCTTGACTACGCTGATGTGTCATATCTCGATCTCACTGAAGAACTGCTGAATAAGCTAGAACGCCTTCAGAATATGGCCATCCGTTTCATTTTCGGAGTTCGCAAGTATGATCACATATCCGCATACCGGCCGCAATTAAAGTGGCTTCCTATCAGACTCCGACGTAACCTGTATCCTCACTCTTCTTTATAATGTACTATACAGTCAGATTTCCCCCCCTTACCTTAAAAATCTGTTTACATATTTAGGATCCGATCACGATGTGCCCCTTAGGTCAAAAACAGACAATTTGCTTAAGCCCATCAGCTGCCGTACAAATTATTACTCGGGATCCTTTGGCATTAAGGCTGCGCAGTTGTGGAATGCACTACCACTAAATATTCGCCACGCAGAATCGCTGGCAGTGTTTAAACTGCGTCTAAAGGAATATTATTTATCTCTCTAATGAATTGTATATTCTGTTATATAATATTTATGTGTATTTTATTATTGTACTTATTTATATGGTTTGTTTATTTTAGTAAGTGTTTATCTTTGTATGTATATTCCACTATACCTATCGTATCGTATCGTCTATGTACCTACTGATATTTAAGGTATTCAGCTTTTACTTTGCACTATCCAACTACTTACTAAAAAAGCTTCTTTAACTGAGGTTGTCTGGAAGAAATCGCTATCAGCGATAAGACCGCCTTTGTACACTTCATCGTCTATGTTAAATGTTCTTTGTATTTTATTTTTGGGTGCAATAAAGAATTTAATAATAATAATAATAACACAAACTATAATCAATGGGTCATGACATGAAATCAAATAACAAAAGATGTAATGAATATATATTTGGGGTTATTATTCTCAGGACGAAACAGTCAAAAGAGTCAACTTCAGGTCACGAAATAATCAAAATGATATTATTGCTGTAAACAAATATATGTAAATTTGTAATTTAGTACAATAGTAAAACTTATTATCAAGTAAATTAAGCAGTTTGTTCTTAAAAGCATCAATGTTAACGATTATACATTCATTCTCTACATTAATTATTGTTGAGACAGTGTAATTCATAATTATCATCGAACAATTTTACATTATTCCTCGCAATACCAAACAGTTCATTAGGCTTATTCATGCAAGTTTATGAAATTTAATATCATGATACATCAAAAGAAAATCAAAAAATCAAAATATTTATTTCCATTCAAGCATCTTTACACAATTGTGAAAGTATCCTGTTTAGCTTCTTAAAACTTGTGTTAATCCTAATATCCAGCAGAGCAGAGTATCCACTCTGCTCTCCCTTCATGTACTTTTTAGAGAAGATTTTTACTTTATGCGTAATTGAAATTGAAAAAACCTCGATTAGTTTGGTTAATGCTTATGTGAGTTGTAAATATAAAATTAGAGGTTACTTGGTCAGATATGTGTTTAGTTAAATTTACTTAACTTTACCCATACACGATTGCTCAAGTCAGCACACTACACTATATCATCCATTTGCATTTCATCACTTACATCCACTATCTCGTGATACTTCCGCTTTTCATTTTTTTTTTCTCTCTTTTTATGCTTGGGAACAAGCATCCTCCTCGGCGCGCCTCCTCTGAAAAAACCGCCTCCGAGGCTCAATGTAAACAACATTGGGTTTATGATTCGGAGGTCGCGGGTTCGATCCCCAGCGGGGTACATGCTTAATTACTCTGTTTGGTTGGTTGTAGGGCATTTTAAATGTCCGCCTGGCTAGCTACCACCATCTTATCTAAATCTGCCGCCAAGCAGTAATGTTAATAGCACTGTTTTGTTGTAGAGTTAAGATAGCCAGTCCCCCATATGTGTTGGGGTTTCCGGGTCAGTACTCTTCCACCTTCGATCTCATCTTCACTTAACATCAGGTGTGATTGAGGTCAAGTACGAACCCGTTATGCATAAAAAAAAAACTTTTTTATGGATAACATGCGTTATCCAGTCCAATATTATATCTATGGTTAGCAACTATACCTACTTAAATACGTAGGAATATATAAATAAGTGGATAAATATCCACCCACCCAAAAATACCCTAACCGAATCAAATAAATCTCTGTTCAGTTAAAGGCATGATTCCACTATCAGGGGCTCCGCGATCCGACGTATTTGTCCAGAAAATTAGGCCGGGGAAATTACAGGTTGTCCGGGGCAAAGTAATAAATTGACCCATCCGACCCAGATTGACTGGTAAGGCAATACGTCTTTCGTGTACTCCTTATTAGCTCATTGGATTTAAGTTGTATTATTAATGCTATCAATAGAGAGGGCGCACCTATTTGCGGCAAATGAATTCATTTGTTTTTTTTTTCATTTTCTAACCCCGAAGCAACAAGAAGGATGTTACAAGTTTGACCGCTATATGTGTGTGTGTATGTGGGTCTTAAACGGGTGAACCAAATTGGATTCCGTTTTTTTCTATATTTGAAAGCAAATTATTATGAAAGGTAAAACAATATTCTCAGGTATGTGTTTTTTACCCGACTGCCCAAGGAAAGAGGGTAATGTTTTTCGAGGTATGTCCGTTCCTGTGGCGCATCCTGTAGAATAAACGGCATGACAGATTTCGAAGTGCATAGTGTCGTTAGATTCGTATTGGTTCCCGGAATGTCATGGGACTACATTTTATGTTAAAAAATCCAACATGGCGTCCGCAAAATACAGAATATGTTGTCGGGTTTCTTAATTTTTAAATACTTAAATAGTTATTTACATACCTATAGGGTGTAAATTTTAGTACTTTTAAATTACGTATAATAATAATAATAAATATATCCTTAGACATACACACAGCGCCATCTAGTTCCACAGCAAGCAACTATAGGCTTGTGTTGTGGATACCAGATGGTTGATATACTACATAAATACATTTTTTTTTGTAAATAAATTCGTATTATAAATGAAAACATCCATAACTCGGGTACACAAGTCCATATTCATCATACAAACATATGCTTCTAGCGCGATTCGAACGCTGGTCAGAGTTTCTAACCACACCAAACAGTTCGTATTATATCTAAAAACACTGAAAAAGCTCCACTGAAATCTGAACATTTTTAATCGAAGGTGCTAATGAAAAACTGCAGATGGCGCCCGAGAATGGCGCGCCATTCCACCAATCAGCGCATTGGGCCAATGAAATGCAATTACATGCGAGCCATAGTGTCGCGGGCCCTTTTGAGTGTAAATATAATGCAAGTTCAGAGATGCTTGGATACACGATACACATGCCTACACAAACAATAACAAAACACACAGCAACTCAACCGAAAGATGAGAACTGGTGACGTCAAGCACACGTAACCCGTATTCAGGTACTAGGGTCACATAATTTTCCTGTACATCAAGTTCTAGGTTGTCTTTTGTTGAGTGAAGCGAATTATTAGAGTGAGATGACTACAACACTGTTCCGAATTTAAATGTTCCAAACAATTGATATTCGATTGGATGCGGTGCTCCAATTTTGAATAATTGATTTTGTCAGTGGAAGACATGAAAACAGTGATCGGAATTTCAAATTCAATATTAAAGAAATGCTCCGGGCGTATTTTTGTTGAGTGGTTCTGTTTAGCACTATTTATCGTAACGTTCACATTCTCTCATTATTTAATAGGGAACTGATGATACCAGATAATCAATAAATTACATAATCAAAATAGTCAATGTCAAAAATTGTTTTATTTTGTAGGTACACGATTTTTTAATTTTTTAAGCTACTGCTTGTTCAAAGGGCAACTCTCCTCTAGGAAGAACAAGCCAGAAATCCGAAAGGTTGCTCATTTAAAACAGGTTTTTATATTATAAAAAGACAGTATTGGTTATGTCGACGGATGATTATCATCTAAATAGTCTGAAATTTTATAATATGCTTTCGTAATAAGTTTCTGTGTTTATAGTATCTTTAAATTTAATGGAAGGAAAATTTTGAATGTCAACAGGGACCTTATTGAAAAGACATAATACCCAGCCCTTTGAATGAATTACTGATCTTGCGGATGCGACAATGTGACCTGCACACGTTTATCTTAATTTCTTGTATTGACATCATAATTATAAAATATTTCCGAACCACCTAACCGATTGATCCAATTTTACCCACCACTGGGGTAATGTCATTGATCTGTGCCATGACCACCATTTACCGCCGATACAGGTCATAGGAAGCAGTTCTCTGCTGTTTGGTTCAACTCTAGGGTCATTGCTGGACAGGGATAGGACGTCCTACCATTTTTTTTAAATTTTATGCACGACTGTTTCGTACTCGACCTCAATCACACCTGATGTTCGACACGACCTCAAACCCCAACACTTGGCGGACTGGCTATCTTATCTCTGACAACCGGTGACCGTACGTCCACAAACCATACGGCGGGATACCATAAAGTCCGGGAAGTCGTAGATGCAGGCGGCTCTAGAAATCTCTGAGGCAGGCCTACGTTCTGTGATTGATATGTTGATGATTCTTCTTTCTAAAGTTGTATACATACACGTGTCAACTACCCCACCAAGGTAAGCAAAGGGTAACAGTTTAGACGGTGGTGGTCTTGCATAATATAGGATGTACATAAATAATAATAATCTTTGACAGGAGTTTAATATCAAGTAATTCTGGATAATGTGAATAAAAAAAATCATCGCGCGCTGTGCTCCATACTATCGCGGTGATGTGTAAAATGATCCCACAAAAAGTGTATCTCCCCACAGAAGCCCAATATTCAATAGAATCTAACTTTTGGCACTGATGAGCATGAAAAAACATTTCGTTTAAATAAAATATTCAGTACAAAGGAGTAATTTCTTTTTTTTTTCAACTTATCCTACCTACTAAGGTAAATTATTTTTCCTCATATCAAAAAGATCTTTGCTGGGCACAGTACACATTTATTCGGCAGTATGGGAACTGGTAGATATGTTTATTATACGAGTATTGTTGATAATATTGCTGAAAAAAATATATTATAAAACTTTTTCTTTCAAATAATTATGTTTAAGCCAATGGGTTGGTTTAAAACCGATGGATTCTTACTTTTGCTTTCTGATCGACGGCTAAGTTTTATTCTAATTAGCGTACATTAATATTTGTTGGAAACTTTAGCTCGATTGGTAACGATACACCCGGTGGAAGTCGATCATAACTCGAAGGTAATTGGTTGATTTTCCGGACAAGTTAAAATTATATTATAACTAGGTTTTCGCCCGCCGCATCGCCTGCATGGAATAAGTTTATCCCGCGGGAACTTACTCTATAAGGATGAAAAATATCCTATATTTTAATCCAGGATATGATCTACCTATACACCAATATTCATCCAAATCCGTTCACCCGTTTCACCGTACTTGAGCAACTTATATATATCTAATATCTAAACTTTCACATTTCTAATATTAGTTTACCGCCTCCCTGGCTCAATGAAACAACATAGGGTTTACGAATCGGAGGTCGTGAGTTCGATCCCCAGCAGGGTACATATTTAGTACTCGGTTTGGTTGGTGGTAGGACATTTTAAAATTTCCGCCTGGCTAGCTATCTACCGCCATCTTATCTAACCTGCCGCCAAATAGGATAGTCCCTGTCCCCCATATAGGATGGGATTTCCGGATCAGTACCTACGCTTCCACCTTTGGCCTCATCTTCACTTAACATCATGTGTGATTGAGGTCAGGTGCTAATATGTTGTGCATAAAATAATAATATCACAACCTATATCCCAAATAAGGTTGTCCCAAATATCCCAAACATAAGTATTTGTGTTCCAAAAGTTTAATGCCTGAAACAACACCCATGACTCACCTTGACATATGTACAGAAATGCACACGTGACAGGGGATCAACCCATCGCCGTTGAACAGTCCAAGTATCATTAATTATTATATGGCTTTAGTTTTTTATTGGCTTACTTTTGTTACTTTTACAATGTAGCCCCGGAAATATAAATACACAAGAAATATTTGCACCTTTTTACTATCGTAGTAATATATGTGATATAGTAATGTTGTTTAATTATCTTTACGATACCCACGTGAAGAGACGGGTTGGTTCTGCACTATCATGTTCGTCTGATCCATAAACTAATGGCAATATACTTACAATACTGAACAACTACAGGGTGTGTTGAGATTGCTAGAACTAAGTAAACGATTAATAAGCTGAACTGACAGTAGGCAGGGCATAGGGCATGCCCCAGGGCATAGGCAAGAACTGATGGCCAGGGAGGCATTCAAGTTCTCGTGAACGGACGACCTGCGTTTAAAGAGTATATCTAATTCTAACCTTGCCTGCACAGTAATTTTTTTTTAATTTTATATATTACGTAAAAAAAAATATTGCGTCATTTAAGAAAAATAGAAAAAATAGAAGAATAGAAAGAAAAACATGATGTCAATACAAGAAATAAAGATAAACTTACAGGTCACATAAGTCGCCTCCGCAAAGTAGTAATTCATTCAAAGGGTACACTTTTTCAATAAGGTTCCTGTTGATATACAAAATCTCCGATTCAATAAATTTAAAGATACTATAAAACAGAAACTTATTAAGAAAGCATATTAAAAATATCAAACAATTGAGATTAAATTCCCTGGACATAACCAGCTCGTTCGCATGCTAGGCTATTTCACAATTAAATGAAATATAAAAAATTTTTGTAATATAAAAACCTGTTCTTAAAATAACAACCAATGGAGTTTCTTGCTTATTCTTCTCAGCGGAAAATTGCGGTTTGAACAAGCAGTAGCTTAAAAAATGTAAAATTGACTATTTTAAGTGTACCTACAAAATAAAGCAACTTTGACCTTGATATTGGCTAGTTGAATTAATTTTTTTTTATGCACGACGGGTTCGTACCACCCTCAGTTGCATTACTGCGTATATAAAGTATGTGGCAAGGGTCACATTCTTTTTCCCTTTTAAATAGGACAAAGCCCATTTCGAGCGACCTTTGAACCTTTACATTATATCAACTTTTGCTTAAAACCAACTTACCTTAATGACTTTTTGTCTACTAAAATAATGTTACGTAGGTAATTCTAATTAATGGAGACTTTTATTATTTTCCTTTAATTATTATTTATCCAAAATCTGACGACACTGTGCCAAATTATTCTAAGTGGCAGAGAAACAATAGAATTCTATTATGATAAAGGTGTCTATTCGGATGTACACCAACTAAACTAAACTAAAACCAGTTTTGGAGTGGTGCCGTCGCATCGTACTGTTCCAGGGAGAAAGAGACAGTACTACTTTAAAACTGGTTTTAGTTTAGTTTAATTTAGTTGGTGTACATCCGAATAGACACCAATGTCTAGAATTTCTGGCTTGTTATGAATTATGTGTGATTTATTCAATGATCAGAAAAAGAACACAAAAAGTCTATTCACATATCAAAAAGCTGCTCTGCAATATGATGCTCACAGAGTAAGTTTTAGAATAATCTCAGGTTGAGGCGCTGGCGACTTACTAACAACATGGACCTGGAATTGTCTGAAATAATAAATTAAATTATAGATAGTTTTATGACCCCTAGCCAATAGACATATTTTCACAAAGGTATCGTAAAAGCAACTAAGAGACTTTCCACCAAAAATATAAAATATATTTGTATAGATGTTGTGTTGCCAAATGTTGTCCAAATGTGTTGAGGTTTCCGGGTCATAAGCTTCCACCTTCGACCTCATCTTCGCTTAACATCAGGTGTGATTGAGGTCATGTACGAACCCGTCGTGTATAAAAAAAATAGATTTGTATGTTTTAACGGCGATGGGCCCACCCATCACGCGTGCATTTCTGTATATTTGCTGTAGCTTCTATTATTTCAAGCAATAAACTTTAATGTTTGGGATGTGTCTGACCACCCCATTTGGGATTACGATCGTAACATTACACACACACACATTTTATACATGCTAAATGATGTTAAAAACTTAAATAAATATAGTACTTATATTTACTATACTTATATAAATAAAGTACTTATTTCCTGTTAACAAGTACTATCAAAAATCAAATCAATACGATTTATTAATTTAGAGTGGGATATTTTAAAATCTTAGCACTAGGCCACGAGTTTTGCACGAGCACTATTGCCTATTTTATTTAGCTGAAGTTTAGCTCAATTTAATACAAAATTGTAATCGACTTAGTTGCTTTTAGTTCATAACTTAAATAGGGTATAAATAAAGGTAAAGAAAAAATATAATTTAAAACAAATGTTAAAAGTAAATCATCTAAAATTCGTAGCTGTAATACCTTTACGCCAGTTACGTCCAAATGATATAGAAAATCAGGGTAAAGGTGCAAACGATTTCAAAGGAACCGAATTACAGAGCCAGATCAAGTGTGAAATTGAAAGTATAATCTCATTAGGACGGCATAGAGGTATTACTGTGAATTGGGCTCTACTTTATCTTTCTCGATTCGTTTTGTAGCCGAAGTGTGTTTGAGTAGTACGAATTGTAAACTCAATTAGAAGAGCCAGGATTATGTAGAATAGAATATATCCTGGGGGACAAAGAGCGCCGGTGGCTCGGCGGTTAAGACTCGTTCTTCCAATTTAGGAGGTCTAGATTCGATTTCAAAGCAGCCCATATACCAAAGATTTTAATTTAACGTAAGTGCCTAATTAGATTTAATTTAATTACGCACTTATGTGCATTTCTCCGATTGCTCGGAGATGGTGATGGAAAACATGGTGAGGAAACCTGCACGCCTGAGAATTAAAAATTTAGATAGTTTGTAGAGTTAGGGCTTCTAGACTTATTCATGAGATCAGATAATACTTCCACAGTAAAAATGTAATGAGCTTCTGAGTTTTGAGAACCTATGTTACATGATACTGATGTTATTTGACGACCTGTTTGGTGTAGTGGTTAGAAACTCTGCTACTATACCAAATGGTTGCAGGTTCGAATCCCGCTAGGGGCATATGTTTGTGTGATGAATACAGACATGTGTTCCCGAGTTATGGATGTTTTTCATTTATACATGTATTTATTTACAAAAAAAAAAGTATTTGTGTAGTTTATCAACCATCTTGGTATCCATAACACAAGCCTAGATGCTTACTGTGGACCTAGATGGCGCTGTGTGTTTGTGCAAACACATTTATTATTATTATTATTTATATATTTTTGAAAGGATTTTACTTACACATTACCGACGAACCCTGTACGGCCAGTCTTACCCAACCTGTGATTCAAGCATACATTACCACTCCACGTACATACTATATAACATCAGGACCATTTTTTGACTATGATATAACTTGATTATCTTGACATTTGTATTTTACTTAATTATTGTGATGACATTTTGACAATTAACTTGAATAATGTTTAATTAACATTTAACTATTTGCATGCCATTAGATGACGCAACAGGCTTGTTCTAACATGACCTTGTTCTGACATTTGTGTTTGACCATTAATCTAAATGGGCTGGTATATATATATATATATATATATATGTATTTCCAAGCATTAAAGTTTAATGCTTGAACAACATCCACGTTTCATCTTTCGAAATATGCAGAAATGCACACGTAACAGGGGTCAGCCCATCGTCATTGAAACGTGCAAGCATGCAATGTACCTTTTTGGTGTTATCCCTAAGTCGCCTTTGAAGACACCTACCGTAAGAGATGGGTCGAATGCGTTGTGTGTACCTATGTGTGCCCATAGTCTTTGTCTGCATATATCTCAGTAATGCATATATTTAAGTGCAGTTTTTATTATATTATAATGAAACAAGGGGATCTGTTATTAGCGATGTTTGATAAAAATGGTTTAAGCTGTATCAAAGATTTTTAGATTTTCATTCAGTTGTTTGGAATATCTGGATGATATCATTATCTTTCGGGAGTGTTCTCAAATTTCAATTTACAGTTATTGGAATGTCAACTTACTTCCGCCGAAACTTTACAAAATCCGCCGAACCCGTATATTTTTAGAATTTCCAGGCAAAAGTCTATAATCCTGTTCTGCACTCGTATTGCTCCGTGTAAATTGTGAAATAATACATCGGGGAGCGGTTCAAGTTTCGCAGTCTCATGCACTATTCATAGAGGACCCAAAACAATAGACTTTCAAACAAGCGGCATAACAAGTTTAGACAATTTGATATCCAAAATACAAAATGGCGCATGTCTCAGGAAAGACAAAAGGATGCTATAATACCATTGTTACGACATGTCGACTGTCGTTCCACAAATACACTTCTTTCCTTCTATTCTGTTCTTACCATTTTTCTGAAACTGTATTTTCTTTTCTGTTGTGCATTAAAGTGATTTTGTATTGTATTGTATTGTACACCAACCTCATAGACTAATAAAAAATTTGATAAATTTAAAATGACGTTTATATCCTGTAGGCTGCTGTGACGTTTGTATATCTAAGCTCTAATGTATACTAGATGTTCCGCGACCGAAGAATTTATTATATGTACTACTCTGTGTAAAAAGTATCGGGAATATGTCAATAAAAAGACCCGCGTAAAAGAGGTCGTTCTAATTTTTTTACTGCATGTTGGTAGCACTGTACTGATTTAGCGCGCAAAATTTGAGCGGGATCTGTCATTTAATTTGTTTTAAACTGCACTTTTTGTTGGTCATAGTTTTGAGTCCTCGGCGATTTTTACAATGGAAAATATTGTTGAACAAAGAGTGTGCCTTAAATTTTGTGTTTCAAATGATATTTCATGTGGTGAATCACTAAAAATGTTGCGAAATACCTACGGCGAATCGTGTATATCGAAAACAAGGGCTTATGAATGGTATAAGGCTTTTAAAGAAGGCCGAGAAGTAGTAGTAGACTTGCCTCGTTCTGGTAGACCTTCAACCGCTACGACCAAAGAAAACATCGACAGAATCAAGAAGCTAGTGCTCGAAAATCGACGTATGAGTCTGAGAGAGTTGACTAGTGAGGTGAACATATCTTTTAAGTCCGTCCACAACATTCTCATTGACATTTTAGGCATGAAACGCGTCGCCGCTCGACTAGTTCCAAAAGAGCTCAATTTTGTTCAAAAAGCGCAGCGAAAGCATGTCGCTGAAGACATGGTTTCCCGAGCTTCTACGGATCCGACCTTTATGAAACGTATAATAACTGGCGACGAGACATGGGTTTATGAGTACGACATGCAAACAAGCCAACAGTCTTCAGAATGGCGTCTCGAAAACGAGCCGAAACCCAAAAAACCGCGGCAAAGTCGCTCCAAAATCAAGGTGATGCTGACAGTTTTTTTTGACTACCGTGGTGTGGTTCACTCCGAATTCCTTCCAGAGGGAGAAACAGTGAATAAAGAATATTATTTAGGCGTCATGAAGCGTTTGCGTGAGAGTATCCGCCGAAAACGTCCAGATTTGTGGCAACACAACTCATGGATGCTGCACCATGATAATGCACCATCACACACAGCCATTATAGTGAAAGAGTTTTTAGCGAAAAATTCAACAAAAGTTCTCGACCAAGCACCGTATTCACCTGATATGGCTCCGTCTGACTTTTTTTTATTTCCCAAGTTAAAATTACCACTTCGAGGAAAACGTTTTGAGTCGATAGAAGCCATAAAAGAAAATTCGCTGAATGAGCTAAAGGCCATACCGCAAATAGCCTATGAAAAATGTATGGAAGACTGGGTGAAGCGGTGGAGATGTTGTATTGCAAGCGATGGGGCCTACTTTGAAGGCGATAAAATAAATTTAGATGAATAATTTGTATTTTTTGTTTTATTGACAAATTCCCGATACTTAGTACACTGATATATATGTCAACCAACTTGTATTACTGTTTATTAGTCTATCTAGAATCGTCCTAGTCCGTCAGGACGAAGAGTAAGAATAGTACGATTTTGTAATAACGTAATACAGAAGTAGAAAAATATTCCCAAGATTTATGAATGTAACCTTTATTTTCCCGGAACCTACTTAGAGTGTATGTTGTGTTTTTCATCTTTTTGCCTTTCGGGTGACATGTAAGCCAGTTTCGAGTGTAATCATAAAATAAGTTGTGCCGTGTAAAACAAAATCGCCAAAGCAAAACAATCGCTACATTGAAGGTATTTGGAAAACCACTTAAAATAAAAAAGACTCATTGGCCATTGCGATCACTGCTACAGAGCCTCGAACACCGTCGCAAGGTCGACTGTCTCTCAGTCTTTTACAGGATTTAACCGCCTCCGTGGCTCAATGTAAACAACATTGGTTTACGATTCGGAGGTCGCGGGTTCGATCCCCAGCGGGGTACATGTTTAAGTACTCGGTTTGGTTGGTGGTAGGGCATTTAAAATGTCCGCCTGGCAAGCTACCACTATCTTATCTAAATCTGCCGCCAAGCAGCAATGTTAATAGCATTGTTGTGTTCCGGTTGTCATAGATAAGATAGCCAGTCCTCCAAATGTGTTGGGGTTTCCGAGTACGCTTCCACCTTCGACCTCATCTTCACTTAACATCAGGTGTGATTGAGGTCAAGTACCAAGCCGTTGTGCATAAAAAAAATGCACTTCGGTGAGTGTGTGTCGGAATTACATAATCTTATCCCACCATCGCCATTTCATCTTCGGACTACTAGGCATGGGGAGGGATTCCACCCGTATGTAGTTAACATACCGATCATTCGCACTAAGCGGTTCGACTTTTCATTCATAATCCAAACAGCCAAAGCATGGAACTCCCTTCCGGCGTCAGTCTTTCTTGAATCCTACAACCTTGGGATCTTCAAGAGTAGGGTGAATAGGCATCTATTGACATCGCGTGCTTCATCTTCGGCCACATCGTCACTTTCTATCAAGTGAAATTGTGGTCAAACGCGTGTCAAGTTAATCATAATAAAAAATTTCGTGCTTCGCCCGCTCACTACAAGGGCCTCTTTCGCACTAGCGTTCGTCGAAGTACACTCGTCGAAGAAATATTCTGTCGCTCTATGGCTTATCGCACAAATAATGTGTCTACCAACGAGTATCGGAACTACGATCTTGGAACCACGTTTGTATTTTGAAGTTCAGTTACGGACTCATGTAATATAACCTCTTTAGATTGGTTAGGTAAGTACGACGAAAAAATTGCCTTAAAATGTTGAAAGGTGCACGGGTTGTCGGCGAATTATCGATAAGCGAATCGTTCGTCGTTGAAAAATTCTACGACGAATGTCTTAATGTTGTCTAAATGTTCGAGAAAGCTTTTATAATCGAAATGGTGATATACGAAATGTTGTGTTGACGAGCAGTCCTACGCCGAAACAAGTGTCGGAGACCAGTTCCGGATTGCAATCATACAGTGTATACAATATTGTTACCGACTGTATATACGAGTAATTTACACACAAAGCAACAAGTCAGAAACAGGGTTCAGTATCACAATCTCAACTCACTTTCCGCTCCGAAACACGTACGGAAGACTTTTTGTCGTGAACCGCAACTGGTAAGCGACAGGTCGGAAGTACCCTCATTCCGTCCAATTAAAAGTTTTCCAACAGGACAACATGTGGGAGAAATTAATAAAAGTTTAAGGGTCCTAATACGCAAAGTGCTTGATCATCGTTGGGCATTCGTTTCAAATATAGCTATAAGCTGAAAATCTCGAAAACCTCCGAAACGATAAAAATATAAAAATTAATTATCTATAGTCAGATAGATAGATAAGCATTTATTTACATCTACGTACACATACATAGAGCGTCTCAGGATAAGACGCGTTCGATTCCCAGGCAGGCCATGTACGAATGACTTTTGAAATTTAATTTAATTACTTAGAAAAAACCTGCATGTCTGAGAAATGAAAATTCCATGATGATGGTGAAGGATGATGAAGGGATGAGTCCCTTTGCCAAATTGAAGCTTTCTAGTACTAAGAGCTTCAGAGCTAAGCCGCGAACAGACAGACGGACTTTCACTGACTGATATATATAATATAATTCATAATTCATATATTTATTGCATTACACATGTCATAGTTACAATACATAGATAAGTATTAACATACACATGTACCTTGTCAGGCATGGCAATATGGAGGAAAGGGATATTTATGTTAATAATGTCATTTCAATTACCAATAGTTATAATTTTTATGAAGCTACATATGTGTATGTTGTAAGTTTAAAGAAAGTGCTCCAATTTCACAGTCAATCAACAATCAACAAAAAATAACAAATTAAAAATTACACCCTATTCTATTTCAACGAATATAGGAAGATGTCAATAATAATATTAATAATGTCATGCATAAATCCATTTTAGAATGTCAATTACTTTCCTCTATGTGTCTATTTATATGTATACTTGGCGAAACCATGAAAGTTGAAGGTTCCTTGATGACTTCGAAACCCTACAAAGAGCAGTTATTGCAACCCAGATACAAAGGGAGTCATTTATTTGCAACTAAATCATCGTTATACCTAACCACAATATTCTGATATACGTAGGAGCAAATATCAGGACATTGCAAAAACCTGAACTCGAAGTGAGTGAGTAATTTAATTTTTCATGCTGTAGCGGTAAAGAGCAATCTTGGAAGCAATTACTTTGAGCTGGCTAGACCAGCTAAATTCGTAGGGTGACCAAAATTGCATATTAAGGTGACAATGTTTACTCCACTATGGCAAATTTTTTTTTAATTATCCAGTCGGAAGAGCAGTCACTCTTAAAGTGAAGGAAAATGTCGTGAGAAAACCTGCATGTCTGAGACATACAAATTCAAAGGCATGTGAAGTCCCCACCCCGCATTGGGCCAGCATGGTGGACTATGGCCCACACTCCGATTATTATACGAAGGAAGGCCTATAAGTGCCGTTTCCGGGAGGATCATAGAGTAAAATGTCATCATGATTAATCCAATATGGCGGACGCTTACAGCAGACGAACAAAATCCAAAAAGAGGTTTCAATGTTTTATAAAAACATGTCAAAGTATAATCTTTAAAAAAATTATATAAAAAGTCAAAAGCAAGACGAAATAACTCAAACGATTTAGTCCTAATGGAGGCCTCCGATTCCAGCCTCAATCAATTGAGTTATTTCGTTACTTTATTGGTAAGATATTTACCTATTGTATTGCAGTGCCCTAACGGGGTTCATATGTGAATAAAAATTTGAGGCATTAAATGATGTGATGTGTTATGATGATACTAACGGTTGTCGAGGTTTAATAATTTTATTTTTAAATTTTAATTTACTTTTCTAGCTAACATTACCGCCGGATGATGTAAGTGCCCTTTCGGTGGAAATGTTTTATTCAAAACCTCGTCCAATTGAAAGATGATTTCGTTACCGTATTGCCACATGCTTCAGGACGGATGGCAATGTTGCAAGTAAGTATATAAATATGAATGTAAATTTCTATCTCACCTCCTGTAGCTTAGACGCTTGACCGATTTTGAATTGCAAGATATCCCTAAGTCTAAACCACTCATGATTTTTTTTTATTTATAGTAAAAAATCCAACATGACGCCCTCAAAATACTAAATGGCGTCTGCTTTCAAGCACTCAAGTGAATCTTTTAGTTCTCTTTTATAAATAGTTGTGATTTTAAGTTTTAAAATATATTCTTACTTAATTTCTAGATGTTAAATAATTACAATGAAAGTTAAAACTTTGGGGCATCTTTTTTATACACATTTATATTTGGATGCCACAGTAAATGCTTTAGGTGTGGTCGCGTTTTGGTCTTTAAAAAAAAATTTTTTTGTCGTCGATTCGCCAAGGATAAAGTGAAATTTTCCTCATATGTTCAGTTAGAGCAATGGAATTTTTTTAGTATAATTCCTCTACTCTTATATCTAATTCGAGGAGCGAGCACCAAATTCAATTTTGTATAACCACAACGATGGCGTTTTTTTTATTTATTTCTGTTTATTTTTCTATTTGCTTCTCGAATTGGCTCTAAGATCGAATCAGAAGCTATAAGTACTTCAACTTAAATGCCACTTTTGATACAGCACTACTGTTACAGGCTGGAAAGACGATCGATTATTGAAGCGAACGTGCCATCGTCCCTTTCCGATTAAGGTGAAAGGAACATTCAAAATTAAGATTGATGACAATTTAGTGAACATTGCGAAAGCTTTGTACAGTCGGTCGTATGCCTATATCGTTTGTTGAAATATTGTAGATGACAAAACTTATTCAAGCGCTTTTTGATACATACGGTTTTGGCACGTAAAAGGAATAGAACCAACCGTCCCTTCAAATGACCTCTTATTTAAAACGGGCCCAGCTGAAAATTCAACCGGCTGAGCATGCATTCAACAAAGAAAGGGAATCAATGAAGCATTCTGTATCATCTGTTTGACTGCGATGCCATGGCCGCTAGGCGAGTGCGTCATTTGGATAAGGGGTATCCCGAACCCAGCAACTACATGCTCTAACCTGTGCCATAAAACTTATATAGTCTATAAGTTAGCAGTAGGAGCGAGCGAAAGCAGGGCAAGTGTACAAAAGATCCCGCTTAGGACGAAGCGCCTTTGGGCATATGCTTAGGCCGTGAGGATGGCCCACGGCAAATATAACAATAGAACTGTCTCTTCCCCAACCTATCGTAAAAGGTGACCACGGGACATTCCCCCAAAACAATCGATAGATTTGCTGGTTTCCTGATATGGTCCTTTCAAAAAACTTAACACCTGGCCATGTAACGTGTGCATATTTACATAAATAGTTCGTTGGACGGGTGTTTCTCTGCCAGTATGATTCGGATACGATTTAAATTTGTTAAATTGGAAATAATAATTTGAAAACAATTAAATTCACTCGCACAATCACACATAAGTATTGAAAATTTACCAAATACCTACCTATATGATACCTTCTCGTGTCTAGCTTATTATGGTTTATGACTTGCAGTTGTTTTTGAGTTGATTTTAGATATAGTTTTTTGTTTTTGTTTAAATTTATTCATAGAGTAATAGTAATTAATTCCTTGGTGGCTGCAACTACTCCACTTGGGGGGGACTGAAAATCAGCAAATCTGCTGAGTGCCTACCTTTTCATCACAGTTTGACCTAATTTATTATCAATTAATTACTTGTTAAATTAACTTTGTATAATAAATACCTTTTATTTATTTATTTATTGTTTCAACGGCGGGCGATGGGCTCACTCCCTGTCAGGCGTGCATTTCTGTATTATCCAAAAAGTGAACTGTGGATGTTCAAGTACTAAACTTTTAATGTTTGGAGCACCCAAACGCTTATTTGGGATATCATTGACCATCCCATTTAGAATAAAATTCGCGAAATTATGTCTGTACACTGTGATCATCATATCATATTATATCGCCTTAAAGAAGACCACTGCTGAACGTGGACCTCTCCCGTAGGTATCTAGAGCGACCCGATTGGAAGTGGCATGATCCAACGACTACTTAGATAACACAGTGATTCAATAACAAGGATCCCATTTTACATTGTTGAGATACGGAACGGTAAATATGTGGAATTTCACCAAATAAATGGTCACAATGCCAGAAATGCAATTTACTTCACGAGCAAAAAATTTCCATGGATTAAGATCGCGGACGAAAATTGCGGGTTCTCGTCAAATGGACATTATAACGTAACGAGGGTAAGAAGGTATTTTTACCGAGCCTGAGGTGAAGTCAGTCGGACCAACTGTTTATTATACTTTTTAGGTGTACACAGTACGTAAACAATAGGGTTGCCAAGTGTTTTATAGAGATTTAGGACATCAATGCTGGAACTGCCTCATATCTTTAAATGTATCAGGTATATTTGTGAATAGGGTGTCCTTTGCTTTTCCTATCATTTGCCATAAAATTGACAGCCATCATCTGGGGGCACGGCCGTGCCCCCACCAAGTCGAGCAAAAAAGCGTCACGGCCGTACCATCCTTTTCTCGAAGCAATTCAGACCATTTTCGACCCCCTGTAACTTCGTTGTGGATAAAAATAGAAGACTGAAATTTTCAGTAACTATGCAGGCATTGTAAAGACACGTATATTTAAAATTTCATTCAATTTGAACCAGTATTTTTAAGAATTATAACGGGTCAAATTTATTAATTTTGTCACTCACTGACTCACCGATCATCAAAATTCTAAGGCACTTCTAGCAGACCTAGAAGCTTCAAATTTGGAATATAAGTAGTGTTTGGTGTATGAATCAAGGAAAAACTAAAAAATCTAGAAAAGACAGCAAAGAAAATTAAGCCCATACAGCCAAGTCTTCAGTTAATAAAATTTTTCAATATTGGCTTTATTCGTAACGATGTTTTATTATTTTACGGCAAAAATTGTAACATCAAAGCCTCCCAGAAAAACCCATAGAGACAGGGAGTGGGCTCTTAGAAAAACTGTAGCTGAAGCTCAAGAAGTAGTACCGGAAAAGAGAAAACGGAAGGCTACCTACAAAAATAAGAAAAGTTCATACGTCAGAGAGAGGGCTTTAAGAAAATTCGTTGCTGGTAGATATACATATATACAATAAGTAGAAGGTACCGAAAAGGAAAAAAGTAGAACTGTCTACAAAATACAAAAAGAAATGAGATCCCATCAAAAACAATACTTGTAAAAAAAAACAAGTCTCGCAACTCAGTTGTTCTGCGGTAAAAAGTTGTGAGATCCATGTAATACCAAGTCGGTTGTTAATTTATTCAGTCTCTACTTAAGCGACTTTCTGTCTTAATACGTCCAGTCTCTAAGACCACGATCGTGGTCCATAACAATTGAAAATCAATTGTGTCTGGAATCTCCGTACTCGAAGCATTAAGTTGTTACAGAATAATTAACAGCATCTTATAGTGACGCATATCAATATTAAAATTCTTTAATGTTTTATATAAATATATTGAGACTTGGCCATCGCCTGAAAAGACGTGTAAATTCAATCGCCTGAAAACACATGTAAATTCAATTATTTAGTGCGATGGCCAAGTCTCGAAAAAAATAGACTAAGATCGAATCTATTCTAGAATCTTCTTCGGAAAAAACTGGCTGAAGTTTCCTACAGACAACATTAGAAAACCTCCAAAATGTAATAACAACGACGTTTTTAGCTATCCATCTATTTCATCCACCGACGCATAAAGAGGGATGTTGTAAGTCTCGGTCTCAGTAGTCTACTTAGTGGAGCCAAAAGGGTTGACTTGTTTTGAAAACGCTTTTTATCGTGAAGGAAATCGGTTTAGTTAGTTCGAATATAGGTATTTAGTTTTTAACACAATTGATCTAACTAATATTATAAATGAGAAAGTTTGGATGTTTGTTTGTTGAAGATCTTAGATGGAATTTTAAATAAATATATAAAAAAATGATTATTATTTTATTTTCTGTTGTGCAATAAAGTGTATTTGTATTGTATTGCATTGCATTGCATTGCATTGGATTGGACTGCACTGCACTGTACTATACTGTATTGTATTGTTTATTTCACAACAGCTTATTCATAAATATTATACTAGTATTTGGGTTCTCCCAGTAGGAAAATAGAATAATTTGCCTGTGTCAGGAGGGTCCACTCATTCATAAAACTAAATTACTCAAGCTGGTATACATCGGTTCCAAAACCGCAGGTAATAGACTATGTTACAAGAACATAATTAGTGAACATTAAATATCCATCATGGAAGCTCAACACTATTTCCATGTTTTTATTAAAAATAATTAATTTTTTGGTAAGTCATAATATTGTACTACGGTTTTCATATATTGTCAATAAACCTTGACAAGGGATCTTTTAACACCTTTTTAGTATCTTGAGTACGTTCACTGCTGATTAATTATATTATGATTTTTAAATTAATAACTATAAATTAAATTGGAAATTTGGAAATCCTCGAAAGCGTCTCCAAATGAAAATATTATTTATACACGGTGAACGTCCTGTGGCTGATATGATGATGCTCAATTTAGAATTTAAAAATTTTCTAAAATTGAAATTATAGAGTACTGAGGCCCGTATTAATAAACCATACTCAAGATACAGATAACCTTAAGTTGACGCTTAAGAAACTGTTGCATATTAAAACAGTGCTTCATCTATCTATGTATCTAGTCTGGTCGTGGTGTATTAACCTAAGTCTATGCATTAATTATGTTCCCATTACAATAGCCGTAATAAACAAAGATGAGACACCAACTCAACTATCCAGACTTCATTACCGCGTATTGTCAATTCATCCCCTAGACGCTAGTATGACAGTTAATGTTCCTCCATTTATCTTATGATGGAGTCTGCCGGCAACAGCAGAGTATCTGATACTTATTACCTTGATATGCATGCCATTGTGTATAAGTATTAGGTCCTTACCTATGAAATTGGCGTTTTGTATGAAGAATTTCATTAAGACTGTTATCTCCATACAAACATTTTTGTTTTTTTTTTAGGAACGACAAATCCAAATTTAGCTAAACTTTGTGTGTATTACGGATAACATTAAGTTATATATAGGCAGTGTTAATTTTAAAAAGTAACCGCTTTGTAAAAAGTTTCTGCGCATCTAAGAAATAATATGTGAAGCTCATGAAAAGAGATGTGTTCAAGTTTTGTTATTATGTGATTTAGCTCAGACATTAAAAAATATTTCATGTGAAACCTTGAAAATATATTCTATTTCCCAAATTAAAAACAAATTTGGAAATAGCTATAGAATCGTAGGAGTTGGTACATTATGATTAACAAAGAAAAAAATCTCCAATTTCATAGGTAAATACCTAATACTTAATTACCTTGATATGTATGCCATTGTGTATAAGTATATAAAAAATAATATATACAATGTGTCCCGGAGAGAAGTGACCAGCGGGCGTAGTTTGAAAATTTATACAAAATTATCGATAAATCATTTAAATTTAGAGACCTAACTGCTTTTGTTTTTTAAAAATTGTTAATTCTTTTTTTTTAATAGACATGTATGACCTCCTGCACTATTTTAGTCATAATTTCTTTGTTTTTACGTCTTTCCCAATTCTTTTTTTTTTAATTCAGTGCTGTTATTATTATTAATCAAATTAGGTTATGAAAATTATCCCAAAACAAATAAATAATTTATTAAAAAAGAAATAAACTTAAAATTCGACCAACAAAACTGTATTTTTTTAAGTTTAAAATTAAAAAAACGAAAAATGTCCCTGTAACATCATGTTTTTTTTTAATTATTATGATACTACATGATATTCTCTAAAATATCCTAGAACAATGTTTCTATCAATTTCAAACGTGTGCCAAAGTACAATGTGTTGAATTGTGACCTTCAAATAAGGATAGAGCAGGTAAAAAATTACTAGCTGTTATCGTATAGCTCCTGTCCTCCCGCCCCCCGCCACCTTTCTCAGACCGGCTCCAATTTGCTTATTATTAGTTAGTCGATCGTTCCTTGTGTCCGTGACGCTACGTCTTTGAACTCAATTGGTGCGCTTCCGAGTTTCGAAGACTACTGTTTAAATTTGTGACTTTGTTTTAAAATGTCTAGACTTGCAAATTTACAACCTTCTCATGTGGCTGATATGCATTTTGTGTATGGTTTTTGTGACGGGAACGCACGAGCTGCCGTTGCGGAGTACAGAAGACGATATCCCAACCGGGTCGTACTTGGATATCGCTCGTTTATCGCAGTACATCGCCAAATGAGTGAAATGGGTTTACGTCGCAGACGAAATGAACCCGTACAACCTGCTCCTGCTGTTCGTATGGACATCGACGAGCAGGTGTTACGTTTAGTAACAGCTGATCCAACGATAAGCATTCGCAGAATTGCTATCAGGCTGGGGATAACAAGAATGCGCGTCTGGCGCGTATTGAAGAAAGAGGGACTTCACCCCTACCATTATCGACGCGCTCAAAACTTAAGAGATGGTGACAGTATACCGAGGTTGGTATTTTGTACATGGATATTACGTCAACACAGGCTTAATCCTGACTTTATAAAGCGCGTTTTATGGACCGACGAGGCTACTTTCACCAGGGCCGGAATAACCAACCACCGAAATTTGCACATATGGGCCGCTGAAAATCCATATGCAGTGAGGGAGACCTCGTTTCAATACGAGTTTTCTGTAAACATGTGGGCTGGAATTATTGACGATTTAATTTTTGGCCCATTTGAATTGCCAAGAAGACTTACGCAAGAGGTCATGCTGAATTTTTTACGCAATGATCTCCCACAATTATTAGAGGACGTCCCTTTGCTGACGAGACGTCACATGTACTTTCAATTAGATGGAGCCCCGGCACATTATGCACAATCGGTACGTGAATTCATCAATGAAAATTATCCAAGATGGATTGGCAGAGGCGGTCCAATAGCATGGCCCCCGAGGTCACCAGACTTGACGCCTCTTGATTATTATTTCTGGGGCTACATGAAGCAAAAAGTTTATGCTGTGCCAATAATTTCAAGAGACCAGCTGAAACAGAGAATCGATGCTGCTGCCGCAGAAATAGCGCAGAATCATGCAGAAATAAGGCGAACTACACTAAGGATGTCATTTAGGGCCCTGGCCTGCATAACCGCTGACGGCGGTCATTTTGAAAACATAATTAATTAATTACCTGATTTTTCTTAATAAACAACCATTTTAACAAATTAAGTATCTTTTATTTATTATTAAACTATCATGTTAAAATCAAAATGATTCATTGTAATAACAAAACACTTAAATGTGCAAATAAACTGCTTAAAACATTACTTTCATTTTTTTAAACTTATCTCTATCTAGTTACTGGAGCATAAAAGGTCAATTTCAATGTCTCGTACGTTCACATTTATTTGAAATAACTAAAAACATTGTTCGAGGATATTTTAGAGAATATCATGTAGTATCATAATAATTAAAAAAAAACATGATGTTATAGGGACATTTTTCGTTTTTTTATTTTTAAACTTAAAGAAATACAGTTTTGTTGGTCGAATTTTAAGTTTATTTCTTTTTTAATAAATTATTTATTTGTTTTGGGATAATTTTCATAACTTAATTTGATGAATAATAATAACAGCACTGAATTAAAAAAAAAAGAATTGGGAAAGACGTAAAAACAAAGAAATTATGACTAAAATAGTGCAGAAGGTCAGACATGTCTATTAAAAAAAAAGGATTAACAATTTTTAAAAAACAAAAGCAGTTAGGTCTCTAAATTTAAATGATTTATCGATAATTTTGTATAAATTTTCAAACTACGCCCGCTGGTCACTTCTCTCCGGGACACATTGTATATATATGTCGCAGATAGCCATAGATTAGCGACAAAATGTACAATAGGGACCGTAGCATGACTACACAGTACGCGGTTTGCTACGGGAAATGAACCAGGTGGCGCTGGTATCGCCGCAAGCGGCGCGGTGACGTTTTACAGTAATGTTAGATCTGCACAACAATAATGAGAATTTATAATGCTACCGGCCGTCGAAGGAGATGGACTGCTACTGTCTAAGCGTAGGCGCATCAGCGAGCGTGGGTGACTTTGATTACTTATTATCTACGTCGAGTGGAAGGCTTCGGTGAGTCGTTACTTGAAAAGAAGCTGATTATGTAATTAGACCAGGAGGGATTATAGACTAGACCGGTAGGGTAAAACCCCACAGGATATTTTGTATTTTGGGGACGAAGTACAGTCGGACACTTTGCACTTCAAAACCAATAAGGCTACAGGAGATGATATAGAAATCTACTTACAACCGAGAAAATTTACACTCATTCCTGGGGCACTCGAGTAAAAATCATGTTATCTATTTTTTGGCCGGATACATTAGTTGCATTTTAGGGTTAAATTTACTTCACTATTATGTATGGTATTGTCCCACAGGTATTATAATTTATAACTACGTTTGAACAGTCTAAAAGCTCGAACTAAAATAGTCAGTGGGTACAACCATTTCTGAATCTAACACAAATAGGTCTCTTAGAAAAAAGTTTAAGGAATTCACATCTTAACAATGACTTCTCAATACATTTATGAGAATTTGTTATGTGCAAAAAAATAACCTTATTCGCTATAGACAGTGATGGGCACAATGTTAATACAAGGAATAAGAACCAATTACCTGTTCATGTTAGCCGACTTCACAAAGTTAGTAAAGGTTCGAGTAGAAATTCAAAATACGCCTCTAAATAAATTTAAAGCAATCATAAAACAGAAATTATTAGCAAAAAGCTAATATAAAATCACTGACTATTTGAATGATAAGCAAACGTGGGTATAGCTGTCTTATTATTCATATAATTATCAAATCACAAATTATAACCCATAATCTGTTTAAAAGAGCAACCCTAGAGTTTCTTGCTCGTTCTTCTCCGGGAAGTCAGCTTTGTGAATGAGCCGTAAGTTTAAATGTAATATTAATAGTGACGTTTTCAAGTGATAATTTTATCCAATGAAATAAAATATTTTGATTAGATTTGATTATCACTCGAAGCAATAGGCAAAGCTAATGTTTCTTTACGACCAAAATATAAAAGCGTGTTCAATTCTCACTCAATATTCAGTAGATGCCACAACACAAACGTTCCCATTGAAAAGGATCCCAGATAAAGTAAGAAACTATAAATCAATGTCCACACTAAGTAGATATTGGAAAAGTATGAGACGAATTGATGTTTTGCTTGTGTAGTATGTAGTAACCGCCTCCGTGGCTCAATGTAAACAACATTGGGTTTACGATTCGGTGGTCACGGCTTCTATCCCCAGCAGGGTACATGTACTCTGTATGGTTGGTGGTAGGGCATTTTAATTGTCCGCCTGGCTAGCTACCACCATCTTGTCAAAATCTGCCGCCTAGCAGCAATGTTAATAGCATTATTGTGTTCCGGTTGTCAGATAAAGGATAGTCAGTCCCCCAAATGTGTTGGGGTTTCCGGGACAGTACGCTTCCACCTTCGACCTCATCTTCACTTAACATCAGGTGTGATAGAGGTCAAGTATCAACCCGTTGCGCATAAAAAAAATTAAAAAAAACTTGCTAATGTATCAACTTGGATTTGTAAATATTATTGGATTCGTGTTCCTATTATGAAAAACGTTATCTCAAGCGGTAATTCAAGTTCAATGTCCATCTCATTCATATTTCCTTATTACAGAATGTTACGAGTACTAGACGAATTAACCATAACTATCCAAGCGATTTTAGAGGGAAAGAAAAAATATATGATAGAGACAAACCCATATAGACAGCAGCAAACTAGGAGCAATACCTAACCATAGCAATACTTAACCGCCTCCGTGGCTCAATGGAAACAACATTGGGTTTACGATTCGGGGGTCGCGGGTTCGATCCCCAGCGGGGTACATGTTTAAGTACTCGATTTAGTTGGTGGTAGGGCATTTTAAATGTCCGCCTTGCTAGCTACCACCATTTTATCTAAATCTGCCGCCAAGCAGCAATGTTAATAGCATTGTTGTGTTCCGGTTGTCAGAGATAAGATAGCCAGTCCCCCAAATATGTTGGGGTTTCCGGGTGAGTACGCCACCTTCGACCTCATCTTCACTTAACATCAGGTGTGATTGAGGCCAAGTACCAACCCGTTGTGCATAAAAAAAAATACCTTCACATGAAACCTGCTGTTATTTATCAAATCAAATACATAAATAAATACAAATCTAGTCCCCAAATTTTACGGTACCCCAAAACAGCCTCATAAAACTTATAATCTCAGACATCACCTACCTAAATAACCTTTTATTTGGGCAAAACTTTCCAACAATAAAAGCTACGGTAAACACTAAACGCCATCTTGCGGCAATTACCCTGGGATTGCCGCCCTTAAGTTTTACACCTCTTTTAAGGTTATGTTTACAACGTCCGAACATTCAGTCCTAGATAGAGTCATTAACCTCTTGAAAACTGGTTTCTTTGTAATAAAATACGGTGAAGTGGGAGTAGAACTCGCGACTTGTTTCTTTAGTTATTGTCACAATTTCCTAAATTCAATAAATTATTATTAGTGACGTTTTCAAGTGATAATTTTATCCAATGAAATAAAATATTTTGATTTGATTTGATTATCACTCGAAGCAATAGGCAAAGCTAACGTTTCTTTACGACCAAAATATAAAAGCGTGTTCAATTCTCACTCAATATTCAGTAGATGCCACAACACAAACGTTCCCATTGAAAAAGATCCCAGATAAAGTAAGAAACTATAAATCAATGTCCACACTAAGTAGATATTGGAAAAGTATGAGACGAATTGATGTTTTGCTTGTGTAGTATGTAGTAACCGCCTCCGTGGCTCAATGTAAACAACATTGGGTTTACGATTCGGTGGTCACGGCTTCTATCCCCAGCAGGGTACATGTACTCTGTATGGTTGGTGGTAGGGCATTTTAATTGTCCGCCTGGCTAGCTACCACCATCTTGTCAAAATCTGCCGCCTAGCAGCAATGTTAATAGCATTATTGTGTTCCGGTTGTCAGATAAAGGATAGTCAGTCCCCCAAATGTGTTGGGGTTTCCGGGACAGTACGCTTCTACCTTCAACCTCATCTTCACTTAACATCAGGTGTGATAGAGGTCAAGTATCAACCCGTTGCGCATAAAAAAAATTAAAAAAAACTTGCTAATGTATCAACTTGGATTTGTAAATATTATTGGATTCGTGTTCCTATTATGAAAAACATTATCTCAAGCGGTAATTCAAGTTCAATGTCCATCTCATTCATATTTCCTTATTACAGAATGTTACGAGTACTAGACGAATTAACCATAACTATCCAAGCGATTTTAGAGGGAAAGAAAAAATATATGATAGAGACAAACCCATATAGACAGCAGCAAACTAGGAGCAATACCTAACCATAGCAATACTTAACCGCCTCCGTGGCTCAATGGAAACAACATTGGGTTTACGATTCGGGGGTCGCGGGTTCGATCCCCAGCGGGGTACATGTTTAAGTACTCGATTTAGTTGGTGGTAGGGCATTTTAAATGTCCGCCTTGCTAGCTACCACCATTTTATCTAAATCTGCCGCCAAGCAGCAATGTTAATAGCATTGTTGTGTTCCGGTTGTCAGAGATAAGATAGCCAGTCCCCCAAATATGTTGGGGTTTCCGGGTGAGTACGCCACCTTCGACCTCATCTTCACTTAACATCAGGTGTGATTGAGGCCAAGTACCAACCCGTTGTGCATAAAAAAAAATACCTTCACATGAAACCTGCTGTTATTTATCAAATCAAATACATAAATAAATACAAATCTAGTCCCCAAATTTTACGGTACCCCAAAACAGCCTCATAAAACTTATAATCTCAGACATCACCTACCTAAATAACCTTTTATTTGGGCAAAACTTTCCAACAATAAAAGCTACGGTAAACACTAAACGCCATCTTGCGGCAATTACCCTGGGATTGCCGCCCTTAAGTTTTACACCTCTTTTAAGGTTATGTTTACAACGTCCGAACATTCAGTCCTAGATAGAGTCATTAACCTCTTGAAAACTGGTTTCTTTGTAATAAAATACGGTGAAGTGGGAGTAGAACTCGCGACTTGTTTCTTTAGTTATTGTCACAATTTCCTAAATTCAATAAATTATTATTAGTGACGTTTTCAAGTGATAATTTTATCCAATGAAATAAAATATTTTGATTTGATTTGAAATATTTGATGTATTTCTATCACACAGCTTTATATCTATACTAGCTATCCGCTCGCGGCTTCGCCTGCATAGAATAACTTTATCGCGGAAATTTGTTTATCCCGCGGGAACTACTCTTACACTAAATATATTACATATACCTACATAACATAATTTAAATATATATATATACTATAAACCTACATACACATACTAATATCACGAAAGATGGGAGAGGTAGGTAATGCTCTTTTAGCCTTTTCTTAAATACTGCAATTGAAGGGCCTTTATCTATTTCTGACAAAAAGGCAGAAGAAGTATTACAAAGTTTAGTGATCCTATACGAGCCACGTACCATTTGAGGTGCGGTATCGTAAAATTCAATGGAAAAGAAATAATAGCAAATTATTCCTTCATTTAGAGTTAAGTGCACATTTCGTAAGCTTTTATTTAATTTGCTATATTTTCACACGATTGCTCCAGCAAGTAGGGTAATGTTTTTGAGTGTATGTATCATCATCATCATCATCAGCCCGTAAACATCCCACTGCAGGGATATAGGCCTACCCTCGTATAATGAGAGAGTATGGGCCGTAGTCCACCACGCTGGCCCAATGCAGGTTGGGGACTTCACCTTTGAATTTTTATTTCTTAGGCATGCAGGTGTCCTCACGATGTTTTCCTTCACGGTTTAAGAGCAGTCGGATAAATGCACATAAGTAATTAATTAAATTTAAAAACTGATTGGTACATGGCCTGCCTGGGAATCGAACCCGGACCTCCCAGATTGAGAGACCGCTTCTTAACCACTGAGCCAGCGACGCTCTTGTGTGTGTATAAATATGTGTATGTATAAATGAAAGAAATATATATTTTTGCACATTAACACAGCGCCATCTAGTTCCACACTAAGCACCTAGGCTTGTATTATGGGTACTAGATGGTTGATGAACTAAACAAATACATTTTTTTTGTAAATAAATACATATATCAAAGACATCCACAACTCGGGAACACAATGTCTGTATTCATCATTCAAACATATGCCCATAGCAGGATTCGATCCCGCGACCTTTTGGTAAAGCAGTCAGAGTTTCTAACCACTACACCAAGCAGGTCATATGTACGTAGATTTCTATGTTAACTCCTGTAGTCTAAACGGCTTGACCGATTTTGAAGTCATTCGATTCGTTTTGATCCCTAAAGTGTCATACGATACATTTTATGATAAAAATCCAACATGGCGCCTGCAAAGTAGCAGTCGGGGTTTTGATTCGACTCCCAAAATGTATTCGTCTGTATTTTTTTTATGAATAACTGGATACGCGTTTCACCACAAACTGACCTGCTGGAAAGGGAAGATGTGGCCGAAGATGAAGCACGTGTACTCAGTAGATGTATACACCCATATATTATACCTGTTAGTTAGAATTATTATAAGTATGTTTATAGGTTTATAGTTTGTTCACCAGTGTCCGTACATCATTTGGAGGCTCCACTGAAAACCAGCGTTGTAGTGAACGGCCTCAACCCATGCTGAGTCGGAGAGCTTTTTGACTCTACCTTGCGACACCGACAATAGAGAGCAAACACAATACTATACTTTTTGTATGTGTTTCGACTGTGTAATAATACCTGATTGTTTGTGTCATGAGATGGGTTTAAATATTTTTTTTGGACATCTTTCCTCTTCGGTTCTCAATTGTGGCTAACAGGCATCTCTGTTAGATATTTTTTTGAACAACATAATTGAGGCAAAGATTGAAAGAAAGAGAGGAAGGGGAAGACCTAGGCGTTAATTTTTATTATTAATTACTTTGACCAAGTGAAAAAAAAGGTGAATGTCGTGTCGTACCAAGAGGTTAAAACGAGGGCGGAAAGTAAAGAGGCCTGGTCGTTACTCGACCGACAAGAGCATAGATCTTAAATTGAAGAAAGTGGCTGATATGATGCTGATGATATATTATTATATTCCATATAACGTACAATATAGTTATTCTCCACACTGTATATAGACGGTTTGTAGGTGACGAAGGCCAAATTGTGCTACAATTTGGAATTGTATTTAATTCCACCGCTACCTTTCCATTTTCAAACTACTTGCCGCCGGGAGCGATTTCACATATAGGTACACCGTTGAACATTCTCACTAAACATTAACAATGTTCGTTCACAATGCGAACTACCAAGTCACTGAACCTATAAGCGTTAGTTTTTTGGGAAGCATAAATTTAGAATATTCGAATATTGTTTCACTAGATAACGTGCTTTTCGTGTGTAATTTAAGATTGTGGTCTACTGCGTCTCTAGATCATTATATATGATCTGATTTATTTTTAGTTCAATTTTGTTTTTAGTAAGCAGCAATAGTTTGCATTTGCTTCAACATTTTTACGTTCAAGCGCTAAATTTGGTACGTATTTTATAATTTTTATGACATCATCATTATATCAACCGCCTCTGTGGCTCAATCTAAAAAACATTGGGTTTACGATTCGCGGAGATCGCGGGTTCGATCCCCAGCCGGATACATGTTTAAGTACTCGGTTTGGTTGGTGGTAGGGCATTTTAAATGTCCGCCTGGCTAGCCACCACCATCTTATCTAAATTTGCCGCCAAGCAGCAATGTTAATAGCATTATTGTATTCCGGTTGTCAGAGATAAGATAGCCAGTCCCCCAAATGTGTTGGGGTTTCCGAGTCAGTACGCTTCCACCTTCGATCTCATCTTCACTTAACATCAGGTATGATTGAGATGAAGTACCAACCCGTTGTGCATAAAAAAAAAATTTGCCACTGGACGTCACTGCTGAACATAGGCCTCACCCATACAATTCCAGAGTGACATAGACATAGACATATATTTATCAGGTCGTCCATGGACCTTGTGAGTGGACATCGTACGCTGCCCTTGCCGTTGTATGATCTCCACTAGAGGACCTTAATGCTCCACCGGCCATCAGGTCTTCGAGCTATGTGCCCTGCCCACTGCCACTTCAGTTTGCTAACCCGCTGGATAGCCCATACAATGTCCACTCACAAGGTTCATGGACGACCTCATAACGGTCGCGGGAAATCGCTGAATACAGACCGCTTTCAACCGGTTCCTCTGGAATTGTATGGATGAGGCCTATGTTCAGGAGTGGACGTCCAGTGGCTGATGAGACGGTGATATCATAAAAATTATAAACTACGTACCAAATTTAGCGATCGAACGCAAAAATGCTTAGTAAAAAAATGTAGCTCGAAAAAACGCAGGAAGGAAAGAACTGACCTATGTCGTTACCTTTGTTCGCCTACGAATTTCTTCGTTCCGGATTCAACATACCTATCCATTATTAAAATTTGAATAAGTACTGAAAACGGTATATAATAGGATCAAACTGCTTAGAAATAAAGAAAAATAGATACTTTTAACGTTCATTTTCCGAAATCGAAGCCAATTTATCTGATCTTATATCTAAATTGGATCAGGGATTTGAACTCCGTAGATAGATTTGGTTTTATGCATGTAGAGTAAGATTAAATTTTAATTTGTTTATGTTTCTGATTAAGAACTAAAGCTTTTGTTTCTTCTGAAAGAGGTAATCGACTTTTTACATCAGAGTTTAGCTTACCTATTATATTGTCCAAACCCTAAGTAAGTCTGACATAAAACTAATATTTTCAGGGTGATTTTCAATTAGTTCTTGATGTCAAAAGATGTACCGTTTACTCGTGACAACAAACATCCTTTTTAAAGCTTCTTATAATACACAATTGTAAATATATATTATAGAAAAAATACGCCGTCCAACTCGCTTCCGTGAGGCATAGTACCTATAGTACGCTACCACTATTGCCCCGCTGAATGCATAAGCTCAGCTGCTGAGCAAATAGGCACCAGCTTTCACATCTCCAGAGAAAGGTTCCTTATATTATTTATGTACTATAATTTAGCACTTGACTTCAATCACACCTGATGTTTAGATAAGGCCCACGATAAAAGTGTGCTTTCTAAAAATTTATGTTCAAGGTTGTTTCTTTGGGAAAGATGTTTGAAATTATGATTACAGTTGTGGAAAATTAAAAGTAGAATTTTACAGAACTATAATGAAAAGTTGCCCTATATATATTTCAAAGACTTCTTCGCTCAATTTTCTTATTTATAGTTTCAATAGTTTTGACTCTGCATTTATCTCTAGGGGTTTCTCACTTCGTTTTGGAGGTATGATTTTTTTTCTGACCGAAATCGGGAGAAAGACTTTTTTTTTTGATATCCTAATTAGCTACGCAGTCCCAAAACCCACGGCATCAGGGCGATGTCGCACTTTAGCTGAAAATCAGACCTATACGGAAACGACAATTTTTTTTTGTGGCTTTTCATATCGTGCTCTTCTAGCTCAATAAATTCTGCCAATGATAATATGTGGGTAGAGGAAAAATCACTGGAAAACAACGGGAATACCGGGATAAACCCGCACAACTTGCAAGTCAACATTTAACGAATAAACCGATTCTAATGAAACTTTATACTCTAAAAATATATTATAGTCTAAAAAGTTAGTACAGAACATTGGACAAAGAGTATTGAAACTAAATTAGAGCGATTTGAAGTTATCCATAGTAACGGAAAAATGCAATATATACTGCTCAAAACAATTAGAGGAACAAGATTTTAACCTTTATATGGTATAAACTACAATTAGGTTTAAAATATATATATTTTTTAACGCACGACAGGTTCGTACTTCACCTCAACCACACCTGATCTTAAGTGAAGATGAGATCGACGGTGGAAGCGTACTGACCCGGAAACCCCAACACATTAGAGGGACATTATTCTTTTAAATACGATACTTTGAAAATGTTTTCTACATACTTTTTAGATCTATACGTGCTTTATTTAAAGTTTATATGGAATGCCTTATGGGATAAACCCTTTTAATTTGGATTTTCAATGTTAAAAACTCCATCCAATATTGACACATGTCCAAACAACTATATTCCTCATCCGCAACTCAACGAGAAGCATCTGACCCTTCTCAAATATTGCGAAAATCCTGTACGATTATATTATTAATGAGAACGTTGATCGAATTCCGGAATTACGGCAGATCCGTCTTCGAATGAGTTTAATAATAGCATCGGAGAGAGCGGGAAATGTTGCCCTCCGGATTGGAAACTCAACAGAGATGTTCATAGCAATATTACCAATTTAGGGATATTGAAATTAATTTAATATTGTATCGTTTAATAAGATTTTGTTAAGAAAGCAGCTGCGAATGTAATTTGATAACAATTTTTTTGGGTAGGCCTTTTGAACTCTGATGGTATCTTCTTTTGTCTGAGTCAAAACCGGTTGTCAGAGATAAGATAGCCAGTCCCCCAAATATGTTGGGATGTCAAGTACCAACCCGTTGTGCTTAAAAAAAAGTCTTACTCATTTATACACTTTTAATTAAATACCTTAATTCCGAACTTAAGTATTTAAATATAATGAAGAAACAATGATTAGTTTACTGTCCATATGTGTCATACATAGCGCCCGAGGCTGATGAAGCAGGATCGCCATATACGGATCGAGGAGTGAATCAAAAACAAGTCGTCTCGTACCGACATATGTTTTAATAATGAATCAGTAAAATTAGAATAAAAGGTTAAATAGATGATATAATACAGACATTATAATTAAATAATGTAAATACTTATATCACACTACAATGCTGGTAATTGTTTTTGAGCAGATCTTTTCTAAATTTTTGGGATATAAATTTAAACTTTTTAAAAATTATCAAAAAGGAAAAGAAAGCTTATTATGACGGACAACTACGGAACTCTACACCGCGTGATTCGACACGCACATGGCCGGTTTTTCAAATTGTGAGAAGCGGCTGGAGGAGTCAAGATGAAATTCATATTTTATTTTTTCACATAGTTTTACAGCACTGAATAGTAAGGTCAGCGGCCAAATAACTATACTTGTCTACACAATTTACCTCTTCATATAATATCCTAGTTTAGTCAAATTATAAAGCCACGGCATGATGCGAACATTCGTTAGCAAAGTTCTAAGATAGTTTGGAGTCCTACCTGCATATATTCCAGGGAATAACTGACAACAAACGTGTTGTTCCACTACGAAGAGAACACCATCTGGCATCGCTTCTGTTTGGTGTTAGTAAATTTGAGAAACCGGAATATCTCTTCAATAAATTACACTAACGACGTTTGGGTTCGGAGGGAGTCCGAACGATGAGCTGGTCACTGCAAATGCCTCATCACAGGACGATGTCTTTTCGAGGCAGTTTTAAATATTCAGCCACCAAATATTGGAACAACCTGCCGCCTCCTCTCAGACAACTTAGGTCCATTTGCACATTTAAACAAAAATTGATGTTGTATTTATTAAATTACCAAATTAACTTGCCCTTGGGTGGCCAAGTTGTTCCATCATACCTACGTTGACGTGGCGAAAAACCAATGATATAATATTATCATTCTGCTTTCCCATATTACTGTATTACTCATTCATGTATTTATGTTATTCTATCCTTCGTCATAATTTTATAAATTACCTGTATAAATATTCAGTATATATATTAAATAATGTTTAATTTTATCTATATGCAACTGTTACATTTAGTTATGTGGATGGATTTGCACAACTAGTACAACTTTCCGCATCGCGTCGGAGACTCTTGATGTTGAAAACCGGCGCTGTAACAATTGCTATAGCTTAAGCTGAGATGGAGTCCATTTTTGACATCACGCTGCACTTCAAAATCTGATTCTGTATATTGTGATAATTTTCTTGTTTTTATTAATATTGTTGTTGCTATAGTGTGGTGTCAAAGAAATATATGTCTATGTCTATATCTATGTTCCAGTAGATGCTTCATTTACAATAAATTAATATAAATATTAATAGTAAGTGTTCCAGTCTTTATAAATTATGATATATTTTTTCTCTATGAGACTCCGAGCGGCGCAATCTCGTCTGTCGTCGCGCTTAAAGTAGACCTTGACTGGATTAGAGATGCCGGCAAATTAGCCTTGCCATTCAACGGGGTAATGCTGCCAGTCTTTCGGACCTTGCTGACGTTTTCAACCTTTCCTAATACATGGATTCGGATTTGTTTCCATGTTTTTTCTTTTTATTTCAACTTTGTGTTTAAATGCAGCTACTCTTATACAGAGTGAAATTTGATTCGTGTAATTCCTTTTTTGTAATGATGACTTCACTCCTGATTACGAACAACTTTTCCCTAGGAACTAAAGCCGAATTCGATCAAAAAAAATCCGATTAACTATACAAAGTAAAGTTTTCTGAAACTACCTTTAGCATGGAAGTCCAACAATTTTCGGCCGGATTCGACTATGGTACCTAGTGGAAAGTTGTTCGTAATCACAAGTTGAGTCACCAGCCGAAAATTGTTGGACTTCCTCACTAAAGCTGGTATCGGGATGGTTTAATTTTTATGAGTAATCGAAAACTCTTTGATCGAATTCGACTATGGTTCCTTCGGGAAAGTTGTTCGTAACAAGAGTGTCGTCACCAGTTAATGGGATCTACATGAATTGAAATTCCTGTATAAAGTTTATCATTTATTTTTTTATGCATGTTCGTGCGCTGTCCAGTTTTGAACTGATTTCCATAAATTCTTCTTTGTGATAGTGATCCCATGTAAATTAGGCAAACATCAGGTGATACATGGCGGAGATTGAGAGCGGAATCCTATATATCAATTGCATTGTCAAGTTTAGACAGCTCAATTTATATTACGTAAAGTATATTATTATTTCGTAGTATATACTGGATGACAGGCCATCGCGGGCGTTTTTGAAAAAAAAAAGTTACTACCTATGCCAATAACTTATATTTCATTTACCTAAATGCCCTATTTTTTCCTTACGAAAAAACACTCACCTGTATATAATAGGTCTGGCAAAGGGCCTCATTAATGGGCTTCCATATGTTGAACCTATGTTCCCATATCCGACCCGTAAATACATACAAGAGAGGAGAAGAGATACAAATATATTTTTTAAGGAAAACCAATAGCCTTGTTACTAAAGAAATGACAATTGAAAATTATGCCTGGATGGCCTTTAACATATAAATGTAGTTGAAATGTAGTGGTCTAATATAGCGCTCAGTAGGATCTAATGCTACATATATATCTGTGTGATTTACATCAGCCATACCTGTAGTAAAATGTATAACTTAATTATAATGAAAATCTGTACAAATCACACCCAATCACCAGTCTTCAATTTATAGGATACCCTGAATTATTCGTCATTTTCAAAAGTATTCACAGCGTCACAACCTTTATCCTAAATGCAGATGAGTAGTATCCCAAACATAAGCGATTGTATATACATAAGTTTTGCTTGAAATAATTATGCGATTTGCGATGAATATCAAAAAAAAATCTCCTTTAAATAAATAAAATAAACAAATAAATAAATATTTCGGACACTTACACCAATCATCTAGTCCCAAACTAAGCAAAGCTTGTGCTATGAATACTAGATAACGGATAAACATACATAAACATTTTATATACAATGCATATTTCTGTAACGATTTTGTGTACAATAAAGATATTAAGATAAGATATTAAGATAAATATTTATATAAACATCCAAGACTCTGGAATAAATGTTCGTATTCATCATACAAACATTTACCCGTCGTGGGATTCGAACCCGCAATCGTTGGTTTCGCTGATAGGGTCACTACACACTATCCACTACACCAATCGGTCGTCTATCATATATTAAATTTACAAAGAACTCCGCTTTAAACTGTCGTTCTAATACAAGAAACTGCGTACAATACATGATGTAACTATATTTTTATGGTGGTTTTACAGTTTTAAGCTTATTTCCATCTATTTATTATTTTTACGAACATTTATTCCAGAGTCATGGAAGTTTATATAAATATTTATGTATGTTTATCCGTTATCTAGTATCCATAGCACAAGCTTTGCTTAGTTTGGGACTAGATGATTGGTGTAAGTGTCCGAAATATTTATTGAAATATTTATTGATCTCTACATTTGCGATGTGACTAAGCTGCCGTTTCACACACTGCTTCCACGGCTGTGGTGGATGCCACGGAAGATCAGCGCTGGCGGAGCCACCATCTACTGTGGGTTACGTTGAGTGGTAACCTTTTTTGACAACGAATATTTCTATACTTAGATACCACAATTTTTGTTATTCATGTTATTAAAATAAATTTCTTTCTTCTTTCTGTGTTCGGTGCAAAACATTGTTTCCTTGTCTATCGGTAACGAACCGCCTTCTACGTAGGCACATTTGGCCCCAAAACTATGTGGACATGGTGGTCGTGAAATTGCAATACTGGGTACGTAAGTCAACTAATTAAGGACCTTGTGAACATAATGACCGATCCGTGGGTTGGACCGGGTCTGATTGATTATCGTGTCATCTCCAGCCCGTTGCATGTGTGGACCTTTATTTATGTCCGGGCATTTCTTGCTGCCATGTTAGTTTAGTAAACATTTCTAAAGAATAATTCACCGACAGCCCAGCCGATTAGTAGGTTGAAGTAGCAGTGGGCAGGGTATAGCTCGATCGATAATTATCATACAACAAATTGATTCGGATTATAATATCTTCAAGAACTGATAGCTGGCGGGGCATTAAGATTCTTGTGTGACACCCACAAGGTCTAACTTCCAACAAGTCACTCTGGAAATCTAGAGCCCTATTTTCAGTAATGGAGCTCCTGTCACTAATAATTATGATGAATAAATTATCACCATAAATTAAATAAATATGAGCCGACATTAGAAGTGCGCTCGCCAAGAACTTCCAAAGTATTTGAGAGATCTATCTTATGTATCATAGGTAGAACTCAACAATAATGCTATGCTGCAGTTTGACAGGAGACTTAAATAAAATGTTGGTGGCTAGCCAGGCGGATATTTTCAAATACGTCATGCATACTGCTTGGAATAGCACTCGTCGACACGGAGTGCCCGTGGACAGTCGGAGGTGACAGCATTATTGCATGCGGACGGGTCTGAGATTTTGAAAATACAGACAATTAACGCAATATAAAACAAATTAAATGCGTTATAATTAATATTTCGTAGTTACGAGTTCCTTTTTAATAATATAATATGCAAAAATATACAAAAATTATACTATAAAAAAAAGTAAATTACAAATTCTTATATAAGTAAGGTGGTAATTACTGACCACTTACCCTCACATTAATCTTAATATTAAATTATGATCATGGAACCCGGATGCTTACTGGTGAAGAGTAAACATGAAAGAAAGAAAGAAAGAAAGAAAAGTATTTATTGCCAACAAATACAGAAAATTTCGTAAGATATAACATTTTCCTTATTTAAATGTATGTATTTGTGGCAAAGGGATTGGGCGTCAGCATTTGCTGCCAATATGTCTTATGGCAATTGACAGCGCTGGTTTTCAGCGCAACCCCTCTCTCACTTAGGTTTTCAACATAAAACAGCAGTCAGGCGCGTTCCCACGTACACTTATGCACACATATGCACTCCCCTCATTCCATACAACTTGGCCCTCGCGTGCAGTCTGTGAGATTCAACCTGGTTTTCCTCCTTGCTCAAATTCCATTACCAACTTCTTATTAGTAACGACTCACCGGATTCTTCCAAGCGTCGGTGACAATAGGAAATCAAAGTCATTCACGGTGGTTGATGCATTAAGTGGAGATCCGACTGCTTTGGAGGCTGGTAGCAAAGTGTCGTCACATTTTGATATGCAGACCTAATATTTTACCTAATTGCAGAACCAAAACTTTTTGTAGCTAAAACATTCATGCGACTTTTATATTATAAATTCCGCCGCTAATTTACCGCTATCCGTGACATAATATTTAAAACAGGTAAAGGCCGTTCCAGCACATTGGGGTGTGGCATAGTCGACAGCGATGCTTATGCGTCGTGCAAGGTAGGCTCCAGCTTGGAGGTCGCCGGAGACGTGGACCAGCCTGATTACCAGGGTTATGATGGCATTCAAACTATTTCTTGATTATATTTTGGTAAAATTCACTACTTATTTTGCTTCGTGTATCAAGTGTTTCATGTTCGCCACTTGATTGTCGTACGTCTCTGTCGATCTTTACGACCCTTTCATTCACACATTCGCTTATAATATTTAAAGCCCGTTTAGACCATGAAGAATTTATTCCCATTGTCTTATTTTACAGACGTAACCCAGGCAAGTGGTCTGTTTTCAAACTGATTTATTATTCAAAGGAAGCATACACTTTTGTGCGCTTTGTCCCCCAACTAACACGTCCGCGCAGTGTCTTGATCTTATCCGACTACCCGCATTTGTATACGTGAATAGAATACACACAATACAGGCTTCGGCTACAAAACCACCCTTGTCCCGGATTGTTTAAAGTAGTATTGTGAAAACTAGATATTTGATTCAGCCAGAGTACGGACATGTTGAGTAAGGCGAGAACAATGTAAAATGTGATATGAATACACTGAGTTATAAATAATAGCTGTGCAAACATTAATTTCATCATCATAAGGTAATTTGTTAAATAAATTTAAGACAACCATTAAACGGAAACTATGTGCCAAAGGCTATTATAAAATTTCTGACTATCTGGATGATAAGAATGCGTGGACGTGAACCGCTCAGCATTATCCAATATATTTTATTCTTATTTTTCTTTGCCGAATCTTAAATTTTACAATTAGGTATTTCAAATTGTATTTGTATTGAGTTATTTAAAAGGAGCAACCCTGGAGTTTCTTGCTCGTTCTTCTCTGGGGAGACTGCCTAGTGAATGAGCGATAACTGTATGTCATGACGATTTCAAATCTTATTCTTATAACTTACGAAATAAAAACATTTTTGATTTTGATTTTAAGTATTGTAAATTATTTTGTGCAATAAAGAGTATTTGTATTGTCATCATTATCATCAGTCGAAAGACGTTCACTGCTGGACCAAGGCCTCCCCCAAAGATCTCCACAACAATCGGTCTTGTACTGCCCGCATCCAGCAGCTTCCCGCGATCTTTACCAAATCGTCGCTCCACCTTGTAGGGCGTCTGCCCACGCTGCATCTTCCGGTGCGTTGTCGCCACTCGAGATTCTTTCCGCCCCATCGGCCGTCGGTCCTACGAGCAATGGGCTACTTAAGTTCGCCAAAAAAAATAATTACTCGGGCTATATCGGTCACCTTGGTTCTCCTGTGGATTTCCTCATTTCTGATTCGATCCCGCAGGAAGACTCCAATGCCCCTTAAGTAACCTTGAGCCTTCTTATGACCATTTTTATTGTATTGTATGTGCTTATGCATAATAACTAAAAATGTCGAAATCCCGACAACATTGGCTAAACATACAGTTATCATCATCAGCCTGTAAATATGCCATGTTTTTTTTTTATCCACAACGGGTTAGCACTTGACCTCAATCACACCTGATGTTAAGTGAAGATGAGGCCGAAGGTGGTAGCGTACTGACCCAGAAACCGCATATTATTTGGGGGACTGGCTATCTTATCTCTGACAACCGGATATAGGACCACAGCAGGGATATAGGCCTTCCCTCGTATAATGAGGGAGTTTGGGCGATATAAACCAAATCGTGGTAAAACTAAATATCATCGAAACGGCTTAACCGATTTCCATCAAACACGGCTAACACCATAGTTTCGGCACGTAAAAAGAAAAGAACCAACCTATCTCCTCCCCAATCGTTCACTAAACACCAATTCTGTAATTTGTTCTCAATTGTAATCCGTGGATAACTGTAATTGGCTTTCTATTTTTCAAGCTCGTTTTATTACTATTAGTTAATTTGTGACCTTGTGTTTATATTACCATAATATACCTTGCAGACAAAGACAAACGTTTCATATACAATTTGACACAATAATTATATAATATGGTAGGGCACATGTATAGACACTTGATTGTCTGCAATGTCTATTATGTATTATAAATAAATATCTTTGCACATACATATAGCGTCATCTAGTTCCACACTAAGTAACTAAGCTTCTATTATGGATACCAGATGGTTGATAAACTTCACAAATACATTTTTCTTGTAAATAAATATACATTCAGTGTACTAAGTATCGGGAATTTGTCAATAAAACAAAAAATACAAATTATTCATCTAAATTTATTTTATCGCCTTCAAAGTAGGCCCCATCGCTTGCAATACAACATCTCCACCGCTTCACCCAGTCTTCCATACATTTTTCATAGGCTATTTGCGGTATGGCCTTTAGCTCATTCAGCGAATTTTCTTTTATGGCTTCTATCGACTCAAAACGTTTTCCTCGAAGTGGTAATTTTAACTTGGGAAATAAAAAAAAGTCAGACGGAGCCATATCAGGTGAATACGGTGCTTGGTCGAGAACTTTTGTTGAATTTTTCGCTAAAAACTCTTTCACTATAATGGCTGTGTGTGATGGTGCATTATCATGGTGCAGCATCCATGAGTTGTGTTGCCACAAATCTGGACGTTTTCGGCGGATACTCTCACGCAAACGCTTCATGACGCCTAAATAATATTCTTTATTCACTGTTTCTCCCTCTGGAAGGAATTCGGAGTGAACCACACCACGGTAGTCAAAAAAAACTGTCAGCATCACCTTGATTTTGGAGCGACTTTGCCGCGGTTTTTTGGGTTTCGGCTCGTTTTCGAGACGCCATTCTGAAGACTGTTGGCTTGTTTGCATGTCGTACTCATAAACCCATGTCTCGTCGCCAGTATTATACGTTTCATAAAGGTCGGATCCGTAGAAGCTCGGGAAACCATGTCTTCAGCGACATGCTTTCGCTGCGCTTTTTGAACAAAATTGAGCTCTTTTGGAACTAGTCGAGCGGCGACGCGTTTCATTCCTAAAATGTCAATGAGAATGTTGTGGACGGACTTAAAAGATATGTTCACCTCACTAGCCAACTCTCTCAGACTCATACGTCGATTTTCGAGCACTAGCTTCTTGATTCTGTCGATGTTTTCTTTGGTCGTAGCGGTTGAAGGTCTACCAGAACGAGGCAAGTCTACTACTACTTCTCGGCCTTCTTTAAAAGCCTTATACCATTCATAAGCCCTTGTTTTCGATATACACGATTCGCCGTAGGTATTTCGCAACATTTTTAGTGATTCACCACATGAAATATCATTTGAAACACAAAATTTAAGGCACACTCTTTGTTCAACAATATTTTCCATTGTAAAAATCGCCGAGGACTCAAAACTATGACCAACAAAAAGTGTAGTTTAAAACAAATTAAATGACAGATCCCGCTCAAATTTTGCGCGCTAAATCAGTACAGTGCTACCAACATGCAGTAAAAAAATTAGAACGACCTCTTTTACGCGGGTCTTTTTATTGACATATTCCCGATACTTTTTACACAGAGTAGTACATGTATAAATGAACAACCTCCATGACTCAGGAACACATGTTTGTGTCATACAAACATATGGATTTTGATCTGCGACCTTTTGGTATAGCAGTCAGCTAACCACTACACCAAACAGGTCGTATTGGTGAAGAACAATTACAGAATGACACGTGGTTTTACAGTGAGTATGCGGCCGATTTGGCACTAAATCAATCAATCACTCAATCAAATACTCTTTATTGCACAATTAACAAAAGCTACATGAAGAATACAGCGTACATCATTAATCGTACAAAATGGCGGCCTTATCGCTAACAGCGATCTCTTACAGGCAAACCTTAGCGTAAAGATACAAGCTACCAGTAGATGAGGTTTGCACTAATAGTAGCAATACGGGTGTATTTTATAGTTGGTAATTATTATAGAACGTAAAGATAAAAATACATAAACGTCATACGGAGTCGGGAGACGACTCAAGGAACGAGGGGTTCCGCATGTTTATTACAAGAAATGCAAAAACATGTACAAGGAGCTCCCACATCGGTAAGAAAAAAATAATTAAAGATGTCACCCATCCAAGGACTGAACGTGCCATACATCTTCCACCTTCGACCTCATCTTCACTTAACATCAGGTGTGATTGAGGTCAAGTACGAACCCGACGTGCAACAAAAAAATTGCTTAACTACGCTGATCAACGAATAGCCTAAGCGACTGCGCCACAAGGACTTCCACGTGTATCAGCTTATATGTACACATGTATCTCGTCGTAGTGCCTCTCTATATCCGGAGGGGTAACAAGAAAACAAAAACGATAACATTAGCACTGCGTTTGACAAGACATTATATCATCATCCATTTTTATTTCTGCAAAGCTAGGGCTGCCGTGGTTCTTCTCCATAATTTTCTTTTTCAATTTACTTTGAATGAAATGTAATATTTTTCAGTCTGATCATAGAGGCGGCAAATTTGTTCTGTCATAGTATAATATATACTTGAGTTTCTATAAGACATTTAAAATGTACTACACTAAGTTCCTATATATAAACAATAAAGCGTATTTCATTGATTTGAAATATAATATATACTTTAACACAATACAATACAAATTACACTTTATTGCACAACAAAAAAATTAAATTACGTACAAAAGGCTAATGATAAGCAAGTATGAACATAGCCCGCTAGGCCATGTTCAGTCTCTCAGTTTCATCAGTTCGACGAAGTAAAGAGAAAAAAAAATATTAAATTGGATTTTACAATATATATTTTTTTGCTTCGTCGAATTATTCTTTGTAATTTCAAACCTACTTAAAAGAGCAACCCTTGAGTTTCTTGCTCGTTCTTCTCTTAGAGATTAACTTTATGAAAGAGCATTAATTCACAGTAGGTAATTTTGGTAATTGTAATCATCATCATCAGCCCGTAAACATCCCATTGCAGGAATATTATAGGCCTTCCCTCGTATTTGAGGGAGTATGGGCCATAGCTCATCACGCTGGCGCAATGCGGGTTGGGGACTTCACATGCCTTAGAATTTTCATTTCTCAGGCATGCAGGTTTCCTCATGATGTATTCCTTCACCGTTTAAGAGCAGTCGGATAAGTAATTAAATTAAATTTAAAAACTCATTGGTATGTACATGGCCTGTCTGGGAATCGAAACCGGATCCCCCAAATTGGGAAACCGCGTCTTAACTGCTGAGCCACCGACGCTCGTAATTGTAATATTAAGTTGAAAATGTTACTTTTTGTAGTAATAATTTTATCCTATGAAATAAATCTTTTTGACTATTGACTAATAAATGCAATACCGCGATGAGGTCATTGAGTTTATTGAGGTAAAGTGATAGCGCGTTGAGCATAAAAAAAAGGTAAAATCAAACATCACTGATAAAACTTTAACAGCAATAAATAATTCTTGTTTGATAAATTGTTAAACTCATAAAACGATTTATTAATTGCTTTTATTATATTCGCAGCCCTATTGCCGTATCCCTGAGGGTCGTTCGTCATCTGAATTGGCAACACGAGCTCCAACCAAGACCGAGTGCACGTCAGATCGAATTTATTGCGTCACGTGTGAACTTGTTACTTACATAACCCTCCTTGTGCTTCTCCGTAGTCGGGTAAAAAGAATTAATAATTTTATGTAGGTATATATATATATATATATATATATTTATGCACGACGGATTCGTACTTGACGTCAATCACACCTGATGTTAAGTGAAGATGAGCTCGAAGGTGGAAGCGTACGACCCGGAAACCCCAACACATTTGAGGGACTGGCGATCTTATCTCTGACAACTGGAACACAACAATGCTATTTACACTGCTGTTTGGCGGCAGATTTAGATCAGATGGTGGTAGCTAGCCAGGCGGATATTTAACCAACACAACCGAGTACTTAAACATGTACCCCGCTGGGGACCGAACCCGCGACCTCCGAATCGTAAACCCAATGTTGTTTACATTGAGCCACGGAGGCGGTTTACTTGGCAGCACAAGAACTTAAATACACCAGTATTTAGTTCTTGTTCTATTACTATTCTATTACTTGGCCTTAAAAAAGCACCTTACGAAGTTATTTGTCGGACCAAAGATGGATTTCTCCCGGTTTATCACTAAAAGCCTCGTGAAAAATATTTTCTTGACGGCCAGAAGATTTTCAGACGGTTGTAACACCTACTTTCCTTATGGAGTTTTTACCGAAAATGTTTCGCCCCAGCTTAATGGCACAATAATTTTTCACGGTAATTTCCTTCAATAAAAAAGAAATGCCTTGAAGATTTTCATTAAACAGAGATAAATAGACAGTTTGTTAACACAAGATATTTATTTATTGATTTTACATGAATTGAAGAATTTACGGTATATACTTCTCATTATCTCTAATCTTTGCTTCGCTGAAGAGTAATTATTTTAGGATGAAAAGTAATCTAGGTCCTTCAAAATCCCAGGTTACCTCTTTGCCACATTTAAATATGAGTGGTTTAGAATGTATAAACATATGGATTGTTCGAAGTACATTTCACCGAATTTTAAGAATTCGGAAACTAGCCCCATTCTACCATACTAGTAATTGAGGCAATTCTCAAAGAGAGACCGACGTTTGTTTTCAGCAATCGGACTTAATTTCTTTTTTAGCTATGTTTGATGACAATCGGTTCAGGCGTTTCGAAGATATTTTGCTGTTGTTCGATGTATTTCAATTATATAGTTTTTCTATGGTTTTGAAAATTAAACCCATAGTATTCAATTTGTAGTTATAAAATTTTCAATATTTTTTATCTACCTGCAATATACTGCCAAAACAATTTAATATAGGTCACTATCAAAGCTAGCCTAAATTCTAGGCAATTGTTCAGAATAACACTATGTGTTCAACAATAGGTAAGGTTATGAAAGAATAATATGAGCTGGGGACACAAAGCGCCCTATACCGGAGAAATAACAAAAGTGCCTCTTAGTGGTCGCGAAATTGCCTCCAATTTTATACTTTCATACTGTTTAGACGAGAAAATTGCTTCGAACGATGATCATTCCTAGAATTGAGTGATATTTCTTGCACTTGAGTAACTCGAGCCGAATTATACCGAATTTTAGGTAAAGCATAAAATCAATTTTATTTTATTTAAACACTTTTTTACAAACTAACACACAATAGTTTTTTCATTCATAACTGGTTAGCGCTTGACGTCCTGATGTTAAGTGAAGAATGGAACCTCAAAGTTATTTTGATGACTGACTCTCTTATTTGAACAGCCAGAACACAGCATTTGGTGGTAGACTTAGATGGTGTTATAAAACCCGGTAGTAAAACGCTAATAAACCTGTATAATCTAATACTTTTTTTTATGTACAACGGATTGGTACTTGACCTCAATCACACCTGATGTTAAGTGAAGATGAGTTCGAAGGTGGAAGCGTACTGACCCGAAAACCCCAACACATTTGGAAGTCAACCGGAACACAACAATGCTATTAACATTGCTGCTTGGCGGCAGATTTAGATAAGATGGTGGTAGCTAGCCAGGCGGACATTTAAAATGCCCTTCCACCAGCCAAACCGAGTACTTAAACATGTACCCCGCTGGGGATCGCACCCGCGACCTCCGAGTCGTAAACCCAATGTTGTTTACATTGAGCCACGGAAGAGGTCAATACTTCGCTGGGAATCGACGCCGAGACCTTCGCTTCCTCCTAGACGTAAAAAAGAGAGAGCGCTGTTCGTCAAAAGATCGAGAAATTGCTCACCTTTACTTCCGCGTCTCATTAGTCTCGCACGATGTATGACCTAGACTCTATGAACACTGTCATGAACTTATAACTCACAATATTCGTCTTAAAATGTTATTTTCATGTGTCAAAAGTCAATGTTTGTGTACAACTCAAGGGAAGTATGAATTGTGTATGCCTTCGTCTCACAAGAAACCGCCATAGATCTTTCGTAAGGCACTGTCACCTTACAGATATAATAAATAATATTTTGAGTTATTATTGCACTCAATACTGGCTGAAACTTTGCCCAATAATGCCGGAGAAATAGAGATATTTTGAATTTGGAATCAATAAAACTCCAGAAAATAAATATGACATTCCTTTACATAAATACCCTACATGCCATAATAATTTGAATTTGGAACTATCCACGTCTGTTACTGTAACAATTAAGCAACTAAAATGAGATTGTATTCCAATTAAAAAACTATTTTTGTGCTTAGAGTGCGTGTGTTTGTTTTATTTTTAACGTCGGACCATAAACGACGGTGTTACGTATATGACGGCATTTTGTGTGTGTGTGTGTGTGTGTTTGTTTTTAAGTTTTAAAGCTTTTAACGTCGTTCGTTTGGTGTTCTGGATAACAATTTTTCAATTTATAGTCATAGAGAAAAACACTGTATATGCTTCGACCGTAATTGTCATCCTAACCCAGAAGCCTCCGCCTCCGTGGCTCAATGTAAACAACATTGGGTTTACTATTCGGAGGTCGCGGGTTCGATCCTCGGTGGGGTACATCTTTAAGTACTCGGTTTGGTTGGTGGTAGGGCATTTTAAATATCCGCCTGGCTAGCTACCACCATCTTATCTAAATCTGCCGCCAAGCAGCAATGTTAATAGTATTGTTGTGTTCCGGTTGTCAGAGTTAAGATAGCCAGTCCCCCAAATGTGTTGGGGTTTCCGGGTCAGCACGCTTCCACCTTCGACCTCATGTTCACTTAACATCAGGTGTGATTGAGGTCAAGTATCAACCCGTTGTGCATAAAACAAAAAAAAAAGGCCAAACTCATATTCGGGCTGAACGCGTTTCTTACTTTTCTCTGCTTACTTCTATTACTTACTTACTTACTATTTCCAACGGACCGGTTGAGCGAAGTAATACACGAGATAAATTCTCATTTACTTTACCGGCACGTAAAAAGAATTTAACCAACTCACTCCCGTGGGTGTCGCAAAAGGCGATTAAAGGATTTTACACAAAAAAAAAAACATTTTATAGACTTACATTTTTCAACCTCGACTCACTCTTACGTGTGTATTTCTGTATATTTCGTAATAGAGCTGAATGGTATCGGCACGTGTAAAGAATACCAGCACGTCTCTTCCCGTGGGTATTGTTAAAATCGACTATATAGCACTTTCTACAAAAAAAACGTCACAGGGGCCACCACATACTTCTTTTTTTATGCACAACGGGTTAGCACTTGACTTCAACTACGCCTAATGTTAAGTGAAGATGAGACTGAAGTTGACAGCGTACTGACCCTGAAACCCCATTTTATTTGGGGAACTGACTATCTTATCTCGACAACCGGAACACAATAATGTTATCATTGCCGTTTGGCGGCAAATTTAGATAAGATAGATGGTAGTGGTTGTGGTGATTGAGGTCAAGTACGAACCGGTCGTGCATAAAAAAAAAGTTTTTTGGTGGACAGTCCCTTAGTCGCCTTTCACGACACCCACGGGAAGAGATGGGTAGGTTCTATTTTGTATATATAGAAAAGACCGAAAGAGAATGCGTATACAATCTGCCAATGTATAAGTATGTAGGTATCATCATCATCTTATTTAAGAGTCATGCTCTTGTCGGTGGAGATTTTTCCATATCTCTCTGCTCTCCGCCTTCCTCTTGACCTCCTGATACGACACGACGTTCAACTTCTCTTGTATCTGCTGCATGTAGCTTATTCTCGGCCTTCCTCTTTTTCTTTTCCCCTCTATTCTTCCTTCTATTATGGTTTTGATGAAATCATCGTGTCGTATAAGGTGTCCCAGCAATTTACCTCTTCTATTCTCAATTACTCCCAACAATTTCCTTTTTTCCCTTACTATATTTAAAACCTCTTCGTTCGATTTCTTCTCTGTCCAGCTGATACGTTCCATTCTCCTCCAGCACCACATCTCAAAAGCTTCCAATCTTTCTTTGTCTTTAAGAGTTAGAGTCCAAGTTTCACACCCATACAAGTAGGTATATAGTACTTAAATTAGATTGCGCCCCCATTCCTTTCAATTTTGGCACAACTGAATAATTACTAAGACGGTTTATGTGTTAAGCCGGTATGAAATTAAATACCGGAGCGGGATTAGAATTAGCGAAGCATAAAATGCTACTTCGTACTGTTCTGCGAAACATGCGACATAATTGGATATATGAACAGTAATATGGGTATATATAATAAAATTCATGGCTACTTTACTCTTTTAACTAAATTATATTGGGTCTTTACCTATGAAATTGGAGTTTTTTTTCTTCGTTAATCATATGTACAGAGAGTGCCCTTATATAACTGACCAGCTTGCAAAATTTTCTAAGTCAATGCCGACGTTTTGGTTCTGAGAGATTATAATAAGCCAGTCAACTTCAGAAATAGATCGGTAATTTCAACGCACCTGTCACAACTGTTGTGGCGTAGTGGTTAGGATTGTGGTCTGTAACTAGTGAATCAAAGATCGAATCCTACTAGTATCATCAACTTTTTTTATATTTGTTGTGTTAATCAGATAAATCATTGCATTGAAAAAGACGCATAGCGGTGTCCGGAAATTATATTTATTGTTCGGAACAAATTGTGTTCTGCGGAATCTGCTGCTCTGTGATATATTTGTTAGAAAGTAAAAAACAATTACATATGTTAAAATTTATTTACTATATAATAATAACCTTGTCACACAAGAACACATCTTAATCCGTCTTTAAATAGTGTAATTCTATATAATACCTACGTATTTACAAGACATGGTTACATCATATATTTGTATGAGCAGCTCGTGTTGTATTTAGAATCAAGTTTATTCGACTGGGGTTTTAATTTATTTAATTGTAGTAGGAGTAGAATGTGGGATGACCAGTTTTCAAAGCAATAAACAGTTTTTTCCTCCAGGTTATTACTTTCTCCAGACTGAGTAGGTAAACTTATTTCTAAATCCAACCCAATCAACGAAAGAATGCATTAATTCCATACCAACACTACTTATTATTATTTTTAGCTTATGTGCTAACAATGTTTTAGTTATTTGAGAAATTTTAATATTCGATATAGACAGACCGCTTAAAAAAGTGTAGTGAATAAACTTGCTATGTGAATAACATTAAACATCACTAACACTTTACATTTTTTTTGGATTTAACCTGTTCGCACAGATAATTCCACAGTTATACTTTACAGTCACCGAACAAAGAATATACAACATTTTTGAATAGCATAGATTTACATTGGTCAATAGCGTAACGAGCCACCTTCACGATCAATAACTTGCTGCAAGCGGCCTCTCATTTCGGTAACCATTGTCCAACAAACATCTTTACCACGTAATGAATCCCATGTGGAAGTCACTAGATTATCTAGATTTGATCTAGATCTGACATCAGATGAGTCACAATTGAGAGTCATCAAACCCCATACATTTTCAATGGGGATTTAAATCGGGACTTTTGGCAGGCCAATTGATAACTGTGATATTATTCTATGTTGAGAACCAATCACGCACAATACCAGCGCGATGCACTGCACAGTTACCTTGGACAAAATAAATGTGTTCGTTCGGATAGTGGATGCGCACAGTTGGTAACATTACGTCACGTAAAACTTCTAAATATGATTCACTATTGAAACGACCACCCACTTCAATTAATTCACCAGGTCCCATGGAACTCATCTCCCCCCAATATCCCAACGTTATTCTACCACTTAGTCTATTTGGCAGAATGTTAATTTCATTATAACGCCCTCCTCTTCGACGCCATAAAATCTTGCGGCCGTCCTTATCTGATCTAAACGTTTTCTCGTCGGTGAAAATAACAACGTTGTTTTGCCAGTCAAACCTCAGTCGATTTTGGCGGTGAATGGATGACAAAGGAATTTTCCTTGCTGGTCGATACGGTATAAAGCCTGCGATGTGTAAGTGTTTCCTTACAGTCTTCATTGCTATTCCGTGCAATACAGCAGTTGATCGCGTTGTCGAAAATGGATCCTCAGTATGCCTAGCCACGATCTCCTGGTGACGAATAGAGGCTGATGTAAACATTTTCGGAGCTCGGCCGGGACGTTCACGCTGCAAGTCCCCTGTTTCGCCATAGCGTTCAAGCCATAACTTTACCGTATTTCTCTGTGAACAATTAATAAACCAACTATAAGATCGATCACAGCAATACTTAGATTTATCATTTATGCAACAAAGATTATAGTAAATGTGAAATTATGTGTATGTTACCGTTATATGGAGGCATCTTGCAATTTCACTGATGGAAACATTTTGTTCATATAAAACATATATTTTTGATTTTAGTAAATGCGTTAATTGCGGTACTTATTGCGAAATCAAAAAAAACTTCGAAGAGTAAACAAAGATATGATAAGCGTAGTCAATGCGAGTGAATAGACTGATAGAACGGACTGACTGTATTAGTAGTCATTTCATTCGAGCATATCGTCTTTTATCATATACCCACCTTCTTAACTTATTGTAAATAGCGTCACAACAAAATAGTATTGATTAAGTATTTCACTGCAGCCTACAGCCGAACAGCTGGCTCAAAGGCTTGCAAAGCAACATATCGAATCACAGGTGAAGGTTCGAATCTCATGATATTCACAAAATATTGTTTTTGTTTGACACATTCATATAAAGATGTTGACCATGCATATTGATGAAATAAAAACAGTAGATATTCATCCTCTCGACATTTTGTCAATCAAAGCCACGAAACTTGTTTAATAAAGTGTTTGATATTGCGTCCACGTGGTGGCGCTAGTGTGAGGTTATTTCTCCGCAATAATGACCGACGTCATCTTGTGGTTTATTTTAATTTATAGAAATCTTACAAATACGCATATTAAAATAAAAATTAACAAACGATATTTTGTAAATTTACCTTAAGAAATCTATTGTGCGGTTGGAAAATAATTTTCAAGTTTATCAGATGATGATAACGATAAGACGACAAAAACCTATTAGAGATACAAAAAAGAGAAATGTATTTTTTTATAATAAAGCTCGGATTGGAACCAACGACCGAACCGTTTTCTTTCTGAGCACAGAACCAATACACCAATTATCACATAAGGAGTTGTGCGAAATTAACTAATACTATCGAATATCAATTCCAACAGCAAGCCATTTTCTACCGGATTGCATTTATCTTAAAGATCAAATTTCATTGACACGTTTATTCGTGTAATGTTTGTTATACATTTCTAAATCTACACGTCGTAAGCGCCGCACTGGCAAACAGGTTGGCTGGTCAGTTATATGAGGGCAGTGTCTGTACCCATTCCTGCGATTTTCAAAGCTATATCCAAATTTGTTTTTTATTTGGAAAATGGAATATTATTTCAAGGTTTCACATGAAATATTTTTTAATTTCTGGTCTAAACCACATAATAAAAAAATCTGAACAGAGCTCTTTTCATGTGCTTCCCATAATAATTCCTTAGATTTGTTGAAACTTTTATAAAGTGGTTATTTTTTAAAATTAACGCTGCCTATACTTAACTTAATATAATCCGATAATACAGACAAAGTTTGGCTAAATTTGGATTTGCCGTTCCCAAAAAAAAACAAAAATGTTCGTATGGAGAAAACAGTCTTAATGAAATTCTTCATAAAAAACGCCAATTTCATAGGTAAGGACCTAATACTTAGCATTTCCGATGTTGCGTGAACGTATGCGTAGAAAAACATCACAGATATCGCGTCGATTGTTATTGTTAGATGCAGCACAGAAAAGGGACATTCGAAAGGGATCGGTAACAATTTAATTTGCGGTATACAATATTCCGTTTTATTAATTGTAAGTTCCGGTTTATATTAATTGCATGTAGTTCGATTAACAATGAACAAACTCACCACCAAATTACTTCTTTTTTTTTTATCGACAACGGGTTGATACTTGACCTCACTCACACCTGATGTTAAGTGAAGATGAGGTCGAAGGTGGAAGCGTACTGACCCGGAAACCCCAACACATTTGGGGGACTGGCTATCTTATCTCTGACAACCGGAACACAACTATGCTATTAACATTGCTGCTTGGCGGCAGATTTACATAAGATGGTGGTAGCTAGCCAGGCGGACATTTTAAAATGCCCTATCACCAACCAAACCGAGTACTTAAACATGTACCCCGCCTTGGGGATCGAACGCGCGACCTCCGAATCGTAAACCCAATGTTGTTTACATTGAGCCACGGAGGCAGGTAGCTTGTTATAAGAGCCGTACTATGTTAACTCAATCCGAGTAAAGGAGCTACTAATTTGTTCATATAATATAATATTAGAAAACACATGAATGCTTAAAACTTGTTCAATGCAAGATATCGGGCTCCTCCAAAGCGATACTATCATCACTTTTCATGAAACAATTTGCCCAATGCCCCGCTGGGTTATATTATTTGACGAATAATGGAGCGCTCACCGAGATTTATATTGTATTCCGCACGCGGCTCCTCCAGCGCAGCGTTGAAACTTTGTACATATTCCAATATAATAAAGTAGCTTATCGTTCTCCGTCCCTTCAACCAACCTTGTGCAAAATGACCATGTGGTACTAAGACAAACAAAAACACTATATTTATACATATATATATATATATAACTTTACGCAATTTGGTTGGCGGTAGGGCATTTTAAATGTCCGCCTGGCTAGCTACCACCATCTTATCTAAATCTGCCGCCAAGCAGCAATGTTAATAGCATTGAGGTGTTTCGGTTGTCAGAGATAAGATAGCGAGTCCCCCAAATGTGTTGGGGTTTCCGGGTCAGTACGCTTCAACCTTCGACCTCATCTTCACTTAACATCAGGTGTGATTGAGGTCAAGTACGAACCCGTCGTGCATAAATAAAAACCTGCTCCCATACCATGACATCGTTTGTCGCGCGCGACGTAAGAGTGAGAGTAAGATAATTGTATATTTCGTCCAAGCAATTGTACAGAACAAATATTAGTTAAAATTTTTCGAAATAAATAGACCGAATATTATGAAACTTTGTACGTATAAGTAGAATACATAGAGCTAAAAAGTTAGTCGACAACGTTTTCAGAATATCGAATTTAAAAGAATATTATTGCATTATTTCTGTTACTATGGAAATCTTAAAATCGCTCTAATTTAGTAAATCTACTCTTTTTCAAAAATATTCTCGACTAATTTTTTAGATCTATGTGCATGATTTATGCTTATAAAGTTTCATTAGAATCTGTTTATTCATTACGAAAGTTGAAAGTTTGTATGTCAAAGTCAAAGTACATTTATTGTGAATTACAGGTAGCATTTGGTCTTACAAAATCCTTAGAGCGCTATGTTGCGCCGTAAAGGCATATAATATGACAACATTTTAGCAGTTACAATTTACAAAAATTAACTCAATTTGCTAATACAAATAAAATACATTGTATACCATGCGGGATAAGCCCTCTTATGTTCTAGCTGAATAATTATAGATACTGTAACAAATAGCGATTGTAAACACAGAGTTGTTCATATCGTCTGCACACACCGCGCGTGACTAAGAATAACCAATGCTAATATTCATCCTAAATCAGTAGGTTAAACTTGCTATGATTGCACATTGTGTTTTGAATTTTATATAGAGTATGGAAATGACAACATTTCCTTTGTAACCACGCGATTATTTCTTTTGATGTTAAAGTCGCATTCGCTATTCGTTTTACGATTAGCGAATTTAAGCAATGTCCGGGAGGATCAGTCTTTGTATGGAGATCGTGTGGAACACACACATAAATATAAGCTGTATATAAGTGTAACAAGACATTAAAGAAGGCTCGTACTAATAAAACTATCCCAAGACTGAGAAAAACTTATAGAATGATACTTGAGATTATTCTATTTCTTCCGTCTAATCTGAATTTGAACAGTATCAAATTATAATAAGTTATTGAGAGTGAGACTCGATCTCAATCCTAAGACTGCCCCGTCAATATGGCCCTTAGTTTTCAAAAAAAAAAGAAGCTATTTTACAAAAGATAATAATAAATAAAATAAAAAGATATAAATAGTAGATCCGGGTTGTGTTCGATTGAGCTGTTCAGTTTAGGTGGCCACTAACTAGTCTGACATAATTCCGCCATTCCGCGCTGGGTTCGCGCAATGGATTATGGCCCGAAATTATTATGATTATTTCGGATAATTATCACGTTATTTAACAAAGAGGTTACACTGGATGAGTTTTTTTACCATAAGGAAAAAAGGGCATATTAGGTAAGGTAAATAGAGGGTATTGGTATAGGTAGTTTTTTTAGTTCCAAATAAATTTTGCGTGTTAGGAACCCTAAGAAAGTCAATCGTATATCAAACTAGGACGGACTCACCCGTTTAAAAAAAACAAATCTGGGGGCACGGTAGTGCCCCCGCCAAGACGAGTCAAGCGAAGCGCAAGGGCACTACCTACCTATTCTCGAAGTGTTCCGTCGTTTTTTGAACCCTCATAGAGTTGGTTTCCGATGTACCAGATAGTTCATATTCTCAGGATAGGATGTCAATAATAGACTAATTAAACATACACAGTCTCAATTGAATAGCTTTAATACTTTATATTTTATTGATATCTAAAATACACCGATTTCGTCACTGACACACTGACACACTGATGATCATCAAAATGTTTGTTACTTCCTGAAGTGCTAGAAAGCTGAAATTTGGTATGTAATCTAAGTTTAGTATACAACCAACAAAAAAATTAATACATTTATAACTTTCGCCCCTCATCTCCTAAAATGGGGGGGGTGGAAGGTTATATGAGACTTTCACCAATTTTATGAATCAGGACATGAATGTTTACACGGGACTGTAGACAGTAACTAAAAAACCTATTAATCTAGACATCTAGACAAGCTAAGTCCAAGTTCACAAGGAACTGGCGACGCAGCACCGTGTGTATATTTACACGAACCATTTATTTACCCCTTAATATTAGACACATGAAATTTGCACTGTTTATGTGCCTCTTAGTTTGACCAGAATCCCAAAATTCATAAATGTAGTTCAAATAGTTACTGATATATTAACGTCTGAAAACCGAAATTTTTATCACTGACTCCAGTGAGTCAGTGGTAAAACTCATCATCAAAAACCTAACCCACTTCCAGATGACTTAGAAACTTGAAATTTGGTATCCATCTAGGTAAATCGTTAGAGTTAGGCCATGTAGATTCAGAAGCTTGGCTCTACATGAGATCTGATATCTTTTACACAGGGCAAACCTTATGTGGTCGTCTTGGCAACATTTTACATGAAATGTTTTTGGTGGGATTAAACTATCTATGCCAATAACTTGTATTTCACTTACCTAATTTTTTTCCTTACGGTAAAAAACCTCACCGGTATATACCTACAGAGTGATTGGTAAAACGATAGATTCCTTTTAAGAAATAACCGCCTCCGTGGCTCAATGTAAACAACATTGGGTTACAATACAATTCGGAGGTCGCGGGTTCTATCCCCAGCGCGGTACATGTTTAAGTACTCGGTTTGGTTGGTGGCAGGGATTTTAAATGTTCGCCTGGCTAGCTACCACCATCTTATCTAAATCTGCCGCCAAGCAGCAATGTTAATAGCATTGTTGTGTTCCGGTTGTCAGAGATAAGATAGCCAGTCCCCCAAATGTGTTGAGGTTTCCGGGTCAGTACGCTTCCACGTTCGACCTCATCTTCACTTAACATCAGGTGTGATTGAGGTCAAGTACCAACCCGTTGTGCATAAAAAAAATGATAGTAGAGCCGATTTGCAATAAATATATCACTGTGGCGAAAAGATAACAGTTTATGAGATATTACTTTTTTTTTGTAACTTTCAAAAAACTTCTTAAAATTTAAATAAAAATAAAACTACTTACCTTAAAAAGCAGATTTTTTTTATGTGGTCACCTAAGATCATGCTAATGATTATAACATTACATGTCTTGTCAAGCTACGTCTATTGTGAAAATTAAAAATAAAAACTTAATGAGAGTGGCCGCTAGGAAAAATTATTACAACAAAATAATCCTAAATAACACGAAATATTCCCGTTAATTTATTTATACAAATTATCAAAGAAACTTTCGTGTTTCCTCAGCTTTCATTTATGATATGTAACGTTACATAATTCTAAAAATTACTAGAGCGGTGGGTAAAAGTTCTCGCTCAAGTCAAATTTTTATTTGAAAAAATAAATTAAATAAAAGTTTTTTTTTTACCCAGTGTGTACTTTTTACCGCCAAAATTAAAAGAAAACCATTTTAAAAACCCACATTTACACGTTCGTCCATCAATGTCTCTTTTGCTGGTCGCTTCTGTACTATTATTATCCGCTGGACGATAGTTCAGATATCAACACATAGTTTTCATTATACGTTATATTGAGGAGATAATCACCTGTAATAATTTAACATGGAAACGTTTTGTATACAGAACAAAATATTGGATCTGGGTTTGATTTTGTGTAGAGTGGTAGCTATAACTATAGCTACCTAACTAGGAATCGAGCTAAATGCCAAAACTGAAATTATTTCTTTATTTTACAGTATAATTATTAGTATTCAGCCAAATCTGTACTTATCGGAACATTTTGCTCAATTTCATCAGTAATTTGTAGATTTTGTTGGTAATAAAACCGAGGATCGTCAAACAAAAAGCTTTTAAAAGTGTTGTTTTCAAATCAAATCATCAGTCTCAAAGTTTTCTCTCCAATAAAAGCAGAAAACAGCAAAGTGTGGGTTTTATACAACAAACTGGTTCTGCTCATCAATCAATAAAGTTTATATGTACAAGTTACTGTCGATCTAGATAGGTATTGATTTACCGGCGATAGTGGAGTTGGCGGTTACCTTGACCAACGCATTGGTATTACTATTCAACTAAGTAGTATTGCCAGCATTCTGGGCACAACGCTCCTAATTGTTTACATTAAATAAAATTTTGAAATTGCTTTATTATTATGTATACAGTCAGGTTCAAAATTGCAATAATTGTAATTCAAATTTAAGTCCAGCATAGAGTAGAGTAGTAACTAGAATAGTATCTAGTGTAATACTATCTACTGGACTACCTTTCATAGATTTTGATGCAGAAACGTCTCCACTATTATTTTTGTATTATTTATATATTTTGAGTTCTGATATATATACATATTTATATATATATAGATTATTTTGTTTTAGCAATGAAATATCTAGACATTACAACTACATAATTTACCGAGACTGGCAATTATGATTGCCTTAAAAAACTTTGATTCAGAAAAGCGTAAAGTTAAACTCCAACTGTCAATTTTCCATGCTATTTGACGTTTGTGAGAACAAATAATACAAAATAATTAAAATGGAAGACTAAAAATGTTGTTAGAATTACTAAAACAGGGAAGATAACACCGGTGACGAGGCTGTATGGTCCCGTAAGAATCTTAGCTTGTCATGCATGGGGCGAATGAAAAAGAAAATTGAATGAAAAAAAAATGAAATAGGAAATTTTTCCGTTGTGCTTCCTTCGAAGTTCAAAGGAAAGTTTTACTTCCAAGCATTTGTACCAATTTTCACCTTTATAAAGTCCAGTGTAAGCAAGATCTGAACAACTGCAAAAGAGAAAAAGACTAGGCTGTATGGTAGGTGCTTCTCCAACTACTGCAGGTGGTTCCTGCCTTGCCCATCGACGAAAGTAACTTGTAGAGCGCCGCAGTGCGAAATTGTTTAGTTCATGTTGCATCCACGTTGTTTGCCACTTTCTATACATTCTGTATATAAACAGAATAACAGCGATGCCCAGTATAATGCACAATATGCGTAAAATATTATGCATGGACACTACATTATCCTTGAGTCCATCAATTAATCCGGAAGAGTTATCGCCTGCCGCTGCATTTTGAGATAGAAAAATTTGTTCTTTTTCATTAGATTGCGATCCGCCCATTGTTAAATATTACACACTGCTGCACTATAGGACTTACACGTACACAGGTCCCACAATACTGTTCCAGTAGAAGTACAGTAAGGAATAACATTATAACATAATGTTTATAGCACGGATAACTAATCATGTTTATAAGTTACATTCTATACAAGTCTTTTGGTATGCCGACACCCGAAACCGTTTGCCGCGCTCTGGCAGGGTCGCCATATACGGATGTGACTAACGGAGATCAGAGACGAGTGAGACACATGGAGTATGGATTATAACTGCTTTAATAAATGTAATATAATTGATTACAAGATCGATCATCTAACCTAGGTACATGCATATATATTACGCTACAATGGACTAGATTCCATTGCCTCCCATCTCAATGAGTGAGAGGGGAAAATAGGGGCAAATATTTAGCAAACACATAATCTAAGAGTAAACAACACAATTCCTTTTAAAATGACATATCAACTGTCTGCAGATAATGAAATAATAATTTAATATAAGAAATATGATGTTTCATTTGTTATTCGCACATCGAGCTATGTTCTTTATTACCATGAAAGTCATAAGTGGGCGGTATATTTTTCACAATTAAAATACTTTGCAATAAAGCTACTCATACGCTACACGCTATACGGAACGCTAAAAAGTAAACCCGAAAACACTCTTCAATTATTTATAGATCCTAATTAATCTTGCCGGCCTTAATATACTTCTTGCCTAAAAGCCTCCTTGAGGACATGAAGAATTAGCAAACATTCTACGAAATTAATGATTTGGACTTACAATTTTCAGAAGCTATAATTATGGTATTTATTTAGTTGTTTCACTTATAATTTGCTTGTGAGATTATTTGGTTATATTTTGACATTCTCTTGTCTAATTGTTGATGTCACAGAGCCCTACAATAATGAAAAACCGTTATTATGGGTTGTAAAAATAAAATTAAAATAAAGGATCATTGCGAATTTAGTTACTGTTATGTTTCCGCTTGTAGACTGTTTATTATTCCATAATTATTAGACAAATAATTAAGGAAAAAAATATTTCGATATTTTTATAGCAGGAATCGATTCATTCCTTCATCAGGTTGACCGTCCACCTTGTGAAGAGACGTCTTACGCTGCGCTTGCCGTTACGTGGTCTCCACACAAAAACAGAATGCCCCAGATCTGACTGATCGTCAGTTCTTCGAGCTATGTGGCCGGCCGGTAGATAATTTGACGACCGTATCAGCGAAACCAACGGTTGCGGGTTCGAATCCCGCGAGGGGTAAATGTTTGTGTGATGAATACGAACACTTATTCCCGAGTCTTGGATGTTTATATAAATATTGTATGTTTATCCGTTATCTAGTATCCATAGCACAAGCATTGCTTAGTTTGGGACTAGATGATTGGGTAAGTGTCCGAAATATTTATTTAATTGTTCATTGTTTCTGTCTATATATTGTATTTAAGCGCCTGACAAAAACATGGCAAGATCAGCAACTCTATTACATGATATAGGGCTGTCAGAATTTCATATCAAGTAGATCTCACCTCCACACTCCTCCCACTATAACTCCTATAAGCTAGGATCAACTGGTAATCGACCTGACGCCTACTGAAGGTAGACGGTAGCTCTATTGCTACCTTGGGCCTCAGACTTAATAAAAAAAAAATAGTATACCATGAGAAGGGCGTATAAAGCAACCAAAGGCTATTGGATGTTTAATTAAATACAAAATGGTTTCGTTTCCGAGTTTCACTGAAATCATAGTTTGTGGTCCCTTTGATCAATTCATAGTGAAATGGGCTTAGAGTTTATTGTATTTGAGTTGCTAATTATTAGAGGTGTTTCTGCGGACTTAAATATTGGTTGTGGCAAACTAACACTGGTTTGAGGAACTTATATGGAACTAGGGCAGACCTCTGACGAAGGGAGGGTTATAGATTATCTAAAATATTTGGTGAAGGCAAAGGCATGTCGAAGTCAGATTGTTCGAGCATCGCTTAAATGCATATTTACGTCATCAGTCCGAGCTAGTTTTAATGCAGTACAGTGAACACAAAGTGTTATTTTCACGGGAAAATTAAATTATTTGTGTTGAAATTTCTTTTTTATGTAATAAATGAAATTTATTATTTCTTATTTATGTAATAAATGATCCCACCAAAAACATTTCATGTAAAATGTTGCCAAGACGACCTCATAATTTGCCCTGTGAAAAAGATATCAGGGCCTCAATTCTACTATATTAATAAAAATCACCCGACAGATGTCATACAGCAACAATACCTACGAACGATCAGAGAAAATTGGTAGCCTACTCAAGTTTGTCGGTTTCATGACTGGATGACAACTGGATGACAATTATATGATTAAAGATAGATCTTCCATTTTGTTGTTTTCACTTTCGGGTAAGGCAAAAGAAGTTATTCCATACAGCCATTAATTTTGTCAAGTTCCATCATAGAATTTTGATTGATAAAATTGTTTATTTCCAAAAGAGTTTATATACAATAAACAAGAAAGATACTGGTATCACATGTAAGTAAAATCTACACACTACAATATTGAGTTGCCGCATTCAGGAACCTGTTTTTTCTTCATAGTGCGGTATCTAGTCGTAGCGGCGCGGAGACCAATCATTAATCTAAGACGCCAACACTATAATCTGAGAAATTCACGTGAATTTATAAGAAGTCGGGAGCGCCAGATGAACAATTTTGTTTTCTAGGCTACTTTTGTAAAGTGACACCACATCTGTCAATCATTGGTACAATCATGATCGTATGAAACGTCAAATAAGGAGTAGCATACCAATTTGACAACAAGTAATTTGCCATTGATTGATCATTGTTTAATAGACTACCTATTTGGTTGATTGGTAGATCATTGGTCTATCTATGGTCTTTCATAGAACATTAGACTACCGTTTGACGTTCTGACGTCCCGTTGACTTGTCATTGAATCATCATGTATTTAGTAGAATTGAGGCCCTGATCTCATGTAGAGCCAAGCTTCTGAATCTACATGGTCTAACTCTACCGACCCCAACTTCAACAAATTCTACATATCAGTAAATATGTATGGCTTGGCTGTTTCGTTACTTACTTCAGAAACTAAATATTATAGACACAGCCATAAGACTTAAGCTTAAGAGCTTAGAGCCGACGTATATAGGTATTTTTTCCTGATCGATCGACAAGATAGACATTTATCTGTCCAGTTATTCCAGGCTAGTGCCATCTGTTTACTTACACTTAAAATTATATTGTGTTTATTTTGCCACAATAGCATTATGAAAGGACGTTACAAGCCTATATTACAAGGCTTGTTTTGTTTAGCAGAAACAAGCTGTTCGTGCGATTTACCAATTGAGACCTGCAGTGTCACTTAGAGATAAGTTTCACAGCACATTCTTGAAAATTTAATATATGTCAAATAATATTGCATCATTAAAAAAATGATGATCAACATGACATCAATAAAAATCATGACAGAAATAAAGATACATTTGCAGGTCACATAAGTCGCCTCCGCAAAGTCAGTACTTCATTCATTATGTATACGCTTTATCAATAAGGTTTCCGTTGATATTAAAATCCTTCTTTTAATATTTCAGTATGCAGACTATTTGACAATTAACCTTTTTGTAATATAAAAATCTGTTTAAAAGAGCAAGCCCTCGAGTTTGTTACATTTTGAACAAGCAGTAGTTTAAAATATATAAAATTGACTATTTTAACCTACTACTGTGTGCCTACAAAATAAAGCACTTTAAAAAAATGTATGGTAAGACAAAATTAACTAAGTGATATAGTATGATGCTGAGAGTATTATGAGAGTATATAGGTATATACATATGTATATTGACGTATGTGATAGTGAACGAATACAAGTGTGTGTGTGTGTGTGTGCGTGTGTGTGCGTGTGTGTGCGTGTGTGTGAGTGTGTGTGTGAGTGTGTGTGTGATATTTTTTATTTATTTATTTGTATAAGAACCAAACAGTCTTACAAATGTTTTGGGTACAATAATTTGTTACTTATGGACTTATAGTTTCAGTAATTAATTACTTATATCACTAAGCATTTCCAAACAAAATACCTTCAGTATATTAGGTAACTATACAAACGAACACATAGACATATACTTCAAACTCATAACAATCGTATTTTGCGTCGGGGGTTAATAAAACGGCGTATCTTAAAGTACTAATGTTAGGACAATAACAATGTTTTCTTAGTAATATTGACACGTAACAAGAAAAACAAACATTAGATCCAAGTGGTTAGCAAACGCTGACTTGGCTTAGCAAATAACGCACAACGTTTCAAGTAGCACTTCTAATCTTTTATGTCTGTTGCAAATATAACGACAACTCATTTATTATGTTCCATTATTTATTTTTACTTTTACTTTATTTCCCTTGCAATTTTAGATCATTATATGAATTGTGAAATTTTTATATATTTTTTAAATATTTCGGCCATTTACACCAATAATCTAATCCCAAACTGAGCAAAGCTTGTACTATGGATATAGATAAGGATAAACATATATAAACATTTATAATTGACTCGGGAATAAATGGTATTTATCACACAAACATTTACCCCTCGCAGGATCCGAACCCGCAACCGTTGGTTTCGCTGATAGGGTCACTATCAACTACACCAATCGGCCGTCGTGTATTCTCTTGAGGGAAGCGGCGCTGTCTGCCGAGAATCAGGTTCACACGTAGTACGGCAGCAGATGCCTATTATTTTAATGAATAGACGAAATGATATGCTGTACCTATATAATAATTTAATCATAAAAATTTTTTTATTGCATGTTGTTTGGAAATAAAGTTATCATTATTATTATGTTCCGCCATTCCGACTACATCATGCATGAAGGAAAGGGCATAGTGCATACGGATTTCAATTGGTGTAAGAGTAAAAGGGCTACTTTTCAGAAAGAGCAAAGAATCGAAAAAGAAAAATTTGTAATGTTTTCCACGGATGACCTGATGAAGGTCGCTTGAAATTGGTAGGTGCAGGCCACTTGTAGCTCCGGAAATCTAAGGAGGAGGCCTATGTTCAGCAGTCGACGTCCTATGGCTGATATGACGATGATGATAATAAATATTTTTCAGTTTTTCAGCTATAATAATGGTGGAAATACAAACTACAACTATGAGCAGTATTTAAAAAAAACAAATGTACTTCACTAATTTTAACAATTTTTATAGCTATGTACTTTTTGACCGCCTCTGCTTGGCTCAATGTAAACAACATAGGGTTTACGAATCGGAGGTCACGGGTTCGATCCCCAGCGGAGTACATGATTAGTACTCGGTTTGGTTGGTGGTAGGGCATCTTAAATGCCCATTTGGCTAACTACTGCGATCTTATCTAAGTCTACCGCCAAACAGCAACGTTAATATCATTGTTGTGTTCCGGTTGTCAGAGAGAAGATAGCCACTCACCCAAATAAGAAGGGTTTTCCGGGTTAGTACAGTTCCACCTACGGTCCCAACTTCATTTAACATCAGATATGATTGAGGTCAAGTGCTAACCCGTTGTGCATAAAAAAACATACGTAAAGCCGAATCATACCAACATTCGCTTTTGACATCAAACATAATTTTTACCCACTTTTGTGTCCCACACAAGTCATAGACAACCTGTTTGGTGTAGTGGTTAGCAACTCTGGCCACTATACCAAAAGGTTGCGGGTTCGAATCCCGCTAGGGGCATATGTTTGTGTGATGAATACGGACATGTGTACCCGAGTTATTGATGTTTTCATTTATAATAATCATTTATTTACAAAAAAAATATATATTTATGTAGTATATCAACCATCTGGTATCCACAACACAAGCCTATAGTTGCTTACTGTGGAACTAGATGGCGCTGTGTGTATGGCTAAGGATATTTATTTATCATTATTTATTTATAGAAATATTACACACCTCGTGCGTTTACTGATGAAATTGAATCCCAAAGAGTCGAACGTACGTACATACACCCGAAAACATTATCCTCTTTTGTAGTCGAGTTCTAAATGTACACAATACATAAGATCATGAGAAGCCTATTTCTATAACGTATATACTCACTCTCACACACACTAGTGCATTCACGTGATAGAATTAACCAACCGCAATACGATCCGAGAATAGAACTATTGATTTGACACAAATGGATACATTTGGGAATGTTAACAATTATAGCATACAGGCACGCCAATCAACCGTCTTACCAATTAATGGCAAGCCACAACTAGGCTGAAATACAACGTTGTTGAACATTGGAAAATACGAGTACATATATAAAGTCACGTCTGTTTCCCATAGGGGTAGGCGGAGACCATACACTTTTTTTTTTTTAGTTTTATTTTCTCCTCTAGGAGAATGCAAAGGGATCTAGCCCATAACAGCCATGTCTTATTTCTCTTATTTCTTCAGTTTGTAAGTCAGTCTCAGTCAAAACAAGTAATTCGTCGTACACTTGGCGTATACAGAGTCTAGTCACGGTCAAGTCATTCTTCAGTAAAGTGGCAGAATGCTTTACAAAAGATTTTGGCGGCTTCTTGTGGGAACCCGAAAGCTCCGTTACGCACTTTAATTTACACTTCTCTTCACTTGTACACCATCACTAACGTTTGCTGCACAATATTCTGCCATTATTAAGCTTCAAAAGTCAGAATGCACAAATTATAAGAATTATAAAGAAAAATGCAACTTCACTCTCCGAGTTCCCGCCAAAAAGCCCCAGAGACCATAGACTTCCATTTGCATTTGCCTAACACACCGGTTTTGCTTCACTCACTCTCATGAACTTAATACACCTCGTCGGTTAAACCTACCCTAGACTTGGCCTTTCTTCAAGACGTCCCCGATTTGATCGTGGTACGTTCGCCGTGGTGTTCCATCCACATTTGCTTCATATGCACTGCAACTGCACGTATCATACGAATACTCATCATTATTTGCAGCGTTGTCTCAATGTCAGTAAAGCTACTCATTACGTAGTAGGTACCTAATTACTTAGCTTGAACTTCAAAAAAACAATAATAGTTTATACGATGAAACCTGTAATTTGCCTTATTTTTTGCATTCGTACTTTGTAATATTTATACACGTAACGTTGGTTTCTTTAATAAATAAATAAATAAATATCTCTTTCATCGTCTTCTTTTGTTCATCCTCTCCAGTTAAGAAAGATCGCTAATAATAGACAGTAATGCATTTTACTAATGTTTTTTTATGCACTACGGGTTACCACTTGACCTCAACAATGAAGCCGAAGGTGGAATCATACTGATCCGGAAACTTCAACATATTTGGGGGCTGGCTATCTTATCTCTGACAACCAGAAGACAACAATGCTATTAACATTGCTGTTTAGCGGCAGATTTAGACAAGATGTTAGTAGCTAGTCAGGCGGACATTTAAAATGCCCTACCATCAACCAAACCGATTACTTAAACATGTACCGCTGGGGATCGAACCCGCGACCTCCGATTCGTAATCCCAATGTTCTTTACATTTAGCCACGGAAGCTAGTTAATTGTAATGTTATTGTAATTAAAATAATGTAGGGCATGTTTCGTTTTGGAATACTGACGTTAAGCAATCTCTGGCGTGGTCATTCCTTAGAAGGGTGCCCGCTATACGTCCAGTCTTCGTCCGGATGTATGTATCTAATCAATGCGTGGTCGATTTTACTATGTTTCTTTTTACAAGCTTTCGTTTAGCTTACATACTTATTTACTCGTATGTAAATAAGTATGTAAGTTGCCCGTTTTAAATTGTACACCATTTTTCAACCACTTGCTGGTGTCTAATTGCCTTTCAATTTGGCAAATTTATATAAGTTCGGTGACAATGCAATATGATGGCACCATCGAGCTGATCTGATGATGCAGCCGCGTAGTCTTTCGGGAGTTTTCTAAATTTTCAATTTATAGTTATTGGGGTTTTATTGACTCGAAATTGAAAATCACTCTACTTCCTGGAGACTTCAAATTAGCTTTACAGGAATCTTAACTTTCTGTGTTCTCTTACGTATGTATTGGCAACGATCCATAGCATTTTCGATAAAATTAATTTTCCCGTAATATGAGGAACTGGATGGAATGCCACATAAATTCAAGTGTAAAGACGTATTTCTGTGCCGGGAACCACACGGCACACATTACCCGAATACATTTAAGCTCAATCAGACCCTGCCTGATTACGTACCCTTGTTTCGGCTCATTTCGTCGAAGAAATGGCAAATCTGAAATAGGCAACACATTGGCAGCTGCGAACTTTCTACGATTCGACAGCCTTTTATAGCTTCTACCCGGGGAAACTCGATATGTATCGCAATTCGCTAAATTATAATTCTAATATAACAATAGTGATTCACAAACAATCTACACTTAGTACTAGTAGGTATGTACAATTCAGAAATTGTACAAGAGAACATGTTAGTAGGGTTATGTATGTATATTGTATCTGTGTATATACATAATACAATGCTACTTTTTATTTATGTGAACGGTCAAGTTTGTGAGTGAATTGTGTAAATAACGGCCTAACCTGCTACCGCCATCTTATCTAAGTGTTTTTTTTTATGCACAACACGCAAATGGTTGGTACTTGACCTCAATCTCACCTGATGTTAAGTGAAGATGAGGCCGAAGGTGGTAGCGTACTGACCCGGAAACCCCATCTTATTTGGGGAACTGGCCATCTTATCTCTGACAACCGGAACACAACAATGCTATTAACATTGCTGCTTGGCGGCAGATTTAGATAAGATGGTGGTAGCTAGCCAGGCGGACATTAAATGCCCACCAACCAAACCAAGTACTAGATATGTACCCCGCTGGGAATCGAACCCACGACCTCCGAATCGTAAACCCAATGTTGTTTACATTGAGCCACGGAGGCGGTTGAGTCTACTGCCAAACAGCAATATTGATGGCTATGTTGTGTTGCGGCTGTCAGAAAACGCACCTCCATTCTGTATCATCTTCACGTTAGGAGATACTCTATGAAATGACAATCGACATTACTGTGCATCATCATCATATTATAGCTTGCTTATTATGAATGCTAATTTTTGATTAAAGAATTGTATCACTTGGTTTCATGCGAGCCGGTTGGAGATGGAGTGCAGACTGGTGGCCAGCTGCCAAGAGTCGCCTCGGTGGCTGCACTCGGGATCATTGCTAAGACAATCAGGGCACGCACCGTGACCGACGCGCCGGCGCGCACATGTGGCGCCCACGGGGCAGAAGCCAGATGTTGGCTCGCGGGTAATCGCGCACCGCCGGCGGTATCCAACGCAGCGCGACATCAATAGGTTTGTTACTTTTGCACACGCAAATAAGTGTGAAAGAGATAGGCATGCTAATATCTATCGTCAGTGAAATGTCGAGTGTGCAAGAATCGAGGTCCTGGTCGAGTGTCCTCAGGTCCGCTATACAGACGGAGCAAGGGGGCAAACAGCAGCGGCGGATGCCGCCACAATATATATAAGCCGCAGGATGTCCAAACTGCTGAGTAGGTCTCACCAAATAAATTATCTAACTAGTATTTATAAATGCGAATGTTTGGATGTTTGTTTGTTTGTTTGTTGCTCAATCACGGCGTCTCGGATGAACGGATTTGGATGAAATTTGGTATATAGATAGAATTAACGCTGGATTAAGACTACTTTTTATCCCGATAAAGTAAGTAGTTCCCGCGGGAAAAGTAAATTAATCATATCCTCGATAAAGTTAGGTCCCCCTTGTATTTTTGAGGTCGAACGCTGTCTCGATAAAAAAGTTTATATAAATTGTCACTCTGAATAACTAACATACATATGTTTCACGTGAAGCTTTCACTCAAAGCAAGCTTTATGATTATTAGAACAATGTTTCATAATAGCGTTCGAACCACGTCATGAATATTCATTTTGAATAATTACCTCGCTTAGAAAACTTTTCCTCACATTTTTAAAATATGTAGAGGGAAAGCTGGTCACCTTTTAATGTTCGCCGTCGACGGCCATTTGCAAGGAGATTATTGCCATTCTTCATACAAAGTTCTATAACCTAACTTATAAATTTTAAAAAATTAATTTTGTAATATGACAGATTTGAGAATTGTTTCAATCATGTTCGATAATGATAGACAGGACAGGACGTATATCTCGTAATTGACAATTTGCACTATTTACTGGAAACATACATACACACATAATATATAAAATTCTAAAAAACTGGCCACCCCGCCAGAGATAAATATAAATATATAAATATTTCGGACACTCTTACGCCAATCATAACATACAAATATTTATATAAACATCCATGACTCAGGAATAAATGTTCGTATTCATCACGCAAACATTTACCCCTCGCAGAATTCGAACTTCTCCACTACATCAATCGATCGTCCCAAACATCGTTTGGGTGTTCCAAATAAAATATGTCTACTGCTGGACACAACATACACGGTTTACTTTTTGAAGTACACAGAAATGCATACGTAGGGTGTTAGCGAATAATAGTCGAGCATTTTTCACCCGACGCATAGGATCAACCTAGTTGAAACATATAATATATGTTGTGTCCAGCAGTAGACATATATTTCATAGAGAACTGCCTGCATATAGTATAACTTGTATTCAGCAATATGGTATATCCCGTAAAATGGTACTTTACGAATTGAAGTGTCGCCGACTGTATACACCTGCCTACAAATTCACCTTTACCCTACGAAGTCATGATTTATTTATGACGTTAGATTACAAAAATGACTCAGATAGCGACTAAGGTGAAAAGCAATCAAAAGTTAACCGACTTAGAAGCTAACAAGGTGAAATTTTTGATTCAAAGTTATATTCTTCTTTCACGGTTACGACTGTTTGGTGTAGTGGTTAGAAACTCTGACCACTATACCAAAACGTCGCGGGTTCGAATCCCGCTGGGGGCATATGTTTGTATGATGAATACAGACATGTGTTCCCGAGATAAGAAGGTTTTTCATTTACATATGTATTTATTTAAAAAAAAATGTATTTGTGTAGTTTGTCTATCATCTGGTATCCATAACACAAGCCTAGATGCTTACTGTGGACCTAGATGGCGCTGTGTGTATGTGCAAAAGATATTTATTTATTTATTATTTATTTTTCGAATGTTTCGAGATAAGGCAGAGGAAACTGCTAACAATACCTAAAACCAAAAGTGTTCTGTGGATAGATAAATATTTTAGACACAAATTATCTAGTCCCAAACAGGCAAAGGCATTTTGATTATTCGATAATGTATAAACATACATAAATATTTATATAACAAATGGCTCAGGTTTGTATTCATCACACAAACCCGCGACCGGTGATAACCAAAGCAGGGTCAAAATTGATGACAACCGATTGGTGTAGTGGATACCAATCGGTTGTCATCAATTTGGACTACTGTTTACAGGCTGTCACTGAAGTATAGCAACCTGTATAACGCAACGCCTCAAGTTTTTAAAAGTTATATTTTTGCAAAGATCTATATTTATACTGGATGAGTTTTTTTTACCGTAAGGAAAACAATGGGGCATGTTAGGTAGGTGAAATAGAAGGTCTTGGCCTAGGTAGTTTATTTTTTATTTTTTCAAAATCATAATAAAGCGTTGTTTCATTTGACGTTCGGGTTTGTAGCCAACTTCACATAATTACATAATTAAATTAAATAAATTAAAAAATCTTGGAGAAAATATGAGTATTTAGTAGGGTTCCTATCGCATGATAGGAACCCTACGAATCCTGAAAGTCACATATTAATCTCCGGCCAGCTCGGTTCTCGAAAATGATTTAAAAAAAATTGAACTACCTATGCCAATAACTTCTATTTCACTTCCCGAATATGCCCTATTTTTTTCCTTAGTACGGTAAAAAATTCATGCGGGTATATCTCCAGTGCTAACCTGTTTACGTACGCCTATATACATTATGATGATGAGTTACTGAACTAAAGGTTATTCAGAACCAAGAATATACCTACCATAATGACGAATGTTAAATTTATGTTCTGCTTTTAAGTCATTTTGTTTAGAAACTTTTTTTACTTTTTATTTATTGTGGCGACGATAATGAGTTCTGAAATTATAAGTTCGGTTTATATATTTTGACAGGTAAATTATTTATCTTGCTAATATTATAAATGGGAAATTTTGAGTATTTGGAAATTTACGCTATATCGCCTGATACATACGCACGCACACACAGCGTTGTATAACATATAACACGCACTGTCTGTTTTAAGTCTGGGGTTTTTTTTTATGATTAACTGGATACACGTTTGACCATAATCTCACCTGATGGGAGGTGACTATGTGGCCGAAGATGAAGCACGCGATCTCAGTAGATGCCAATACACCCTACTCTTGAAGATCCCAAGGTTGTAGGATTCAGGAAAGACTGACGTCGGAAGGGAGTTCCATGCCTTGGCTGTTCGTATTATGAATGAAGAGTCGAACCGCTTAGTGCGATTGTTCTGTATGTTAACTACATACGGGTGGAATCCCTCCCCACGCCCCGTACACCGAAGGGCATCCTGTAAAAGACTGAGAGACAGGCGACCTTGCGACGGTATTCGAGGCTCTGCAATTTAGCAGTGATCGAATGGTCACCAATGAGGCATTTGACACATCGTTCCACAGAATCGAGTGCATCCAGCTGGTAGTTGGCTGAACCATCCCAAAGGTGACAACAGTATTCCGTGCAGGGGTTAATAAATTAGAGAAGAATTGGTGAATAATGTTCGTGAGTGTATTTCCAATAAAGCGAATCACATTTTACGTAGTTACGTAATACCAAATTTTATGCGCCTCCAATAAAAGTAAGCGAATAAATCTAAGGATAACAACCCGATAATTCCCTTCCTGCCTCTCGTTCGGGGCGAAGTTACCCCAGAGTTAGCATACAAATGTTTGCCAAATAGGCCCATTTCAATAAAGTCTACCTTTAGATTCGGAAAGCTGACTCTTTTCAGTACCGCTACGTGTGCGCAAAATAATAATATCTAACAGGTGTGCCGGAGATATGGGTCTTTTCTGGATGAATCTTAAAAAAAAATCCCCAAACTCTAACGTTGTGATACTGGTAACTAGGGCTTGTTTACCGGTTTAATCTTAAACCTAAATCAGCGTCAAGTACAAAGGAATATTTTATTTAGGTTTGACTCAAAAAACGGTTTTCTTAAGGAGCAAAACCAAATGGGTTTTGAATCAATTAAGCGGTTTTTATTGGTTTTCATTTCGTTCTTATCGGCGACTTTTATAAGCATACATCCCAAGATTGACCGTCTTTTTATATAAAAAAAATAAATAAATACATACACCAATCTTATGTTTATTTCAACATAACATACATGATATCATTTATCAAATAGGAAAAAATAGGATCTTTTAAAACTATCTAAAAAAGGGTAATAAATTAACAGAAATACAAAAACACGGAAATGACTGAAGGGTGATTATGATAGGTCGAAAACGTGTTCGAGATCCCTACCGTGTGGGGAGTGCCTAAAAGAATGGCACTGGCAATGGTTGTATATTAATGCTAATATGCTGCCCGATTCATAACATCAGGTGTGATTGAGATTAAATAACGAACCCGTCGTGCATAAAAAAAAAGATTCACGACGTTTATCACCAGAGATCTCAAATATGCGCGACGGAAGATCTTTAAAAAATAGACGCGCCTCCGGACTTGATAGGTCTGAAATCTCCAAAGCATAAGACACAAATACGTAACCAGTTGTCATTCCTTTACATGCAAGTATATAAAAGACTTATTACTGTGCCAATTTTACTGAATTGTTAACTTGAGATCAATAATATGGCATGATTGTAATCCTCCATCCTTCTCCTCTCCTTTAATAACTCCTGTCTTGAGTTGTCTTCATTCTTGGGAACTTTGACATTAGTAATAACTTGTTGTATTAAAGCGTCTCTTCATCCAAGCAAGCCTAAGATAGTTTATGCAGAAGGAATAGCCCCCTGAGGCAAAACAGGCGAGTTATCGAAGTTTCACGGTTATCCTGCTCCCTGGATACCTACTTAGTTATTGGTAATACTTGACTGTATATTATAGTTTAGAAAATTTTGTAGATTGTACCTGAAAACATGGCCATATTTTCAGGTAAACTTCAAAATGTGTCGTGCGTAGAAACGTGCCTTCACTTTACTTTATATTTAGCCCTCCATCTTTTTCTTCCATAATAAAAAAACACAGCTTGGAAAGATTCCGCCTCTAATTTAATTTGTCATAATGAAAAGAGTGAAAGTCGCACTGGTAGCAAGAAAGAGGTAGCATCGCCAGTAGTGGTGAGCAGGAAGCGGCTTAAAACCCTGTGTATTAAGTGGCTACTATTACGAGATTATTATGGGGAAATGCCGAGAACATAAATAGTATTTTTGTTCTGCAGAAGCGAGCGATTCGTGCGATCTACAAGTTAGGCTCCAGGGTCTCTGAGTAATAAATTTCAGGAAATCAATATATTTGGAACTTTGGAATCGCAATATATTTATGAAAACTTAATGCACATAAGAAAGAATCTGCAAATGTTAAGGCCGACAATCGGTGACCGATTTTTTTAGGAGAAAATTGGTACGTACTGATTGCAATATTTCAACGCACACGTCCTACAAAAAATCGATTACAATATCGGTGATAAAAGTATGGATGAAAAAATCGGGCCAATTATCGGTCCTACAAAAAGTCGATCGTGGGCGCACACTTAGGAAAAAAAAAGTCAAATACATAATGTAATTTCAAGATATAATAAATTATTTAAGTTAAAAACCAAAAAATCCGAAAGCAGGTTTTGCGAACGCCATGTTGGATTTTTTACCATAAAGTGTATCCTATGACACTCTGGGGATCAAGACGAATCTAACGATACCATGCACTACGTAATCGGTCCAGCCGTTTAGGTTACAAAACAGACATACTTATATGCATACACAATACATTACCCTCCTTTTTGGGCAGGCGGGTAAAAATAAACTTGCTGTTCATAGCAGTCGCTTACACAGTCATTTTTTTTTATGATTAACTGGATACGCGTTTGACCACAATCTCACCTGATGGGAGGTGACAATGTGGCCGAAGATGAAGCACGCGATCTCAGTATAGTTCTCGAGGCGTAAGATCAGCTTTGCATTTGTGTGAGTGCACACAGATAGAGATACGGCTTGTGGCGCAGCGCGTCCCGCGCATTGTTTAAACGTGGCCTGAGGCGCGGCGTGTCCGCTGCGCGTCGCTTCCCTGCCGCGCACATGCCGCACTTCACCTCTTGTACCGCTAGCAGCTTGACGTCACTCACACAAATGCAAAGCTGAGCTTACGCCTCGAGAACTGTAAATGCCTATTCACCCTGCTCTCGAAGATCTCAAGGTTGTTAGATTCAGGAAAGACTGACGCCGAAAGGTAGTTCCATGCCTTGGCTAAGTCATTCAAAATTTGCTTTTAATAAATTTAAAACCATCATTAAACGGATACTATGGTCCAAATGCTATTATTCCTATTAGATTATAAGCGATGTCCAGTCTATTATTTTCGTTTTTTTTGTCTTTGTCGAATCATAAATTGTAAAAATGTATATTTAAAAAGAACAACCCCAAATTTTCTTGCTCGTTCTTCTCTAGGGAGTCTGTCTTGTGAATGAGCGATAATTGTATATCCTAACGATTTCAAATGTTATCTTACAACTTCCGATATAAAACTAATTTGAATTTGAATGTTCCAAACTGGACCAGCGTAGTCGATTCCAGCCTATATCCTCTCTCCTCTATAGAGATGTACCACTTGCATAATAATAGACAAAGACCTGAAATTCAGAAGATGTATTTCTGTATCATATTTATTCATTTAGGGTTGTTTGATACCAGTATGATTAATGCTAGCGTGATGCCTATTCAAGCGCCGTGAGGTTTTCTAGAAGAATAGGACCAACCTATGGGTGTCGTAAAAGGCGACTAAGGGATTTCTTACCAAAAAAAACAGTGTATAAAGTGATTCGTGTAATTCCAATTAACTGGTGACGCCGTTCTTGATTACTAACAACTTTCCCCAAAAAACCATAGTCGAATTCGCTGAAAAAAAAATTCTATTATTTATACAAAGTAAACCATTATGAAACCACAATTAGTCTGGAAGTCCAACAACTTTTGGTTGGTGACTCCACTCCTGATTACGAACAACTTTCCACTAGGAACCATAAAAATTTTTGGATTACCATACTAAAGGAGGTTGCAGAATTCTGTAACCTCCTTTAGTATGGTAATCCAAAAATTTGTCTACTTTGTATATGTATATAGGTAATAGAAAATTTTTCGATGGAATTCGGCTATGGTTCCTCGTGGAAAGTTGTTCGTAATCTGGAATGGAGTCACAAACAGGAATTACACTAATTAAATTTCACCATGTAGACTTGCGCTTTTAAACGGCGATGGGCTCACGCAATGTCACGTGTAAAAGGTAAACCGTGGATGTCGTTTCAATCATTAATCGTTTGTGATATCACTAACCACGGCATTTTTTATGTATGCAAGCTAAACCAGCTGCAGTTCTCTAAAACGACCCTCTTATCTAGAATATCATTTTAGTGATCTGCGGATAGATATATAAACTAACCCTGTTTGATTAAGGAACCGAATGTACCAAGAAACGATACCATATTGGGAAAATGATAATTTATATCCAAACGGGGCAATATCACCCCATTTTTTATGTATGCAAGAGGCATTAAAGCTAGACCAGCTGCAATTCTCTAAAATGACCCTCTTATCTACAATATCATTTTAGTAATCTGCGGAAAGATATGTAAAATAACCCTGTTTGATTAAGGAACCGAGTGTACCAAGAAACGATACCATATTGGAAAATAATAATTTATATCCAAATGGGGCAATATCACTCCATTTTTTATGTGTGCATGAGGCATTCAAGCTAAACCAGCTGCAGTTCTCTAAAACGACCCTCTTATCTAGAATATCATTTTAGTGATCTGTGGATAGATATATAAACTAACCCTGTTTGATTAAGGAACCGAATGTACCAAGAAACGATACCATATTGAAAAATGATAATTTATATCCAAACGGGGCAATATCATTAGTTTAACATTGTATGACACGTCCTCACAAATTACGTACGGCAAATTGGAATTCAATGAACATAACAATATTCGGAGCCCCTGACATCCGCGACTCCGAACGCGTGCGGAATAGCTTAGCCGATAACCCTTCGACACTAGGGCACGGACTTAGGAATTAATATATACTACTCTGTGTAAAAAGTATCGGGAATATGTCAATAAAAAGACCCGCGTAAAAGAGGTCGTTCTAATTTTTTTACTGCATGTTGGTAGCACTGTACTGATTTAGCGCGCAAAATTTGAGCGGGATCTGTCATTTAATTTGTTTTAAACTACACTTTTTGTTGGTCATAGTTTTGAGTCCTCGGCGATTTTTACAATGGAAAATATTGTTGAACAAAGAGTGTGCCTTAAATTTTGTGTTTCAAATGATATTTCATGTGGTGAATCACTAAAAATGTTGCGAAATACCTACGGCGAATCGTGTATATCGAAAACAAGGGCTTATGAATGGTATAAGGCTTTTAAAGAAGGCCGAGAAGTAGTAGTAGACTTGCCTCGTTCTGGTAGACCTTCAACCGCTACGACCAAAGAAAACATCGACAGAATCAAGAAGCTAGTGCTCGAAAATCGACGTATGAGTCTGAGAGAGTTGGCTAGTGAGGTGAACATATCTTTTAAGTCCGTCCACAACATTCTCATTGACATTTTAGGAATGAAACGCGTCGCCGCTCGACTAGTTCCAAAAGAGCTCAATTTTGTTCAAAAAGCGCAGCGAAAGCATGTCGCTGAAGACATGGTTTCCCGAGCTTCTACGGATCCGACCTTTATGAAACGTATAATACTGGCGACGAGACATGGGTTTATGAGTACGACATGCAAACAAGCCAACAGTCTTCAGAATGGCGTCTCGAAAACGAGCCGAAACCCAAAAAACCGCGGCAAAGTCGCTCCAAAATCAAGGTGATGCTGACAGTTTTTTTTGACTACCGTGGTGTGGTTCACTCCGAATTCCTTCCAGAGGGAGAAACAGTGAATAAAGAATATTATTTAGGCGTCATGAAGCGTTTGCGTGAGAGTATCCGCCGAAAACGTCCAGATTTGTGGCAACACAACTCATGGATGCTGCACCATGATAATGCACCATCACACACAGCCATTATAGTGAAAGAGTTTTTAGCGAAAAATTCAACAAAAGTTCTCGACCAAGCACCGTATTCACCTGATATGGCTCCGTCTGACTTTTTTTTATTTCCCAAGTCAAAATTACCACTTCGAGGAAAACGTTTTGAGTCGATAGAAGCCATAAAAGAAAATTCGCTGGTTGAGCTAAAGGCCATACCGCAAGTAGCCTATGAAAAATGTATGGAAGACTGGGTGAAGCGGTGGAGATGTTGTATTGCAAGCGATGGGGCCTACTTTGAAGGCGATAAAATAAATTTAGATGAATAATTTGTATTTTTTGTTTTATTGACAAATTCCCGATACTTAGTACACTGAATGTACATAGGGGGCCAAACGCCAATCAGTGAGAATACATTTGGGGGCTAATATTGTCGTCTCAAATAGGGCTGTCCTAAGTTTGAAGTTTATATTTTATGTATGTTTCTGTCTGTGGCATTATAGCGCCAAAATGGATGATTTGTTTTTTTTTTCGTTAAATAGTGGTAGTGAGGTGATTTTTTGCCACGTTTGATGGAAATCCATTTAGCCGTGTTGAAAATATTTAGCTCTATCAGTGGAAACCTCTAATTGGCTTTCAGTTTTTTAATTTAAGTGATAATTTGTAAACTGCTGTTGGTTTAACCCAAGAAAATAAAATAAAATAAAAAAATAAACATTGTTGGTTTGGTCTATCTGGATGATATCATAATTAGTTCTTTCGAAGATCTTCTAAATTTTCGAGTTGGTTACATCCTATTGAATAATAACTGAAAATATAGAAAACTCCCGAAGGAACAAAATGATTTTATCCCCCAAACCAACTGTGTTAAATGCTAAATTTCTTCGAAACGGCTTCACCGAATTCCATCAAGTAAGAGTCTATCCGCGAGACTATGATATCATCGAAATACACCAAAAATATGTGTAATAAACCTAAATATCTTCGAAAGGGTGTTCGTGTTTTCATCACGCATGGCTAAGAACAAGTCCCGTCCTTTCTTTTATAGAAAAAAAAACCCCATTCAAATCGGACCACGCATTACTAAGATAGAGAGATAGATAAAGATAGAGACAGGACACCACACAACAGCGCGCTTGACTTACTCCATTGGCACCTAGCATAGTCAATGTTGGTAGCCCGTGGCGGTTGAGCTTCGGATTGCGAGGGCCGACAAGATAACATGATACGAGTAATAATATAAGATATTTGTGACCGTATATGGGGTATCCAATCCACCTTAGGAAGGCTTATTCAGTCCAGTGGCGACCTCATTGCATAAATTAAGATTTCTCTTAAAATACAGAATAAATCAAGGGAATCGCTATGACGGCCCACTTTTTTTACGAGGGTTATGTTTTTCGAGTGTATGTACGTAAGTATGTATGTATGCTCGTTCCTTTAGCGCATCTTGTAGCCTAAAAGGCTTGACCGATTTCGAAGTGAAGGTGATTGAGATATCTATGACCACCCCATTTGGGATAAAGGTCGTGACATCATGTAAGTGTGTAGATTTTTTTGGTACCTCCTGTAGCCTAAACAGCTCTACCGATTTGGAAGTGCAAAGTATTGTTCGATAAGTCTTGATCCCTAGAAAGTCATAGGATACATTTTATGGCAAAAAATCCAATATGGCGCCCGCAAAATGCTGTCGAGTTTTTTGGTTTTTAAATTAGTTATTAATAATCGTATATTTTGGAAATTCAACCTCATGAAAGCTATTTACGTTTTATGATTTTTATGATTATCTTTTAGGCTTCGCGAGTGGAGGTCAGAGCGACTTTTTGATTTAATCTGTATTAAGAAATGATTTGTCCAATGAGGGCGCTACTGGACGGAATAAAACCTCTTAATTCAACCCTGTGTTCGTACGTCGACGAATATTACTGTGGGTGGGCTCAACACCTGACGTAAGTAATGAACTATTGAAGCCAATCGTCTTGAGACAGACGAGGCCCGAATACAAATTCCGCAGATAATCGGTTATTGTGAATATCGTATACCGTTATCTCTATTTGAGTTGATAAACAAGGGAGAACAAAGGAAAATATTAAGAAAATGCTTAAGGAAGGAGAAAGTGAGAAGACAACCTGTTTGGTGAAGTGGTTAGAAACTCTGACTGCTATACCAAAAGGTTGCGGGTTCAAATCCCGCTAGGGGCATATGTTTGTGTGATGAATATAGACATGTGTTCCCGAGTTATGGATGTTTTACATTTATATGTAAAACATCCATAACATTTAAAATAATATTTAAAAAAAATGTATTTGTGTAGTATATCAACCATCTGGTATCCACAACACAAGCCTATAGTTGCTTAATGTGGAACTAGATGGCGTTGTGTGTATGTCCAAGGATATTTATTTATTTATTACTAAGCTCGACTTATAGGATAGATCTATGTCTCGTCTTAAAAAGCAATAGCAATGATTTGGATGACCCCGTCTCTTCTCGTAGGTGTTGTAGATTCTTTTTCTCTTCTTTTAATATGCTCTAAAGAACTAAACTAAAGAACATGCCATCTTTTCATGCGCTCGTAATCAAAAAAGGTAGACCAGCATAATTTAGTTTTGAGCGTGCCAAACGAATCGACACGGTGTGTTACTTAAAAGGATGGTACACTGATTTAACGGATCTGGGACCCCGCACACGATCCAGAGACAATTGGGAATGTTTACTTTATGTTCAGACAACTGTTTCATTATATATATTTTATGTATATATAGATAGATATTAGGGAAAAAATGTCGGCTCACGCAATAGATCAATTAATTATAACTTCCAAAGTTTCATAAAACACCGTCAAACTTGTTTGACGGGGTTCCGTATTTTTATTTCGACGGCTAATAAAATATTAAAACAGTAATGTGCATCGCCAAAGATTAATGGATCAGTTTAGTAATAGGTACTTAGTTGATAGACGCTTTAATTGATCATCTTTTAGGGTTCACTCGCCAAATGGCAAATCGAACCGTAATGGTTACATTTAGTAGATCGAGGTGAAATGAAAAGACCCTCTTTTGCTTTTGTATAAACTGCAAAATCAAACAGGGTGGAAACAGAGTATACGAGTTTACATTATTTTTAATCATTACGGTCAGCTGCTTAATTTGCACTTGTTTTGGTTCAATATGAAAGAGATTGCGCAATCGATTTTTTTTATGCACAACGGCTTAGCACTTAACCTCAATCACACCTGATGTTAAGTGAAGATGAGGCCAAAGGTCAGCATACTGACCCGGAAACCCAAATATTTGGGGAACTGGCTAGCTTATCCCTGACAACCGGAACACAACAGTGCTGTTAACATTGCTGTTCGGCGTCAAAATTTAGATAAGGCGGTGGTAGCTAGCCAAGCGGACATTTAAAATGCCCTACCACCAACCAAACCGATTAGTAAACATGTACCCCGATGAGGATCAAACTCCAATTCGTAAACCCTATGTTGTTTACATTGAGCCACGGAGGTGTCTGGTCCAGTCAATCCTTTGTTAGATGACCATTAGTAACATTTTCATAAGTGTTTCCGTGTTTAGAAGAGAAGTTAAGCTATCGGTGCCGACTGTTTTCAATTGGATGCGATAAGCCAAATCTTAAAGGCGGCAGCTTGAATATACTCATTGTCAGACACATCCACCACGCTGCACTAGGCCCGTATGGCGAATTATGGTCTTTCTTAGTGTGTCCCAACAATGGGAAAATGAGACTTGATGTGTCCATGATAGATTTCAGCAGATAAACACAACACGAAATGGAACCAATTCTATTTTGTCAATAGTTTCATATTACGGCAATAAGTGAACAGCTAAAATAATATTCCGGGTATTCCGGCTCCACAGTTGTGGATATTGCAATTGTCCATTGAAAACAAATTGCAAACTAGTTATTTTGGGTTAACCTGTTTATCCAGTCGAGTAGGCTTGAAACTGCAGGCAATTTGTTAAACAAACCACAGGAGAACAGTGTGTTTTGCACAATTACGCCATTTCGAATGATGGATTGTTAATATTTAGTGAGATGGACAGACAGAGACGTATCTAGGAATTTTGGATTAAACAATTATGTTTTCTAATCATAATTTGGTTGGTACTACATACTCATACATACATATGTATGCATATGCTCACGCGTGTTTCCCGTTGGGGTAGGAAGTAGCTATTGATTTTCACTTGAAACGATATTGATATACTACTTTCGCTTTTTCCACTCTTATCAAATACTTCATATACGCTCATCGGCTAGTGGTTGACCGTACATGACCTTTTGTGAGTACGTTAGTCACTCAATTGATCTACGTGCGTCTTGGTCGACCTTTACCGACCCTTCCATTCACGCTTTCGTTTTATATTAAGGGGGGAGACCTGGTTACCCGAGACACAGGGTCACCTAGTTCGGGCACCAGTTCTCTTCATAACATTGCTGTTGATTTTTGCATAATTTTAAGAATATTGCTTTCGTTATTCTTCTTTCACTCATTCGTTCCAAAACCACCTTCACACACCTCTTTCTGTCTTACTCACTCCGTTTTCTTGCACCCCACACATTTCTCTAATAACACAATTCAATCTATCAAAGTGACTACTACGCAGTAAAGGCATTTCTATTGCGTTGTTGTGCTCTCATGCTTCTTCTGGCATACCCAACAGTCGCTTCCATACATCAGCGTAGGCACCAACACGCCATTGTGGATCGCCACTCTTACCTTGCCTGACAATGACTGACTGCCCACAATGGCACGCAAGGCCCCATTCATACAGTTTCAGTGGTTGGTATTCTGAGTCGGAAATAGCTCAGTTCCTAAAGACGAACTTCTATAATCAATTTATAACCAATAATGACCTATATCACTGGAATGTGGGGTCTATGTGTCTCACAAGAAAGCTCAAGTCACTCACTAGGTTGTAACCGACAATTTTTTTGCAATTTAATATTTTCATAAAAATTCTATTTCGCAAGATACGAGTCTCAGAAGTCTGCATGTCCCCTCTTAATTTTTTGGGTTCGTAGTCAACAAAGGCCCTTATAGTTTAGACATGTCCGTCTGTCTTAGCTCAGAGGTTCTTAGTACTAGAAAGCTGTAATTTGGCATAGGTATACATATTATTCACCCCGACAAAGTGGTAAAATAAAATCTTGATAAAATATTTGGTTTCTTGGGTACCTCCACCACACGTAAATTGAGGATGAACTTTCTTTTATTTTTATACCCCAGCGTGTGGAGTGTCGTTTAATAAATCGTTCAAAAACATTACATATTATTGTAAACAGTTTTTCGATCCAGGGATCCGTTTAAAAGACATTAATACTAAATATACCGGTTGTAAACTACTGTACCTGTGGTTATTCTCTTACTCAGATAATACAATGATGAAAACCTTTTATAAAGGTAGGCGTAGGTAGTTTCAATTACTAATTTAATTTAATTTTGCGATTGGCGAACTCAGCATTGCATTTAAAGCTTCTAGGTTAAAAGTAGATGCAATTCGGTTAGTACACGATACGGAACCCTAAATTGACCCGACACACACTTCACTGCTTTTAATAAAGTTACCTTGTCTCTCCAACGGAATAATACAACAAAACAATGCAATTTGTTTCAAGGCCCATAAGTTAGATAAACTAGACAAAGAATTGTCGGCGATCCCTTATTTCAACGATAATATGCAAATCGGGACACGTAAAAAAAGAAATATAAAAGAACGTGAGCGCGACAAATACCGACACAGAGTTTTTTTTACTTAAATTGATATGGGGCGGCACAATTCCGGTGGAAAAAGTTTTATTGGCCCCATAGCCAAACGGCAAAAAGAAAAGTCGTTGGGAACAGGTTTATATGTTGAGGGATGTTGAATAAGATGGGGTATTGAAGCACCCCAACCTGGAAGATTTTGTATACCTATTACCTTCTCGTTCCATTAGAGGAATATTAATGAAAAATAATGCATGCGTGTATGGTAAACCTGTCGTCACAACCGATAAATTAGCGACTTAAAAACGATATGGACCTGGCTTGTTATGAACATAGCTCTACCTACGGCGGTACGATATCACCGAAATTACGTAGACATATAGACAGAGTAGTTATACGGAGTGCGAGCTATAAATATAAGGTCAAACAAAGCGCACCCATATCAAACCTGTGTATGTCATCGCCATTTCATCTTCGGACTACTAGGCGTGGGGAGGGATTCCAACATACCGAACATTCGCACTAAGCGGTTCGTGTCTTCATTCATAATCTGAACAGCCAAGGCATGGAAATCCCATCCGGCGCCAATCTTTCTTGAATCAACAACCTTGGCATCTTCAAGAGCTGAGTGAATAGGCATCTACTGAGATCGTGTGCTTCATCCTTGGGCACATCGTCACTTTGAGATTATGGAGTTGTTCATTAAAAAAAAACCTGCGGTGTAAGCGACTTGTGTACCCTATTATCACCGATGACGCTTGGAGGGATGCCGTGAGTAGTTACTTACTACTTATATGCACTAAGCGATTTCCAATATTACTTTATTGCACAACAAAAAAGAAAATACAGTTTCAGAAAAGTGGTAAGAATAGAATGTACAATTTGGCAACCATATCACTAAAAGCGATCTCTTCCATGCAACCTTTGGGTATATGACCAGTACATTTGAAATAGGTAGATTGTGCGGTATTAAATAAGGATGCAGGTACAAACTACGTGAATAAATTTCATGTATTTACATACACATACATACATTATCTTCTTATTTATAAGCTCGGCTGTAAAAAACCCTCACATTAATAATGGCATTAGCGACTAGCTGCGCTTTATTGAGATCCTCGTCATCTATGGAGTTATCTGGTGCAGGAGATGTCCAAACACTAAACTAAGGTCTCGCTCATGGAATTTGATTATCAGTGGTAGACTAGTCTAGATGAATCCCACTGATTGCAGAGCCAAGTTTGATGTCGTGAGGGTCATGTCACTACGTTTACCTTTCGCTGAGTAGTATCTCAGATTCCATGGTCACTAATGAAACTATCTTATTGCCTGAGTATCAATGGACTGGTCGGTAACATTTCCCGATGAAGCTATTAATACCACACGAAGTGGCGTTAGGATCGGGTGCCTCATATAGTCGATCAGCCACACTCACTGCTCCAACCTTATAAGGTATTATTGTGGACGTAATTAATGAATTAGTTCAAAGTAATGTGGGGTGTCTCAGATCAATATAGAGGGGAAACATGTTTAATATTGACATCAGCTTAACATCACAATATTGACATTAACATAATAGAGGGTTCCTGGCTCAACCACCTCCGGATTCATCTTCACATAGCATGGAATATGATCGAGGTCTAGTAATAAAGAAATGTTAATTTATATTAATTTAATTTCAAATCAACGACTCACGAGATGCGCTGCAAAGTCGCGCCGCGTATTTCTTGTTGAAGATCGTAGCAGCCGTGGTCTTATTGTCGTAGCGGATCTACGGCGGTGCTACGAATATTTGTTAGTCTTCAAAAGTTCAAAAATTCGAGAATAAAAAATGTATATTAATAAAAAATAATATATTTACTAAATTTCTTTTATAATGCTTTTTAAGGCGATAATAATCTCGAGGTATTTAATTTAATTTAATTTCAAGTAACATCTTTAAGTTTGTCCCAGGCTTGGAATAACTTGTCTTGTTGGAATAACTGCATAGCTTATATTTATATATGTGTGGAAAATAAATGATATAAATGATATTATTTATTATTATTTATCGACAATGGGCGAGACACAGTTCCGCAAAGAATACACAATACACACGTAGTTCTTGGAACTTAGAGTGAAGTGAAGTTTTGTCGTACTTTGTATTAATTTGTATTTCAATTTATGATATCAGCCATAGGAAGTCCACTGCTGACCATGGGCCTCTCCCATAGATTTCCATAGCAACCGGTTGGAAACAGCCTGTAGGAAGCGATTCCGACCTACAACGTCCTACACTGCGCTTGCGTGTACGTGATCTCCACTCCAGAACCTTGATGCCCAAAGGGCCGTCAGTTCTTCGGACAACGTACACTGTCTATTGCTGTGGAATATAAAATTCCAGATTGCCCGACATGTCGGACAGCAAGGAATTAAAATCACTCTTTATCCGACATGTCGGACAACGATGTCGAACCACGCAGCCGGAGGGTAACTCACTAATCGCTGGCTATGTCAGTGAATTTAGTTTTACTACGGATTTCTTCATTTCTGTTCGATCTCGATGCGTGACCTTGAGTTTTCTTATGCAGCTCATAGTGAGAGACCACGTGTCAATGTCATTAGTCATCACTTGTAATACAGTGCATTGAAATAAATTTTATCTAATCTTACCTCAGCTCATCTCAAATATGTAGTCAAATTCAAACGTGCAGTCATATTGACTTGACGACCTGTATGGTGTAGTGGTTAGAAATTCTGCTGCTATACCAAAAGGTCGCGGGTTCGAATCCCGCTAGGGGCATATGTTTGTATGATGAATACAGACATGTGTTCCCGAGTTATGGATGTTTTTCATTTATATGTGTATTTATTTACAAAAATAAAAGTATTTGTGTAGTTTATCAACCATCTGGTATCTATAATACAAGCCTAGTTACTTAGTGTGGAACTAGATGGCGTGTGTGTATGTGCAAAAATATTAATTATTATTATTAAATACTTCAAGATCAAACGATTAATTTTTTCCGAAAACATTTGTATTTAAGGCAAATATCGAGTACCGTCCTTGTGTTAAACTACTTGCAAGGAAATACAAAGGTGTTCCAAAAAAAATTAATCATTTGAACTTGAACAATGATTGCAATTTTGAACCTGTACATCACTAAGTATATTCCCTCATCCAACTGTCAGTATACAAAGACCCGTAGCCGTTAAAGTTTCGGTACAAAGTCAGCAATGCAACAATTTAGTTGGCGCAGATAGTTTAGAACAACCGCTTAAATATGCTGAGACATTGCTAAAACATTTCTAGCTGAAACTGCATAATTTATAACTGTTTTAGTAAGGAACTAGCATTCCCGCAGCATCGCCTGCACTTTACCTCCACAACTCGTTTAAATGTAGCTTATGTCCTTCTCTATAGTTTCTGTACCCAATTAGTTCACCAGTTTAGACGTGAAAGCCAGACAGACTTTGGCATTTATGACGTTATTGTGGAATGTGGTTCGGCACGTGAAAAGAATAGAACCAACCCACTTCTTCCCGTGGGTGTCGTAAGAGGCGAATAAGGGACTTTCCACCAAAAAATTTCTAAAGGCTTGCACGTTTAACACTACCTATATAAGAATCGATTTCCATCATACTATATACATAAAGTCACGACATTTATCTCATGGTATTTTACGGCACGACGGGAAGAGACCGGACGGAATGACCTTGATTCCTTGGAGTATAGGTCGGGCCTTAGTGTGGGATGCCACTTGTGTCCACACTCTCGCCCCGTCTCACGTCCAAGGAACCTCAATGAGGCCAGGTGCAGCCTCCGAGACGGCGGAAAAAATCAAAATTAACAAATATAGAGACATCGGTTCCGAATACATTTTCCTTCCTTTCGGAGTCGAAACTTCCTTGCGGGCCGGGCGCTCTTAAATGTTTCTGTAATATTTCAAAGCGCTTAGTCTTTGTCACTGGTGACCCGAGAGCCGGTTGTTGCCTCGCTCAACGCTTAAGTATCAGCATACAACGAGGAAACGCTGCCAGCGTTTTGGGTACCTTGCCTCGCGGCCCCAATTTTTTACATTTGTTCTAGTTTATATTTAAATTCCATCTCTCAAAATTAAAGTGTTTGCGTTTTCCAAACATTAGAAGATTAATACTTGAAACATTAATAACGTTTCACCTTCGAAATTTATAGAAAACCACACGTGACAGGGGGTGAACCCATGCGAACCCGAGTATCATAAATCCCCTATAGATCTTATTTGACGGGAGTTTTCCTTTTCTTTTATTATTTTTTTAATGCGTAACTGGTCAGCCCTGGACCTCAATCACACCTGATGTTAAGTGAAGATGAGGCCGGAGGTAGATTGCCGCGGAAAATCCATTTTATTTGAGGGACTGGCTGTCTTATCTCTGACAACCAGAACATAACAATGGTAATAACATTGCTGTATAGCGGCAGATTTAGATAAAATGCTTGTAGCTAGCCAGGCGAACATTTAAAATGCCCTACCACCAACCAAAAACCAACCTTATCATTTATTTTGTATATTAGTTGTGTTTTTAAGACTTTTTAGGTTCCCATGGCCAAAGGCAATCATCGGAACCCTTATAATTTCGCCATGTCCACCTGTCTGACCATTCATCTGTATATCACAGTCATTTAACTAGCAGACTATTAATCCTACGAAGCTGAAATTTACAATAACATTCATTAGGTATGACGCCTACAAAGAAAAAAAATCTTTAAAAAAAAAATTATACCACGTCGGCAAGGTTACGGTCTATAAAAAATATTGGAGGTGGTCCTATATATGTAGCCCTTTTTATGCCTTTTCAGGCGTCATAATCTATCCATGCCAAATTTAAGCTTCGTAGCATTAATAATCTGCGAGTAACACGCGGACCTTGTTCGCCCCAGCTTTTTTGTTTTAGTCTGCGCCATAACATGATATATTCAGACCGAAATCTATAAAATAGACCTACCTGTTTTCTCACTTACCTTCCTGCCTAACCCATACTTTATGCACTGGACCGTACTCCCAAGAAAACAATAAATTCACCCAAGAAAATAATCTCTTCGCTTTATTCTCTTGAAAAACGGTTGGCAGTCTGAATGGAAATATGAGCCTTGTGTTCCGAAAAATAAATCGGATAAGTGTGAATAGGACCTGAGCGAGCACTAAGGGTTCAATTCAGCCCAGCATCACCAAAGACAGATTACGCTGAAGTTGTATGAACAAACGCAAAATTTAGTTTATCTCGTGATAATCAATGTAAGGACCTTCTGCCAAAATTAAGATTCTCTGTCAACGCCAAGTATTTTCTTATGCACAACGTTTTAGCACTTGAACACAATCACACCTCATGTTAAGTGAGGTGTAGACCAAAGGTGGGAAGCGTACTGATCCGGAAACCCATCTTATTGGGAGGACTGGATATCTTATCTTTGACAACCGCAACACAACAATGCTATTATAACATTGCCCTTTGGCGGCAGGCTTAGATGCGAAGCTGGTAGCTTGCCAGGCGGACATTTAAAATGTCCTTACACCAACTAAACTAAACCGTTGGGGATCGCACCCGCGACCTCCGATTCGTAAACCCTATTTTGGCTAAATTGAGCCACGGAGGCGGTATAAAAGTTTCCTAGAGGTTTGATCATAAACTAACTGTTTATAAGATTGATTTAGTTTAAATTTTACTGGACATTACAGGTCATAAATAACAACTATTTGATATTATTTCAGCTTGATATATCTAGCCGTTCTGAGGACTCCTTCTTGATAGACCGACAGATAGATGGACGTGAACATAGTGATAATATACGCGTTTTGTTTTTACCGATTTCAATCAAAAATCAAAAAAGGAGGTGTTTCAAAGAATGAATTAGGTTAGGTTAGGTTAGGTTATATATAATAGTTTTTTACCTTTTAGTGTGCAGAACCCTAAAACTTCATAGGTAGTTTTAACTCAGATAATTCTTTCCCAGGAGACTTCGTAAATCGCTTTATACTTAATGCAATGTTAAAAATATGCATATTTTAGAATATAAACATAAAATCTATCCTAGGGCTATCTCTAGATAAGACTAGATTAATCACCAACCTAATGGCCGCCACTGAAAGGAATTACGAGTAAAGCAAAATGTCCACCGTCACAATAGTGAAAATTCAGGAAACCCCCCAGAGACTGTGATTATATCATCCAGATATACTAACCAGCTGTGTTAAAAGTTAATTATCTTCGAAACGGCTTAACCGATTTCCACCAAACATGGATAAGAACCATGTCGAAAATGTTCGCTTCCGAAAACTAATAACTTTTTAAATGTTTCTAAACCAAAAATCCAGACAATATGTTTTATATTTTACGGACGTCATATTGCATTTTTTACAATGCAATACAAATACACTATATTGCACAACAGAAAAGAAAATACAGTTACCGAAACTGGTAAAAGTAGAACTTACAATTTGGTTACCTTATCACTAAAAGCGATCTCTGCCATGCAGTATTTGGTAATAAGGATAGTATATTTAAATAGACCGGTTGTGTGGTATTAAATAGGGATGCAGATACAAACTACATGAATAGATTTCAGATACACATTACCATACATACATTTTTTTAACATAAAATATAATATGACATTCTGGGGATCAATATGATTCTATAACAATACCATGCGCTTCAAATTCGGTCAAGCCGTTTGGACTACAGGAAGTAACATTATACATACATACACACACACTTACATATTATTATTATTAGGAGCCCATACTGTCCCACTGCTGGGCAAAGGCCTCCCTCCTCTCTATTCTATATTCTATTGCAGGCCTCCTCCGACCAGTTGGTTAGGAACTTATCCAACGCATCCCTCCATCTCCTTTTCGGTCTGCCGCGACGCCTTCTTTCTAATGGTGGACTCCAGGTGGTAGCGATTTTGGCCCACTTACACTTACATATGCACTTGAAAAATATTACCGTCCTTTCTGTTCAGTTCAGCCGTTTTGAGGCAAACCACACAAATACAGATACACAGATAAGCTTCATATTTATAAAAGATCTCTTTTGTGTCGGGAGTTAAAACAGGCCAGAAATAAATAAGCAATTCATTTTAAATGAAGAGACAATTGAAAAAGACTCCACGGGATTGGTGCCACAAAAAAATAATTTAATGAGTATAAATCTCTCTAATTTAACCGCAACCAGGACGAAGCTGTTTCTAATTAGATGTTTTCTTACATTCTCATTTTAACAGAAGTTAATTTTAAATCCCAAAGAAAATGTTATTTTTTTTTTGAGAATTGTATTTTAAGTCGATTATGGAGTCGCTATTGTAGTTAGTTATTGGGGAAACGATTCTATTGAATACTTGCGCAATAGATACTGAATACCTCGATATAACAAAATTTATACAATATAAAATATAAAAATATAGCACATGTCAGGTGAAATAGAAGGTATTGGCAGAGGTAATTATTTTTTTTTTTTCAAAACTTTCATCTAAAAAGCGTCACGTTTCCACATATTAAATCATTAAATTAAATAAAATAAATAGAGAACATATGAGTTCCAAATAAATTTCGCATGATAGTAATCCTATGAATCCTGCCAGTCGCATATCAAACAAGGGCCGGCGCGTGCGTTTAAAAAAAAAAGAAATAAACTACCTATGCCAATAACTTCTATTTCACTTACCTAATATGCCCTATTTTTTTTTGTAAAGAAACTCATCCGGCATAAATAAAATATAAAACTTGGCCGTCAATCTCACTTATTCTAATTGTGTCAATAACAGCGCCGTATTTACTACCCATTGGCTGTCAATATTGAAAAGTCAATTTCAGTGTCTTTTCGTTCATTGATTTCTTTTGAATAGTGAGTCCGAAAGGCTTTTTAACCCCCGACAAAAAAGACAAGTGTTATGTATTTGAATACGGTAAATAAAGACCTGGATCGTAGCCATAATAGATGAAAGTCGATTAATCCGTTCCCAAAATATTTATCTTTTAACTTACTTGATTACGCCTATCTAAATATTATATGCATTTATTGTCTCGGGGATTATCTAAATTTTCAATTTTTAACTTTTACTTTTACTTTTACCTCTAGATTGTAGAATGATTATTATTTAATAGTGACTTTCCACCTAATTATTTTTTTTAAAGAATTGTAATGAAAAATGAGTATCTGTAATTGGCATGACTTTGGCTTATAAATTTTGTGTAATATTTTTTATAATGATGCTGTTGATTCTGCATTGTCAATAAAATAAAATAAAAATAATTATTAACTACTGTCACTCGTGTTATTTTCTGTAGTAGTAGTATTACTACTAACTGGGCATATAATTATGTACCTACGTGTTTGCGCCGATAAAAACTGATGATTGAGCAATCCTTCTCTAATGTAAAAATAGGCATTGTAAGCTCACGTTCGAATTTCCCGCGCTTGTAACCCACGCGGGGCCGGAGCGGAGTAGGGAGAAAAAAAGATGGACGCTTGCGCATACACGTTTTGAACGCGCTCTCCGTTTATATAATTAAAAAACCCTGAATTAAACCCTCTTCAGGTGGGATTGTGTTATATTGCATGTGCTAACATGGTGATGGTGTGTTTTGTGTGAGAAAAAACTAACATTCTCTACGCGGTCAGCTAGGACTCTGGATCCTTGCATGCATCAGCTTCTTTAAGCTTGGTGGTGTTGTGGACTGTGCTGCACGGGGTGTCTAGCGTGGTGCTTCGGACAAGAGCTGTGGGACTTTCCATATCAAGTGAGTGAGCTTTGCTTTATCTTTGCCTTGGTGCGGGAGACCTCAATCTCAGTCAGTAGGCCCAAGCTACCCGGGTTTGCTACTTTGTTCCATAGATCCAGGCCTAACTACTTCACGGCCGCTTCATAAATTGGTCCTTACGAGCCTTATGCTTATTATTGTAACTGGTGCCTTTTTAGGTAAATACAGTACCTACCTATAGTTTCTTCGAACAAGTTCTAAATATACCTACCCATTGGCCATACTTTACATAAATAGCAACCTAATTGCATACCTTTTCAAATATTATGGAAGTAGATACTCAGGTATAGATAGATATCTACCTACTGGTATTTTGAATTGCAGTGTTCCTTGTGTTTTATCGTAAAAATTATACCTAACCTGTGTGCAAATCATAGTACCTAAAATCAGACGAAATTTACGTATTCAATAATTTTGATTGTATGTATTGCATAACGAGGTGTAAGAGCATAAGTGTACCAGTCAATTTAGTAAAATATCATTACAATCTAGCATAGTGTCATAGCATTCTGCACTCGTAAATTATTAATAATAGCGAGAGCGCGTGGCCTCGCTCGCCCGACCGCATGATCCGATCACCGCGATCGCACTGATTTTAAGAATTTTATTGTGTAGAAATTGGCGGGAAGAACACGTGGACGTCCGCTCTCGTAGGTACAAGTCTCAATTAGGCACTGTTCACACTTCGTGTGTACAAATAATAGCTAAAATTGCGTAACCTACAGTTCTAATTTTGGTATGGTGAGTGTTTAATTTTATTCCTTCTTTTTATATTAGTAAGCATACATAGCATACCTGTTTTGTAAAAATGGCTGAAGATAAAAGACGTATTTTAAAAATTAAACTAGGCGAATCACGATTACAGTCGTATTTCGCAAAAATTCAAAGCTTGTATGATTCGTCTATAACTTCAAAAACTACTCTTGAAGAGCAGAATTTTATAGCTTCGGCTAGCAATTTAAGTGCCATACTTCGAGAATTTAATAATCAATTAGAAGAGTTAAATTTGTTAAAAATGGATGCCGACCCGGACTATGAGCCTTGTTTTAAAAAATGGGAATCATTCGAAACCATGTATTCATATGTAGTGAATAAACTTGATTTAATTAAGTCCCAAAAATAAAACTACTTCTCCGGAAGAAAGCCAGCCTAACTTAGTAAAATTACCTCCTATTACATTACTCAAGTTTGACGGCAATTCAAAGGAATGGCCCATGTTTATCGAGTGTTTTAACAACACCGTACATTGCAATACCAAATTGTCAAATTCCGAAAAGGTTTACTACTTGTGTGGGCAACTTTCTGGTAAGGCACTTGAGTCTATCGCGGGCATCTCTCCGACGGGCAAAAATTACGAATTGATTTATGACACTTTAGTGGATAAATATCAAGACGTGCGTTCTTTAGGGTCTGCCTATTTAGACGAAATGTTGAATTTCAAAAAAATGCTTCTCCCGTCTGCAGACGGCTTAAATAAATTTATAGATAAATTTTCAATCTCAGTGAGCGCTTTCGAAAGATTGGACATTACAAATAAGTTAGATTTCTTTTATTTACATCTCGCTCTACAGAAAGTCGACGTTGAAACTGCAAAGTTATTCGAAAATTCAGTTCGCGGTGAAAAATTACCAACTTATCAAAGCTTTGTCAAATTTGTCAAAGAGCAAGCAAAGATCGTAGAGAGAACAGGTGGTGGTTTTACGCCTACAGTCAGTGCCAAAAGTTCCCACTCGTGGAATAAAGTGCCAGTGCCGGGGGTTCCGAATTCGAAACCAATGCATATGAAAAATACGCGGGCCTTGGTTACAGCGAAAAATAATGCGTGTCCTCTGTGTAATGCGACTAATCACGAACAGTTTTTTCGATGTTCCGAGTTTTTGAAACTGAACGCTAAAGAGCGTTATAATGCAGTGAAAAAGAGGGACGGTTGTTTGAATTGTTTAAGTTTTGGTCATAAATCTTCAGCTTGTAATTCCAAGGGCGTTTGTAATACATGCAACTCTAAAACGCATCATACGTTATTGCATTTCCCTAATGTGAAACCTAGCACGTCTTTGCCCATATCGAATTTGGATTACGCGGAATCTTCTTGCGAAGATGATCAAGTCGCGTTTCACACTGACGCGTCGTCTGATGGAGATGTCGGGGATGGTGTTTCCGCGGACGGTGGTGTGTCGTTGTGCTCAATGCAAAATGCAAAAGCACACGCCTCTAGCTCGGCCCCTTCTTCTGTGCTTTTAGCCACAGCTCGTGTTCGTGTTGTAGATTCGCGCGGTAGTACACATATAGTTCGTTGTTTGATAGATAATGGGTCCCAAAACCATTTTATTACAGAGCAGTGTCGTAAACGGTTGTCCTTGGCATCGCGTTCGCTGGTTTCCCCAATTGCCGTGCATGGATTCGGTGGGGGTTCAAACCCCGTTAAGGGTGAGACCGAGCTTGAATTTTCATCACGCTTTAATACTAAACTATCGTATCGAATTCGTCCGTTGGTGGTCGATCGTATTACGGATAGACTTCCCACGTCAGCTATTGACAAGTCGACATTTTCATATTTGTCGAGTATTCCTCTTGCCGATGATAATTTCGATATTCCAGGTGAAATAGAATTATTAATTGGCGCTTCATTATTTTCTCGTTTGTTGCTCGGTGGTCGTGTTCAAGGTCCACCTGGCCATCCCGATGCGTTGCAGACTACTCTCGGATTTATTCTCATGGGTGATTCTCCTGTACTTATAGCTCCTGGTCGTGCTCGTACCGTAGCATTTTGTGCATTTACAAGAGTCCCAATAGATGGCGTCATTCGTAAATTTTGGGAACTGGAAGAGGTACCGACTTGCACGGCCGCACGCCTTAGTCGAGAGGAACAAGACTGTGAACGGTTTTATTTGTCTACTACAACTCGCGATTCTACAGGCAGGTATACGGTCGCTTTGCCTTTTAAGTCCGATCCTAGTAAGTTGGGCAGCTCATTGATGTCCGCGGAAAAGCGCTTCTTCGCATTAGAACGAAAGCGACAGGCTTCCCCGCACCTACGTACTGCTTATGATAATGTGGTCAAGGAGTATCTAGAATTAGGCTATTTAATCCCGGCTGTGGATGTGAAGGAGGAAGGTTATATTATTCCTCATCATGGTGTTATTCGTAACGATAAAGTAACTACCAAGCTCCGTATGGTTTTAGATGCGAGTGCTCGGACGGATAAGGGCGTGTCATTGAATGAAATTCTTCATGCAGGCCCAAATCTACAAGGGGATATCTTTCTCATTTTATTAAATTTTAGATTGTTTCCTGTCGCGTTTTGCGCTGACGTAAAGCAGATGTACTTGCAGATTAAAGTAGATTCTCAATATTGGAAATATCTGCGAATTCTCTATAGATTCGATCCAAATGATAAATTACAGATATTCGAATTCAATCGAGTTTGTTTCGGTTTGTCGGTCAGCCCGTTCTTGGCTTTGCGTACACTGAAACAACTCGGCGATGATGAAGGTCGAAATTTTCCTCTTGCTGCAAATGTCATCAAAGAGGACTTGTATATGGATGATATCGTTTCTAGTAAGCGGTCGGTGTCAGCGGCAGCCGAAGTTGCCCTTCAGTTAATTGGAATGTTCAAGGCTGGAGGCTTTGACCTTATGAAGTGGACAAGTAATTCGGCTGAGTTGCTTTCCCAACTGCCGCAAACACATTTACACCCACAGACGGTGACGTTTGATAATGATGACACTAGTCAGAAAATCTTAGGTATAAAATGGGAGCCGCGATCAGATAGATTCTCCTTTGACATAGCGCAGTGTAAGAAAAGCTGCACGAAGCGTAATATTTTGTCTACAGTGGCGCGGTTATGGGATGTTCTGGGCTTTGTGGCTCCGGTTATTCTATACGCTAAACTTCTAATTCAAGAATTATGGAACCTAAAGATCGATTGGGACGAGACTCCGCCTCCCCATATCATAGACAAATGGTCAAGTTTTGAGAAAGAATTGCCGTTGTTAGCACAACTGATTATACCTCGGCATATCGGCGTTGCAGATGGTCGCATAGTTACCTTATTGGCGTTTTCTGATGCAAGTGAACGAGCGTATGGCGCTGTTATATATTTCCATATTCAGTCTTCCAGTGGTGTGGACGTAAATTTGTTGTGCGCGAAATCAAAGGTGGCTCCGCTAAAATCTGTTTCATTAGCACGGCTCGAGCTTTGTGCAGCTTTGCTGTTGTCAAGGTTAGTGAAAACCGTTCTAGATAATTATGCCGCTCGTTGCAATATCAATCGCGTTTTTGCATTTTCCGATTCTACTGTGACCCTTCATTGGATTCACTCAAGTCCACACCGTTGGAAAACTTTCGTGGCAAATCGCATTGCTCAAATACAGGAAAATTTAGATCCTTCTAGTTTCTATCATATTTCCGGTCAGGAGAATCCCAGCGATTGCTTGTCGCGCGGCCTTACGCCGTGTCAACTTATGGGACATCGTTTGTGGTTTAAAGGTCCATCCTGGCTGAAACAGGATTCGTGTTGTTGGCCGATTAAACCATTTAAGGAGGACAATATATCAGATTTAGAGGTGCCCGATAGAAAAACTATTTCATTTCCTGCCGTTCAAGTTGAACAACCACTCGTTTACGGGGTTGGCCAACGAGTGTCATCGTGGCCAAAATTGTTGCGTATAGTGGTGTACATTTTAAGATTTACTAGGAAATTGACGTCTCGTGGGTCTCTTACAGCTAACGATCTAGTTTGTGCAGAATTATCAGTAGTTCGATCGTTGCAGGCAGTCCATTTTATGGACATAGTAAAGGCGGTGAAAGGGGGTAAGCAATGTTCCAAGCAGATCCAGCGGCTCCGTCCAATTCTGGTTGACGGAGTATTAAGAGTAGGGGGTAGGTTGGAGCGTTCTGATTTAACCTTCGACCATAAGCATCCCATATTGCTTCCCCAAAAGGATCATATGGTTAATGTAATAATCGACTATACTCATCGACAGAACTGTCATACTGGACCACATTTGCTTTTGAGTATCCTCCGACAGCGGTTCTGGATTTTAACAGGACGTAACATTGTTCGATCACGAGTTCATGCTTGCAATGTCTGTTTCAAAACTCGTCCCAAGACATGCTTGCCACCGGTTATGGCTAGCTTACCCGAGTGTAGATTTCAAATGTCCAAGCCATTTGCTCACACGGGGATAGATTATGGGGGACCAATTAACATTACCTTGACTCGTAGACGAGGCGTGCGGAGCCAGAAGGCATACATTTGCATTTTTATTTGCCTCACAACAAGGGCGGTACATGTAGAAGTGGCTCCTGACTTGAGTACGACTTCGTTCCTCAATGCACTAAAGAGATTTCTATCGCGTCGTGGTCCAGTAGAAAAATTATTTTCAGATAATGGCACCAACTTTGTTGGGGCGCGTACCTACTTTGATGAATTGGACGCATTGCTTCGTTCTCAATCTCACTTGGAGTGTTGGAATAACGAGTTGGCGACTCAACGTATTCAGTGGCAGATGATACCACCAAATGCGCCCCATTTTGGGGGTAGCTGGGAGTCCACAATTAAGGCTTTTAAGACCCATCTATTTCGTGTAATAGGCCGACAAATCCTTACCTTTGAGGAACTTCTTACCGTTTTATGTCAAATTGAAGCGGTATTAAATTCTCGACCTCTGGGGCAGGCTCTTAGTCCGGATCCTTCGGAACCTGTCGCATTAAGTCCAGCCCATTTTTTACATACCGTACCTCTACGTGCACTTCCAGCTGCGCCTGTTACGGAAGATCGTGAGCATCTGCTCCCGCGATACTTACTTTTAGACAAACTGGTTCAATCGTACTGGCGTAGATGGAGTGTGGAATACTTGCATACTCTTCAGGCTAGGGAAAAATGGCTGACAGATACCGATCCTATTCAGAAAGGCACCGTTGTACTGATCATGGAAAACAATTCTCCACCATTGCACTGGCCGTTGGGTGTAGTGTTGGAGACATATCCCGGAATTGATCGTAGAACTCGTGTAGTTCTCGTTAAAACTAAAACTGGTACACTTACGCGTCCGGTAGTGCGTTTATGTCCATTACCTATGCAATAGTTAACTTTTATATTATTATTTTGAAGTTTATGTAACATAGTAATTTCCGTTTATCTAAGTTAAGATTTTTTTCCATCTTCTTATTTTAAAGGTTTTATACTTTCATAATTTAATTCGAAAGGCACCCTTTCAACCCGGGGGGCGTGTTTGCGCCGATAAAAACTGATGATTGAGCAATCCTTCTCTAATGTAAAAATAGGCATTGTAAGCTCACGTTCGAATTTCCCGCGCTTGTAACCCACGCGGGGCCGGAGCGGAGTAGGGAGAAAAAAAGATGGACGCTTGCGCATACACGTTTTGAACGCGCTCTCCGTTTATATAATTAAAAAACCCTGAATTAAACCCTCTTCAGGTGGGATTGTGTTATATTGCATGTGCTAACATGGTGATGGTGTGTTTTGTGTGAGAAAAAACTAACATTCTCTACGCGGTCAGCTAGGACTCTGGATCCTTGCATGCATCAGCTTCTTTAAGCTTGGTGGTGTTGTGGACTGTGCTGCACGGGGTGTCTAGCGTGGTGCTTCGGACAAGAGCTGTGGGACTTTCCATATCAAGTGAGTGAGCTTTGCTTTATCTTTGCCTTGGTGCGGGAGACCTCAATCTCAGTCAGTAGGCCCAAGCTACCCGGGTTTGCTACTTTGTTCCATAGATCCAGGCCTAACTACTTCACGGCCGCTTCACTACGACATATATATATCTGATGAGTTTTTTACGGCAAGGAGAAAATTGCATATATTAGGTAAGTGAAACAGAACTTTTGGCATAGGTACTTTATTTTTATTCTTTTCAAAACAATGGGGTTTTAACCTTCACATACTCATAGTACTTTAACTTTGTTCTTTTCTCAGAAACGGCTTACTGCTTTAAAAATTGAAGCTTCTAGTGTAACGTAATAAAATGATACGGCCTTACAAAGCGTACGTTTATACTAAAAGTTCCACTCACTGACAGATCATCAACACCTATGGAGCACTTAACGGGACTCTATAATTTTAAATGTTCGAACAAAGGGACATCTTTTGGCATAAGTGAAGGAATAAATACGAAAATCGATAATTTATAATCCAGTGTGGAGTTATTACTAAAAAAACTTTACTTGCAGATGACGACCGATTGTTGTAGTGGATAGTGTCAGCGAAACCAACGGTTGCGGGTTCGAATCCCGCGACGGGTAAATGTTTGTGTGATGAATATGAACATTTATTCCTGAGTCATGGATGTTTATATAAATATTTATGTATGTTTATCCGTTACCTAGTATCCATAGTACAAGCTTTGCTTAGTTGGGACTAGATGATTGGTGTAAGTGTGCGAAATATTTATTTATTTATTTATATCATTAGATCGTCCAAGTAAACACATACCTATTTAAGTTTATCAGTATGAAAAGGTTGAATTTGGTGATGTTAGATAAGAAACCCTCAGGGCATGGAGTCTTACTTGCACTTGAATGTCTATTTTTAACGAAAAAGGTATAATTTTCTTCAGAGCTAAATACTGCGTGTAAGGAACAACCCGACAATCCCATTATGAGCATGTGTTATTTAATTCAAATTATTTAATCTAAATCCGAAATCCTAATTAAATTATCTTATATACTTCAGTCCAGAACAGTGTCCAAATAAATCGAAGAAAATTACCGCACACTATACAAATTTAAACGGCTATTGACTGATTGGTAGGATAGTGTAGATGGCGTAATTCGTTCTTTAACAATTATATCAATTATTTTTATTTTATCAATTATATTTAAGAGGAAGCTTACATTAGAATACGTAACTAATTTGTTTGAAAAAATATCTTTTTTTTATTTTTTTTCTATTAACATAAAAAATCGACTAAAGTTATTGTATTCGAGGTACCTAACCACCTGTATCAAGCAATGTCGACTTGTCCCTTACAGGCAGCATTATTCAAGACAGTAGTACAATACAATGTAATACAATGCAATGCAATGCAATGCAATGCAATGCAATGCAATGCAATGCAATGCAATGCAATGCAATGCAATGCAATGCAATGCAATGCAATGCAATGCAATGCAATGCAATGCAATGCAATGCAATGCAATGCAATGCAATGCATGCAATGCAATGCAATGCAATGCAATGCAATGCAATGCAATGCAATGCAATGCAATGCAATGCAATGCAATGCAATACAATGCAATGCAATGCAATACAATACAATACAAATACTCTTTACTGGGCAAAATAGTTTACAATAATTTTTGATGATAACAATAGAACACAATTAGGCGTCTTATCACTTAAAGCGATCTCTTCCAGACAACCCACAGCTATGGGACCTTTGTAGGTAGAAAAACAGGTAAGGTGCACGATACTTCCAACTAAATGATGTAACTACATTTTAAGTAATAATCATATCGAAATAGTCCGTCGCACCCGAGGCTTTCTTCAAGTACTCATTGGTCCAACATTTCCAGATAAAACTTGGCTGCGAGCCAAAATATCCAAGCTGCTATTAGGTCCAGATTAACCTACATTATAAATTGCAAAAGAGACTGACTTGTGAATCAGCTAAGAGCTGCGAGTTGCAGATCAAATACGAACTGACTTATTTGACGTCTTAATTTGGAATAATATGACGGATATTATATTATGCTTCATTGGCAACGATAAGTTACTCTCGCCATAGATGATATGAAAAGAACGGCGCGTGATGTAAAAATGTGTACGAGGTATATGTAATGCCTGGTTTCTGGATAGCTGTAAGCCATTGTTTACAAAAATAAAGATGCTTCCCCTCCCATATTAGATACTCGTATGTTTGCTGTTTTGTAAAACGACATCCCCACTATTTTAAACTATACTCGGAAGTCTTCACCAGGCCGGGCAGATATAAGTATGCTTCGTTCCCAAATTGGGATACCGCGTCTTAAACGCTAAACCACCGACGTTAACGACAAAAAAATATATGTAACGTGTATCTGAATTTGTTAAAGATCTGATGGTGTACTCCGGGGATAGGGAACGGAACCTTATTGAAGTCCTTTATTACATACCAGACCATCCTATTATTACATACCAGAAATTGGTAACAATATAATTTTATTGTTTATCTGTCACATAATCAAATGAGAGTGCATGTTTTACTGGCTACCTATAAATGCGAACTGATTGATAAAATATGGTATAGGTATCAATTGCCCAATATTCATTTTACGCACAGCAAGGAACAAGTCGATAAATCGTTTTATCGCGTCATCCGCCCTATTCCATTGCAATAGAGCTCACTCCTGATTGCCGATTGTACGTAAATTATCCTGCACGTAATAGCTTTTTACCCGACTGTCCAAGGATGGAGGTTTTTCGAGTGTATGTAGGTATTTATGTATGTGTGTCCGTTTCTTTTGTGCATCCTATAACCTAAACGGCCTAACCGATTTCGAAGTGCATGGTGTCATTAGATTTGTCTTGGTACCCGGAGTGTCATAGGATACATTTTATGGAAAAAAATCCAATATGGCGTCGGCAAATTACAAAATAACCGTCGGATTTTTTGGTTTTACTATTTGCTGGTATCTGATTGAGCTGAAATTTGGCAAAATTATGTAACTTTGGTGATAATGCAATATTATGGTACCGTCGAGCTGAGGTGATGATGGAGCCGGGATGTACTCTTTTTTGTACTAGAATAACATGTAACAAGTTTTTAGTAAAAGCGTGTACTGTATGGCAGTTAGAATTTATAATCATAAAAATAAAATTGGTAAAATATTTAAAAAGCAGGTGTTTGCATATTTTCTAGAGAAGGGTAATTATTCAGTATCGGAATTTCTGAGCGACAAGTAATTTATTTTTCTTTTTATTGCATATTTTCTGACATTGAAATTATTTATTTATTTATTGTAACTGCAACATGTACACAATATTTATGCTAATAACAGGTAATTATAGTATAGTACTCATGCACATACCCTGTCAGGGTGAAGCAGCGGTCAGAGGACGTCCTGTCTAATTTGTTTACCTACTATGCAATTAATTAATTTATCGTTAATAATTAATACTAATTTGACTTGTTTAATAATTTACTATATATTGAATATTATGCTTTAAGACGATGATATTTGCACGCCATAAATGGCAGAATATGCAAAACGCGCTGTATTTTAAAGATCAATTGTTGGACCATATTCTAGTGAATAAATATTTCATTTCATTTCATTTCATTTCAATCATGATGGACAATTAATAGCTTATTTTTAAAAGCGTTTTTATCCTACTGCCCCAGGAATGAAGGGTAATGTTTGAGTGTACTCATATGTATCTATATATGTATGTAGATTTTTATGTTACTTCCCGCAGCCTAAATGGCTTTACCGATTTTGAAGTGCAAGATGTCATTAGATACGCCTTGAGGCCTAGAGTGTCATAGGATACATTTAATTTTAAAAAATCCAACATGGCGATCGCAAAGTACAAAATGGCGATATGTGTTTAATTACTTAGACGATCTAATGATATTTGCCGCCAATAGTGTTTGTCTCGTAGTAAGTGAAACTATAAGGGTCCTCTTTGTACCTTTAAGGATACGGATCCCTATAAACAGGTAAAAGCATTTTATACACTTGCCATTAGGGTTCCGTAGCCAATTGTAACTTAACTAAAATATTTGAAATAAATGCCATTATCATAAGCTGGGAGTACATAAACTAAAGAAACTTCCATTTATGATGTATTTATACTATTTGTGCTGATTATGTATAGCTCCACGTGTAGCCGTGTGTATGTAAATTATCTCCACATATTTCTTCTTGTTTAAAGTCGGTTTTTCGGTTTTTTAAATTAACTTTTTTATTTTTTATCTTTTTTTAGCACGTTTTATAGTAAGTTAATAGAATATATATAGGTATATATATATTATTTGAAAATTATGTTGCCGCCACCGAACAGTGAAAAGGTTCTAGCCTTTTCAGAAATTTTAACCAGTGAAATGCTCAAAATAGACCCTTAAATCGTCATTGTTTGTACAAATACCGAAGCTTCTGACTCTTTCCGACGTATTGTTCTAAATCTAATGTGACATTAAAGTGATTGTGTCCTCATTCCGGCACTTAAACATTTTACTTCAACAATATAGGATTAGCACTAAAAGCCTGTTGCCTTCCATAAGGATTAACGCTTACTGTATCTGTCGTGATATATAGGTATAAATGTGAATATGGTATGTATATCTATTTATTGCTATTAGAATGAATGGGCCTCACTTTCAAAGATAGAATCAGGAATAGGGTAATAGGGAGTTTAGAGGATTGAAAGAGACATGCTGAAGTGATTTCGACATGTGGAGAGGATGAATGATAGAAGACTAACCAAGGGATATGCGAAGCAAAAGTGGATGGTAGTGTTGGTAGGGCAAGACTACGGCGCACGTATCATGATCAAATCGGGGACGCTTTAAAGAAAGGCCAAGTCAAGTGTACCCTTACCGGCGAGCATGTATGAACAACTTCACGAGAATGAATGAAGAGGTGTATCAAGATCGTAGTAGAATTCTGTGGTCTCTACCTACCCCTACTGGAAACTGAACTTTATATATGTATGTAGAATCTAGTATAAGATACGTGGTGTACTTCTAGGCAGTGTAGAATAAGTTAAAAAGTCAAAAGTCATAAATGCCTCATTTTATAGCTACATAGGGTACACTTAAAATAGTCAGATTTTACATTTTTTAAGCTACTGCTAGTTCAAAAGGCAATTTTACCGTAAGAAGAACAAGCCAGAAAGTGGAGGAGTAGCCTTTTTAAAAACAGGTTTTTATATTACAAAACAGCGCAATAATATTTCATTATTAATTGTGAAAATTTAAAATTTCAATTTCAATTACGCATAAAGTAAAAATCTTATCTAAAAAGTAAAAGAAGGGCGGGCTATCCTAACACAAGTTTTAAGAAGCTTAACAGAATTATACTTCGTCGTTACATCCTCGACATTTAAGTTCACCAGGTAGTCCACTCTTCTATGTACTAGGCATCAAGCACAATTTCAGAGCTGAAAATGCTAAAAAAAAAGTACAAGTACCCTCCTCCCGCGCCCCCACCCGGCCCCGACTCGTGCGCCGAAACGTCATTCGCTTTTTTTGTGCGGGCATCAAAGCATCGAAATTTTTTTCCTTACCAAAATTTTAAGTGAATATCTGTTGTATCGTGCGATATTACCGCGTGTGATTGTGTGGAGGTTTTTTCCGGGATGGGGAAACGGAAACATAGGAATTTCGACGAACATATTAAAAGGAAAATAAGGCGCCTCGAAAGGCGACTTAGGATGCGTCATAAATCTAGTGACGAAGGTTAGTGACGTGATTATTCATACTTTGTATTAATTTACTGTTCTATTTATTCTTCCGACACACACGGAATCATCTCATATACTTATCTCGCGTAGTGCATGAACTACAATAAGTAGTCATACTTGGTCATATCGCCGGAATTACAGAAAATTTTTTTTTTAATCTACCGCCCAATAACATTGGATTTACATCGACTGTTTCTTTAATATTTTTCTGGATACTTTGACTATTTTGAATAATTACTCTATAGAAATATTTAACTTTACAATAGTATCTGAAGAATTTCAGCTCAGTTTTCCTATATTATAAAGAGAAATCTAGCTCGTTTGACTATGAACGATGTTGCAAATTGTACTATGGCGAGATCATGGTCGTATATTATATAGAACCAGTATAAAAATAGTATCTGAAGAATTTCAGCTCAGTTATGCTTTATTATAATGAGAAATTTAGCTCGTTTGACTGTGAACGATGATGCAAATCGTACTATGACGAGATCATGGTCGCATATTATATAGAACCAGTATAAATTATTACGCTATAGAAATACTTAACTTTACAATAGTATCTGAAGAATTTCAGCTCAGTTATGCTATATTATAATGAGAAATTTAGCTCGTTTGACTATGAACGATGATGCAAATCGTACTATGGCGAGATCATGGTCGCATATTATATAGAACCAGTATAAATTATTACGCTATAGAAATACTTAACTTTACAATAGTATCTGAAGAATTTCAGCTCAGTTATGCTTTATTATAATGAGAAATTTAGCTCGTTTGACTGTGAACGATGATGCAAATCGTACTATGACGAGATCATGGTCGCATATTATATAGAACCAGTATAAATTATTACGCTATAGAAATACTTAACTTTACAATAGTATCTGAAGAATTTCAGCTCAGTTATGCTATATTATAATGAGAAATTTAGCTCATTTGACTATGAACGATGATGCAAATCGTACTATGGCGAGATCATGGTCGCATATTATATAGAACCAGTATAAATTTATTTAACGTGGTACTATGACGAGATTATAGTCAAACGAATTCTTACCAATGAATACTACGGCGCGACCGTAGTTGCATACTTTCCTATCTAGTACTGTGACGTGATTACAGTCAAAATGTCATGCCGTGATCATGACTTTGGTATCCTGTACTTACAGAATCAGGAAGTCCGAGGGCCTCTTGCTCAAGATATAGAAGTCCAAGTCCGGTACTATTAGCTCAGATAATGCGGGCTTAAGCCCTATCATGCAGTCAGCCATAACCGTGGTCGATTACGACATAAATAAGACGAGAGATGCCACAGGGGATCCACCCGCCTTACCAGCTGGCCAAGCTCGCGCAACCGATCTCCCGATGACAGCAAACCAGTCTTCAACTGAAAGACCGGTAGCCGCCTCAGTCGAGCCATCAACTTCTACGGCTTTACCAAGAAATATTTTAGAGGCGTTAGGCGATTCGAAGGTTAAACAGGAACTCTTCGGATCCAAAATCCATGAGACGTATCTAAACGCTGGGGTCGGATATTATCGGAAGGTCTGAATAAGGACCAAAGTAAAGCAATTACAGATAAATTGCTGATACCGGAGAATTTTCAGCTTGTGAAGGCGCCTAAATTGAATCCTGAAATTTCGGCTGTTCTAACAGAATCCGCTAGGAACAGGGATAAGCGCTTAGAGAAAGCTCAGCAACATCTGGGGCTAGGTATAGCCGGCCTTACTAGTGTCACGTCGAAGCTTATGGCGATGGCGACAATATAGACAAAATCGAGCTTATTAAAAAGCTTTCCGAAATCGTTATCCGACTCCGTCGAAAGCAGCAGTTCCCAAATCGACGCCCAAAACCCAATAGAGGTGAGCAGTCACACAGGCCGATTAAAATATTTTATTGATAATTGGAGATCCATTACAAGTGATCCTGTTATTTTACAGATCGTATCTGGTTATAAGATACCTTTTAATCGGCCAGTTACTCAAATAACAGAACCAGTTAATAATGAATTTTCACTTTCAGAGAAACATAACTTGAATTTAGAGATCTCAAAGTTAACCCAAACTAAAGCCATTTTTGCCATGTGCTGATAAACCGGTCAGTTCATATCTAAGATATTTCTCACACCAAAAAGTGACGGTGAACATAGATGCATACTTAATTTGAAAGCATTAAATAAGTGTGTCGAAACACAACACTTTAAAATGGAGGACATTCGTACAGCCACGAAATTAATGTCCCCGTCGTGTTTTATGGCAAATATCGATCTCAAAGATACATATTTTTTAATATCGGTGCATCCTTACTATCGGAAGTTTTTAAGATTTAAATTCAACGGCCAAACTTATGAATTTCAGTGCCTTCCGTTTGGTCTACGATCAGCCCCATATGTCTTAACCAAGTTGCTGAAGCCGGTTGCATCTTTCCTTAGGAGTAAAGGGTTACTCTTAGTCGTATATTTGGATGATATTTTGTGTCTGGGGTATTCGTATAGGGATTGCAAAAATTGTGTTACACGTATTACACTTTCTGGGGCTGGCAATTAATACCGAAAGGAGCCACTTATTACCAAGTCAAATTTGTACGTTCTTAGGATTCGAACAGAATTTAGTTGACATGAATATGGGCTTACCCTTAAACAAGCGTAATAAAAAATTTATCTCTTGTTAAAGACATATCAAAAAAGAATATTTTGACGATTAGGGAGTTCGCTCAATTCGTCGGTGTCCTCACCTCAGCTTGTCCAGCCATTGCCTACGGTTGGGTATACACAAAAAGTTTTGAAAGTGAGAAATATCGAGCATTACAACGATCTAATGATGATTATGACAAGAAAATGGCCATCAGTAAAGCTTTACTACCTGATTTTACATGGTGGGAAGGACATATTATGTCTTCTAAGAATCCTTTGCGTCGCGGTCAAAAGGCTTTAGAAATTTTTTCAGACGCCTCCTTATCAGGGTGGGGCGTAATGTGTAACAGGGAGCGCGCCAGCGGATTTCGGGAATATTCCATATAAATTTTTTAGAGCTTAAAGCGGCTCTTATGGGTCTAAAATGTTCTGCAAGCGAAATGCACGATTCAGAAATTTTACTTCGTATCCATAACACTGTAGCTATTTCATATATTACCAGAATGGGTGGCGTACAGTATAATCATTTAAATGATATTACACGCGAGATATAGTTATTTTGCGAAGAGCGTCGACTGTACATTTTCACATTATATATTAGATCGAAAGACAACACCGAAGCTGACGGGGAGTCGAGACGCACCAATATTGATGCGGAATGGGATCTCTCACAGACTGTCTTTAGAGACATCGTAAGCAACTTTGGGCAGCCTGAGATAGACCTCATCGCATCTCGTTTGAACAACAAATGCTCTAAGTACATAACGTGGAAACGAGACCCGTCCGCCTTCAATATTGACGTGTTTACACTGGATTGGAGTAATTATTACTTTTACGCCTTCCCACCATTCTCACTTATTCTCAAATGTCTGCGTAAAATTGTCGACGACGAAGCCACAGGCATTATGGTTGTGCCTTTCTGGCCAAGTCAACCATGGTAGCCATTGCTCCATTCACTGGCGTGCAAAGACCCTGTGTATTTTCATCCCGACAATCACTTACTGATGTCTCCTTTCAGAGAACCGCATCCCTTTTGGAGAACCCTTATCCTGGTGTCGTGCCAATTATCAGGGAAGCGTATAGGCGACGATCACTCAAGCCAGATACAGTAGATATTATGGTGTCTTCCCTTTCAGTAAAACAATACAATATGGCATTGAAAAAGTGGTGGCAATTTTCCATTGCAGAAAATATTGACTGTTATAACGCAACCGTTCCTCAAATTCTTGAATTTCTAACAATTCAATATAATAAGGGAGCAAGCTACTCTAGCTTGAACACTTACCGTTCTGCCCTCAGTATAATATTTGGCAAATGGTTCAGTGAGAATGACCAAGTGATAAGGTTTATGAAAGGCGTATTTAAGCAAAGACCTGCTTCTCCGAAGTATCAATTTACGTGGGATCCTAAGTTAGTTCTTGATTTTGTAGGAAATCTATATCCAAACGATAATTTGTCTTTAGATAGAATTTGTAAAAAGACAGCGTGTCTGCTTGCATTATCTTCAGGACAACGGGTCCAGACCCTATCCCTTATTAAATTGTCTTGCATTACATTTAATCAAGACATTATTGAAATGATAATCTTTTATTATTATTTCAATAATTAAATAAATTTATTTTTGTGTAATAATAAATTTGATTAAAACTTCGGCACCTGGTCGGCTAATGCCACGTCTTATTATTCCTTTCTTCCCGATCAGGGAAGAGATTTGTCCTGCAAAGGCACTTACGTCATATATTGAGATTACGAAACAGTTCCGAATGAACTCTAATACTGACCGTTTATTCCTCACGACAAAAAAGCCGATACTTAACGCAAGTTCCTCAACCATCAGTCGATGGTTCAAGGGGATAATGGAAGAAAGCGGCATAGATACTGACACCTTTTCTGCCCATAGCACTCGTCACGCTTCTACGTCGGCAGCCCACCGTAAAGACGTGTCTATCGAACTAATTAAGAGAACCGCAGGTTGGACGGGCACCTCCCTTGTTTTCGCAAAATTTTACAATCGGTCTCTCTTGATGAATGATGGAGAAAGTGCATTTGCAGAAGCAGTATTTGATTGTAATAATTAATATTATAATAATAATTAAGATACGTAATTTGATAAAATAAAAGTTGATTGTCAAACGTATAACCAATGTTCTAATGTTATTTCGCAAACGCGCTAAACATCTACCTGGTGAACTTAAATGTCGAGGATGTAACGACGAAGTATAATTAAAGGTTAAACAAACTTACCTAAGTGAAGTTTGACCATAATTATATGAGTCGTTACATCCGAAGGCATTTAAGAACCCTCCCATAACCCATATCCCCCACATAAGTTTGCGAAATACCAGTAAACTCTAAAGAAATGACGTTTCGGCGCACGAGTCGGGGCCGGGTGGGGGCGCGGGAGGAGGGTACTTGTACTTTTTTTTTTAGCATTTTCAGCTCTGAAATTGTGCTTGATGCCTAGTACATAGAAGAGTGGACTACCTGGTGAACTTAAATGCCTTCGGATGTAACGACTCATATAATTATGGTCAAACTTCACTTAGGTAAGTTTGTTTTACCTTTAATACTCTCACAATTATGTACAAAATTATTAGGCTTGAATGAAAATAAATTTTTGGATTTTTTTTAAATTTTGAAATAGCCTGGCATGCGAACGAGCTGGTTGATTATCATCTAAAACAGTCTGATATTTTATAATATGCTTTCTTAATAAATTTCTGTTTAATAGAACCTGCAAGTTTATCTTTATTTCTTGTATTGACATCATGTCTCACTATTTTTGCAAAATGGATATATATGTCGTAGACAGTGATAGATTGCAACGGAATTTATAATTTGAGCCATCGCATGACTATCATAGTAGGTGGTTTGCTACGGGAAGTGAATCAGGTGGCACTGGTATCGCCGGAATGACGCGGTGACGTTTACTGTAATATTAGGTCTGCACATCAATAATGATCTTTCATAATGCTACCGGCCGGTGAGATGGGCCAACACTTGGCACATCAACAAGCGTGGGTGACTTTGATTACGTATTATGTCCGATGAGTGGAACGATTCCAGTGAGTCGTTACTTAATTAGAAGTTGCTCATGGAATTTGAGCAAGGAGGAATTGTAGCCTACTCCGGCTAAATTTCACAGACTGCATGCGAGGGCCAAGTTGTATGGCCTGAGGTGCGTGCAAATGTTCACGTAAGCATCTCAGGTTTCATGATCATAATTGAGTTACTATTTGTGTGTGAGTAAGTAGTCTGGAATTATCTCCTCACAGAAATTAAGGTGATCGGGCTTATGTCTTATCGCTGGCAAACCATTACCACATTCCGATAACCTATTCACTCACGATAGCAACGCCCGCCCTCCCGACATATATATAAATAGGACTTACCTATCCTTTACGATATTATATTTTTTATTATATATAAATATAAAAAATAATATTATATATATTATATTTTTTTATAAAGATTAGTGGCCACTAGACAGTGTTTTCAAGATGGTTTGACTTAATGCCTACGTTCAATAAAAAACAACCAGCTTTGACTATTTAAAGTCACCCATCCCAGGACTGACCACGCTAGAGATTAAGTTTGCGACTTCGCCAAGATTACTTCATTGCATTGTTGTTTATGTAGTTGTTGTTGAATTTTTTATTAATTGTTGTTAAACAGTATACAATAATCTTACTTCAAGTAAAGCCCCACAAAACCACAGTTGTATTGCATAGTTTGTGTTACACAAACTCGAGTTGCACAGTTTGTGGCAACTCGAGTTTCAGAGGGGAAATAAATTATCATGTTACCATGTACACGTATAGGTAAGGTATTAATTACCTATGGAGTTGATTGGATTCATGCGGTGCTCCCAGAATATCTGCAATCGCCAACCTGCATATTCTAGCGTAGCGATTGCAGGAAATATATTGGAAGGTACTACAGACCAGAATACTCGTTCGTACCAGTTATTATTATTATCAAATCCTTTATTGCACTCAAAATAAAATACAAAAAATATTTAAATATTGAAAGTGTACAAAGGCGATAGCGATTTCTTATTTTTAGATTACTTTATTTTTATTAGTTATCTAAAATACTGTCTTACCGCTAAGCGCAGTCATAGTATACCTTCTATATACTTGTAAACATTGTTATAATAAATTGGGAATATACAACGTGTAACGGAAATGTACGAAGTCTGTTGACGGTTTTAAACACGTGAAGTACTTTTTAGTCGTCTACGTACCAAAGTCAAGTCAAAGTCAAAAATGCTTTATTTTGTAGTTACACAGAGTACACTTAAAATAATCAATTTTACATTTTTTGTTCAAAATGCAATTTTCCCCTGAAAAGAACAAGAAGAAACTCGAACTCCCTACTTATTTGAGTGAGCGTTTTAACTTCTTGCGTGCTTCCGATAAATCGTCCAGACCCCACATCGCTACCCTACTGTCCTTTCCTCCTACTTCTAACAAAACTGACTTTTATAACTACTCGTTTTCAGTTCATGCGGTCAGGCTATGGAACTCGCTTCCTGCCAGCGTACGGGATAGTCAAACTCTTGACGTTTTTAAAGCTGGAGTTAAAGAGCACTATCTTGAGGTCTCACGTCAAGTCAGTTAATCCGTTATTTACAATATTTAAATTTTACTTGTCATCTTGCTGTACAGGTTATAAATTTATTATAGGAATTTTTGTATTATGTGTATAGTTTATGTATATTATTTATGTATAATATTATATTATATGTATTTATATAAAATGTTGTATGTATGTATTTGTGTATTTATGTTGGGTAATTTTTCGTTTAATGTATTATGTTGGTTTTATTCTTTTATATGATATTTTTAACATTTTTTGTTTCTTCTGTTTCGTGTACACTTTATGTCTACCGTTTATATAAAATTTCGCTCTCACGGGTTTGCTGGAAGAGATCTCTTATAGAGATAAGTTCGCCCTTTGTACATTTTTCTAAAATAGTTGTTAATGACCATTTCTTTGTGTGTGTGCACAATAAAGTGTTAAATAAATAAATAAAGGGTTGCCCTTTTAAAGGTTACATTTAACCGCCTTCGTGGCTCAATGTAAACAACATTCGGTTTACGATTCGGAGGTCGCGGGTTCGATCCCCAGCGGGGTACATGTTTAAGTACTCGGTTTGGTTGGTGGTAGGGCATTTTAAAATGTCCGCCTGGCTAGCTACCACCATCTTATCTAAATCTACCGCCAAGCAGCAATGTTAATTGTTGTGTTCCGGTTGTCAGAGATAAGATAGCCAGTCCCCCAAGTGTGTTGGGGTTTCCGGGTCAGTACGCTTCCACCTTCGACCTCATCATCACTTAACATCAGGTGTGATTGAGGTCAAGTATCAATCCGTTATGCATAAAAAAAAAAAGGTTTTTATTTATGAAGTCTGATCATATCATCTAAATAGTCTGATATTTTATAATATGCTTTGTTAATAAGTTTCTGTTTTATAGTATCTTTAAATTTATTGAGAGGAAGATTTTGTATATCAATTGGAACCTTATTGAAAAAGTGTATGCATAACATACCTATACTGTCATCATCATAATCATCATATCAGCCGAAAGACGTCCACTGCTGCACAAAGGCCTCCCCCGAAGATCTCCACAACGAGCGGCCCTACGCTGCTGCATCCAGCGGCTTTCCGCTATCTTTACCAAATCGTCGGTCGTCGATATTTTTTTGGTGAAAACTTCAACTTTACGAATTCATTACAATTTGCAAATTAATTATCCACAATTTTTAATTAAGCCTTTGAGAATACCTTCAAACAAGCCCGAACCCAAATGGCGCTAATTCTTGGAAGCTTATTGTTTAAACGATTATTTTCCATCCACAAAACCGCTCGTCACTCTCTGTGTGCCTAAAGTGAGAATTCACACTTCAATTTGCGCTTGTGAAATGGTTTAGGCAAATTAACTTTTCAATTTAAATGCTCAAATTCTTTTTTTTTCCACACCACCTTATAAATTGTTCGTATTTTAATGTGACGCTCACAAAACTGCACTTAGGGCGATAGGTTGTCTGAGCTCGATCCTGCTCAATGACGTGCATATTTGTATAAGTCTATACCGCTCTTTCCGCTTCGGGTGCATGCAAAAACATGGTTCATCATCTCAGCCCGTGAACATCCCACTGCAGGGATATAGACCTTTACTCGTATAATGAGGGAGTATGTGCATAGACCACCACGCTGGTCCAATGCGGGTTGGGGACTGTAAAGGCTTTTATTTCTCAGGCATGCAGGTTTCCTCACGTTGTTTTCCTTCATGGTTTAAGAGCGGTCGGATAAATGCACATAAGTAATTAAATTACATTTAAAAACTCGTTGGTACTGGGAATTAAAAACATGCTTGGGAATCGAACTCGGACCTCCCAAATTGGGAGACCGCGTCTTAACCGCTAAGCCACCGACTCTCTACAAACATGGTCATTTTCTTTTAAATCCGAAGTAAAATATAATCCCATCAAAAACAATACTTGTCAAAAAAACCAAGTCTCGCAACTCAGTTGTTCTGCGGTAAAAAGTTGTGAGATCCATGTAATACCAAGTCGGTTGTTAATTTATTCAGTCTCTACTTAAGCGACTTTCTGTCTTAATACGTCCAGTCTCTAAGACCACGATCGTGGTCCATAACAATTGAAAATCAATTGTGTCTGGAATCTCGCCATCGCCTGAAAAGACGTGTAAATTCAATCGCCTGAAAACACATGTAAATTCAATTATTTAGTGCGATGGCCAAGTCTCAATATATTTATATAAAACATTAAAGAATTTTAATATTGATATGCGTCACTATAAGATGCTGTTAATTATTACGTAACAACTTAATGCTTCGAGTACGGAGATTCCAGACACAATTGATTTTCAATGTTATGGACCACGATCGTGGTCTTAGAGACTGGACGTATTAAGACAGAAAGTCGTTTAAGTAGAGACTGAATAAATTAACAACCGACTTGGTATTACATGGATCTCACAACTTTTTACCGCAGAACAACTGAGTTGCGAGACTTGGTTTTTTTGACAAGTATTGTTTTTGATGGGATCTCATTTCTTTTTGTATTTTGTAGACAGTTCTACTTTTTTCCTTTTCGGTACCTTCTACTTATTGTATATATGTATATCTACCAGCAACGAATTTTCTTAAAGCCCTCTCTCTGACATATGAACTTTTCTTATTTTTGTAGGTAGCCTTCCGTTTTCTCTTTTCCGGTACTACTTCTTGAGCTTCAGCTACAGTTTTTCTAAGAGCCCACTCCCTGTCTCTATGGGTTTTTCTGGGAGGCTTTGATGTTACAATTTTTGCCGTAAAATAATAAAACATCGTTACGAATAAAGCCAATATTGAAAAATTTAATTAACTGAAGACTTGGCTGTATGGGCTTAATTTTCTTTGCTGTCTTTTCTAGATTTTTTAGTTTTTCCTTGATTCATACACCAAACACTACTTATATTCCAAATTTGAAGCTTCTAGGTCTGCTAGAAGTGCCTTAGAATTTTGATGATCGGTGAGTCAGTGAGTGACAAAATTAAGAAATTTGACCCGTTATAATTCTTAAAAATACTGGTTCAAATTGAATGAAATTTTAAATATACGTGTCTTTACAATGCCTGCATAGTTACTGAAAATTTCAGTCTTCTATTTTTATCCACAACGAAGTTACAGGGGGTCGAAAATGGTCTGAATTGCTTCGAGAAAAGGATGGTACGGCCGTGACGCTTTTTTGCTCGACTTGGTGGGGGCACGGCCGTGCCCCCAGATTTGAAAATGTGAAACATGACATAATCACTCCAAAAATCATAATTGGTTTATTACTCAAAAATTCGTGTATCCACATAAAGTATCTATGTAAAGCCAGCCATTTATTTGTACTTTCAGACGTAACTTTGTATTTTTTTCTATCGAGAAAATTTCAAGAAATCGCGTTTTCGAAACATATGATAATATCCTGTATTTTTTAACGTATTTAATTTATACAAAGCGAACGATTAGCGCATTGTTGATAAAAAGGCGCTGGTCCGAAGCCACATTAAGTGTAATCGCCCCACGAAAATCCAAATGCATTTAATTTGAAGCGGGTTTACCAAAGAGTTCGGCACTTAAATAGGATAGAACCAACCCATCTCTTCCCGTGGGAGTCGTGAAAGGCGACTATGGGACTTTCCACCAAAAAAAAACATCTACAGATTTACCCCATTTGGGGTAAAGATCGGGACGATATGTAGATATGTACACGTATTTATCAACCTAAGTTTAGTTTAGAGAAGAGTTTTGATGGGTATGAAATTTTTTTATGAATAAGTATCTTTATTTAATCATTTAACGACACATTTTATACACATGATATGATTACATTACGTGTTAACATGATTAACATGGTATATTTCTAAGTAAATACTAAAACAGAAATACGCCACAAATAAATGCCTCACCACGAAAGCCAAACCGTACTAAAGCACGACAGGGATACATCTAATTAAACAGGCGATAGGATATATAAAAAGACATTATTGTTACAATAAAAAAGATAAATGAGAGAGAAACAGTATAGACTGGTTTTCGTTGTCGCTAAATGGTGTCAAACTAGATATCAATTCACACAGGCTTAGATGAGATCTTAAGATTTTTAAATTAAGTTCTGGTTATCTGGTAATCTGGTTGTTACAAAGAGAGGCACGCGTGCAACCACAAACATTATATTCGACTAGATAACGGTAAGTTACCTAATTTGCATATAAATTTTCCTGCCAATGCATTAGCGTAAAGCGCGAACTTATATTCTGCTATGCTATATTCACAAGGTATTCGGGGCGGAAAGAGGACTACTGGCATTACGACGGTGGAGCTTTTAAATTGGCTTAGCGTGGGGTTTGCGCAGGCATTGTATTTTAGAGATGTTGAGAGTGTGGTGTTAGCGAATGCATTCGTATTTGCGAGTATTTCAAAACCCAAAGTGTTAATTGTTGTGAACAATAGTTCATTCGCATTCGCACTTTGTGTTTTGAAAGACCGCAAAATAAATAATGCAAGATTCAATAAAAATCATACAAAAACTTTATTTCTCATGCTTTAATATATCAAGCTAAATAACCAATTGGTACACGCAGCCTCACAACAACCGCCCAATATAGGCAGTTCTCAGCGTTTACGTTTCCGATAGCGTCGCTCGCCAACTTACACTGGTAGTAATACGGTGGTTATCCTACGACAGTACTTTAGTTCTTGGTTATTCTTTAGAACATTATTGTTATTTCTCTTTGACGTGAAACGGGAGATTGATCAATTCTTGCTCACATCACGTCACTATTACGTCGCTATTACTAATATTCGCAATGACAATTCAATTCAAAAATATTTTTATTTGCAGTAACTTATCTAAACTAAATGCATATAATATTTGGGACACTTTAAACTTGTGTTAGACGGTCCCTCTCTTCTATGTTACAAAGAATAAGCTAACCACAGATTACAATAAATGGAATGTAAATTTAGAATAATGGATAATCTGTGTGATGCAAGACGATATTTATGTTGTTATTGTGTGTTTAGTTTGTGTGCACATGTGTGTTTGTGTATGAATTAATGTATATGTGTGAGTATGACCCCGCTCTATTTCTAACACCTAAAATCAGTCGCATTCGCAACTACGAAACAGTTTTGAATAAAAATATCTGCAACATAACTAAATTTCCAGTACTAAATGGATCTCACGACATAATAGTAGGTACAAAACATATGACACGTGTGATTCCATACAATTTGCGTTACCTACCTACCAACATATAATTATAGTCAAGTTATACATAGTACTATTAACATTATTATAATTGACGAAAATGACAAGCTACGTGCTCACCCGAAGGGCATAGAGTCATTAGCGAATCAAACGAGCCCCAATTATTTCAGACAATCTGACCGCATGTCCAGATTTTCCGGTAGATAAAATCAAACACAAATTGTGCCCGCAACATTGCGGTTACGAATAATCCGAAGCTAAATGCAAGGGATTAATTAGTTTGAGGACAATTTTTCATATGAATGAGGTGAAAACTGTTCTATAAATAAATAATAATAAATAAATATTCTTAGACATACACACAGCGCCATCTAGTTCCACAGTAAGCAACTATAGGCTTGTGTTGTGGATACCACATGGTTGATATACTACATAAATACATTTTTTTGTAAATAAATACTTATTATAAATGAAAACATTCATAACTCGGGTACACATGTCCGTATTCATCACACAAACATATATGCCCCTAGCGGGATTCGAACCCGCAACCTTTTGGTATAGTGGTCAGAGTTGCTAACCACTACACCAAACAGGTCGTCAAATCAATAAGATTATATAATAGTGAATTTACGACACTAAATGATAGAGACGTTTTATTATTATTATATGCCGAAACACACATAAAATATATTTTATTTATTTATTTAACACTTTATTGTATATAAGCATACACGTCAAACAAAACAAAAAAACTGGAGAATATTAAAATATACAATTTTTTTTTATATTTTTAGTTATTTTAGTTTTAGTTATAACTACCAACGACCGGTTGGTGTAGTGGATAGTGATCCTGTCAGCGAAACCAATGGTTGCGGGTTCGAATTCCGCGAGGGGTAAATGTTTGTGTGATGAATACGAACATTTATTCCCGAGTCATGGATGTTTATACAAATATTCATTATATTTATCCGTTATCTAGTATCCATAGCGCAAGCTTTGCTTAGCTTGGGACTAGATGATTGGTGTAAGTGTCCGAAATATTTATTTATTTATTTATTATCTACTAGAGGGCTGATTGAGTTTGATATTCTTGGGTATCTAATCTAACTAATATTATAAATGCGAAAGTTTGAATGTTTGTTTGTTTATTTGTTTGTTCCTCATTCATGGCGAAACGGATGAACGGATTTGGATTAAATATCGTATATAGGTAGAAAATACCCTGGATAAAAATACAGGATATCTTTATCACGATTAAGTGAGTAGTTCCCCCGGGATAAACAAATTTATGCGATGAAATTATTCAAAGCTAGTATTTTAATATTTCTTTTTCATCTGAGCATCTTGGTCTCATCACAATTTTAATAACAGTGAAAGTGTAAAGCTAAATTTTCATGTCAATTAAGTATCGTCTGACATTATCTCTTATTTTATGACTTTGTCATTGTGAAATATTGTCATATTGTCGTTGTAAGATCTTGTTATTTTGAAATCTCTCGTTGTTGCAATAAACTATATTATTTTACAATAAAATATTTTGACAAAATCATATTGAAAAAGAACAAAAAGGAAAGGCCATGGAACATACGTTCACGTCATAGGTGGATCATCCAGATCACTGCTTCAAAGCAGGGTGCCCAGAAGGCTAGCGGCGTTACGAGAGCTTGTTGTGTTATCGTGGTGAGATCTTGTTATTTAAAGATCATGTTGTTGTGAGATCTTGTCAATATGAAATCTTATTATTTTGAGTAAATTAACCGACTTCCAGAGAAGGATGTTCACAATTCGGTCGTTTGTATGTTTTTTTTTTATACATAATTAATAATTTTTATTCCACAACCACATTTAAAAAAAAAATCACACAAATACTTAATATAACTATACTGTACATTTAATTAGTCACACTAGGACGACTTACATAATACTATGCTACCATTATTAATAATACTTATAAATTACATAATAAATAATAATATATTAATATAAATAAAGATATTTTTACTGTAGTCATATTATTTTGGAATCTTGTCGTGGTATCGTTGTGAAATCTTGCGGTTGTGAGTTCTTGTCATTTTGAGGTATTATAGTAATTACTAGTGAGATACTGATTTCCTAATACATATCTGATAAATAAATCTAATCTTACCTCTTTGGAGGTATAATTATGCCTGTAAAGTAAAATAATCTATCTTTTTCTTTTTCAATGATATTGTTTTACTGAGTACATTGCCCTGTTGTTGCCTCTACCTATGCCTGAATTCTATTACAATGCAAAACTATTTCCCGACTAAACTGGCCTCCTAAGGGCCGTTTGGGGATCCCAAAATAGTTATAGCTGAAGTGGGGAATTTGTCCGATCCATTATGACAGTGTCGAAACGTTGGCGTTTTACGTCATTGTTATATAAGCATATTATAGGTACAGTTTTTTATATCAAATATATGTAGCAATCTAAACATATTACAATAAAAACTTCTTAACAATCGTCATCCTATTTAAGAGCCATGCTCTTGTCGGTGGAGATTTTTCCATATCTCTCAGCTCTCCGCCTTCCTCTTGACCTCCTCATACGACATGACGTTCAACTTCTCTTTTATCTGCTGCATCTAGCTTATTCTCGGCCTTTCTCTTTTTCTTTTCCCCTCTGTTCTTACTTCTATTATGGTTTTGGTGAAATCATCGTGTCGTATGTGTCTCAGCGTTTTCCCTCTTCTATTCTCAATTACTCCCAACAATTTCCTTTTTTCCTTTACTATATTTAAAACCTCTTGGTTCGTTTGCGTCTCCATCCTGCGATACGTTCCATTCTCCTCCATAACATATTCCATATTTTTAACAATAAAACTTCATATATCTTTTGACTGCCGATTGGCAGTAAGGATACACTTTTAATTTCCTATAATTTTAAAGGCTGTGATTTTTGCACATCGATAGAGTACCTGTCAGTGATAGAATAAAAAAAAATCTAGCAAATCGGTAGCTTGCTTTAGTTTAGTTATAATATACCTATTTAGTAATAAAACATAGACTAAATGATTAAAATTACCACTGAGAATTACATTGCGTCGGAGCTTACGGATACTTAGAGCCCCTGTAACTATTTTCAAAAAAATCGAGCAATAACTTCTTTATAATTATAAAAAATTTCACCGAGGGCGAATATCACGATTCAATAAACTATCTTTAGAAAATATTAAGTAGCTATTGATAAATTTTTTAGAAAATAGTTTCAGAAGATCTTTGCATTTTCTACAACTCAATGAATGCACTTCATTGTAACTTTAATTTAATATTGTAGGTTTTATAACTAAATACCTTCATGCTTCACTCTTTATATAGAGCATGGTCTTTCTTTTTTTCTAGTCCGTACCGCATAGTTAACTGAACGACTTTACATCAAGTTTACTACTATCGTAATCATGAAGATAGCACGTCTATTACCTATTTCGTGCTAGAAAGGGTTGAACGCAGTTTTGGGTCTTAACCGCAGGGTAGATCATAAAACTAGACCCGTAGAATTACAAGTAAGAGCAAGACTGTCGGAGCATGGCCACCTGTGAAAACTAACTAATATTGTAAAATGTGAGGGATCGCTAAAGCGAGAGAGGAATGAAATATAAGACTTCCTGTTTAAGACATCCCAAGATGAACAAGTTATTGGTAATAATTTCAGAACATAAAGTTTTTACTTATGATTTCTAGCGCGCTTTAGCGGTTAATACCATTTTCAGAGGTAGAGCCAGGGAAATTCTATTTTGAATTTCTCATAAATAAAGTAAGTAAATAGCGCAATAAAGAGTATTTGTATTGTATAGTATTGTAACTACACTTTTAGATGCCCTATTTAGTAATGTAGTTAAGTTATTTATTTTTAATAGTGTTGTGGGAGGAAATAAATATTTTTTTTTAATTATTTTTAGATTAAAGTAACCTGAAAACTGAACCGTGATTAATCCTTAAATGTCAAAAACGACGGAATCATGAATTTATACATTACGATTTTCTTAATATTATTATTATGCCACTGACGACTGATTGACTGACTGACTGAGCGAAAGTTACTGATATAAACCAGCGCATAAGCAAGATGAATTGGTGGCATTAAAATTGGAGACCGCGCTTCGCCAATCGCAGCGTCAGACGTCCTCTCATAATGTGGAAGGACCACCTGATGAAGGTCGCGAGAAGTCATTAGAGGCAGACCGCTTATATCCAGTTTATATACCGCGTCTGTTGCTCAATGTAAACAACATTGGGTTTACGATTCGGAGGTCGCGGGTTCGATCCCCAGCGGGGTACATATTTAAGTACTCGGTGTGGTTGGTGGTAGGGCATTTTAAATGTCCGCCTGGCTAGCTACCACCATCTTATCTAAATGTGCCGCCAAGCAGCAATGTTAATAGCATTGTTGTGTTCCGGTTGTCAGAGATAAGATAGCCAGTCCCCCAAATGTGTTAGGGTTTCCGGGTCAGTACGCTTCCACCTTCGACCTCCTCTTCACTTAACATCAGGTGTGATTGAGGTCAAGTATGAACCCGAGGTGCGTAAAAAAAAGGAATGACGACCCGATGAAGGTCGCTAGAAGTCATTAGAGGCAGGCCGATTATATCCAATAGTCGCTCTGGAAATCTATGGGGGAGGCCTATGTTCAGCGGTGAATGTTCTGTGGCTAATTGGTGAAGGTTATACGCCGGTTTTCTTACATAGCTTTGCTTCACCTAAAATCCATCGATAGTTCCGTATCTACATGAAATTTACAACATTAATAATTCAGTTGTACGAACACACACCTCCATGATTAGAATTCGGGCCAACCCCCAATAGAGCTACCGTGAGATATTACCATTTAGTAGATTCCCAGCTATACAAAAGCAAAGGAGTAGATTACATTCAAAATTGAACTTTACTTTAGCTATTTAGTTGACTCGAGTTAATAAGTTCATAAATTCTGTTTGTTAACATTTATTAATTCTAATATAGGTACTTTTATTTTATGACGCAAATTTACGAGTAAACTGATTGATAATTTGTATAAATTCAAAATAAAATGAACCTAAAAGTAGTGTTGAAATTATTGTCAGTCTTAAAGCCTGAGTCAAAAACAGCAGTGTACGACGCGTATAGCAGCTATTTGCAGTGTACTTATATATTAGGTCCTTACCTATGAAATTGGCGTTTTGTATGAAGAATTTCATTAAGACTGTTTTCTCCATACAAACATTTTTTTTTTTTGGGAACGACAAAAAAAAATTTGGCTAAACTTTGTGTGTATTATCGGATAACGTTAAGTTAAGTATAGACAGCATTAATTTTTAAAAGTAACCGCTTTATAAAAGTTTCAGCGAATCTAAGAAATGATTATGGGAAGCACATGAAAAGAGCTTTGTTCAAATTTTTTTTATTATGTGATTTAGCCCAGAAATTAAAAAAATATTTCATATGAAACCTTCAAATAATATTCCATTTTCTTAATAAAAAACAAATTTGGATATAGCTTTGAAAATCGTACATATGATTAACGAAGAAAAAATACTCCAATTTCATAGATAAAGACCCAATATTATAAACAAACAATAGGTCACGTACAAAGGTGGACTTATCTCTTTAAGAGATCTCTTCCAGCCAATCTGATTACTGTTGAGCCACCATTTTGGGAGGTAATTGATTATAATAAAATATAGAACTTACTAATGCGTCAGTAAGTCACTCTGAGGGATACACACACCTCGCGCTGGAAATTTTTCGACCAGAAAGTTTTAGACAACCCCAATCACACCTGATGTTAATTGAAGATAAGGTTGACCGGAAACCCCATCTTAATTAAACTAGCTATCTTATATCTTGCAACTGGAACACAACAATGCTTAATATTTCTGTTTGGCGGAAGACTTAGATAGGATGGTGGTAACTAGCCAGGAGAACATTTAAAATGCCCAATCACCAACCAAACCGAATACTAAACCATGTACCAGGTTGAGGAGGCACAAATGCAACACTACAATCGTCTCCAACTCTCCCAGACACAAACACATACACTACCACACATACATAAGCGATCTCTAGGCAAATTCATATGGACGTATGTCATATGTATATAATATATCTATATAACTAACTAACATATACTTATATGTATAAGCTAACGCAAATCGTTAAAGAATATAGTACGAAAGTGATGTGATACACCTGTCTTTACCAACATCACTATATTTTGGGTGAACCTACTGACCTCTAAGATACAGGTAATTACTACCTAGTTTAGAGCTCAGCAGTCCAACCTTGCCTACTTGTTGTTCGAACCCGTGACCTCCGATTCGTAAACCCTATGTTGTTTATATTGAGCCACGGAGGCGGTTAAAAGCCTATTTGATCAAGACCTTCGGGACCACAGGGCAGCTATTTCTAACTCATATATACATAGGTACTAAAATCAATATAATCAATCAGTTAATGTAATTTGGTATATGAACTGTATATTGTTTAAATAAATATTTAGTATTTCATATTGCGCCGAGTTAAAAAAGCTGTACAAGAAGGTTACGTGTTCGTACCGATTGGGGTCGAGACGATGGGACCCTGGGGCCCTGAGACAAAACGCCTGGTCCAAGACCTGTCGACGCGTCTCATCGAGGCTTCTGGTGACCGCAGAGCGGGCGGCTTCCTAGCTCAGAGAATAAGTCTCGCTATTCAGTGCGGGAATGTCGCTTGCCTGTTGGGCACTATGCCGCCTCGTGGAGATGCGCTAGACGCAATTGTTTACCTGTAGATATTTGTGTTAATAAATGTTTGTGAAAAAATAAAAATAAGTGACTATATACATAATATATAGTATAAAACACAATAGATATTGCGTAATGCACCGTAATAATTATAGGCTTAATTAATCCAAAACCCGCGGCTAAACCGCAAACCGCTACGCGCTCGGCATCTGATCCACAAACGTGGTACTCGTACAAGCATCCAATCCGCAAACCTATACAAACATGGCGTGTAATTTATGGGTTACTACTGGATTTCCAACACACTGCCTGCGGTTTCCGTGTTATTGGTAAGCTTCTTATGTCATGTAGATGTTTATGTAGTGAGATGTTAATCCGTTAAAGCTGTGCGCTTGACGGTTTCGTAACATAACTAATACATGGGAATAAACAAGCTCAGTTATAAATCAAAGGGTCGAGAAATGAACCTGAATACGGACATGTTGCCATGACACAGGCATGCAAATTGGTGGATTTGAGTCAGACTAATGGACGACCTATTTAGTGTAGTGGTTAGAAACTCTGGCCACTATACCAAAAGGTCGCGGGTTCGAATCCCGCTAAGGGCATAATGTTTGTATCATGAATACGGACATGTGTACCCGAGTTATGGATGTTTTCATTTATAATAAGTATTTATTTACAAAAAAAAATGTATTTATGTATTATATCAACCATCTGGTATCCACAACACAAGTTTATAGTTGCTTAAAGTGGAACTAGATGGCATTGTGTGCATGTCCAAGGATATTTATTTTATTATTTTATTTTAATGAATACCTGACAGTCAGTATTTTTAAGCAACCGATTTGACGTAACTGTCATCGACTATTCAGCTATAGAACACCCACTGCGTTGTATTGTATTAAAACTAGGATATCAAGCATCACTTGATCGTCTACCCGATAGTTTAAGCCTTAGTGCTGATTTTGAAGTCAATTAGCTACACTCTCATTTGCTGAGGGGACTCCTTTCATACTTAACACTTTAACTGTTCGAGCTAATACCCGCTGCTCAATTTAACCGATACACTTCTCGCCGAAAATTAAATTTCCATCCACATCACCTGGATGACTGGAAGTCTACCACTGTACGTTTCTCAAGAAACTTCTTACCACGTACGACCACCCTGTGGAACGGACTTCCGGCAGCGGTATTCCCGAACGAGTACGACATTGGAACCTTCAAGAAACGAGCCTACACCTTCCTCAAAGGCCGGCAACGCATCTGTAACCCTTTTGGTGTTGCGGGTGTTCATGGGCGGCGGTGATTGCTTTCCATCAGGTGACCCGCATGCTCGTTTGCCGCCCTCTCATAAAAAAAAAAAAAACTATTCTTTAATTATTAGTCTGGGCCCAAGGTAACAATAGAGATGGACACCGTCTAACCTTCAGTAGCCGTAGAGTACTAATTTTGATCCTGGCTTACAGGAGTTCAGGAGTTGCAGTAGGAGTGTTGAAGTTTGTTTGTTTGTAAACGCTTTATTGTACAAAAAGGCAATACATTAATTTTGCATTGATACATAAATTGAGTACAGCGGCCGACTTATCCCAAAGAGGGATTTCTTCCAGTCAACCATAGGGTTAGTTAGAAAACAGCAGATTAGGCGTATACAAATTACAGCAAATTCAAACTAAAGCAAATACCTACACTACACACTAATAAATATATATTATATATTATATATTATATATAAAAGTAACAAGAATAATATATAATAATACATAACTATACCTTAATAAAATAACCGCCTTAATAATAAAATAAAATAACCGCCTCCGTGGCTCAATGTAAACAACATTGAGTTTACGAATGGAGGTCGCGGGTTCGATCACCAGCGGGGTACATGTTTAAGTACTCCGCCAAGCAGCAATGTTAATAGCATTGTCGTGTTCCGACCTCATCTTCACTTAACATCAGGTGTGATTGAAGTCAAGTGCTGATCCGTAATGCATAAAAAACACAATAAACAAACAAACAACATCCAAACTTTCGCATTTATAATATTAGTTAGATTAGATGCGAAAGTTTGTATGTTGCTCAATCGTGGCGAAACGGATGAACAGATTCGGATAAAGTTTGGTATATATATAGAACATAACTTCATTTTTAATATCTCGATAAAGTGAGTAGTTCCCGCGGGATAAACAAATTAATCATATCCGCGAAAAAGTTATTACGCAGGCGAAGCAATTGCAATAAAATCAGAAGCCCAAGCGTATCTAGGTCAAGTGCGAATATTCCAATTATGCTTCATCGTTGATCATCAACCACAGATACCGTATAAACTGCGACGTATTATGAAATAAAATTCATTCCATACCCGCTGCGATTTGTGGCTATGCAACATGTTGTTTTCAAAGCTTGTGGTACATTAAGGGGTGAAATTACATACCCATGAATGCGAACGACTTTTACTACGAGGGCAAATTTAAAATCACGCCAAAAAAACCTGCCAAGTGCGTGTCGGACCACGTACAGTGTAGGGTTCCGTGACAACAATCCTAAGAGACAGGTCGTAGGGCTAATCAAATAAATACACACAGTATCACACACACACCACATACCCACATTACACCTACACACATATACACATACACACACATAAACACACACCTGCCCATAGTTAACAAAATGTTACAATGTCACATTTTTGCTGTAATTTACAACATACGTACCATATTTGTTCACTAATTACCTACAATTGGAAATGTCAACCCTTCTGGAGGTGAAGACCTGGTAACCTGGACTACAGGATACATTTTCTAGTTCAGGAACCAGGAAATTTCGATGAAATTTGGTATACAGGGTGATTTATTTAAGTAAACCTGGATGGCCATATCCTAAACTCTCCCTAAGAATGCTAAAGAAGATATCGCCTATCGCCCTAAGAATGATGTTGTTGCTCCCGCGCATTCTGCCTAATAAGGAGCCCGCTTTTTTACGCATAACAGCGCCGAAGCTGTCTACCTCCGCATGTGCGGACATGGCCGAGGCACTGCAAAAGCGTGATAGCCGCAAGAGCGCCCTAAGGGCGTTATTATATTAGATACGCAGGACATTATACGACTTCTTGAAACTACGAGTAACTATTATTTGTATTCGAAGAAGAATCTGTACAACTCGTCGTACAACTCGTAAATTCTCAATTGAAAAGCGAAATACACAACACAAACAGCGAAAATACAAATGGCCAGCGGCGGTTATGTCCAGCGGTGGACTAGTACAGGTTATGGATAATGACGATGATCGTGTGAATGACGAAATTATTTATTGTCAAAGTAACTAATATCAAAGTCAAAAAGCTTTATTTTGTGTATGTATACACACATAGGTTGCACTTAAAATGGACAGATTTTTTAAGCTACTGCTTGCTGGAAAGGCAATATTCCCCTGAGAAAAACCATCAAGAAACTCGAGGGGTTGCTCTTTTAAAAATATTAGAAAAAGGCACAATAATATTTCATTATTAATCGGGAAATAGCCTATCATTACGCAGACAAAGTCGCGTGAGTAAGCTATGTGATAATTCATTAGCGGGACACAAGAGACGTTAATATTTGCACAATGAATAACTGAGTATATGTAAATTGATTCGGGTCTTAATTAGTGAACGCTTGGTTTCGAAGATAAGGAGCTTTCAAGGTGACACGAAGAAAAATGAGGGCGTCTCTAATCCCATATTACGGTTAAAGAAGGAAGAAAGAGGAAAAATAATTTAATTGCCGCAAATAGACCTAAACCCACAGATTTATAATAATAAGTAGCAAACCGAACATAAAGGCGACGCCTACCAATACAAATGAATTTGCCACATGCTCTTCTTATCTCTTGATTTGTATGACGTTTTCATATAATTAGAATTAGGTATGTAGCATATAGTTATACAGACAAAATTGCTTATAGTGGCTAATTCACAAAAAAAATAAAATATTATAATATAATAAATAAATATCCTTAGACATACACACAGCGCCATCTAGTTCCATAGTAAGCAACTATAGGCTTGTGTTGTCGAAACCAGATGGTTGGTACTACATAAATAAATAAATGGTACTACATAAAGACATTTTTTTCTTTTTGTAAATAAATACTTATTATAAATGTAAACATCCATAACTAATAAATAACCAATGTAAGTTAAATACTAAAACAGAATTCACATAATGCATTTTTTATTCGTGATTTTGTCTTTATCTGCGCGTAATGATTATTTATTCGTCTTGGTTCGCAAGACCGTTTTTTTTTCTTTTTTTTCTTCCCACTTACAAGTGTATGTGGGAACGCGCCTGACTGTGTTGTTTTTATTTTTAAAACCTAAGTGAAAGGGGGGTTGCGCTGAAAACCAAATCTATCGCTGAAAGAACTGTTAATAACATTGTTGTGTTCCGGTTGTCAGAGATAAGATAGCCAGTCCTCAAAATAAATTGGTTTTCCGGGTCAGTACGCTTCCAACTTCGACCTCAGGGTCACAGGTACACTTAACATCAGGGTCCTTGGGGGCCGGGCGCTCTTAAATTTTTCTTTGATATTTCAAAGCGCTTAGTTGATGTCACTGGTGACCCGAGAGCTGGTTGTTTCCTCGCCCAACGCTTAAGTATCTGCATACAACGAGGAAACGCCGCCAGCGTTTTGGGTACCTTGCCTCGCGGCCCCAATTTTTTACATTTGTTCTAGTTTATATTTAAATTCCATCTCTTTATTTGTTACTGTTTTTAAATAAATATATTTCCTATTCTAACATTAAGTTAAAAGATGTAACATCAGGTGTGATTGAGGTCAAGTACCAACCCGTTGTGCATAAAAATAACCCAGCGCTGTCAAGTGCTTTACGACATATTGGCAGCAAAAGCTGACGCCCAATCCCTTTGCCATAAATACATTGAAATGTGCAAAATTTTATATCTACGAAATTTGCGGTTGCAAGTTCGAATTCCGCAAGTGGTAAATGGTTGTGTAATGAATACGAATATTTATTCCCGAGTCATGGATATTTATGTATGTTTGTGCGTTATCTAGATTCCATAGTACAAGCTTTGATGTAAGGGCTAATACGGCCTAATACTGTAAATCGATCTTGAGATGGATATCGTGTCTCAGTCTCAATACTATATTTTTTGATACTGTTTTAACTCGCAACAAATTCCCAATCGTCAACTTAAGGTCACCTCAATATTGAGAAAAGTTTATTAATACGGCCCTTAGTGGCAAAGAAAAATTATAAACTTTAAATAAAAGTTAAATTTAATAGTAAAAGTTAAAAATGATAATGTACAATTCGCGTGAATGAAATATTATCAACTTTAACCCTTATTATTAAAAAAAATCTATGATGTCACTTAAACTATTACATGAGATCGATAACAGTTTGAATGAAAACTGCCCTTATATTACGTAGCTTCATCAGTATCGCTATCGATTACGTCGACCAATGAGTAACCGTCAAATTGCCGAGCGACCGATGGGCCAACCAATCGCATGTCAGAACGTAACCGATGACGATAACGATGAAATTATGTAATAGAACCTCTGAGCACAACTGGTCAAATGAGTTGCTACTCATTATTTAGAGAAAATAAATGAATATTTATTATTATAAAGCAACGATCGCATGTCATTAAGGCAGAGAAAAGTGTATATACATATATACACAAGATTTGTCTTAAAAATGTGAATCCTATTTTGGCATTAACAATTATTTTACCGTTGCATAATTTGTATCACTAAGTGCTGTGGATGCTGTGAAATAAATAAAATTAAAAAAAAATAACATTATAGCGAGTTTGGATACATAAGTAACTGAACGTGGCTGGTCCTCCGTCCCCGTCCCACCCAGGGTGAGAGATTAATGATGTGACATGCATGTTTAATACGAGGGTTGGCGTGGATTAAAAAAAAACTTCATGACGGGAATGAAGTTTAGATGTTTGTTACTCAATCACGCCTGAAATTTAGTTTACAAAGAATAGAAAAATATAATTCGGCAATCTGCTCATTTACGATAATTGTCTTCGGACATCACAATTCTAGGACCAGTGTAGAAAATAGAGTTTAAGTAACATAAACTTTAGATAATAATGCCATAAGGGTAACACTTACTTAAAATGTAATAAGGAAACATTTGTTTTACAGCTCAATTCACTCCAACCCACTCCTATTCCGCTCGAATCCACTCCAACCCGCTTTTATAAGCTCCTCTCCGCTCCACGCCGCTCCACGCCGCTCCACGCCGCTCCACGCCGCTCCACGCCGCTCCACGCCGCTCCACGCCGCTCCACGCCGCTCCACGCCACTCCACGCCGCTCCACGCCGCTCCACGTCGCTCCAAGCCGTTCCACGCCGCTCCACTCCGCTCCACGCCGCTCCACGCCGCTCCACGCCGCTCCACGCCACTCCACGCCGCTCCACGCCGCTCCACGTCGCTCCAAGCCGTTCCACGCCGCTCCACTCCGCTCCACGCCGCTCCACGCAGCTCCACGCCGCTCCACGTCGCTCCAAGCCGTTCCACGCCGTTCCACGCCGTTCCACGCCGTTCCACGCCGCTCCACTCCGCTCCACGCCGCTCCACGCCGCTCCACTCCGTTCCACGCCGCTCCACGCCGCTCCACTCCGCTCCACGCCGCTCCACGCCGCTCCACTCCACTCCACTCTACTCCGCTCCACTCCAATCAACCATACCACAACCGTAATTTTTATTTCAGCTACGAATAAATCTCAGGAGAAGATAAACAGGCGGAGCGGCTTAGGAAAAACTAGTATGTAATACTCGTATGTAACAACTAGCTCTCCACCCGCGAATTCGTCCATGTGGAAGATTTTATCAAAATCGGTTCAGCAAAAAATAGCCTATATGTTAATCCAGGTCCTAATCTCTCTACCCACCAAATTTCATCCAAATCCGTCCAGCCGTATAGGCGTGAAGAGGTAACAAACATACATACAGACATACACACAAACTTTCGCATTCATAATATTAGTTGGGATGTAAATACAAGCTCAGAATAACTAATATACTTGAAATATTATATATAAATAACAATTGAAGTATTTATCAAGAAACCCGACAGCATTATTGTATAATGCGGGCGCCATGTTGGATTTTTTACCTTAAAATCAATGTAAACACTGCTAGGCCACTCTGAAGATCAAGACGAATTAATGACACAGTCAGACCAAACTAAACAGACCAAAGTTTGGTCTTTTTAGACCAAGAGGGTAACATATGAATCTATATCATGGACTTATCTATATACATCCCTGACGATTCTAACAGACATTTATAGTTTGCCTTAAAATAAATGTTGTCTTACAAATTGTATGCTTATAGGTATTTAAAACGAACAGAGCAGAGTAAACGGTAATTTAGACAACTTACGAAATAAATATATTCTTGATCTGGATCACAATCGCAAATACTATTGAAGATTCTATTATACATTATAAATCAATATTGCTATTCTATATTCCTGGACGTATTCTATGTTCTTGCCTCTAAAATCTGATAATAAACGTAGAAGTCGTTAAGTGCGTCAAAGGCTCTTAAAATTGTCAAAGGCGCATTGCTACTTGCCTGGCCCTGTGTTGCAGCCGGCGTAGTTGGCCCGTCTCACTAATGAGTCTCAAGCTGAGAGAACGGGCTGCTAAGTCTTTTCTTGAAACCTGACTACAATAGCTCGGATCAGGGCCGGCGTGAGGGAGATATGGACCGTTTAAGTCAAATGCAATTCACTACAAAATAGGATAACGATGAGATGAATGATTGCTTAGCACATGTGTAAGAAACAACAGATTATGTTTAAAAAACAAAACACCAGACAGCGTATTTTGTATTTTTGAGGGCGTTATGGTGTATTTTTTACCATAAAATTCCTGTGACACCATAGGATCGAGACAAATGTAACAACACCTTGCACTTCCAAATTGGTCAAGCCGTTTAGGCTACAGGAGGTAACATGAAAATGTACATACACATGGCGATAAATCGTTTTGCTCAGTCCGCGTTGTCACATGAGTGGAACGCGGGCGCAGCTATTCGGCTGATGGCCGCCTCACCTACATGTACTTCCCAATATATCCCAATTTCGCTGGCGGGCAATGGCCTTTTAATTTCAGGCACCCTTTGTTGCTTAGACTTAGTAATTACCTATATCGACTCCAAACGAACGGTTCCCAAACATACTTACATCCTTGCACATGTACCTACTTTCTGTGGTAGCCGGGTAAAAATTGACCAGTAAGTTTTGAGGTTTTCGTCGACTTTGAAGCTTAGAGCTTTCAATCAAGGTATAGACGCGAAGGATAGCCCTAACCACAAAATTTTTATCCCAAGATAAACTTTTACTGGGATCAGGGGACTTTTTTATGGTGGAGTCCAGGGATAATTGGCCTAATTATTTAATATGAATGGTTTTTGATTGATATAAATAGTGAAGGCTGATAGCCAAGACACACAAACAAACTCACAAACTTTTACAATTCTAACAACCGGATTTTCAGTATAAAAAAATAGTTTAAGATATTTTATTTAGGTACTACAGTGTGAATCATGAACATACAATTGGTTTTAAAAATAGTCACAAATAAAAACTTGTCCCAAGTCTCTGGTTGATGCAATCCTACCCAGAAAAATTTTGATAAAACTCATGCGATTTATTTTGTAGCCAGTACCTCAACAAAAGTAACCAAACATCAACGCATAAACCTCTCACTCCGGCCCTGTCTCCCGGAGATTGGACGTTCATTGGACCCCGAGCGAAAATGAGAAAATTTCGTTGAATTTCAATTTCGCTACCTTTTCCTCAACTAGCGCTGCTGAGGTTGAATGAATCATTCTTTTTGCCGGCTAAACTGATAATCTTCCACGGCAAGTCTTGCGTTCCGTAATTTGGCTTCTCTATTTTAATGAAAATATCGGCTGATGACTCTGGAACTCGCTGATTGGAATTTGGACGCAGGAAATATGTTTAAGTATCAAAACTAAACGCATATGCAAAGATTCATATCCATGCTATTGTCCGTTGAGGAGATCCCTCTTGGAGAGACTATCCTGACTGGAGCATCAAGTCATCGCAAAAATCATGTTTAACTATCAAAACTAACCGTGTATGCCAAATTACGTATCCGTGCTATTTAACCGTTAATGAGTTCCCCAAACTTCAAAACTTTTCAATTCAAGCATTTATTTCATCATTTGTTGAATGTCAATTCAAATCTATTGGAAATAAAAAAAGGGCTAAGCATTTTTCGATCAGTCAGTATGTCAAAACTACCACCGCTTCGGAAAGGGAAATCATCTGTGGGAAAAGAAGCGGCGCAAGAAACCCACACGATCATTTTCTTTTCTATTCTTTTTTTTGTATATATAAAAGTATGCAACTAATACAATTTTATAATTTTTGGGAGCTGGGCGAAGTATACCAAGCGTTTTTGTCATTCATTTAGTCAGTAATTTTGTAATACCCTTTTTTTGTTAATGTTGTTTTGATATGTTTTTAAATTGTTTTTCATTTTGATTAATGATATTCTCAGGTATAAGGTTATAAAAGCATATCCCATAAATGATGTATTAACTTTGCTCAGTCTGAACACAGGGGTGGCTAATTTGTCCTTATATCTCAAATTTAAGTTATGCTTATCACTATTTCATCTCACACCTCGTGAGATGATCCTGGTTGCAGCATGAGTTCATGTCTATCATATAAATGTCATCAGAACTGAACGAGTACCAATGAAACCGAATACTTATTATTTAAATATTTGTTGGTGGAAAGTCCCTCAGTCGCCTTTTACGACGCCCACAGGAAGTTTTATTGACGACCATTTTGTGTAGTGGATAGTGACCCTGTCAGCGAAACCAACGGTTGCGGGTTCGGATCCCGCGAGGGGTAAATGTTTGTATGATGAATACGAACATGGATCGATGTTTATATAAGTATTTATGTATGTTTAGCTGTTATCTAGTATCCATAGTACAAGCGTTGCTTAGCTTGGGACTAGGTGATTGGTGTAAGTGTCCGAAATATTTATTTATTTTTTCTTTTAAAATGCCAATTTACATTAAACATGACGACCTGTTTGGTGTAGTGGTTAGAAACTCTGACCACTATACCAAATGGTCGCGGGTTCGAATCCCGCTAGGGGCATATGTTTGTGTGGTGAATACGGACATGTGCACCCGAGTTATGGATGTTTTCATTTATAATAAGTATTTGTTTACAAAAAAAAATGTATATAAGTAGTATATCAACCATCTGGTATCCACAACACAAGCCTATAGTTGCTTACTGTGGAACTAGATGGCGCTGTGTGTATGTCCAAGGATATTTATTTATTATTTATTTATTTATTAATTTAAATTATTTTCCTCTATGTTTTTAAACCCCGACAAAAAACGACGAGTGCTGGCAGTCTGCGTATGTTCAATCTCTGTCAGAATATAACCCCTGTATTGCGTGGTTCAATTTAACTGGGACTTTTTGACATGTAAGCCTAACGTGGACAAGTTATTAGCCATGTCTCATGATAATCAGTTAAGCCGTTTCAAAGATATTAAAACACAGTTGTTTGGTATATCTCAATGATAATCATAAACGTTCGACCTATTCTAAATTATATGTTTATCGTTCAAGTTTTTTTTTTTTTTATGAGAGGGCGACAAACGAGCATGAGCATGAGCAAACATAATGCAACGGTTATTGAAAAACCACTGGTTTACTTCACAATCTACTGCTATTGGATCGAACTAACGCGAAAGTGGAGTAAGCATTGTTAACGGTATTAGGTTGTGTTTTTTTTATGCACGACGGGTTCGTACTTGACCTCAATCACATCTGGTGTTAAGTGAAGATGAGGTCGAAGGTGGAAGCGTACTGACCCGGAAACCCCAACAAATTTGGGGAACTGGCTATCTTATCTCTGACAACCGGGACACAACAATGCTATTAACAAGAAAGCTTGGCCGCAGATTTAGATTTAGATATATTTTTAAAATGCCCTACCACCAACCGAACCAAGTACTTAAACATGTACCCCGCTGAGCATCGAACCCGCGACCGCCGAATCGTAAACCCAATGTTGTTTACATTGAGCCACGGAGACAGTTAAATTATATATTTAATGCTTATACTTAAAAGGAAAAATACTTAAAAAGGCGCCCTCATTGGATAAATCAATATTTCTTTTTAAATACAGAATAAACGAAAAAAATGTCGGTCTGCAGTCGGGAAGCCCAAAAAGCTATTTTGTAAATAATACTTAAATATCTTTAATTATAGTTATTTTCGAGAATTACAAATTCTTGATAAAAACGGCCATTTTTTTATAATCGTGAATTCTGGAAAATAACTCCCATCATAGGTATTTAAGTATTATTTTTTAGGTAGCTTTTTGGCTTATCGAGTGCAGGTCATAGCGATATTTTTGATTTATTCTGTATTTAAAAATAAATCTTAACTTCTCAAATGAGGGCGACACTGAGCGGAATAAACCCTCTTAACCGTTGACGCGCGACCGCGTGTACCTGTTAAAATTTCCTTGTGTTATTCAACAAAAGAGGAACGAAATGAAAAAGTTCCGAGAATCTCCAAGAGTTTTGTTATTTGGAAACATTGCGAAATTAAGTATTCGGTAACCTGGTGTTGCATAAAACAGGCTTTCGAGTCTTTACAAGAAGTTTATAGAGCTCTGAAAATAATACTTTTTCTAATAAAAAAAGCCTTGTGAAACCATTCCGTAATATGATGGCTTTATATTTTTCTCGCAATCTAAATTCAAGGAATAGAATTGCTCTCTGGTGGAAACTAACTTTCCTGATCAATTGCAGAATTTATTTAAAGAATTCATTGAAGCCGACAAGCATAAATTATGGCTATGTTCTTATCATACATAATCAAATCAAATCAAAATATTTAATTTTATAGGATAAAATTATCACTTGAAAACGTCACTATTAATAATATTACATTTAAATTTTAAATTTACTGCTCATTCACAAAGCTGACTCCCCAGAGAAGAATGAGCAAGAAACTCTAGGGTTGCTCTTTTAAACAGATTATAGGTTGCGATTTGATAATTATATGAATAATAAGACAGCTATGTCCATGCCTGCTTATCATTGAAATAGTCAGTGGTTTTATAAAAGCCTTTTGTAAATAATTTCTGTTTTATGATTGCTTTAAATTAATTTAAAGGCAAATTTTGAATGTCTACTGGAACCTTATCATAATACATAAAGTCACGCCTGTTTTCCGTAGGGGTAGGTAGAGGCCAGACTTACATTTGCTATGATCCGGACCCACCTCTTTTGCTTCATTCACTCAGATAAATTTGTTCATACATGCTCGTAGGTTTGGGGTACATTTGACTTGGCCTTTCTGTTAAATGTCCGCGATTTGATCATCGTTTTCCCCTATCAACATTCGCTTCGTATAACTCCTTCATTAGGCTTCTTTCATTTATCCTCTCCATTGTTCAAACCATCTCAGCATCCCTTTTTCAATATTTGTCACATCTTCTTTCTGATCTTACACCAACGTTAAACACACACGCATGCATGTACAAACACGTTTAATTCTTTTCCTTATACCAATGCACATTCACCCAAGTGTGAATATGTGATATTTAGTTTTGCATAGTCAACAAGGAACCTTTATAGCTTCACCATGTCTGTCTGTCCGCATATTAATACGTATTAATCACGGCGACAAACTCTTTGTTTTATATATTTCAGAGCTAAAAAAGATGTCCAATATGCGTTGTGCTCTAAATATGTCCCCGCGGGGTCCAGTGGTGGACCTCGAATTGTGATCTTATTAGCATGGCTACAAAAGTCAATTTACATTTTCAACAGCAGTGCTAAGCGCGGGAAGAATTTGCCAACTGTGTAATACTTATTTATATACCTGATAATTTCTGTCAAAATAACCTATTTTATCATGATTTACACTTGAATCAATGCTAATGTATTCTAATCTAATAAATTCTCACAAAAATGGATTTAAATAAAATTCCAGGCCAGCTATCACCGTTTTATCTTAGATCTAATCTCGTCCAGACAACATCAAGTAAAGAAGCTTTTTAATAAACATATTATTATGGGAAATAAGTATGACTTTATTTTTATTTATTTTATTTCATACCTTATATTGTATGTATATTAACCTACCTTCTTAGTGTATCTATAAATTTTTAAAGCTCGGGCTTAGGCTTGGTTACTATGAATCTCAAACTAGAGCCGACTATTTTAAATATCAAAACCCATGCGAGGAAACTTTACGACTTCCCGCCCCATGTAAATTCCATCTTATTCGCATTGAATCCCAAATTTCTTTTGTATTCGCGTATAAAACGGGAAAGGACGCAATATCGCTACCAATTTCACTTTTTTTTGGGTTCAGTGAAAGTTGGCAAATGATTTTTTTGTTACGTTTGCAGAAATAATTTTCTTCATTTTTTTTCCCTGTTTATCGCCTTATTGGACATACTATGGGTCGTTAAAGTGTGAATGGTTGAACAGATCAAAAATATTTACACTGCTTAGTGTCCCTTTCAAATAGGCAGTACTTATATCCAGCTGATGCAGCTCCATATCCAACTCTACTGTAAGAGCTGTCAGCAACCTCACCGTATCAAGTCTAACAACAGGTGCAAAATGATAATCAAAACCATATCGTTGCGTATACCCCTTTGCCACTAATCTATATTGTGCCTATTTATTTCAGTTAAATAATCTAGCAATGCTTTTTGTACCTATACAAGGTGACTTTAAATTCTTGTAATTCCCATTAACTGGTGATGCCACTCTTGATTACGAACAACTTTACACAAGGAACCATGGTCGAATTCGTTGAAAAAATTTTCGATTACGCATGCAAAGTAAACCACCTTAGTATGGAATTCCAACAATTTTCAGCTGTATTCGGGCTATGGTTCCTAGTGGAAAGTTGTTTATAATCAGAAGTGGAGTTACCAGTAAACAGGAATTAACGAATTAAATTTCATCCTGTACCTTATACATATGTATTTTTTTTTTATATGAGAGGGCGGCAAACGAGCATGCGGGTCACCTGATGGAAAGCAATCACCGCCGCCCATGGACACCCGCAACACCAAAAGGGTCACAGATGCGTTGCCGGCCTTTGAGGAAGGTGTAGGCTCGTTTTTGAAGGTTCCAATGTCGTACTCGTTCGGGAATACCGCTGCCGGAATCGTTCCACAGGGTGGTCGTACGTGGTAAGAAGTTTCTTGAGAAACGTACAGTGGTAGACTTCCACATATGTAAGTATATATGTTTATTACCTCTTCACGCCTAAACGGCTAGAGAGATTTGGATGAAATTTCATTGGTAGACAGATTAGGACCTGGATTAACATATAGAATAATTTTTTGCTGAACGATTTGAACCGAGCGACCACTGGTTTCGAAGACAGGGCCACTGCCCACTACACCAATCGGTCGTCGGATTATTCCATAACTAATTAAATGTGCACAATACTAAAATGACATTTCTACTAAGCCTGGCCTGATGCACAATGCAGTAACTACAGTAACATTTGCACGGAAATTACTGGTAATTTTTCACTCCACTCCTGATTGCGAACAACTTTCCACTAGGAACCATAGCCAAATTCGATATGAAAATGTTCGATTATTTATTTATTTATTTATGTATACACTAACACTATACACTAACAGCTTATACACTAAAACATTATTTTGGTTGTTCACAAATTGGTCACATTATAAGTGTATCAGCCTATTATAAGTATACACAGCATTCTAAGATAGATAACAGTATAAAATTTAAGATAAAGTTTAAATATATAAAGTACACAAATATATAGAGTACAAAAAAACAATGAAAATTTTAAAATTAATAATATAATATGTTAATTATACCAGTTATGAAGGGTGGTTAATCGAGGTGTCTCATAAGCTTTCTTTTTAAAATTGGTCTGGATTCAGCAAATATATCCAGTCAAGAATTTTCACACTTAATATTCATGTGGTTATATGACATGCAAATCCCAGCTAAAGGATGATGTAATCCGAGGTTGGTTTTGTAACGAGGTATTGAAAAAGTATTTGAAAGAGGCTGACGCGGGAGTTTAAATGGAACCGTTAGGCCAATTGAATCTAGTAAGTTACAACATTTAAATTACCCATACAAAGTAAACCATTTCAAACCACCTTTAGTGTGGAAGTCCAACAATTTTCGGCTGAATTCGGCTATGGTTCCTAGTGGAAAGTTGTTCGTAATCAGGGATGGAGTCACCAGCCGAAAATTGTTTTAATGGCGCTTCTAGAATGGTTTAATTTGTATGGGTAATCGAAAATTTTTTGTTCGAATTCGACTATGGTTCTTTAAGGAAAATAGTAAACTAGAGTGGCGTCACCAGTTATGGGAATTACACAAATTCAAATTCACCCTGTATTTTCAATTGTGTAATATAAGTAATTAGAAATATAGTGCATTTCAAGTTTTATATTTCAACTAGCTTTCCTCCCGCGACTTCGTCCGCGTGGAAGATTTTATCAAAATACAAACAACAAACTTTCATCCCCTATTTTATCCCCTTGGGGGTAGAATTTATCAAAATCCTTTCTTAGCGGATGCCTACGTCATAACATCTACCTGCATGCCAAATTTCAGCCCGATCCGTCCAGTGGTTTGGGCTGGGCGTTGATAGATCACTATGTCAGTCACCTTTGAGTTATATATATTTAGATATGCTATATTTCTTTTTTATTTATTAGGGACAATAAACAATTTTACAATGTGTATAACTTACAACATGAACTAAACTGAAATAAACAACGCAATCTGCTTGTCATATACATGAAGTAGTATCAGATGTAGTCTCTTGCATCTTATTTTATTTTATTTTATTTATTTTTTTGGGAAAACCAACAGCTGTGTTGCAAATTATCACTTAAACTAAGAAACTGAAAGCCAATTAGAGGTTTCCACGTCTTTCTTTCGATATCTACTAAACATTTGACAGTGTACGTATACATTTGTATTTAGACGATAAATAGGACAGTAGCACTTGTCCTAACGGAATAAAGGTTCCTTTTTTCTGGTACCCTTTTACATCATACCTTTCACATACATAATTTAAATTAACTTTATTAAATTTTATTTGCACTAATTCGATGGATCTTTGTTATCTGATAATAAATGATTTTTTTTTTATTTAATAGTTACGGAATAATCGAGTAGTGACATATTTCATTAAACGACTTTTTTCACCAAATCATGTGAATATTTTACAATGATTGTAAAACGTGTTTAAGTGACAAAGAAAAGAAAAATCTTTCAAGAGTCAGGAGGAGCTCTCAAATATGCCTCCCTCAAGGGTAGCTGAAAATAAATGCCTTGCTCTCCAGACATGGAATTCCCTTCCGCCATGAGTCTTTCCTTCACCTTAAAATTATTTATTATTGCATAAACAGTTATCACATTGATATCTTTATTATTGCTTAGAACTATTACCATAGTTTTTTGACGAGTCCCAATATGACTAAATAGTTATTTCGTAACACATACATCACTCCAATACAGAAGTGAAAAATCCAACGCTATAATAGCCTACAAAATCTTAGTAATGATACCAGCGGTTCGCAGCGATAAGTATGCCCACATAGAGTTGAGATTGTTTTGCCCGCCGCGCGCGATACCTTTGACGATATAATTGATATTGAGGATGTTGCCCAAAACACACATACCAAAGGTTTTTTATTTATTTTTTCTAAATTGTCCAGGAATCCAACCAGGGACCGTTAGTGACAGCCGGATTACGAAACCACTAGACCACAATGGTCGTCACCATAACGAAAGGAATGAGCAGACATCGACATCAGAACATGTATTGGCTCTCGACGTCCAATACCTACCAGTCCTAAATAATGAGCCGAATGTTTGCACACCTGTCCAATTTCGGTTAGGTTGTTTCAATAAATTCCCTAGGGGCAACGTACACAGAGGCACAATTGGCTCTGAATATTATAGCTGGGTAGGTTTGAGTAGAACATATTTGGTTTCTGCTAAATTTCTGGGTCACATCAAAGAGAAATATAGTGCAGTCATATTGTACATGTATACATAAAGTTTAGGCATAATAATATTGTGTAGGTTTATATTGTAAGGATGGCTGTCAATCAAACGACATCTTCCTTCGAATGTACTTCGTTTTATTTGTACTCTTTCTAACTACTACAATCGTCTATTAGTCTATCCCTTTCACTCAACGCACGCAATAACCACATTTCTATTTTTCCATACATTCTATCTCCTTCGCACTTGAACATTTTATAATAAATCTATCTCTTTCATACCTCTCGCTTGCTTCGTTCCAAATAATACCTTACATGCCCTTTGAAATTACAAATTTTAATTTATTACAATTTTAATTTCATTCATACAATACCTTACGTGCCTTTCATACTTTTACTTATTTTATTGCTTATACTGAATTACCGTTGCTACTATAAAAAAATATATTTCCTGAAAAATTTCTACTTTACAAACTGTTATTCTGGTTATACATTTTGCAAGTTGGAAAAAAAAATGTTTGATAGACAATGAATTGATTTAAATTTTTTTTTTTTTACATACAAATTTGGAGTTGAGAACACACTGTTCTAAGGGATTTACTTGTATACTAGAGGTTTTTGTTTATACATAACTATAATATTTGTTAACTTATTGTGCACTAGAACTTCTATGACATTAAACTTAAACTTGTTCGTTACATTATACAAAAAGAACCTTCTGACTTCTTATATGGAAGAAAAAAAATAAAATAATAACTACTTTTACTTTAAACAAAGACTCCAAAAACAAAACTGTGTTTCTCTTACTTAACTATAGGTAAAATTAATTTCTTGGAACTTAAACCTGTAGTTCCTAAAGTGTTTGAGCTTAAACTTTGTGGGTATATATATTGTACAAAAATAATTTATACATAGGTAATATTATCTACTTACAGCATAAATGAATGACTTACAGTACTAAGCTACTGTTATGGAAAATAAAGAAAAATGTGTAACCTTATAATACATACACTATACTATGCAAGAAAGATGGATAAGATAGGTAGAAAGTTTTGATTATTTCAACTAAATTAAGTTTTCTAAATAAATCGGTAAATTAATGCAATATTCTACACAACATAATGACATGCTTATAAGTATAAATAAACTTTGAATGTTTACATGAGATTGTTTTCATTTAAGTTGTTCACTTAAGAACTCACTTAACCTATTTATTTTTTTGTCGTATGCTGAACTACTGTAATTTTACTGTTTCTCATATGTATATAATTTTGACTGTAAATGCCGAACAAAAATAAATAAAAATATATTAATAAACTATAAAATAAACTGGTATACTACTTTCAAATAGTGCTCTCTATTTTAACATAATAGATTAAATGTATAAATAAACAAATGTCAGTCCAGTGTTTTATAAATATACGTCATATCCGATAACTTAACTGCTACACAACTATAATAGAAGTCCTACGAAAATTAATTCTTGGCATCATAGACAGCTAACTCGTATAAAATTGTGGTTTTCTTGTTACCCGACCTCTGCTTGTGGTATACACAACGTTGTCATCGTTTGGATGTTTGTTAACCTCATCATCTGGTAACTGATGGTCATCATAATATGGGAACTGGTTGTCATCATCACTGTAAATTTGGTTATCTGAAAAATCTGAAAAGGAATCTAAATTTTGCGGTTGGTACAAAGGTTTCAAAAATTGTACATGTACTATCTTTTTAATTTTTGGTTTGTTCACATCTTGAATCTCATAACATACTGATCCTATTTTCCTGATAATCTTAAACGGTCCTTTGAATCGGGGTGTCAATTTAGTGTCTGTGGGTTTTTTCCACTCATAAACTACATATTCTCCTTGTATAAATTTTTGTTCCAGTCTTCTCAAATCGAACTTTCTTTTGTTTTCTAAATGGACTTTCTTGATATTTTCTAATGCTGTTTCTCTAGCTTTTGACAAAAACTCTAATTGATGATTTCGATCTGTTTCTTGTATGATTGATCCAAAGTGAATTTCCATGGGTGGCATTCTGGGTGTATATCCAAACATTAAATAGAACGGTGAATATCCAGTTGTTTTCTGTTTTGAAGTATTTATGGCTAATATCGCTTTTGGTAATAATTTATCCCAGTCACTTGTATTTTCTAAAGCAAACTTCGTTAATGTTGATATTATTGTAGCATTTGCCCTTTCGACTAAACCATTGCTTTGAGGTGTGTAGGGGGTTGTTGGAATATGTTCTATGCCATATTTTGAAAAGAACTTTTGGGTCATTTGGCTTGTGAAACATGGTGCACTATCGGATATATATGTCAATGGTGGGCCATACATATAAATTATGTCATTTTCGATTATGTCAATTACACTCTGTGCAGATAATGTACACATAGGTTTTGCAAAAGTATATCTTGTAGCGTGATCTATATGAACAAATATGTATGTGTTACCCGATTCTGTCGGTGGTAAGGCCACTATATGGTCTGATGAAATTACTTCCATAGGTGTTTGTGATATAGGTCTTTGTCCTAACTCTCCGTATGCCAATTTTGTTCGTCTATTCGTCTTTGCACAAATTATACATGACATTGTATATGCCTTCACATCTCGACGCATAGTCTTCCACCAATACTTGTTTTTAATTTTGTTAATTGTTGTACTGAAATCTAAGTGTCCATTGTCATCATGAGCAATTTTAATTATGGTTGATCTCAAACTATGTGGAACAACAATTTTTTCTTGATTGAATAAATCTTGTTTATTGATGTGCAATAATATTCCTTGTGATATTTTAAATGAGTCTTGTATTTGTTTTAAATGCTGGGTGGATGGATCTTTAGACAATTTAGAACTTATTTGTTTGATAAATGGGTCTTTACTTTGTGCCAATTCTAATTTCTCTATATTTGTACTGATTACCAACATACATACGTCTTTTATGGGAAAGCGAGACAAATGATCTGCAATGACATTTTGTTTACCTGGTCTATGGATTGGTATAAAGTCAAACGGAGCTAAGTCAATAACATACCTTGCAAACTTTCTGTTTAATTTTGCCTTATTAATTATATAGGCTGTTGAGTAACTATCAGTTATTAAGGTGAATTTCGTTCCTAGTAGAAATATTCTGAATTTCATTACAATAGCCCAATGAACAGCTGTTACTTCCAGTTCATTAATATGGTACCTTGTTTCGGCATCCTTCAATCCTCGACTGGCATATTCTATTACTTTTTTTTCTCCATCTTGAATTTGCAATAAACATGCGCCCATACCTTGGTAACTACTATCAGTTTCGACTATTGTTTCTGCGTCCTGTTGAAAATTTGATAAAATTGGTGCTGTAATGACACTATTTTTTAATGATGTAAATGAATTTTGTTGCTGTTCTGTAAGACAAATTTTTTTATTTTTCTTGTTATTGTCAATATTATTATAAATTTGTAATTTATCTTTCTTTAAAATTTCTTGTAATGGTTTAGCAATAATGGCATAATTTTTTATATATTTTCTAAAGGTGCCTGTGAATCCTAGAAAAGAACGAACTTCTGTAACTGTCGATAAGGTTTGATATTTCTCAACTGCAGTTATTCTGCTCGGGTCTGTTCTCTCTTGTTTATAACCAACAATTTTCCCAAATAGTGGTATTTCAGTATCAATGAATATGCATTTTTCTTTATTTAATTTTAATTTTTTTTGTCTAGTAAGTTCAAATATTTGCTTCAAGAGTACAAAGAATTTTTCAATATCATTTGACCCTCCTGTGATATCATCGAAGTAAACTCTTACACCTTCATTATACAATTTTCCGTATGTTGAATTTACAACTTTTGACATTATTGCTGGTCCTCCAACTAAACCAAACATAACTCTCATAAACTCTACATGATAATCTTGTGTTATTACGGCTGTTTTGAAAATATCCTCCTCTCTGACACATATATTATGGTATGCCTGAAAAATATCTAACTTAAATTTGAATATAAATTGAGAAATCTTGGTTACAATGTCATCCATTCGTTCGATTGGTTGTGAATCTAAGATGGTAATTGGATTTATTGTTTTTGAATAATCTACAACTGGTCTATATGGTGTTGTGTCATGAAATGGTTGTTGAACAACGAACATCGGTGCAGCATATGGTGATTTCGATAATCTGCAAATTTTTTGCTCCATCCACTTTTCTATTGTCTGTTTTAAAAATATTCTTTCAGGCTCCGGTAATCTATATGGCTTACATGCGATAGGTTTGTCATGTTTCAAATTTATTTCCAACTGAAAATCAGGAAATTTTCCTATGTCATTGGAATCATTTTTGAAAATGTCATCATATTCTGATACTAGCTGCATAACCTTATTTTCATTTTCTTGAGAAACTGATATATCCTGAATGTTCACACAACAAGCTAGTGAATTATTGTCTTTTAAAATGCATGGGAAATATTCTGTATGTGTTGGTGTGATTATACAAATTTTACCATCTGGGTCATGAATTATACGGGCATACACAGCCAACTGCCAATCTTTTCCGATGATCATTGGTACTGGTAATCCTTCACAGATTGCGATTTGAGGCATAACATAATCAATTTTTCCTATTTGTATACGTGCTGTCATCCATCCTATTGGAGTAAGTATATTTCCTGCCACCTTATAGTTGCCTTTTTGCCATGGATAAACTTGTATGTCTTGTGGTAACTGGTCTTTGTCAATAATTGTAATAACAGAACCTGAATCTGGCAGAGCATTTAAGTGTAAAGACTCGTTTATGGTTACGGGTATCAAAGTAACATTTGGCATTTCATTTTGTACACAATTAACTTGTTTTTGATCATTTGTGCTGTTAGGATATGGCTTTATTTGTTTATTATGCTGATCCATGGGTAATTTTGCATATTGAATGGTATTTCGCTTATCTGTAGGTTGGAATGGGCAATTGTAGGAGATGTGACCTTTTGTTTTACAGCGGAAACATGTTTGTTTTTCCTCTTTATCTACTGATGGATTAAATTTCGGAATAAAATTGCTATTTCTATAGTTTTGGAATACTGGTGTACTGTTACTTACGGTATCTGTCTTGATATATTTTTCCCTTGGAAGTACCTTTCTGATGTTGTCCATTGTTGACGAATGGTTGAGCAAATCTTCAATATTTTTACAGCAATGCGAAGCTAATGGGATTGACCATCGGTGATCTGTAATACCTTCCAAAATCAAAGAAACTTTATCTGCATCTGAAATTTTTGTAGGTGATTTTTCTAACATCGCATTTTTATTATAAATGTACTCCGTAATTGTTTCCGTTGGCCTTAAAACTCTCTTTGACTGATAGGTAATAAATTCTGCAAATGACATTTTTAAACTAAATCTTTCTATAACTTTATTTTTCCACTCATGCCATGACAATATGTCTTTTCCAATAGCCCTGTGCCAGTCGTTTGCTGTGCCCCTTAACCTCATAGATGCATTTACTAAGGTCAAATTTTCAGACCAATTCGCTAACGAAGCGACTCGTTCTACTTGTTGAATCCAAATGTGTGCACTTTCGGTTTTACTACCACCGAATAATGGAATAGCCTGGCTTGTATCTGTAGTAGAATATACTTGAAATGTGGGAGATTTTTGTTCTGATAATTTTTCTATGAGTTTGCTTTGCGAGTCGAAAAATTGTGTAAATAATTTTGAAAAATCTGGTTGAGGTGAGTGACATGGAGTTTGAGACATACCTGGGTTTTCATTGGATTTTACCTGCCCTTGAATGGTGAGAAAGTCCAACTGTTTTTTCAGATTTTCGAGTTCAATTTGTTGAGATTGTCTTTTTTCTTTTTCACTTTTGTAATATTCCATCATGTTGTTTTCGAGTTTTTCGATATTATCCGACATTAACCTTTGAATTAAATCCGTTTTCGTACCTGTAACTGTTAAATATCGACTTCTCAGCTCATCTTTTAGTTGTAATACGGTAAATTTATCCAGATCGTCTTTGTTTGTCGAATCCATAGTGAGTAAGATATAGCGTGCTGAAAGTAAATCGTATTAGATCCCGTTCGTGGCGTAATATTTTCGAGAAACCTTTCGTTATTTTTGTTTATTAACACTGGAGACGTAGTGTTTTTGGTTTATTTCACTTATCTTTAAACGTAAGATAATAAAATAGAATTTTTTGTCGCAGCGCCATGTAAGGATGGCTGTCAATCAAACGACATCTTCCTTCGAATGTACTTCGTTTTATTTGTACTCTTTCTAACTACTACAATCGTCTATTAGTCTATCCCTTTCACTCAACGCACGCAATAACCACATTTCTATTTTTCCATACATTCTATCTCCTTCGCACTTGAACATTTTATAATAAATCTATCTCTTTCATACCTCTCGCTTGCTTCGTTCCAAATAATACCTTACAATATGACAGACTTGTATGTTTAGTGTATGTATATATTATATGTAAGTATATATTTATTTGTTAAAAATATACAGGCATTCCTCATTTATTTTATAATTAAGACACGTACGTATTTTATTTAATACTAAATAGGTATTTATTTTATTATATTTGAAGTATTATTATAGTCTTTGGATTTTAAGTTGATTATTGACACTTTTTTCTCAGTGCACGTATGTAAGTCTATCCTATCGTACCTGAAGGGTTTTGCTGGAAGAAATCTCTTTTTAGAGATAAGCTAGTGCCTTTTGTACATCCTGTATCTAGTATGTATTTGACTTTTATATGTACTCGTGTGCAATAAAATTATAAAATAAATAAATAAAATAAAGTTGTGGAGTAGTGTTGATTTCTTTTAATGTCTTTGGGGTGCTGAATCCCAATCTGAGGTTTACTAATAAAATTTCGTGACGCAACATAAAAAAATAAACAGCAAAAGAGTTATAATTTTTACCTTTTTTTTTATTTTTTATGTTACGCACGGAACTTCCCGCTACCTTTTGAGTACATATTGACTGTACTAAAAAGAGATCTATTAAAGTGAAATAGAGTTGGCTTTTAAAGCGTATCAGAAAACAATCTTTACGACTCCTGCATAATGTAGGAAAAAAATATGATAAACTTACTTCTAAATTGTCGTATCGAAATTAAACTTTGTATACAGCTGTAATTCTGATGACAATACTATAATTTGGTATTTTGGAGCTGATCTGATGATGGAGGAGGTGGATGGTGAAACTCTTCAGTGGCTACTAGTAAACCCCTCGTGTTTGGGCTCATATGATTCGTTTTAACGAGTCCAATATATTATTCTTGATGTCGACGATCTGATGATGGAGACAGAAGTTGGATGGTGAAAATGTAGCGTGTTTTTTTTAGTTTTTTAAACTATTAATTATTTATTGCCATGAAGTTGTATTTTCTAAAGCCGTTAAACAAAATGACATTGGATCTAGTATTTTATCTGTTCGTCTAAGCACTTCTTTGTATGTATATTTCTCCATCCAATTCATTTTTTCTGTCCTCCTCCAATTCCAGTCCTTTCATTTATTATCCATGTTTTACATCTCAGTTCGACGTTGGGATATTCAAAAAAAAATCAAAATCAAAAATGTTTTATTTCCTAAGTTATAAGAATAACATTTGAAATCGTCATGACATACAGTTATCGCTCATTCACTAGGCAGTCTCCCCAGAGAAGAACGAGCAAGAAACTTCGGGGTTGCTCTTTTTAAATAAGTTAATACAAATATAATTTGAAATAATTGTAAAATTTACGATTCGACAAAGAAAAATAAGAATAAAATATACTGGATATTGCCGAGCGGTTCATGTCCACGCCTTCTTATCATTCAGATAGTCAGAAATTTTATAATAGCCTTTGGCAAATAGTTTCCGTTTAATGGTTGTTTTAAATTTATTTAAAGGCAAATTTTGAATGTCAACCGGAACCTTATTATAAAAGCGTATACATTGTCCCTTGAATGACTTAGTGACTTTGTGTAAGCGACTGCTATGGACAGCAAGATTATTTTTATATCTTGTATTAAAATTGTGTATTTCACCATTTTTCCTAAACAAATGCAGATTCTTTCTTACGTAAATTAAGCTTTCGTAGATATTATGGATGATAGTTCCTCAATTACTTCAAAACGGCCGAGTAGATTCAGATGAAATTTCAACAAAGGTAGACAACGTCCTAGAAACACATAAAAAATTCTGATTTTGATTTAAATAAATAGTAATTTTGCTTCCAAAATAATTAGCATCTCGCTTGATTACTTCCACGAAGATTTGGTGTTGCGGGTGCCCATGGGCGGCGGTGATTGCTTTCCATCAGGTGACCCGCATGCTCGTTTGCCGCCCTCTCATATAAAAAAACAAAAAAAAGATTCACTATTGACTAATGTATACTATCGTATTTTATTATTTATTCTCTTGTAATCCGTAAACGATTCCATTTCCTTGTCGTGTGACCCTTACAGAATAATACAAGATGAAAAGCCCAACGAAAGGTCCTAAGTAAATTTGTACACATTTTCTCAAATAAGTTCCTTTTTACGGAGGAAAATTGCAATCAGAGGTCAAGTGGGTGGACTTAAGAACTCCAGTTATTATTACTTTAAATGTGGATAGAAGTGCTTCATGCGTGAATTGTAATGTATTGTCTTATCTATCAAAAAATCGCTCTAATTTAGCAGTTCTAATCTTTTTTGGAAAATATTCTCTACTGACTTTTTCATCTATGTACAGTCAACTGCAGTTAAAAGTATACCCCTAACGCACTAGATCTATTGTATTACTAATATCGTGCAAAGGAAAAAGAAGCTATAGGTATCAAAATTTCGTGTCCTCACAGTGCTCATGCAAGCTGCATTACGCACCGGCTTGATTTTCTTCATCAACAGACTTACACGTCTCCACTATTGGGGCAAAGTCCCCGCTCATAGGGAGAGGGTATGAATCATAATCCACCACGGGGGCCCAGTGGATTTCTGTCAGACTAGTGACCATCTGACAGTCATTGTTTTTAAGCCGCCTCTGGAGTCCACCGACTTGGTTTAACGACTGCCTTCAATTGAAAACATCTTGGACCGACTATTTAACGGGCTCTCCGAAGCATGGAAGAAACACTCGTACTAAAATGTCACTGGTGGTCACCCATCCGAGGACTGATCGAGTGATCGCGCCAGATATTGTTTAATTTCGCTAAACGAATAGCAAATGCGGCTACGCGACGATTTCACGAGAGATTTTCTTTGCACGATAGATGAGGGTATACTTTTAGTTGCAGCTGACTGTACGTGCATCTTCATTTCGATAACTTGAACATTTGTATGGAATACCGTGCGGAACAAAAATGCACCTGGACAAAGACACACACATTTGTGGCGGTACCTTGATATAAGCCCAAAAGCCCGGCTTGCCTTCGTTATAGATATGTGAAAAATCTTATGATTTAAACGTTTGCGCTCTTAGCTTGTCACACTAGAACGTCGTGCGTGTCCATAAACCATTTGTGTGCGTGAATTCAACCAAAAGAGAAAACAGGCAACATTGTATGTAGCGTCGGTGACTTAGCGGTTAAGACGCAGGTCTCCCAATTTCGGAGGTCCGGTTCGATTCCTAGGCATACCATGTACCAATGAGTTTTTAAATTTAATTTAATTACTTAAGTGCATTTATCCGACTGCTCTTAAACTGAGAAGGAAAACATCGTAATGAAAACCTGCATGCCTAACAAATAAAAATGCTAAGGCATGTGAAGTCCCCAAACCGCATTAAGCCAGCGTGGTAGACTATGGCCCGTAGTCCCTCATTATACGAGGGAAGGCCTATATCCCTGCAGTGGGATGTTTACGGGCTGAGATGGTGAATGTATAAAAACCACAAATCTTTCATCAAACATAGCTCGAGCTTACTCTACTATGAAACTATACGCACGCCATAAACACAAGCTATACAGTATACATGTCGTTTGTCAGAAATACTAAATGACGTTAGCTAATGTTTTCCATTTTCTACAATATCTACAAGATCTTTGCTCCCGCGCTTGACACCCCCGCCCGGTCAAGCTGAAAAGGCAATAGGCTCTTGACAGAACTCGTTCTACAATAAAATTCGTATCAATATTTGTACAATTTAATGCATCAACAGCGAGCGTTTACAAATTGACTATGCTGTTTGTGCACGAACGAATTATACTTACAAATTGCCGACGACTTAAATATATACGGGGGAATAACACTTTAAAAATGCTTATTTACATTTCCAGTAATATTATGATGAGGTAAAGCTGTTTGTTTGTATGAAACACAGGAACTATACTGATCGGATTCTGAAAATTATTTCACTAATGTAAAGCTACAATATTCTCGAGTGACATATAATTTTTATTAAATTTAATGCCCAATTATCGGACCGCCTAAAAGTTCCAGTTTCCCAAACCTCTTGACGTATTTCTATATATTTCCTGCAATTTGTATTCTTCGTGTTTTTATGAGTAATAAAGGCAAAATATGGAGCAGCAAAAGCCAATGATTGACAAGTGAAGGGGCGTGTAATGAGTGTATGACTGAGCTTTCGTATGAGTACAAGAAGCCGCCAAAATCTTCCATAAAGCTGTGACACCTTACGGAAGATGAAAATATGAATAATTTATTACGTGGGGTTACTTTTGCTCTCGACACTGGCAGAAATATCACCCGATTACGCTGACGATTGTCAATAGTAGGAAGAAAGATGAAGAAGAACCTCCATTTGCTTATCCGTTCAGTCAAAATTGTTTTAACATGGATAATGATGTTGGCTATATACTATTACCTAAGTATATTTTGACTGTCGTAACATACAATACATAATATAGTATAGCTGTTTTGTTTTCCTAAATAAAATAAAAAATATATGTCATTTAGACCTCCAACTGAACTGACTTAAAAAAAATGGAAGTACGTAGAACTAAACCATATGGATCGGCCATAGAAATTCCGCTAATAAAGTCATAAAGCGGACTTGAATTTGTGGACCACCTCCGTGGCTCAAGTATACAACATAGAATTTACATATTGGAGGTCGCGGGTTCGATCCCCAGCGGGATACATGTTTAGTACTCGGTTTGGTTGGTGGTAGGGCATTTTAAATGTCCGCCTGGCTAGCTATCACCATCTTATCTAAACCTGCCGCCAAATAGCAATGTTAATAGCATTGTTGTGTTCCGGTTCTCAGAGATAAGATAGCTAGTCCGCCAAATATGATGGGGTTTCCATGTCAGCATGCTTCCACCTTGGGCTTCATCTTCACTTAACATTAGGAGTGTTTGAGGCTAAGTGCTAACTTGTTGTGCATAAAAAAAAGAATTAATAACCTCCTTTTTGAAATTGGTTAAAAATGAAGATCGTTAAAATGTACCTTATTTGTTCCCTATACGTGACCTCATCTTGAGCCTCACATGTCCCGATGAGACACCGCCTCCTCTTACTGGGAGAGAGTATGGGCCATTACCACGTAGGCCAAGTGCAGATTGATGAATTTGTGTGTGATGTTCGAATCCCGCGACGGGTAAATGTTTGTGTGATGAATAGTCATAGATGTTTATATAAATATTTATGTATGTTTATCCGTTATCTAGTATCCATAGCACAAGCTTTGCTTAGTTTGGGACTAGATGATTAGTGTAAGTGTCCGAAATATTTATTTATTTTATTAGAGACCACTTGTCAGTCAGTGTTATTAAGCCGTCTCTATACGATTATTTGAACGATTTAACGACAGCATTCAGTAGAAAAACCGGGAATGACAATTTAACTGCCAGAATAAAATGTTACCTATCTATCTAGTAGCCACCTATCTAAGGACTGACCATGCCAATTATTGCTTAACGTCTCTAATAAGAAACGAAAAGCGAATGCCACTGCACCACGAGTGCTTCATACATGACCTTCGTAGGTGCACTTGAGTGTACGCGACCTAGTTACATTTATTGTGGCAAAGATACTTACTACTTACATAACATTTTTATTATTTTACATATAAAATACTTAAAGAAATATTTTAACAAAGATATACTAAAAAAGAGATAAAAAAGAAGAGCCCTGGAACATAAGCTCATGTCATAAGTAGACCACATGTTCCAGGCCACTGCTTTGTGGCACGGTACCCAGAAGGCTGGCGGCGTTACCACGTTGTATGGCCAGACTTACGCCCTGACCCAGGTAGCGTAGCCGGCCGCTGGTCACCTGACACTTCTACCAGTCGTGACACCAGCTCCTTAAAGACCACGGCCCCATGGTCTCTACCCCAAAGAGCAGAAATACGTAACCCTGTAAAAATTTACGTGATTCACAAAAAATGTTACATTTAATAATGTAAGACGTAATAAATACATTAAGCTATTTTACTACTAATTGGCTATAGCAGTACACATGTGATTGAGGTTTTACCACTAGGTCACGCCACATAGCAGTCTAATTTATACTATTTATTTTAATGTTATATAACTTTATATACTATTTCATAACTTTATTAATTTTATGATTTTAGGTTAATCCCATTGTGGTTGAGGATAACCCATAACCCATATTTTAATTAATGAGATATTCGTTTGATGCTTTGCTACGAACCGCTAGGTGGCGCGACTATTATGAGGGGATCGGCATTCCGTTCACGAGGCTCCGGTTGATGTGTGGTCCAAGACAGTGTTAATAGTGTATTAAAGTGATTGGCGACAATATATCTTGAAAAGTGATAATTCGCATTTTATTTCGACTGACCTCAATAATAAATATATTTTTCCTTGAGGTAAATCTCATATTTATAAACAAACACAACTAAATATTACATCGCAAATACGGAACGTTATAATAAAGTTGGTGAAAGTGAAAAGGGTGCATGACTCAGCAGACATATTACCCCAGGGCTGCCTCGCTTAAATTTACATTTCTACAACTCTTGCACACCTATATAGAGTGACTTTTAATTAGTTGCGAATACTTTAAGGGCAGCTTGTACTCATGATAATAAACAACTTTACATACATAAGGTCACGTCTGTTTCCCTTAGAGGTAGGCAGAGACTACAGACTTCCACTTCCACCATCTTGACACACCTCTTTTGCTTCATTCACTCTCACTGGTTCATGCTCGTCGGTTTAGGGTACCATTGTCGTAGCCGTTCATTAAGACATCCTTGATCTGATCATAGCACATTCGCAGTGGTATTCCTCTACCAACACTACTAGCCACATTCGTTTAGTATGTCTCTTTCGGTAGTCTTCTTTTATTCATCCTCTCCACTTGTCCAAACCATATCAGCATACCTTTTTCAATCTTTATCACTACGTCTTCTTTCACACTGCTTAACTCCTTTACACTATTCCTGATTTTATCTTTCAAAGTCACCCCACTCATATTTCTCAATGATCTCATTTCCACTGCATTAATTCTACTTATATTCTTCTTCTGCCATACCCAGCATTCACTCCCGTAAATCAGTGTTGGAGCCAGCACCCTTCCGTGAAAAGCCAGGAGAGCTTTTTACACATTCTGACTCCTCCTAAAGCCATGTAATACTCCATTCAGATCATTTCCGGCATTCGCAAGATTTTTAAGCACCGACCCCCGTAGCATAACATCGTTTATCGCGCGCGACGCGACGTGAGAGTGGGATAGTTGTATATTTCGTTCAAACGAATGAGCAGGACAAATATTATCTCGCACGACATATTCGTTTATCGCGCCTGTTATGCTACTATCGCAGGTTAGCGCATACCTACAATGACACCAGATGTTAAGCAGAAATGAGGTTTCCAAATTCTAAATTGTGTGTTGAAGAGTTTCTTGTGTCGTTTCTTCTCTTCGACTATACACATTACGAAGCGATGGTAGTCATTTTAGTCTAAAAATTCCCCCATGCAACGCCCTAAGCCCCCGTGGGCACCCTTAGACGTGGGTTGCAAAACTTTTTCTATATGCAAGAAACGGGCAGAGCGCTCCCGCGCTCGCCCACCCGCCCGGCGACGCTGTAAAAAGCCTATCGGCTTAACAACAACTGCAAAAAAAAAACAACAGACAGGCCAGTTCTATTCTGATCTAAGGGAAACCAGATTGATGCACACCTAGACAATGGAAACTTACAGAAATCGGTTGTTTTGACAATTTTTGGCGGTTGAATTATTTGCAACGAAACCGGTTTCAACCTGACCGCTTTTTCGACTACACTAAAGTGGGTGAAAAGTAAAATAACCAACCTAATAGGTGATCATTAAACCCGGTCCCGGCCAACCTCCTTTGTGCCTACAATAAATTCGTGCTCAAATTCCGCGTAATTTTCAACTCGTTATTTTAGGAATTCCGCTGGCCTATTCTGTTAGAGATTTGTGAGCACACCTAACACAATTAAACAGATTCTTTGTTCGTGCCTGTAGTAACTTTAATAATGTTTCAATGATCTTGACATGTTCTTTGATGAACTTCATGAACAAAAGAAACATTGTCTTGAAACAACAAGCTTGCGTCACTGGGCTGTATTATTCGAAATTTTATTTAATTTTAATCGGTACTTATACGGGGTGAATTCAAGTAGTTCCCGTTAACTGCTGACGCCACTCTCGATTACGAACAACTTTCCACTAGAAACCATAGCCGAGTTCAGCCGTCAGATGTTGGACTTCCATACTAAAGATGTTTTCTGAATGGTTTACTTTGTACGGGTAATCGAAAGTTTTTTCATCGAATTCGACTATGGTTCCTTGGGGAAAGTAGTAATATGTATAGCGCTTGAAAGCTATATAATATATAATAATATTTCATATAAAAAACTGCACTCAAATGGGACCATATATTGCTGAGAAACACGCGGACAAACATTGAACACACACATACACACACCTCGTCTATCACAAAACAACGGTCGTTTGCCGTCGTGTGGTAAAAAAAACTTAAATCTTACAGTAATGTCACGTTGCAAAATAGACTTCATTATCATTTTATCCAAGTATAATGCAGCAGGGTTAACATGACCCCAGTCTCTAAATGGCACGAAATGGAAACCTGCTAGCTCATTCATGCTTTATGGGCGAAGCTTTTAAAAAGACGCCCGCCTATTCCTATCGTAAAAGCCGAATAAAAGATTCATCGTCAGCTTATCAGGGGTGAAGAGTAGGAGCGTCTTGGTTCAAAGTCATAGTCAAAGTCAAAAATGATTTATTTTGTAGGTACACAGGGTACACTTGAAATAGTTAATTTTACTGCTTGTTCAAAATGCAACACGCTTAAAATAGTCAGATTTTACATTTATAAAGCTACTGCTTGTTCAAAAGGCAATTTTGAGAAAAACAAACAAGACACTCGACCCCTCGAGTGCTCTTTTAAAAACAGGTTTTCAAATCACAAAAAGGTTTTTATATTTCATTATTAAATTGTGAAATCGTCTGGCATGAACGAGCTGTTTATGTCCAGGAATGATTATTATCCTAATAGTCTGATATTTAATAATAGATGCTTCCTTAATAAGTTTCTGTTGTGGAGCACTACCGTTGGCTGACCTAGTAAAATTTTCTTCTTTATTTTATACAATTCCATAAAAACCTTTCGGTTTTTGTTCATCAGTAGATTATAAAAAGACAATATAAAGACACCCAGAAGTTGGTCCTTCGCATATATTGACGGACGAACTGCATAAGCTTTTTATTATTTCCATTTACCTTAAAATGACATTTAAGGTGACATTTTAAAATAAAATGCATCTCAAGCTTCTTGCGTACCCTTTTAAAAATAACATTGCAAGATCATCATCTAGTCCCTAAACTAAGCAAAGCTTGTACTATGGATACTAGATAACGGATAAACATACATAAATATTTATATAAACATCCATGACTCGGGAATAAATGAATGACACAAACCCGCAACCGTTGGTTTCCCTGACAGAGTCACTATCCACTACACCAATCGGTCGTCAGATATTTTCAAAGTTTAATAGGTGGATGTCTTCATAGCCAATTGAATTGTTTAGCAAGATTTTAAAAAGTTAAGAGCGTTTATCCTACACGGCAACTTTCAAGTCCAGACTTTATTTATGTCGTAGATAGCGATAAATTAGCGATAGAATTCATTATTCGAACGGTCGACTGACTATCATAAGATGCGGTTAAAGTGAACTTGGTGGCGCTGTTATCGCCAGAAGTGGCGCCGTGACGACGTTAACAGTAATATAAGGTCTGCCATCGAAAATGAGAGCGACTTTGCTACCAGCTTTCATAGTCGGAGCTCCACTGAACACATCTAGGACTGTGAGTGATTTGATTACCATTATCACCGACGCTTGGAAGAATCCGGTGAGTCGTTAGTTAATAAGAAGTTGATCATGGGATTTGAGCAAGGAGGAATTATAGACTAGGTCCGGCTGAATTCCACAGACTGCACGCGAAGGTCAAGTTGTATAGCATGAGGGGCGTGCATATGTTTACTTTTCACCAGTAAGCATCTCTGGTTCCATGATCATAATCGATTGTAAATACGTTGTCTATTCGCCTATAGTAGCTTGCAAGAATATCGCCATTGCCTGAGCCACCCTTTACCACGCGACTGGCGCCGTCGCTCGCAACGCCCACGCCCATCTACTACAATATACCTGTTTCAAAGAATGTCGACTTATCCCTTGCAGGCAGTATATTGTTATCACTTTACAATGATACCGCGATATGCTGCCAGAATAACACCACACTTAGGTAGTCGCTTCACGAATGTTTTCCATTTTGTTACCAACAGCGCGGAATACTCGCTTGCTTTGTTTTTGTTCATCCAAGCGGTGGTAACATTTGTTTATGTTATTCGTTTTTATTTTAAACGCCATACCTCGTTTTTACGAGACGACGCCCCGCGGTATTACATGCCGCAATTACATTTCTGAGCGAACTCTATTCACGGGTCATTTCACAAATCCCCATTGACTGCCCTAATTGTATAATGGGGATTTGTGGACAAAACCTTCTCAAATACCAATCCATCCCTTCATCATCATCATCATGTTTGGTGTAGTGGTTAAAAACTCTGACTAATATACCAAAAGGTCGCGGGTTCGAATCCCGCTAGGGGCATATGTTTGTGTGATGAATACGGACATGTGTACCCGAATTATGGATGTTTTCATTTATAATAACTATTTATGTAGTAGATCAACCATCTGGTATCCACAACACAAGCCTATAGTTGCTTACTGTGGAACTGGATGGCACTGTGTGTATGTCTAAGGATATTTATTTATCATATCAACCACAGGACGTCCACTGCTGATGATAATGATGACGCCCTCTCGTACAGAGTGGAGGCAGTGTCCCAGCACTGAGAACGTCAGGCCGTTGACGCCCTGGCAAAAGTTTTGATAGCATTTATAAAGGGCCCTGTTTTATTTATGAACTATATTCACATAACGTAACTACTTGCTTGCGTATATCATCTTATGTATCTTATAGATATTTTAAGTTGTCTTTTGTAATAATTAATAACGCGGCGGGTCAGCGACCTCATTCGCACTACCAACAGGTTTTCGTAGGCCTCTTATAGTGAAGATTGTTCAAATAATGTTCTATGGATAAATAAATTAAAAAAAAAAAAAAAAAAAAAAATCTACCTTCCTTTGATTTACTTTAACTGTCCAGACAATCTCGCACCGCAATTTCCTGTTACATACGACTGTTTGGCGAAAAATTAAAAGCATAATTTCCTGACTGTCCAAGGTTAACTAGCATGCAATGAAACTTTTATCTGTGTTGTTACAGCGTAAGCTTAACAGGGACGTGTTTTTATTGTAAGCGTGACGCAAAATTAATATTATAAAACAGATCAAATGCGAGTCGTGTTACTGCATGGAGGGTTCCGTCCCACAAACCGAAATAGTATTGGCAAACTATAGATAGTTTGTCAATACAATTTCGGTTAGTGGGTTACATAGTTACAATAGATTGTAAATTTAGAAATCCCCCCCAAAGCTTATGATATCAACCAAATACACAAATAAGAGCCAAATATCTCCGAACCGACAAAGAACCGAAAATACATAAAAGTCTTTAAATAAAATTAAAAAAAAAATATAAAGAAACCGGAATAGAATAGAACCAACCCGGCTCATCCCGTAAAAGGCGACTAAAGGACTTGGCATCAAAAAAACATCTATAGATTTTCACGTTTCAACGGCAATAGCAACGACGGTCTCACCCCCTGTCACGTGTGCATTTCACATTTCATGTGGTTTATTGCCTCAAACAATAGAGTGAAGGGTTTTCAAATAGACAACTCAACTCTAATAGTAGGATGCAGGCCACTTTTATCCGGTCACTCTGGAATTCTATGGAGGAGGCCTATGTTCAGCAGCGACTGATAAGATGATGATCACCCGTCCTATAACACTCCTGCAATTATGATGAATCCAACGACACCTTATTTAATAAAAATCCGTGAAGTCGTTCAGGCTACAAGATGCACCAAAGGAACGGACATACATACATACATACATACATACAGTCGAAAAACCTTACCCTCCTGCCGCAATGGAGTTAAACGTAGCCTATAAGTTTTTAGGTTCCAGGCTACCTCTTTGCCAAAATCAAATGCCAAAGTTGTGAAAAGGATTTTTATTTTTGTAGGCTGGAACTCGCTGACAGTCCTAAGGACTTTTTCAGCTTAACCGGGCGGTGGAGCGAGCGCGATAGCGATAACAGGACGAAAAGTAGGTGGTTGCAACCGACGCCTAAGGTTGCCCACGCAGGGCTCGAAGCCTCGAGGCGTTGCATGGGGGAATTTAGAGACTTGATTACCATCGCTTCATAATGGTGTATAGTCAGAAAGAAGAAACGACGCAAGAATCTCTCTGACACACAATGAGTTAATTATAGTTTGCTATAGATAAGTATGTTTAGTGACAAAACAGTGAAAGGCCTAGGCGACCTTAGTCGTACTAAAAATCGCGGTGATTCTAGCAGAGAGATCTCGCCTTTATAATAATAAACAAACGGCGGTGTAGTAGTTGGATACCCTGACTGCTATATTAAAAAGTCACAAGTATCAATTCCGCTTGGACCACATATTTGTACGATGAATACGAACATGTACCTGATGAGTTCTTTTACCAAAGGAAAATAATAGGTCATATTAAGTAAGTGAAATTATGTGGAATAGACTACAAAGGCGACCATCCAATGATACAAAGCTTTATTCGGTGATGGTTTGGAAACAAAGAAAAAAGAACTAGTTATGCCAATGCCTTCTATTTCACTTACTTAATGTGCCCTATTTTTTCCTTTACGGTAAAAAAAACTAATCCGTATATACTACAAAGAAAAACAAAGCTTATTTGGTCAGTTAGTAAGTAAATGGCGCTGTGTGCATATGCAAGGATATTTATTTATGTTATTAGAGTAAATGACTGGACAGGAACGCAAAATTTATAGATTGTCTCAGTTTTCAACATATGTTGTTATACAAAATCTTCTTCTCAATAAATTTAAAGATACTATAAAACAGAAACTTATTAACAAAGCATATTATAAAATATCGGACTATTTAGATGATAATCATCCCAGGACATAATCAGATCGTTCACATGCCAGGCTCTTTCACAATTAATAATTAAATATAAAAACCTTTATGTAATATAAAAACCTTTATGTCAAATCAAAGCCTGATTTTAAAAGAGCAACCCTTCGAGTTTCTTCTTTGTTCTTCTCATGGGAAAATTGCATTTTGAACAAGCAGTAGCTTAAAAAATGTAAAATTGACTATGTAAAATTGACTATTTTAAGTGTACTCTGTGTACCTACAAAATAAAATATTTTTGACTTTGACATCATTTTGAATTTATGTACTAAATTACTTGAGCCTTGACCCTGAAGAGAAATTTCAGGTCGCCTTATCCTCCTGAATCGATCTGGGTCTGTCTACTGAGCCGTGTTGACTGATGACAGCTGCCCTGAATGGCAGAGATTAATGTATGAATATTGATTTCAAACAGCTTATTCTTCGATGGTTAGAAATTTATAGGTATCAATCAAGCTTATAGTTAACTACCGGCTTTTCACGGGCACAATTTACTAAGAGAGAAAATATTTGTGAAAATCTTATCCAAATCGATGGCGTAGTTTAGAAAACGTAAGCGGAGAAACAGATAGAGGCAAACAGAGTATTTTTTATAATGTTTAGTGATTTTGTGACTAGTGATAATGACTAGTTATGATTTTAAATGTCAATCGCTAACAATCCTCCATGATAACTCCTGTAAGTAACATGAAATCCCTATTGTTATATACAAATTCCACATTTGTTAATATTTTATCTAAGTATATTTCTACATATAATATTAAACTATAATTTTTAATTCCGTATTTGTGAAGTCCTTGTGTTGTTTTACTTTATGTATATTTGTGTTCGTCCTGTTTGTTTTAGGTGGCTCAAACAGGACACAGACCGATAGTTTGGCTCAGATTTCTTACTGGTCAACCTCACCCAACGTTTTATCCGCACAACCGGACACTGGCAGTAATGGTTGATCGCATTAAAGACGACCGATTGCCATAAAATATAAAAAATAATAATAATAAAACTCCTGTAAGACAGGATTAATAGTTGCATGACGCTTATAAAACTCGTGCGGTGCCTAAAGTGACTTCATGGATACGTTGAATCCCAAACCAGAAGAAAAACATTGAGGAAATTATATTTAGAAATCGAAAGTGCATACTGTGTTGCAGTGGATATCGATAAGCGAAGTTAAGCAACGATGGTGCGATCACTCTGTAGATGGATTCCGTCCTTCTGAGGGCAAATTAAACAGTCAGTCACGATTGCTTTTCGTCGATCAAAGGAATCGTAGCTCTACTGTCACATATTACATCACCAGTCCTATGTCCTCACGGCTGGAGCACAGCCTTCTCTCACTGGTGAAGGTACAGTTCTTCATCCATCACAAAAACAGATGTGTCATACTACTGGCCACCATAACCAGGAATACGTTTATTTATTTTCAACAAACTTTACAACATAATCTTATATATTACTTAAAATTAAATTACATACTTATTAAGCCATCTATAAAGTTTGACATATTACTATGCAGCCATAAGAGTAATAAACAACACTGCGCAGAATTAATTATTACCCCTATTCATGACACATACATAAAACATGGGAAAATTAAAACTAAAGCACAGATTACTACTAAGTATTTGCATAACTTCAGACGTTCCTTGCGTCCCGTACTAACTTGTGATGTTAAACTATATACAAGAAAAGTATAATAATGAAGATTGGTTTATAATTGACACAGCAAACAGCAAAAGAATAAAAAAAAAATACGCCCCGAATACAGAACCTCCTCCTTTTTTGAAGTCGTTTAAAAAGTCAGAAGTTACGGCGTCCGAAGCTATTTTTGTTAGAGAGTAGACCCCCGGAACTAAGTATTCCTGTGTATGAAAGAAACTTGTGTGTATGTCCAAGGATATTTACTTATTTATTTATTATGAATGTCGCCGGAAGCCACGGGCTGGAGGCCGCTTCCAATCGGTGGTTTTGGAAGTCTATGGAGGCCTATGTTCAGCTGTGGACATCTTGTAGCTGATATGATAATGACGACTGACGACCAGCCGAGTTTCTGAAACCTTCTATAAGCCACAGACTTGACTTAACAACTGAAATATAGTCGATGTGACGTGTACTACACGTGACTACACGGCACGGAAACATTCGTATAAAAGTGCCACTGGTGTATTCAAGGAAAAGGTTGCTTAACTTCGCTAATCGAAACGAACAGCGATTGTGACTATGTCTAGAACCTCTTGACAACATTGACTTTTATGCACAACGGGTTCTTACTTGACCTCAATCACACCTGATGTTAAGTGAATATGAAGTCGAAGGTGGAAGCGTACTGACCCGGAAACCCCAATACATTTGGGGGACTGGCTATCTTATCTCTGACAACCGGAACACAATAATGCTATTAACATCGCTGCTTGGCGGCAGATATAGATAAGATGGTGGTAGCTAGCCAGGCGGACATTTAAAATGCCCTACCACCAACCAAATCTTATATCGACCTTAATATAAATCTTTGACCCAGTTTCCATTCCATTAAGATGAAGTGTAAGTATTAGAAAAATTTATTTCTCAATGTTGCTGACATATCCGTAACCAGAAGACAGAAAGCTAATAAAGTCTGATGCTCGCTCCTTCGACATTTCACTGTTGATAGAAATGTCTATGTCTTTCACGCTTTTAAGCGCTTGCAAATTGATGTCTATCGACAGTGAAGCCTATGTCGATACGCGAGAATCAGGGTCGAGGAAATGCAGTGTTTTTGAATTTGGAATCGATAAATCTCCAGTAAGTATGAAATTCCCAGCGATTTTTGCACTAGAAATCCCAATATGTACAAATTGAATTTGGAGATATCCATGTCTGTGACTTTTACGATAAATGACCAGAGAGGGTACATACTCGTATAAATAGTGCATATGGTTGCATGCGGATATAATAACACTAATATTATAAATGCGAAAGTTTGGATGTCTGTTTATTGCAATATGACGGTGAAACAGATAACCGGATTTCGATGAAATTTGGAATATAGATAGAACATACCCTGGATGCAAACAGAGGATATTATAATTTTTAGCCTAAATCAAAAAAATCTAAATCAAAAATATTTTATTCAATGTAGGATACAAAAATATCACTTATTGAAAGTCAACATGTTATTTTTTTAAACTACATCGCTTCACTAGGTGTTATGGTTAGGGAGAAGAAGCGACAAGAAACTCCGCAACTACACATATTTTCAATTGGTTTCCATCTTTATAATAATATTACATTTTATATTACATATTACAAAACATAAGCAATTAACATAACGAACAGCTAACACCAGACCTCCTTATCGCCTAAATATTTATCTATCCTGTAATAACCCTTCTAACAGAGAGTTTCTTTAATGTAGCGTTTAAATTTCTGCTCTATTAAACTCAAAACATGTTCTGGTACTTTATTGCAAAAGCGTATGCTGTGTCCCACAAAGGATGTGCTAAATTTGCTAAGTCGAAATTGTGGAATTTCAATTTTATTTTGGTTTCTAGTATTCAAATTATGATTAACAGAATGTTTACGAAATAGGCATATATTTTTGCGTACATACATTATACTGTCATATATAGATTAGGATGCAAAATTTAAAATACTTATTTCTTTAAAGAGATCTCTTAGATGCAGCATAAATTATATATTGCTCTGATTGCTCCTTTTTGTAGCATAAATATTGTTTGAATATCTGCAGCCCTACCCCACAGTAGTATACCATAAGACATAATGGTATTGGATAGTATGGTATTGAATATTTATTATCCCGATAAAGTTATTAGTTTTAACAAATGAAACATATCCGCGATAAAAAAAATTCCATGTAGATGAATCATGATGTATGAAATTGTTTGCTTGTACGCTTGCTCGTCTTAACCTCGACGGTCCCATCGTCCAGCAGCATTGCCTCCATGATAGATAGATTGTTCATTTGTATCTCCAGTTACATACATACACAAGTTCCAATGACGCTTGAATACAGTATAACTGTTGGTGTACAATAAAAAATATTTGTATTGTCAATACAATAACATTTTATTTACGAGTAGATTTATTTTTTTGTTAGTTGGACTTCGACAGTCCTTATTTTATACAATAGAGCCATAGTAAAACGTATTCTGGGAAATTTTTTAACGGACTACCTATTACGTGCGAAGGCACAACCCTATGGAGAACGGATGAACGGACGGAAGGTGTAAGCTAAGTAATAGGGTTCCTTTCACTCCCTTTGGGTACGGAAACTTAAAATGTATTGACCTACAAAATAATTTTTTCTGTTTACCAGACAATTAAATAATATATGCGGCATAATACTTGACGTTTTCAATTTTTTATTTTCAAACTCGAAAAATTTATTTATTTAAAAGCAGTAACAAATAAGGATATGGAATTTAAATATAAACTAGAACAAATGTAAAAAATTGGGGCCGCAAGGCAAGGTACCCAAAACGCTGGCAGCGTTTCCTCGTTGGATGCAGATACTTAAGCGTTGAGCGAGGAAACAATCAGCTCTCGGGTCGCCAGTGACATCGACTAAGCGCTTTGAAATATTAAAGAAAAATTTAAGAGCGCCCGGCCCCCAAGGACCTAAAGTTTCGACTCCGAAACTCCGAAAGCAAGGAAAATGTATTCGGAACCGATGTCTTTATATTTATTAATTTTGAGTTTTTCAGCCGCCTCGGCGGCTGCACCTGTAACTCCTTGAAAAGTATAAGTATATTCCTCCTTTTTAACTATATATTGAAAATTCAATAAACGCCTGAAAGATAGTAGCAAAATAAAACTTTTGCGCTCAAAATTTTGAAAACATTTTCCGAAGAAATAATTATAACACAAATTGTAAATTTGGAAATCCCCCGAGGAACTATAATCATTATCATCATCATCGCAGGACGTAAACATCCCACTGCAGGGAAATAGGCCTTCCCTCGTATAATGAGGGAGTATGGGCCATAGTCACATGCCTTAGAATTTTTATTTCTCAGGCATGCAGGTTTCCTCACGATGTTTTCCTTCACCGTTTAAGAGCAGTCGGATAAATGCACATAAGTAATTAAATTAACCTTAAAAACTCATTGATCCATGGCCTGCCTTGGAATCGACCCCGGACCTCCCAAATTGGGAGACCGTGTCTTACCACCGACGCTTCCTAACTACATATAATAGTATCATCCAAATATACCAAACACAGTGTTAAAAGCTAAATATCTTCAATACGGTTCAACTGATTTTCTCAAAACTGCCTTATATTCTTTAACAAAACATCCCAATCGGTCCACGCATTATTGAGATACATCCAGACATAGACTGAACAAAGAAGGATCACAAGGAATGCGATAGAGGATCGAGGCTCGAATTCTATGATCTAACTGCACAAAGAAAAAATCCCACTAAATTGGAATTTATGAAAATTTTTCTAGTAAAAGTTTTTATATTTTTAATAATTTGTAAGCTTATTATTGCTTCTGCAAGCCGATCAAACCGAAAAACGTTTTATGTGTAGATAAAAATGCATATTAGATAGCTCTAGAAAAAGATTAATTGAGTCTTTTTTCTCAGAAAGTATAGTTCCTGAGAAAAAAGTCTCAATTATACTTAACACCCATTTTTTTCGTGGGGGGTTAAAAAGTAAATCTATAATAACAAAAATAAATAATAATAACCATTAAACTATCTAGAACGCTATGTTCGCACTTTTGTTGACATATTGGTCAGGTTAAGCCAGCAACCGGTACGGTTGCAGTACGGAAATGTCGGGTTTGCTGGAAGATATCTCTTTTAGGGAAAAGCTCGCCTTTTGCATATATTTTTTATTAATAAATAAGCATCGCTGTAATTGTTTTTTGTGTATCCAATAAGGTGTTAAATAAATAAATAAATATTTTTGTTTTTAATTATTGTTAAGAATGTTTTTTCGCTCCAGTTGCGCCCTCGTTATATAAATTAAGATTTTTTTTAAATACAGAATAAATCAAGAAATTTGCTCTAACCTGTACTCGACAGCCTAAAAGCTAAATTATAAGTAATATCTAAATAGCCCTGATGGGGTCATTTTCCAGAATTCGTGATTATAAAAAATAGTCGTTATCAATAATTTGAAATTCTCTAAAATAGCCGTAATTATACCTATTTATGTACATACATACATAATGTCACGCCTGTTTCCCGTAGGGGTAGGCAGAGACCACAGACTTCCACTTGCTACGATCCTGACACGCCTCTTCTGCTTCCTTCACTCTCATAAGGTTGTTCATACATGCTCGTCGGCTTAGGGTACTCTTGACTTGGCCTTTCTTTAAGACGTCCCCGATTTGATCATGGTACGTTCGCCGTGGTCTTCCCCTGCCAACACTACCATCCACATTTGCTTTGTATATCTCTTTCGTAAGTCTTCTTTCATTCATCCTCTCCACATGTCCAAACCATCTCAGCATACCTTTTTCAATCTTTGTCACTACATCTGCATTCACACTGCTTAACTCCCTAATTACACTATTTCTGATTCTATCTTTCAGAGTCACCCCATTCATACTGCTCAATGATCTCATTTCCAGACCTATTTATGTATTATTTATAATTAGCTTTTAGGCTTCTCGAGTGTGGGTCAGAGCGATGTTTCCTATTTATTCCGTATTTAAATATATACAAGTACTGCAGCAAAGCACCAAAAAGCAGTGCATTATTGAAAACTTTATCATTTCCAGCGCAAGTTAGGCTGTATAACAATGCTTTGAATTTTCATGCTGTTGGCTTTGAAGTGCCTAATAAATAACGGGCTCGCTGTTGTGCACCGAATTTCAACAGTTTTTAAATTCTGTGTTGGAAATAGTTTCGTTGTATATGTAACCCAAATATGCAGCATACAAGCTCTTCCGTGGTGAGCTCCAACAGAATATTTTAATATGTGAGCATTTAATTCGCTGCATATTTGCCAGTAGTTATTACTACTGTTAAGAGGGTTTATTCCGCCCAGTGGGTCCAGTTAGATATATAAAGATTTATTTTCGAATCCGAACTATAATACTACAGTTAAGAGGGTTTGTAATATCTTTATTTATGCAATGAGGGCGCCACTGGACCCTCAATACACAAATGAAGAATTTTTTTAAATACAGAAAAAGTCAAAAATCTCTCTGACCTGCACTTGAAAAGCCTAAAAACTAGTCCCAACTATCCCAATCTCAACTTCCCAACTATTATTATAAATACGAAAGTTTGTCAGTGTGCACGTATGCATGTATGTTTGTTAGCTAATCACGCCTAAAATTTGCACCACCACTGGGTCTAAATCTATCACCAAATTAAGATTTGATAAGGTGAATCATCTAAATAAGACTGGGATTATTGTCCTCACTTAATATCAGGTGTGTGCCATTGGTATCGGGACGTAAAACGAATTGAATCAACCCATTCTTTCCTGAGGGTGTCGTCAAAGGCGACTAAGTCTTTTTACCGTAATACATATATAAACTTGCAGGTTTCCACTGCGATGGGCTCACCTGTCATGTGTACATTTCTGTACCGTGGACGTTGTTTCATGCATTGCACTTTTAATTTTCGAACACCCAAACGCTTGGGATATCTCTGACCACCCTATTTGGGATAAAGGCGTATATTATAGGACACAAAAACTACACTGCAATGTACTACCTACAACTAACTTGAACCTTCCACTGCTCAACGTCCACTGCTGGACTAAAGCCTCCCTCAAAGATATCCACAACGATCGGTCCTGCGCTGCCAGCATCCTGCGGCTTCCCGCGATCTTTACCAAATCGTCGGTCCACCTCGTGGGGGGCCTGCCCACGCATCGTCTTCCAGTACGTGGTCGAGAATGTATTCGTCCCAACGGCTGTCGAACCTACGGGCAATGTACCCCGCCTTCATCCACTTAAGTTTGGCAATCCTTCGGGCTACCTCGGTCACCTTCTCCTGCGGATCTTCTCATTTCTGATTCAACCCCGCATGGAGACATTGAGCATAGCTCTCTCTATTGTCCTTTGGGTGACCTTGAGCCTTCTTATGACGCCGATAGTGAGCGACCACATTTCAGATCCATATGTCATCCATCACTAGCAACACACACTTATTAAAGACTTTCGTCTTGAGACATTGCGGTATTTGGGACGAGATGATGTTACGTAGCTTCCATAGTTACGTAACCTGGACCATACGAGCTTTTAAATAAACACACCAGTTTCAAGTATCCTATCATATCTTATGACTTGAAACGGATGTAGAAATTGCAAGCTTTCGATCCGACAGAGAACTTAGCGATTTTACCGCTGCATTTTCGAACTTTATTCAACTGATCGAGCAAGGTCAAGACTCACTTAATTTCTCATGATTTTGGGTACAGGATTAGATGTCAATGAAAACAGAGTTCCTTCAAAAATCCAGCTTGCTAATATTTTAAATTTTTGAGATAAATAAGATTGGGCTGAAATTTGGCATATTTATGTAAGTTCAGTGACATTGCAATATTAGGGTACCAGCCAACTGACCTGATGATGGAGCCGGTATGAACGGACTGGAACTTCCTGCTGGCAAATGGCAAGGCGAATTTGAGCTATTTCGTTTTCTTACCTTGAGCACTTTCCATTACATATGATGACGAGGGCCTGAAGATGGAGCCAGAAGATTGCCAGTGCTCTTTGGTGGACTTTATGTTACTCGTCTTGGTACTAAAATGATATGTGATGCACTTCGGTGAGTGTACGTTGGAATTACACAATCTTATTCCACCATTGCCATTTCATCTTCAGACTACTAGGCGCGGGAAGGGATTCCACCCGTATGTAGTTAACATACCGAACATTCGCACTAAGCGGTTCGAGTCTACATTCATAATGCGAACAGTCAAGGCATGGAACTCCCTTCCGGCGTCAGTCTTTCCTGAATCCTACAATCTTGGGATTTTCAAGAGCAGGGTGAATAGGCATCTACTGAGATCGCGTGCTTCATCTTTGGCCACATCGTCACTTCCCATCAGGTGGGATTGTGGTCAAACGTGTATCCAGTTAACCATAAAAAAAAGGTAAGAAAATATATTGTTAGAAGACATCAGCTCGGACTTTCTTCAGCCCCGCTACCAGCTCTAAAAAACATTGACAGCCAGGAGGCCGGACATTTTGCTCTGTTTCGCACGAACTACACAAACGTATTGGATTGAATTATTTTTTTTTATTTAATGGCAACTACTACTTTGTAGTAATTCTGCCAAAAACTGGTGTTTGAAGAGGCAAGTGTTTGAACTAAGAGCCGGTATTTCCAGTCACGTTGCGTATCTAGAACAAACGAAACAACACAAAGACGATCACAATTTTATTAGTAGGTCATAATTTTATATTGTTCATTGAAATAAACTTAGATAAGGTGGGAATTTGTATTAATTTACATTGGGTGTAATTATTTGTCATTTAATTAAAGGGTATTTTGAATTGGGATCATTTTAAGTCACTCTTGAAGTATTTTATTGCAATATCTTATGTGATAATCAGGATGGAATATTATTAGCTTGTTTTTAAACGCACTTTTAACGTAGAATTTGTTATTACGTGATCGATAATTTTAAAAGAATTCACGACTTTAACACTAAATTTTCACCATTTCCTCACAAAACTCAGCGCACTACCGCTGTAAATCACTAACATTAGCTAAAGACTTATCTCTCCCAGCGGATGTAGTTCGCTTCAAGCGCTCGATAAATGCGTCTTTGGGTCGACGGAGGGAGCTTTAAATTTCATCTTCAAAGAGGTTTAAAATCATATTCGTTTATTTTATCGGGGTCAAATAAGTAGCGTGGTTGAGGAAGGTTTTGGATCGGGCTGTGGTTGACATTGGCCCAAAGTTTGATATTAAATTTTAATACAAATGTATTAAATAGTAATAAATGTATTAATATAAATAATAAAAAGAATATATAAAAGTTTTGTTTGTGAAATGGCATTGGTGCAATTGCCGCTTGAAATGTTTTTTCACTTGGTATTGAATTAAGACCATACTATAATGACATATAACTTTTGTAATAAATAAATAACAATAATAGACTGCGAGGATAACATTATTTATCTTCAATAGCCTACCAATGTCGCACAATTGTACATCGCACACTCGGAGTCGCACTGTTATTCCATAGTGATGTCGCACAATTGTATAGCGCACATTCGGGGTCGCACTGTCGTTCAATAGTAATGTCGCACAATTGTATATCACACACTTGGAGCCGTCCTGTCGTTCAATAGTAATGTCGCACAATTGTACATCGTACACTCGGGGCCGCCCAGTCGTTCAATAGTAATGTCGCACAATTGTGCATCGTGCACTCGTAGTCGCACTCACTGAAGTCCATTGCTGTTGTTTGCGTATGACATACGGTTAGACAGACAGACCTAATTAAAGAATAAGAATTTTGACCAACCGCTCCACATGCGTGACCATACCAACTGCGTTAATGACGTGTTACCATAATATTAGGAATTTTTTATAATATACAGTCACGCACAATATTAAAACAAAAATATTTAAAAACCTACTTAAAGTTCCTTTGTTCCTTTCGTGGAATGTGATTAACTGCCTGTGATATCTGTAACCTCCTAGAGATAGTGTTTGATACTGATCATCATCAGATAAGATGGCTAGTCCCCAAATAAGTTGGGGGTTCCGGGTAAATTAGCTTTCATTATCATTTTTTTTAATAAATATTTAAATATAAATATCTTTGAAGCACTCGTGGCGCAGTTGCATTCGCAATTCGTTTTCGATTAGCGACGTTAAGCAATGGTGGCGCATTCAGTCCTACCTCTCGCAAAGATACCGGTCCGGAACGGTAGGCTGGCAAGAGGAGAAACGTCGTGCAATGTTCCACGGCGGGCCACGAGGACACAGCGCAGCACACCCTAGAGGAATGCGCTACCTGGGCAAAGGTGCGCCGCACCTCGTCGCATCAGTAGGGGACGATATCTCCTTGCCGGCCGTATTCAAGGCTATGGTCACGTGATCTCGCACTAGCATTAGTTGAAGAATTATTCTGTCGCTGTATGGTTTATGGCACAAACAATGTATCGACCTACAGAGTATTGGAACTACGACCTTTCGAGCCACAGGTCTTCGCACGTTTGTATTGCAATGTTCAATGCTCACCCGTTACATGTGCATTTCGGTATATTTCGAAAAGAGAATTGCAGATGCTCTTTCAAGCATTAAACTTTTAATATTTGGAACATCCAAACGCTTATCTTTGGGATATCTCTGGCCACCCCATGCGGGATAAAGGTCGTGACTCAATGTATATATTTCCCACGTAGGTAACGTAATTATGAGCCAGCGTGTTTACCGTTATTGCCGGCAACTTTAAATCTAAGTAGCGAAGTTACTACCCCTGTGTTGTTCTTAATCAAAATTTTACGCAGTAAAATGTACATTAAATACGGCGTAATTTAAGCTGAATGGAGTTTATTGTTCAATTTATACAAATTTAATTACTCCTCTGATGGTGTAGAGTTCACTTTACCTTTATATGTATAAGAGGCATATACCCGGCCCGTATTTAATTAACGTGACTATTGTAATTTACCCTGACAATTCAGGATATTAAAAATATATTAACAAATCGCCTAGCATCCTCAGTAATGTAGCCGAATAGTCATATTAAATCATAATTATCTCATAACATGAAAAGTATTAGTAATCTTATGACGGGATTATCTCCGCCAATCACATACATTAGCTGCCGTTAATAATCGGCAGCGACAGTCATTCATACGTCTTTCGTTGTTTGCACATTCAGCAGATATTTATTATGTTATTTGAATATTATATTATACTTATTATAATTGAATGAATAATTTATTATAATTAATGAAAACCGCCTCCGTGGCTCAATGTAAACAACGTTGGGTTTACGATTGGGAGGTCGCAGGTTCGATCCCCAGCGGGGTACATGTTTAAGTACTCGGTTTGGTTGGTGGTAGGGCATGTTAAATGTCCGCCTGACTAGCTACCACCATCTTATCTAAATCTGCTTGCAAAGCAACAATGTTAATAGCATTGTTGTGTTCCGGTTGTCAGAGATAAGATAGCCAGGCCCTCAAATGTGTTGGGGTTTCCGGGTCAGTACGCTTCCACCTTCGACTTCATTGTGATTGGGGTCAAGTACAAACCCGTTGTGCATAAAAAAAACTTACTTAATAATGCCTCTCTACATCAGCTGAATAGCTTGGAAGATAATTGACAATACCATTTTACAGCAGCTTCATTTCGATTACATTAAATATTTAATGAGTTATTAAGTTGCCCACATATTTAATTGTCATCAAATTGTCCTACTTATGAATGTTAACGTGTCCAGCTCTTATTGAAGTTTATGAAACTAAAGAATTATGATGACGGAGTTTGATCGAAAATTATCAAAAACTATGATCGTACCCGATTGGGTACTATTGGTGTCATTTACGAACTCCATTCTCGAAGTTGTAGATGAGTATATCTACCTAGGATAAGAGGCCACTCGAGTGGACAGCGTTCGGGAAACTGCGCAATGTCTTCTCGTCCAAAATACCTGAGTGCTTTAAGACGAATGTCTGTAAACAATGTGACTTATGGCACTGAAACTTGGTCTTTATGGGCCTCATGAGAAAGCTCAAGGTCACCTAACAAAGTATGAAAGGGGTGATACTCGGCGTTTCACTACGAGACCGATACAGGAATGAAGAGATCCGAGGCGAACGAAAATGGCTGACATAATCCCGCGGATTAGCAAGTTCAAGTGGATGAATAGACAAGGCACATAACTCAAAGAACAAGTAGTGTTGGGGAAAGATGATAGGAAAATGAAAAGCCTGTGACTGACCTGCCTAGTATACTTCGTGGGCGCTGGTTCTTAACGGCGGCGTTAGGGACGAAGTCTTCATGTTGGTGTGGAGATGATATGCACGGAACACGCGCGTAGATGTCGCGGTCGCGGATGAAGATGAGATAGAGGGTGGTCTCTAGGAGATGCTGAGATGCCGAATTTCGCCTCGGGACGGAAGCTGTAGCGCGAGCTTGACCGCCGGGTACGAAGGTTGTCAACGTAACACTATAACTGTCACGGGCTAAGGTAGGGGAAGTGGGTAGGAAAAATACTTGTGTTTACAGATGTGCGTTGATGTCAGTTTCTAAGTATGGTTGCGTTCACAAATATCCATCAAGTAAATTTGTCGTGACGTGGGTCAAGTCGTGCAACGCATATGCCGTATTAAAGGTTGAGATAACTCCCGATAAGCTAACTATCGTTAAAATACACCAAATAACTCTGGTTATCACTAAACTAGCTTTCCGCCCTCGGCTTCGCCTGCGTTAAATAGCTTTATCGCGGAAATTTGTTTATCCCGCGGGAACTATTCACTTTATCGGGATAAAAAGTATCCTATATTTTAATCCAAGGTATGGTCTACCTATATTCCAAATTTCATCCAAATCCGTTCATCCGTTTTGCCGGGATTGAGCAACAAACAAATAAACAAACAAACATCCAAACTTTCGCTTTTAATATATAATATAAGTAAGATGTCTTCGAAACATCTCAACCGATTTTTATCCAACATGGCTAACAACCTGTCCCCTCGTTTTGATATAATACACAATTATTTATTTTTTTAATATAATCATCCATCATTATACAAAAATATGCCTCTAGCAGAACTCGAACCCGTAGCCTTTTTGTATGGCAATAACACTAACCACTATACTAACTCACACCAATCAAGTCGACAATATGTACTTGAAAGCAAAGCATGTTTACAGACATCTGAGAAATGTATATTTAATGTAGAGTCGGCCACGACCCTGTTATTCCTATAACTTGGGTATGGTTGCGTCCAATCGCCTTTATTCAAGTGCTATTCATTATAGGGCTTACCCAAATCCTTCGGACGGACAGGAAGGTACGCGATCGCATTTTTTAAAGGCTCAATTTGCGGTGTCACAACCCTAAATCCCTTAGTTCGCCTTTCACGAAATGTGCAGGACGACAAAGATTTTATTGACCCATTTAAGAGGGTTTATTCAGTCCAGTGACGGATATAGAATAAATTAAAAAAAAACGCTCTAACCTGCGCTCGAGAAGCCTATAGTTATAAGTAATACCCAAATAGGTTTCATAGCGGTAAAAAAAGCAGTGGCCACTTTTATCAATAATTTAAAATTTTCGAAAATAATCGTAATTAAAGGTATTTAGGAATTATTTATTTAGCTTTTAGGTTTATCGAGTGCAGGTCAAAATCAATCAAATAATTTTATTATGTGACATGCAGGTATTTATCATACAAATATTTATGTCAAAGGACAAGATTGTCAAATTGAAATATTACGTAATAGCAATATTTTTGATTTATGCTGTATCTAAAAATAAATCTTAATTTATACAAGAAGGCGCCAGTGGACGGAAAAAACCCTCTTACGAGAATATTATAGTATATACGAGTATGTCCCAATAGGAGCACTTTCTATTGGGTTTATAATATGTTATATAAAATGTAATATTATTATAAAGATGGAAACAAATTGAAAAGATGTATTGTTGCGGAGTTTCTTGTCGCTTCTTCTCCCTAACCATAAAACCTTGCGAAGCGATGTAGTTTAAAAAAAAAATAACATATTGACTTTCAATAAGTGATATTTTTGTATAATACATTGAATAAAATATTTTTGATTTTTGATTTAATTTTTTTTCGTTTTGGAGGTCGCGGGTTCGATCCCCAGCGGGGTACATATTTTTAGTACTCTGTTTGGTTGGTGGTAGGGCATATTAAATGTCCGGCTGGCTAGCTACCACCATCTTATCTTAATCTGCCGCCAAACAACAATGTTAGTAGCATTGTTGTGTTCCGGTTGTCAGAGATAAGATAGCCAGTCCCCCGAATGTGTGGGCGTTTCCGGGTCAGAACGCTTCCACCTTCGACCTCATCTTCACTTAACATCACGTGTGATTGAGGTCAAGTACGAACACGTCGTGCATAAAAAAAATACAATAAGCAATATTTCTGAGGTTTTATGTTTAAAGTGACGGGCTATATAGTCATGCTGTAGAACCTCAAATTTATGCGTGTTCCAGTTGTCAGAGATAAGATAGCCAGTCCTCCAAATAAGATGGGGTTTCCGGGTCAGTATGCTACCATCTTCGGCCTTATCTTCACTTATCATCAGGTGTGATTGAGGTCAAGTGCTAACCCGTTGTGGATAAAAAAAAATTGTTACACAGGTGCTACAAACTAACAACTAATTTGATATTGTGGTTAGGGAGTGCCTAGAGGTCGCGGATTCTAATCTTGTTAGGGACATATTCTTAAGATTCTTCTATAATGAATACGGACATGTGTACTTATGGATCTTTACTTTTATAATAGGTATACATAGTTAGAAAAAAAAGTATTCGTGTAGTTTATAAACCATGTGGTGTCCTTAACACAAGCCTAGTTGCTTAGTGTAGAACTAGATGGCGTTGAATGCATTTCCAAGGATATATCGTTGGATAATTTTTTTTTTTATGCATAACGGATTGGTACTTGACCTCAATCACAGCTGATGATAAGTGAAGATGAGGTCGAAGGTGGAAGCGTCCCTACCCGGAAACCCCAACACATTTGGGGGACTGGCTATCTTATCTCTGACAACCGGAACACAACAATGCTATTAACATTAATTATTTATTTTTAAATACAGCGTGAATGAAAAATATTGGTCTGACCTGCATTCGAAAAATCATTATGCAACGAGCTATGGAGAGGGCGATGCTCGTGGTTTCACTACGTGAATCAGGATATGCGGATAAGTGTAGGTGGTAGTGGGCAGGGCGCATAGCTCGAAGAACTAGTGGCCGGTGGGGCGTTAAATTCCTCGAGTGGACACCACGCACGGGCAAACGCAGCGTAGGACATCCACTTACAAGATGGCAGGCGACCTGTATGTATAGCTCGCGGGAATTCGGTGGATGCAGGCCGTTTCCTACCGGTAGCTCTGGAAGTCTATGGAGGAGGTCTATGTTCAGCAGTGGACGTCCTGTAGCTATTACGAAGATGATGATATAAACCTTCCGGAAAAAATTGTCGAAAGCATAACAAAAACCGTAATAGAAACCGTTGCATAGTTTAGGACAACGAAGCCCATGAACAGACAGACGAGAATGACGACTTTGTGTTAAACTATTTAGGAATTATAGAAATACCTAGTCCTCGATAGCAACAACCAAACAGTTGGCGCCATCTGTTGAATTCAGCTAATAACTCATGTGTAGAATATTCAGGAACTAACATTTGAAGGTGTAACAAAGCGAGTAACTTTCTTTTAGCATTAAAGATAGATGTCGCTACTCGTATCATATAATACAATATACTGCACTAAAGCATACTGAGGTGTGGACCTCACTTTGCGACCGTATATACAAAAGTACTCTGTGGACATACCTTACTGACTGACAGATAAATGCAATAAGCCCTTTTATCATTTCCAGTAGATTTAAATTGACATTCGACAAATGATATGATGTATCCCACGTTGAAAAGAATTTTTAAATAAAGAAATCTGTTTGACATCTTGAATGCAATCTGTATTATGTAATGATTAATAATACTATACTCTGATTATATGTTAATAATTTTTACATCTTCTATTAATTAATGTGTTTTAGTTTGTTTATTTTATATCATTTAAATTGTGATTGACGACCGATTGGTGTAGTGGATAGTGACCCTATCAGCGAAACCAACGGTTGCGGGTTCGAATCCCGCGACGGGTAAATGTTTATATGATGAATACGAACATTTATTCCAGAGTCTTGGATGTTTATATAAATATTTATGTATGTTTATCCGTTATCTAGTATCCATAGTACAAGCTTTGCTTAGTTTGGGACTAGATGATTGGTGTAAGTGTCCGAAATATTTATTATTATTATTATTATTATTATTGACTAATTATTTATGTTGTTGATTTATGTTAAATATTTGCACGTCATTGCATGATGACAGAACGTGATAGGACTATATTTATTCTAAACATCAATCTCATGGTTTGGCGAATAAATATTCATTTCATTATATTTCATTTCGTTTCATTTCGTTTCGTTTCGTTTTGTTTAATTTCCTTTCAAACCGCTAATTAATAACATAGTTTGACCGCCACCGTGGCTGAATGTAAACAACATAGGATTTATGAATCGGAGGTCGCGGGTTCGATCCCCAGCGGGGTACATGTTTAGTGCGCGGTTGGTTGATTTAGCAGCCAGGCGGACATTATAAAAATGTCCGCCTGGCTAGCTATCACCATTTTATCTAAGTCTGCCGCCAAACAGCAATGTTAATAGCATTGTTGTGTTCCGGTTGTCAGAGATAAGATTGCCAGTCCTAGAAATAAAATGATGTTTCCGGGTCAATAAGCTTCCACCTTCAGCCTCATCTTCACTTAACATCAGGTGTGATTAAGGTCAAGTGCAAACGCATAAAAAAATATATTTATTCATAATCGCTCATGGCATAGAAGCACTCGTGGCGCAGTCGCATTCACTATTTGTTTTCGTTTGGCGAAGTTAAGCAATGTCTATCGCGGTCACTACTTGGATGAGTGATCACTAATGACATTTTATTACGAGTGTTTTCATGCTTCAGAGCGGTCTCGCTTGTTTTCAATTGAAGACAGTCGTTAGGCCAAGTCGGTGGCCTACAAGAGCGGCTTATAAACATAACTGTCAGGGTGCCACTAGTCTGAGACAAATCCCAAGTGGTGGGTACCTTCCCCTAATGAGAAGAGGCTATGCGTGTGTTGGCGTGTAAGGCTATTGATTTTTTATTTTTTTTATATGAGAGGGCGGCAAACGAGCATGCGGGTCACCTGATGGAAAGCAATCACCGCCGCCCATGCATGGACACCCGCAACACCAAAAGGGTCACAGATGCGTTGCCGGCCTTTGAGGAAGGTGTAGGCTCGTTTCTTGAAGGTTCTGAAGGAATTTGAAGGTTGATGATATTCATAATAAAATAATAATAGGTATATTTATTTATACAGTCATTTATGATACATTAGCAAAATAAACCAAGCTTGTCTAAATAACTCTTTGTGGTTCAGCGTTCGCAGCAGCCTCCATCGCCGGCATATCAAAGAGTTCCTCCATATTGCTTGCACCAATTATACCTCCAAGGTCAAGGTCAGCCAAGATTTGGTTGCCAATGTCTTGAACCAGGGTGCTCAAGACCTCAGTTATCTCGGCCTGCAAAACAATAGCAAAGTGTAGTTTCAGCACGTAAAAAACGGATGTCGTAAAAGTGGGACTTCCATTCAAAACATCAATAGATTTGCACGTTTTAATGGCGATGGGTTTCACCCCCCCCGACGCATTTCTGATATTTCGTACGGTAAACCGTGGATGTTGTTTTAATTATTAAACTTTTGATTATGTATCAAATTAACGATCTATCTATCTATCAATGTATGCATATAGATTCAATCAACTACTATCAAGCTTATAAAATTATCATATACCTATTAGCCTTTACCAGCTCAATAATGTTGCCATGTGATAATTTTTAAGAAAATTCCTGGTCACACTTTCGTTGGCCAGACTCTATTTTAACTACGGTGGCACAATTTTTTTTCTTTGGCCACCATTTGGCACTATTTCAGCACACTTTTTTGACATTGTCAAAATATTTTAATTCCACTAGTTAGTCAGGGTATTATTCGGACAAGGACCCACATCGAATATTGAAACCATTCGAAGTCTGACAACACTAAACCGGCACTGGCCGTGTTTTCACCAATTATTACGGTTGCCAGATCGAAAAATGAATTTTGGGTTAATATTTTTGGGGTTTATCAGGAAGATCTTAAAAATGGGTTTGAAATGCTGTTTTTTATTACAAAATATTGTTCCTTGTCGAAGATAATAATTTAATTTTAATTATGAATTATGATAATGTAAGTATTTTATTTTAATGTTTAAAAAATTCGTCACAAATGCAATTTCTCCCCATTTACCTATCAGAAGGCAAAAACATGTTTTGAGAATAAATGAATATAATTTGAATATATTTATAATATAATTTGTCGTCTAACCTATGGCCCATATTATATTTTTAAATACTCACCTCGAAAAATTGTACCATATCAGGCACCAGATTCCTCAGGAAAGCACTGACAAAGTCGTTCAGGAACTGATCTCCGCCAAATAATCCGGTGAAGTGAGACTAAAAAATAAACATAGATAATATATTATTTTTATATCGCCATGATTATAACTTATACATAATAAAAAACATTTCAACTCGTGGAATAATGAAGAAAATTAAATGTTAAAAATTAGTCAAGTGGGCGTCGGGCACATATCGCTATAGGGTTCCGTATTTAGAAGCACTCGTGGCGCAGTCGCTTTCGCTATTCGTTTTTGATTAGCGAGGTTATGCAATGTATGGTGTGGCCAGTCTTCGGATGGGTAACCACTAAAGGCATTATAAATACGATTATTTCCGTGCTTGGGAGGACACGTTAAATAGTCGGTGCCGGTTGTTTTCAATTGAGACGGTGGTCTTGAGGACCCGCTTAAAACGCTGACTGTCAGATGGTCACTATTCTGACATCAATCCGCACTGGGCCCGCGTAACCACGCGGGCCCATAATTAACCAATATATATATAACCAATAATTAACCAATTATGGCCCATACCCTCTTCCAATGAGAGGAGGTTGTCCACTAACAGTAGGGACGTGTAAGATTGTTGATAATGATGATTGTACTGAATGAATTTTTTACCGTAAGGAAAAAAATTTGGTATATTAGGTAAGTGTATTAGAAGGAGTGTAGCATAGGTAGTTTTTTTTTTCTTCAAAACCATAAAATATAATAAAACGTTGTGGCATCGACGACCGATTGGTGTAGTGGATAGTCACCCTATCAGCGAAACCAACGGTTGCGGGTTGGAATACCGCGAGAGGTAAATGTTTGTATAATGAATACGAACATTTATTCCCGAGTCTTGGATGTTTATATAAATATTTATGTATGTTTATCCGTTATCTAGTATCCATAGCACAAGCTTTGCATAGTTTGGGACTAGATGATTGGTGTAAGTGTCCGAAATATTTATTATTATTATTTGACGGTCGCGTTTGTAGCCCATTGCACATAATTACATCATTAAATTAAATAAATTTAAAAAAGTTGGAGAAAATATGGGTTCCAATTAAAATTCGCAAAATATGAACCCTAGGAATGCCGCCAGTCGCATATTAATGTCCGGCACGCACGGGGGTCGATGATGGTTTTGAAAAAAAAAAAAAAAACTACCTATGTCAATAACTTCTATTTCACTTACCTAATATGCCCTATTTTTTTCCTTATATTAAGATCTTAGCCTTAAAATATTGTATGAAAGCTTACGTTAAAAACATTTTTGGTAATTTTGTGAAAGTTTATAATATGATACACCTCCCTGACAAATTTTATTATTTCTATAAAATAGAAAATTTTGCAAACCACAGAAAGACTACGATATCATCCAAATACTGCAAATAACTGTGTTAACACCAAAATATCTTCGAAACGACGAAAACTAGTCTTTAACATAAAAGAGATACAGACAAATCGAACCACGCATTACTCATATATTGTAATAGGAACATGAGGGAATTTAAAAGAAAATAATCAGAGTTATATGATGGTGATAATAATCTATTACTATATGTAGACATTATCACCAAATTTCAAGTTCATAGGTCAATTTTATAAGTCAAAATTTTACATTACATTTCATGCCTTTGTTTTGAAAAATTTTTTAAAACAGTATTTGTCGTATTTATTAAATTTAAAATAATAATGTATTTATATAATACCATCTCAATCTCGATTGTGGTGAAACCATATCACAGATAAACCCCGCCCCTTAGCTGGAACCCAAAATTTGTGAACACCGGCACAGGCGGCCGATTTTTCGTTTTGCTACAAAATCCTAAAAAAATATAGTATTAAATGTACCTCAAAGCCGCTAAGTGTGAACCCGACGTTACTGTTGAAGATATTAAAGAACACCCCTTGGATGGTGATCCTCGGCCCAATTACTATTGTCGCCCTGATTCTTGGCTCTATAATCTGAATCCTGTAAAAATTAAACTATTCTAAAACTTTGAAACCTGATGTTAAGTGAAGGTGAGGCTGAAGGTGGAAGCGTACTGACCCGGAAACCCCATCTTATTTGGCTAAGTGGCTATCTTATCTCTGACAACTGGAACACGACAATACTATTTACGTTGCTGTTTAGCGGCAGATTTAGATAAGACGGTGGTAGCTAGCCAGGCGGACATTTAAAATGCCCTATCACCAACCAAACCGAGTACTTTACCCGCAACTCGCAATTGGGGATTGAACCCGCAACCTGCGGATCGTAAACACAGTGTTGTTTACATTGAGCCACGGGGGCGGTTAAATATAATAGTATTGAGACTGAGACACGATCTCAATCTCAAGATCATTAATTAATACGGCCATATTACGGTACTGCTACGTCATAGATCTTGAGGCAACCTACGCTTCAACCTGTGCCTGCCCTGTCTTCTGTCTGTCCCTGTATTTGGATGCAGCTATTTATTAATATTATATTAAGTTTTTTTAGAGTAAGGAAAAAAATGGGGCATATTAGGTAAGTGAAATAAAAGGTATTGGCATAGGTAGTTAATTTTTTTTTTCTTCAAAACCATAAAATATAATAAAACGTTGTGGCATTTGACTATCGCATTTGTAGTCTAATCCACATAATTACATCATTAAATACATGTAAATTCCTTGGCCGATTACGTCACCACATCCCCAGATCCCCCTCCCGTGCGCACTCAAAGGGATCAAATTACACGGTCTCAGATAAACACATCTGGTTCGCGTTCTATTGCGTCTAATCTCTTTCTGTAAACTGTTTTGGCCTTTTGAATAACAGAGCCGCACAACTATAAACAAATCAGGTCAGGTATTATATTACTAAACAAATAATAACCTGTTGATTACAGAGTACCTACCTGAGAGCGGCACGAGTTGAAAGTTGGGTCGGGTCGACTGGTACCGATCTGCACCAGCTGGACTTGTCAGTATGCGCTATTAAGTGGTACCGATCGGTACCAGCGGGACTATTTCGGTTAAATTAAGAAAACTTCTGAATATATTTCGCATGATAGGAACTCTACAAATCCCGCTAGTCGCATATCAACATCAGGCGTACGTTTTTGAAAAAAATTTAAACTACCTATGCCAATAACTTCTATTTCACTTACCTAATATGCCCTCTTTTTTTTCCTATATACGAAATATTTATATTTCCTATATATAAATATTTCCGGTATATGAAAAATCCCGCTATAAAGTATAAAAAATTTACTTTGTTTCGCCGTTTCCATAAACGTTGACTCCGAGAACGGAGACATCCAAGTCGTAATTGCCTGGAAAAGAGATTGCTGTTATTATATAACCTAACATTTTGTCAGATTAGTCTCAATGACTTACGATGACGTATATATATGTCGTAGATAGCGATAAATTAGCGATAGAATTCATTACTCAAACGGTCAACTGACTATCATAATACGCGGTTAATAGGAAGTAAACCTGGTGGCGCTGGTATCGCCGGAAATGGCGCGATGACGACGTTAATATAAGGTCCGCACATCGAAAATGACAGGGACTTTGCTACGAGCCTTCAAAGGAGTCGGAGCTCCACTGAACACATCCACGGCTGTGAGTGATTTGATTACCATTGTCACTGACGCTTGGAAGAATCCGGGGAGTCGTTAGCTAATAAGAAGTTGATCATGGGATTTGAGCAAGGAGGAACTATAGACAAGGTACGACTGAGTTCCACAGAGTGCACGCGGGGGCCAAGTTGTGTGGTACGAGGGGCGTGCACATCTTTTCTCTTGAACAGAAAGCATCTCAAGTTTCATGATCATAATCGAATGTGAATACGTTGTCTGTGGGTATATCTGTCTGTAATTGCCCGAGCCACCCTTTACCACGCGACTGGCACACCCAACTACGACATATATGTATGATTATAATAATATAATATAATTATATCATCAACAGCCTGACGTGGGCACTGCCTCTACTCTATACGAGAAGGCGTCATTATTATCATCATAATTATCAGCCATAGGACGTCCACTGCTGAACATAGGCCTCCCCATAGATTTGTAGACCCACCTGTTGGAAGCGGCCTACAACCAGCGACTTCCTGCGACCTCTATCAACTAATCTGTCCACCTTATTGAGTGGACGTCCCATGCTTGGTGCGTGGTCCAAACTCAAGAACTTTACAGCCCCACCGGCCATCAGTTCTTCAAACTCAAGAACTTTACAGCTCCACCGGCCATCAGTTCTTGAAACTCAAGAACTTTACAGCCCCACCGGCCATCAGTTCTTCAAATTCAAGAACTTTACAGCCCCACCGGCCATCAGTTCTTCTAACTCAAGAACTTTACAGCCCCACCGTCCATCAGTTCTTCGAACTCAAGAACTTTACAGCCCCACCGGCCATCAGTTCTTCAAACTCAAGAACTTTACAGCCCCACCGGCCATCAGTTCTTCAAACTTCACACTTTTTAACAATAAAGCCTACTTACCTGAATAATGTTTCATGGGATATTTCAATTTTTATGCTAAATACAGAGTGATGTTGCATGATAGCTAAATTCTTGATGATAGAGTAATTAATTATATATTTGTAATTAATAATATATTGTATGCCTGATCTTCACTTAACATCAGGTGTGATTGAGGTCAAGTACGTACCCGTCGTGCATAAAAAAAATGGTAAAACTGTGACCCTTTATTATAATATCTATTGTACTACTTTCTTGACAATAAATTATTCTGATTCTGCCACTACAAAGTAAAAAACGTTTTAATACTTTTGCGTGCTTGCCAATCTCGCTCCTATAGGTGCATAGTACCATTATATATTCTGTGCTACAGGTTAGGTGGGCAGTTGGGGTATACCAGCTCGAAATGATGATCTTCGAATTGTCATATATATATATTGGTAGTCACACCAACCTTCTCTACATGTTTTCCATACAAACCGAAACTTTTTTTATGCACATCTGGTTAGCACTTGACCTCAATCACACCTGATGTTAAATGAAGATGACGGCGAAGGTGGAAGCGTACTGACCCGGAAACCCAAATATTTGTGGAACTGGCTATCTTATCTCTGACAACCGGAACACAACAATGCTATTAACATTGCTGTTAGGCGGCAGATTTAGATAAGATGGTGGTAGCTAGCCAGGCGGCCATTTAAAATGCCCTACCACCAACCAAACCGAGTACTAAACATGTTCCCCGCTGGGGATCGAACCCGCGACCTCCGATTCGTAAACCCTATGTTGTTTACATTGAGCCACGGAAGCGGTTATAACTGGATATACTCGTAGTTTCCCTGTGCAAAAACTACACAATCGTCTAAATATTTTATTCTATTCTGCTGTTGTGATTACAAAAAAAAATACTTAACCGGTTGCGCTGAAATTGCAATCGCCCAATTTCACGGTATCCCCTTTCATTTACAAAAAGAATCACGCGAATCAACCATCATTCTCGGAGTTATACATACATAAAAAAACATACCTACAACCCCTGAATTTTTTGAGGTCGCTTAATAAAATTGTCCACTATGTGTGATATCATCACCACTTGACTCGACAACTCACCAGCTTCCAGTTCCAGCACGGGAATGTAACCGTCAATGACCAACGTGTATCTCTGGAGTATTATGTTCGTCATAGTCAAACTCAAGTTGTCAATCACGAAAGTGCTGTGCTGTCTCACTGTTGCATCTCGAACCTCGATGTGAGAGCTGAAAATAAATTAATCAGCTTTTTACAGCTTCCTTGTGCTTACCGAGCGGTACCTACATATGAGCCCAAAATAAAAATAAATAATAAAATATCTTTGCACATACACACAGCGCCATCTAGGTCCACAGTTAGCATCTAGGCTTGTGTTATGGGTACCATATGGTTGATAAACTATACAAATACCTTTTTTTTTGTAAATAAATACATATATTAAATGAAAAACATCCATAACTCGGGATCACATGTCTGTATTCATCATAGAAACAAATGCCCCTAGCAGGATTCGAACACGCGACCTCTTGGTAAAGCAGTGAGTGAGTTTCTAACCACTACATCATACAGATCTTCTGACTCTTACTAAAATACTCTAAGGAATAAAGGTATTTGTTTTAGTTTGAATTTTCTGTAATTTGTATACGCCCAATCCACTGTTTTCTAACTAACCCTGTTTTCTAACTAACTATGGTTGACTGGAAGAAATCCCTCTATAGGATAAGTCCGCCGTTGTACTCAAATTCTGCATCAATGCAACATTAATGTATTGCCTTTTTGTACAATAAATCGTTTACAAACATACTAACAAACAAATAAAGTGCACATTGAAAAGAAATCCGACAACAAGACGTATTTTATTAATCGTGTAGAAGCTCAAAATCATATTTCGGGCTTGCTCTTTTCTGAAACCCTAGGCAGTCCACTGTTTACTGGCAGAACAATATCATGTTTACCATGTGTTAGACCTTTTTCTCTTTGCCAGCAGGGTGGGTGAGTATCTTTACTACAATTTGACAAAGTTGTATTATAGCCCAAGATGAGTTCGTAGGTGACTCTGCAGTGAGGCGTTAAGCTGTTACCTCAAATGATACGTGAAAACGACTTCTAACATACTGCTAGGCCACAGCCTCTCCGTTAGCAGCACAGCTTAACAAGATTTATATCACGTGACAATGATATTGTCACGTACTCTAAAACTCAACTTTTTTTCAATTTTTTCAATTCAACGACGGAGGCATTAATAATGAATATATTGTGTATAATATATTGTGTAAAATATATACATTGTGCTCCTTTATATGAGCGAATATGCGCTGGTAATTCATCCGACAACTATGCAGCACGTACAGTGTTTAGACTTTAAAAAGAAATTAGCATTGGATCAAGGATAATGTAAGCACACTTACTTTTCTATACCTATAGCGTCTAAGTCCAACCTCGCCTGGCCAATGGTAAGTGGATCCAAAGGTGGGATATCACCAGATCCGTTGATCAATAAATCTCTCAACTGCTCAATCAATGCCAGAACCAGCTCCTCTAAGACATTATTTCTTGTGGCTACATCTGAAAATTACTTTTGGCGTTAAACTGTTGTACGTTTGTAAAAATCGTTAAAAAAAAATATATAAATAGGTATTTCGGACGCTTACACCAATCATCTAGTCCCAAACTAAGCAATGCTTGTACTAGGGTTAGTAGATAATAGATAAACTTACATAAATATTAGTGATGCAACGGATCTCTGTTTTTGTTTCCGCAAGTGCGGAAGTTCCGCGCGCTTTTCAACATATGTTTCTGCTTCTGTTTCCGCTACTTTTATAACGGAGATACAATCGGAAGTTTACGACGGCTGAGAGTTACGATACGCATGCGCGCATGTCTTATATATGAAGAACACCAGATTGTTAGGAACAGATTGTTAGGTGCAAAAGCGGCCAAATTACTTTTCATAAAATATAACTTACCACTACTTAATTTTGAATATTAATAAAATGTTCAGTTGCAAAGTTGCAATATTGTTTACTATAGTAGATTTCAAATATATCTATTTCTAATCTAGATTTGGTGTATTTGATACTTAACAAAGAATTATATTTGACAATTTGTTTTTTTATCATATTATTTACACTTCCGTTTCTGCATCCGTTTCCGTTTCTGCTAAAATTTACTTTTGACATCTGTTTCCGTTTCTGGTTCCGCTAAGACACATCCGTTGCATCACTAAACTAAACATCACTAAATATTCATATAAACATCCATGGCTCAGGAATAAATGTTCGTATTCATCATACGAACACCCTCGTCACTTTCCATTACACATGATGACGAGGGCCTGAAGATGGAGCCAGAAGATTGCCACTGGAACTCCTTGATGGACTTTATGTTACTCGTCTTTTTACTAGAATAATTGTGATAATCATAATGAAGTATAAAGCTTGATTTTACAAGTATTTTTAATGTAGAACTTTTTGACCGCCTCCGTGGCTCAATGTAAACAACATTGGGTTTACGATTCGGAGGTCGCGGGTTCGATCCCCAGCGGGGTACATGTTTAAGTACTCGGTTTGGTTGGTGGAAGGGCATTTTAAATGTCTGCCTGGCTAGCTACCACCATCTTATCTCAATCATTAATAGCATTGTTGTGTTACGGTTGTCAGAGGTAAGATAGCCAGTCCCCCAAATGTGTTGGGGTTTCCGGGTTCCACCTTCGACCTTCATCTTCACTTAACATCAGGTGTGATTGAGGTCAAGTACCAACCCGGTGTGCATTAAGAAAAACTTTATGTTGTTTACATCGAACCACAGAGAAAGAGGCGGATCTATTAAAAAAAAATTATATCTCCATCAACACATCTTTTGATGAAATGTACCGAAAACCTATCGTCTAAGTATTGTCTAAGTATTTATGTAATATATCAACCATCTGGTATCCACAACACAAGCCTATAATTGCTTACTGTGGAGCTAGATGGCGCTGTGTGTGTGTGTAAGGATATTTATTTATTTATTGATTTAATGCTATAGATATTATCACGCGAAAAAATCTTTTTAGTCTATGCTTATTATTTGACGACCCATTGGTGTAGTGGATAGTGACCCTGTCTGCGAAACCCACGGTTGCGGGTTCGAATCCCGCGAAGGGCAAATGTTTGTGTGATGAATACGAACATCAGACGGAGTCACGGGCGGAAAGCTAGTTCAACAGGTGTATTGAAATCAAACACCCATTTAAAATATAACAGCATTGCGAAACCAACAATTGTGATGTCATCAATCTTATATCATTATTATGATAGCTTTACTAGTATATATTGCTGTAGTCATGTGATACTTTTATATACAGAGTGTTTATTTAATCGCATGCAATATTGAAGAGAGTTTTATAGTACGGCACGAACGCATAAGAAATGTGAGCCATGTTCTATTTTCTCTTAAATTGGTAAAATACCTACATACCGCAGTGGAGCGTTGCGCTAACAAGATTTTTTTGGGTTTTGAAATCGTTTTGTATAATTACCGAGCATAAATACTACTTCTTCTTCTTTTCGAGTAGAGATAAGTTTAAAATTTTTTGGGTAATAAAACTTAGCCAGAAATGCGTTCACTTCGTAGTATGTGTAACTTCGAATGATAGAATTAAATAATTGTATGACTAGAGACAGTTGTGGCGTGCAAGATGACGGAGTGAGTAAAATAGAAAGGGGTATGTTAAGGTGGTTTAGGCATGTAGAACGAATTATAGAAAGGAGATTAACGAAAGCAATGTATAACGAAGGCGTGAATGGAAGGGTCGGTAAAGGTCGACCAAGATGGACGTACGTCAATCAGGTGACTGACGTATTCACAAAAGGTCAGGAGCGGTCAACTACTAACCGACGAGCGTGTATGAAGTTCCTTTTCAATATTGCATGTGATTTGATTTTTACATGCTGTATATTTAGTATACTTATTTATTTATAACTAATCACTTAATTGCTATTATAATATTTGTTTTTCCTTGATTATTAACAGTTAAATCATTAATTATTTGTATTGGTTCTTGTGTCAATATTATGAATATTGTTAATCATTATTTGGGTATGTCTTTTGTCAAATCACTTATAAGTGTTTCAGTGTAAAACTATAAACTTATAATTAAAAATAAATAAATAAAGTAAGTTTGTGCAATGAGTAGGTATATTTGTATTGTATTGTTTCCGTGTTTAATAATGCTCATTCGGATAAAATATTTCGGACACTACCAGCAATCATCTAATCCCAAACTAAGGAGAGCTTGTACCTAATAGTAATACTAGATAACGGCTAAACATGCATATATATTGTTCGGAAAATAATGTTCGTATTCGTCACACCAACGTTTAGGTACCCGTAGTGGGCTACAAATCCGCTACATCAACTAGTAATCTTTTGAGTGAGAATTACGTGAGAAGCTGTGCTTTTTGTAACTAGGGCCATTAAAATCAAAATGAATCCATGACACCAAGAAAAGGAACACAGATTCAACATACCCAGTTAAATTAAATTTACAGAAAAGTTTAGTTTAATTGGGTATGTACCCGTAGTAGGCTACGAACCCACTACAGCAACTAGTAGTCTATTGAGTGAGAATTACGTGAGAAGCGGTGCATTTTAATGTAACTTGGGCCATTAAAATCAAAATGAATCCTTGACACCAAAAAAGGGAACACAGATTCAACATACCCAATTAAATTAAACTTATAGAAAAGTTCATAAATAAATGTGTTTGTACATACCCATACATAAATAACATAGAGCAAGAGTTCAGCACTAGTATCATACTACGTCGCGCGCGACAAACGAAGGCTAATATACAATCTAATGAAAACAACTAAGATTTTTATGTTTACCAAAACTACCTTTTAATAAAGAGAAAAGGGTAGGAACAATGATTTTTACCTATGTCAACATCTTTTGTTTCTTCATTCACCGGTAACCCTGCCGCTGCCGCCAGTATGGACGCCACTAGGAATAATGCGAAGCGCATTTTGTAATCTGTAATACAAATTAATACTTAATTGTTGACAATACGACATTGCGAAGAGTATTTTCTATTATGTAACTGCGTGGTCTGCTGGCACAGACATTTGGATCTAATAAGGTTCCAACAGCCAACATTATGTAACCTCACTATAGTTTTTAACTGACTCCAAAATTGAGTAGGTTCTATATTCGTCGTTCGTCTATTTAGGGTTCCGTAGCCAACATGGAACCCTTATTGGTTCGTGATGTCCGTCTGTCTGTTTAGCTCAAAGGCTCTCAAGTACTAGAAAGTGTAATTTGTCGACACGCCGACAAAGTGGTAAAATAAAATTTGAAAAATATTTTTTTAGGTCCTCTACGTATAAAGTTGTCTACGTATAAATTTTATATTATTTTATGTGATTGGATAGGTAAAAATATTACAGGATTGTCGATTTACGGATCCGTTTAAGAAATATTAAGCTTTAAAGTGCAAATTTTTGTTAGAGTCGAGTTTATTTTTTTTTGATTAGCAAAGTTAAGCAATGACTGACGCGGTCTGTTTTGGATGGCCACTAGCATTTTAATAAAAGTACTTTCGTGCTTTAAATAATCGGTCCCGGTTGTTTGCAATCGAAAACAGTTCGGCGGCTTAAGAACACCGACTGTCAGATAGCCCTAGTCGGACACAATTTCACCAAACCGCGTGAACCCGCGTGGTGGATTATGGCCCATACCACATCCCAGTAAAAAAAAGGCTGTTTCCCAAATTTATCTTCAATTAACATCATTGTGATCAAGCACAGATACTACACCAAAAAAACTTAAGCTATAGGTAGATTGTACCTACATATTATAGCTACAATAGCGGAATGAAAAAGTTCCTCAGTTTTTTAATTTGACACTTAGGAAGCACATGTTACCTTTCTAAACTGAGTAATGTATCACACTGTTGCATAGAAAAATTATTCTTAACTCTTTGACGACAATGTTCATATTCAGCCGAACTAGTGTTCTTTGACTATAAATAGTTGAAATAAAACACATCAAATAATGAAGTGAGTTCAGAGAAGGTCGGTAAATAAATAAATATGTCATAACGCGGCACAAACCTCACGTTAGCGATTAATGTGAAATCAACAACTTGTCTACAAGCAAAAGTCAACTTTAAGATGACGCACCTCTTAATCTCGCGACTGTACTTACCTATTAAGAAATATCATTTCACAATATAAATAACAAGCTTAAACTAAAACTTACTATTTTAAGAAATCACACAGCACTCTTACCTTTTAAAAAAATATTTATAAATAAAAGTTAGCTCAAATTCAACAATGCGCGTTGTCTGTGTGTAATCAGAGGATTACTTGATAATAATGGAGATAATTACAATTACTTTATCAATCTAATATGATTTTTTATAATTAATTAGTGACGGGGAGGCCAATCAGCTGGGGCCGTGGACATGGTAGATAAAAATCTGACAGATAACTTGTATTTAATTATTTGTCTTTGCTAATCGAATAGGCTAATTGTGTTTTGAAACACACACCCATCAATAGTCTATAGGACCCAGTGTTGGACATAGTTCAAATTATTTATTTTTTATTTTATTTGTTTTGCCAGAATATAGGTACACAAGGGTGTTTTGATTTCTGCCTTTTGAGCATGCAAAATTTAACGAATTATATCTAATTATAACTACCTATTATTAATTAATTATACAATATTAAATAATCCAACTTGCAAGGAATGTTCAAAAATTGTCAACATTACAAAATTTATGTCAAATCTTCAAATGAAATGTCGAAATTGTAGAGAATTAGAAGGAATGTCAAAATCAATAAAAAGAAAGAAAGAAAACTTCTTGACACACTTTACTTTACGGTTTACATCTAGGTAGTTTGAAATCAAAGTCCACTTTTAAATCAATGTCAGAAATATACATAAAGAAATTAGTGAATGTGGGTCAACAAAAGCAATTTCGAATAATAATAAAATAAAAAAAATCGATCAAAATTACAACCACAAATTTATACATATTATAATGATGAAGATTTACGTCAACTCAAGATATTCCCTTAATGTATAGAAACATTTATCAGTTAACCAATGACGTAGCTTTGATTTAAAATGTTTTGGTGACAACTCTCGAATTTGTTTAGGAATTTTGTTATAAACTTTTATCGACATAATGTAACAATTCTTTTCAAATAGTGCAGTATGACCTGTTCTCTTCCATGGTGCGATGTTCATCCCATTCCGTAAAAAGATTTGCCCTATTCACTGGGCAGGCGCTGGAGATCGCCAATGTCGTTGCTAATCACTAGTTTATGTCGCCTTAGTCGCTCTTTTGCCAGACCCTTGGAAGAGAGGGATGATTTTATTCTTCTCTGCCGGAAACCACACGGCAACGACAGTATAGAATAGAATAATTTTATTGGATACAGAAATAAATATACACAGTATAAAATAGCGATGATAGCTACTGTAGTTGGAAACTGTAGTGTAGCTATAAACGCCCATCTCCAAAGCGATAGCGTACCAACGAATATATTGTTATACTGAGCATTATATAAAATAAATATTGTAACACAACAGAACTAATAAGTATAACAACACCACCAAAATGAAACAAAGAAAGAAAAATTACAAAAAAAATCTCAAGTATCTACATAACTCACAATTGTTGTTTGTTATGTATATATATGTATGTGTGTGTATCTGTGTGCGAGTGTGTGTTTGTATGTACGTGTATAAAACCTATATTTACTTATGTGTTTTTACAGTGTTTAAAGACTGTGTCATTTGCTGGTTTGCAGTGCTGTTTCAAGCACTAATAATTTATTTAAACTGCTACAAATTACGAATTCGGCTACACGTCGTTTACCAATATCCAAATAGCTGGACCTCAGCTGCGATTCAAAGTCGACGCTCGTAAAATGGAGCAATGAAAAATTTTTTCTTCGTTGCAAAATGTTTTACGGCTTTCATGGGTTGACTTTGATACACCATTTGGGAATTGAAAGATTTTGTAATGTACCTTCACACCTAGGGTGCATATTATGTCAGACGTTTGCCGCATTTAGGGTTTGAACAGGCGTGCGGCCGGTTTTTGTCTAAGACAGGCTTTTCAATTTTCGCATGTTTACTATTTGAAAGGAAGATCTTTTGAATTGTTTTTCTTTTATCAAAACATAAATTTTTCTAATGATATTAATTATATGAGTCTTGGTAATTCATAGTTTATACTACGTAAGTATTGTTACATATCTACTGCTTTATACTTCAGGATTTTTCTGGAAAATCAGGCATTTTATACAACCTACACAGGCATCCCTCAATTTTGAAATGGTAAACCCTATTCACCCCACAATTCAGTAGCTATATTTAGATACCTATCTACTTATTGCCTACAGCTATTACAGCTACAGCTATACAGCTGTTAAAAGTCACTGGATATTAGCCTCTCCTATGGCGCGATTTCCATCGCTGTCCATAGGACGGTTTACCCAGATCGCCACGCTGTGCAGGCGCTGGAGCTCCGCACCAATGACGTCACTGCCCATCACTGGCATATTATATGTACTGTTATCCACTATCCCTGAATATATTCAATTTATTCATGCAATTACAAGGATATTGTATTTGCTTATGAAATAGGCTTGTACATCATTATTCATCCTCATCATCATCAGCCCGTAAACATCCCACTGTAGGGATATATGCCTTTCCTCGTACAATGAGGGAGTATGGGCCATAGTCCACCACGCTGGCCTAATGCGGGTTGGGGACTTCACATGAGTTACGTTCGATACAATAAGCAATATTTCTGAGGTTTTAGGATTAAAGTGACTGGTTAGTCATGCTGTAGAACCTCAAATTTATGCGTGTGCAACACCGAACTTTGACGGCTTTTTTGTGTGGCTACCACCATCTTATCGGAGTCTGCCACGAAGCAAAAATGTTGATGGTGTTATTGTGTTCACGCTGTTTGAAATAAAACAGTCAGTGTCCCAGACAATTTCGGGTGCCGACTGTCAACATAGTGTTTGCGGTCAAAAAAGGAACGATTCATTTTGCGGGAGAAATGACATTAATAAAATATCATTAATACAAAATGTATGCAAAAATATTTAATCTTAACCTTCGAAGCCTATTTACAGCAAAGATCTAAATAATCTGATTTTTAATAAAAGTACTTTTATACAACAGTCCACTGGCAAGAATATGACTAAGAAATTGCAGAAAACGTAGTCGTCTTATCGCTAAAGATTTTTCGGTTTCCAGGTCCTTATAGCAACATATCGATGAGCAGCCAGGCGATGATCTCAACCAGCTCGTTTACTTCAGCCTGAAAAAACAATGATACTTAAGTGTTGTATTAATAATTAGGTATGAGGTGTTTAAAAGTGTCCCCAGTTGCGTCGATAAAAGGGCATATGACTTTGATTATACAACATGGCAGATGCACTGCCATGCCCCTATAAATACTCGTACACCAGGATCATAAGTGTCCAAAAATCTCATCTCATCTTGACCTGATGATTCACTTTATCGAATAAGACTCTACAAAGGTGCCAGCTGAAAATCAGATTCATGCCACAGCATTATCCTGAGCTGGAACCTATATCAGCATGCATTATTATGTCTAACATTCCAATGAAACATTTTCATGTACATGGCCATTGTAAGCTGAATAAATGTTTTCTTTCTTTCTAATACTGCTCGTTGCCGATGCGAGTGACAGTGATAGAATCTTAGGCCCGTATTAATAAACCGTTCTCATGATTGACATGGCCTCAAGTTGACGCTTGAGGATCTGTTGCATATTAAAGCAGCATCAGAAAAAATGATCTGGAAACCGAGACGAGATCTCTCTCAAGAACAATTTATTAATACGGGCCTAAGTTTATTTTAAAAAAGATTGTGTGAACTCATTGTAGCCCTACTGATATGATTGAGGTCACGTGCTTACCCAAATATATACAGGGATTACCACAGTCTATTGAGTTATCTACATGATTTCGTACACTGTATTTAATTTTCCTAGATGTATACAGAGTATTGTAATATGTACTTACTTCAATAAACATTAACAAGTGAAATACCGTAAGTGATACGACAATGCACCTATGTAAATGAAAGCTTAATTTCTTTGGACATTTTGTATTAGTATGAAATAATGATAATAATAGTAAGTAAATATAATTAATGAAATGTGTAACTACATTGTTTGGCAGATTATGATGTGCTTGTACGAATTCTCAATTAAATTTTTCAGGTCGAGATGGTTAAATGTGAGATCCTCTGTATCCTCTGTATACATTTCCAACCTTAACATAACACATTTATTGCAAATAAAGAAATTGAATTTAAAAAGCGAAACTCCATGAAAATCATTCTTATTACTTGAAATAGTATTCTTAGTTAGTGTGTAGGTATTTGTTTTAGTTTGAATTTGTTTTAATTTGTATACGCCCAATCTACTATTTTCTAACTAACCCTATGGGCGACTGAAAGAAATCCCTCTATGGAATAAGTCCACCGTTGTACTCAAATTCTGTATCAATACAAAATTAACGTATTAACTTTTTGTACAATAAAGCGTTTACAAACAAACAAACAATCAATGCTTACCCTAAGCTCCGTGAGTGCATTCGGAATTGTCTGGGAAACCAGCTCGTTGACAACTCCAGAATATTCAGCACCGAACAGGTTCAAACTGCCATCGAACTGTAAACATAAAGAAACATCAATATTAATCCACCTGTGTTACCTGTGTTATTCAAACACGGCAGGTGTAAGTTGAATTGACTTTAGAAAAAGGTCTAGTTCTAGACATCCTACAATAAACGTGTTACCGTCTTAACTCCTCAATGTAAGTTATGTAAGAATACAATGGAGACCTTATTTTGAGGAAAACCTGTGTCCACGTGTACGTTAAGAACTGCAAGATGCAAGATAGATAAAGACATCGAATATTGCGCTGCGCATGCACGCTTCAATTTACCTGAATGCCACCCAGGTCGAACTCCAGATCAATATCGCGTACGAAGATACCAGTAATAATGCCAACATTCAACTGGACAACGCCAGAAATGCGAGGCTCGATGACAGTCAGCCTGAAAGGAAGAATGATTATATAATACATTATAATAAAGAATAATATATTTTTTTACGCACGACGGGTTCGTACTTGACCTCAATCACACCTGATGTTAAGTGAAGATGAGGTCGAAGGTGGAAGCGTACTGACCCGGAAACCCCAACACATTTGGGGGACTAGCTATCTTATTACAACCGGAACACAACAATGCTATTAACATTGCTGCTTGGCGGCAGATTTAGATAAGATGGTGGTAGCTAGCCAGGCGGACATTTAAAATGGCCTACCACCAACCAAATAAATAAAAAAATGAGACCGTAATTATAAAATCCGTAGGCGAATGAAAGTTACCGACATAGCCTAGCGGATTAGTAAGTTGAATTGTCCTGCCTTTTCGACGAAAATTGTTTGGCAGTTTATCACTTGCCAACCAACGATTCGCCGATGTTTCACTTTGACAAATAACGATTAGCAAATTTTTGTATGACAACGTACGATACGATACGATACGATACGATGGACGACCTAATGAAGATCGCGGGAAGTCACTGCATTAGGGCCGCATAAATCTATGGGGGAGACCTATCACCAGTGGACGTCGTATAGCTGCCATGATGATGATTAAACACTTATCTAATTTATTTAATGCTTCTATCACTACACTGTCAGCGAAACCAACGGTTGCGGGTTCGAATCCCGCTAGGGGTAAATATTTGTGTGATGAATTCGAACATTTATTCCAGAGTCATGGATGTTCATGTAAATATTTATGTAATGTTTTTCCGTTATCTCGTATCCATAGCACAAGCATTGCTTAGTTTGGGACTAGAAGTGTCTCAAATATTTATTTATTACACTAACACAAACAAATGGTTTCACTCATGATTCCTTTGCAAATAATAATTTGTTACCTATTTCAATTATATATTACGGCCCTCATAATAATGATGATGAAATAGTATTGTTAATTTGTGTTTCAACATTTTTATTGAATACAGACAGCTCTCAACGCATCAGGTGTTTAGAATATGTAGATATAAATCTATAATTGATATTTAATCTTCTACGTCACTTGAAATCTATCTGCATTAATTGCGCAATTTTAGTCACCTTGTATTCAATAAATGATAAACAATTGTTAGAACTACGTCATTATCATGCGTTGAATATTCTTTAGGTAGTTTTTGAGCCAGGAAAAGAAATGTTTAGTTGAAGATACCATAAGCCAAATGTAGACAACAACAAGAATTGAATCGGTCATCACCGTTTTTTTTCTCGAACCCGATCATCTACGTATTTTATTGAATTAATAAGAAGAGGAAGAAATAATACTGGAACACGTCCCTACTGCAAGATTCCGTCCTGGCGTGATTATTTTCGGGTAATAACTTAAAACCACATTATCTACTTCGATATCTTTGATTTTCTGAAATATCTACACAAATATTGTCTTCAACCAACCTGCTGCTTGTCCGCCCGGAAAATTCGCCGCCGAGAATTGTTAGATCAAAAGCTGCATCACCTGAAAAAATTTAATCACCTATATAGTAAGGAAGTTCCGCACAAAATGTGATATGATTAACCAGAATTGGAGATTTGGAGTATTGTGTTTGTTTCATTGTCGTCTTATTGCTATGGTTTGACTGATCAATCAGTCAGTGAAATACACTTGACACATTAGTTATGAAATCTGGGGGCACGGCAGTGCCCCCGCCAAGTCGAGCGCGAAGCAAACACTGCCGTACCATCCTTTACTGGAACCATTTCGCCGCATTTTCAGGCCCCTATTTTAGAACCTCTGGATAAGACTAGAACGCAGAAATTTTCGTCATCCAGTAAGCTATAATCACATACTTAAAATCCAAAATTTCAAGTCTGTAGGTAATTTAGTTCCGAAGTTAAGCGAAAGCAAAGTTTCGCATTTATGACACTCACTCACTCACTCACTCACTCATGATCATCAAAATAGAACTAGTACTTCCCATAAACTCAGAGAGCTGAAATTTGGTACAGAGTTATGGTTCAATGGCCACATAAAGGGAAAACTATAAAAACTAGGATAATCGAAGATCTGGAGCACCTGGTGACCCTGATTAGGAAACACAAGAGCCCAACCAAACTATTAGAGATCGACATATACCGACTTTACAAAAAATATTCAACTTGGTGGGCCGCTTCATTTGATGTCAAAAATCGAAGGTCTGAAGTATCTGATGAAGAACCCTCAGCTGGTCTCAGCTGTATTAGAGATATGGTAATGCCCCCTTCTACTATTGGTACATAGAAAAATCGACTGTCATTGCAAAATCCAGCGTAGTGGGACACATCTTCTAATTTAATCTAGCCTATAGCGTCCCACTGCTGGGCGAATGCCTCCCCTTCTGCTTTTAATACGAATATAAATAAAATTAAAGGAAAACTCTGGATAAGACTAGACTGGCTTTTATACTTATACTTATTACAAGTTTACAAGAAGAAATAGTCAAACGATTAATTTTATTCTACTCGAACATTACACAAATTAAATAAACAAACGAAAATTTGGTCAAAATATAATGCATTGGCTAAGAGTGGCGGTGATACCCGCACGCGTCGCTAGATGGCGTTGACTGTATTTTAAAACGCGCTTACGTTTTGTTTTTCCGATAACCTTATATGGCAAAGTGGCAACCGGCCGCGTTACAGTCGTTTACGACATTCTTCTATTGCGCTTGAAAATGTTTGCTAGGGATTAGGAGGGATTATTTGCATTTCGTTGATTTCGCTGATTATTTCGTGAGGTTTGCTAAGGTTAATTGGCAGGTTGTTATTATATTAATTCAAAGATTTAAACAGGTTAGGAATTATATGGTTAGTGACGGATTACTGATTATTACTTAATTATCAGAATTAAAAGAAGTTTCAATTGAATACTTTATTTAATTGTTAATTATTTAGTACCTACTTTTAGTTTTCTAGGTTTAAATTACAGTTAGGCAGTACTTCGAATCGCGTTCGTGTTTATAAGTACTTTTCTAGTATTCTAGTTTAGTTTATTTAGTTAGATATTACTTCGTTTCGTTTAAAAATATCATTAATTTAGCTGTATTTCAGTACTAGGTAGGTAGTACCTTTGGTAGAAAGTTCATTGATAATTAATTATATTGACACTTGTCTAATAATTAAGAGTTAACGTTTTGCTTATAGTTTGTATAGATTGAGTAGGCAGAGTAATATTTTCTTTAAGTTTTTTTTATTAAGACAAAAGAAGTCTTAAAGATATAAGTAGGTTTTAGTCTAAATATTATCGGTATTTCTGATTTGTTTTCCATATACTAAAGGTCGTTAAGTTTAATTGTGTTTGATTTCGCAAGATAATAATTATCGTAAAAAATGTCGATATTATTAAAAGACGACGATGAACTTAGTGGCTACCAAGTAGTTGGTATGCCCAAAGACGGGTCTTGTCTCTTCCATTCAATATCTTTCTTGGTGTATGGTAGAACTGACTCAACTTGCAGTATCAAGTATATTTGTAGAAACGTGGGCATATATGTAATACATTTCTACAAAAAGAAATGAAATCCCACCAAAAACATTCTGTAAAAAACTAGCCAAATCTCGATGGAGCTGCTTGATTATCTCTAAAAAGTAATGAAATCTATACAAAGTCGTGCCAAGTGTAAGGTTCCTTACTGCGATTTCTTTATTATTATAGTTAATGTTGTGTGACTTGGCCGTTGAAGGGTACACAGGGGTACAAAACCAGGTGCTCCATGACACCATTGCACCAATCTGTCGCCAGAACCGCTATACGCATTGACGATGGAAAATTGCCACTTGGAAAACGTTGATTCAATAACCAGTCAATTGTAGGCTTGATAAAGCCACTAACGTATAAAGAATGTTATGTAAACGCCACACAGATTATTCGCTAATAGTTTGCCGTTGAACATTCTTAATAACATAATTAATAACATTAATAGCGGTTCTGGCGACAGATTGGTGCAATGGTGTCATGGAGCACCTGGTTTTGTACCCCTGTGTACCCTTCAACGGCCAAGTCACACAACATTAACTATAATAATAAAGAAATCGCAGTAAGGAACCTTACACTTGGCACGACTTTGTATAGATTTCATTACTTTTTAGAGATAATCAAGCAGCTCCATCGAGATTTGGCTAGTTTTTTACAGAATGTTTTTGGTGGGATAAAATTATTTCAAACAAATTGTTACTTCCAACGCAACTTACAATCAAAGAATCTTATCGTGTAGATGACTAATTCATCTTCGTCTCATTTCCTTTGACAGCTCTTCAAACTACGAGAATCAATTCGTAACACCATCTTCTGCTACATACGTCAGCAACCTTTAAAAGTTCACTACTGGACATAAGCATCTCCCATTGCATCGCTTTTCATGAGAGGATTAGCCATAATCCCTATGCATCACAAATTTTTTGAGAGCTCCGCATCAATAGCGCTATTACCTATCACTAATCTATGCTGTTATGCTCACGATTGCCTTAGCCGCCTTTTACGACATTCACGGCAAGAGACATGGTAGTCCTAGTTTACTCGGGAACCGCACGGGTAATATGATACAAACATGATATTCTATCAACAAATAATGGTGATTACTGATTAAACATACCGATAGTGATTGCAATCTCGGGCAGAGAGATATCCATGGTCAGTCTGGAGCTTAAAATTCCGTAGTTGATGCTATTGATGACGATATTGCTGATTCCGGTGATTTGTAGGTCATCAACGTAGCCGTTGACGCTAAATAGCCTGTATATACACGAATTCATTATACTTAAGCATACATTTATTTGACACTACACAATAATGGCAACAAGAATAACAATAACAAGAAAATTACAACGTAATACAAAAGAGTGCAATTCAAAGGAAAAGAAGATGAAGATATTGTTAACTCTACTTAGTTTCGTTGGTGTATCGAAGTGGGACAATTGGTAATTTGCTACCAGGTGGGTGAAATGGGAAGCTAATTGTCCCAAAAGTAAATCACTGAGTCCAGCACATCTTAATTTGGTTTTTAGCCGGTACTAGTACCCACACTATTTCCCCGGGGATTGCGATGCCTTCTTTTGACAGTGGTCGATCATCGATCATCGGTCACTAGTAAGCCAGGGTCTAGCAAGCTGGTGGCTCGCAAAGTTGCGGATTACTAGAACCAGGTGCACCTACTGAGAAACGTCTGTTGGACAGCGAAATATGAAGATGTTGAGTTGTTTTTGACTTTTGTACTTACACAGGTACCGGTAGCTCCAAATCAGCTCCGAACTTGTCGAAATGCCAAGGGTCAAGACCAGCATCGCGAAGCTGTTGGCTCAGGGCCTCGAGTGCACTCGCCACGATTTGATCCACAAACCTGGAGTCATGTTGGCCTGGAAAATTAAGTCTTCTGTTACTGACTTTTAGGAACGTATTTTTGTGCCTGAGTGATAATTTTTTTGCTGGTGCTTGTTAAATCGTCTAGTGTTCAGAGTATTATCTGATTATTATTCACGGAAATTGTTACATTGTGTTCAACATCAGCAGGTATTACTGCAGATAAATCGTCCTCACTTTATCTCACTCATTATCACGCTGGACAGGGTGATGATGCATGCAGACACGCGTACACACACAGATTTTTTCGATACACAGATTACTCTATTTTTTTTATGCACCTCAATCACACCTGATGTTAAGTGAAGGTGAGGTCGAAGGTGGAAGCGTACTGATCCGGAAACCCCAACACATTTGGGGGACTGGCTATCTCTGACAACCGGAACACAACAATGCTATTAAAATTGCTGCTTGGCGGCAGATTTAGATATAGATGATGGTAGCTAGCCAGGCGGACATTTTAAAATGCCCTACCACCAACCAAACCGAGCACTTAAACATGTACCCCGCTGGGGATAGAACCCGCGACCTCCGAATCGTAAACCCAATGTTGTTTACATTTAATCGCCTCCTTGGCTTTAAGTAAATAAGATTTACAAAACTGAGGTCGCTGGTGCGATTCCCAGCAAGTTTAGCAGTCGGTTTGGTTGAGGTGGGATATTATTAAATCTTGTGTTCCGCCTATTTGTAATAAGATAGCCAGTTCCCCAAACAAGTTAGGGATACGATCTCATCTTGAGTTAACATTAGACGTGACTGTGGTAAGTTAGTGCTTTTATCCGTTTAACAGGTTGGTACCCGTAGTGCACAAAAATAAAAAGTCTAATGACACTGAAATAAGTCGTTGTGCGTACTCGCCTTTTATGACATCTGTGTGCTGACAGGTTCTTATAGAAACTTATCAAATACGCTTTATTGTTTAAATAAGGAAGGTACATTTAAATATCTTATAGAAACTACAAATTAGGCGGCCTGATCTCTTCCAGGCGAACCTATCATCACGGAATTCAATACGAGTAATTAAGTGGGTTAACACAAATAATTTCCTAATTGTTAAATACACCTGAAAGTTCTGCATATTGAATCAAAAACTGTTATCTTATAGGTATGCAAAACATTAATAAGTTTTTAAATAACAATTCTTTTTATTTACCGGGTTTTTTTATGTCGTTGCCTATGTTTATTATTGACTACAGTCTAGTCTAGTCTGAAAACTTAAAGCAATAAAGGAAAGTCTTTATTAACTTACTGACGGCATTTAGTGATGGTCCAGCGTTGCAGGTCGCAACAAGCGCAAGTAAAGCTAGAACGAGGAATTTCATTTTGTGGCTAAAAAACAATAATTTTTAGTTAATATCGTAAATATTTATACATACATTATATTCACAAACTTTTTCTCAAATAAGATCAGCAATAGCTCAAATAAGCGTTTGAGTGTTCCAAACATGTTCACCTTTCGAAATATACAGAAATCTGTAGATGTGTTTGTTGTAAAGTCCCATAGTCACCTTTTAGGACACCTACGACTCACTTTTAGAAATTTACAGAAATATACACATGACACAGTGAGTTCATCGCCAATGAATGTGTCTATGATTATCTTTTTGGTATAAAGTCCCTTAGTTGCCTTAAGGCTCCATGGGTTGGACTGGTTAGTTTAATTCTTTTACATGCTTATGCGGACGACTTTTCTTCGCTAAACTGATATATTCGGCCTCTAGACGAAAAACTCCAAGTCTCTATCGCCGAGGAGGCTAAAAATGGCTTCGGGTTTACTGTTGTTTTGGTAATAAATAAATAAAGAAAGAATAATCGATTATTTATAGACAAATATCAACGAGAAATGGAGCCCTTCTTCATCCCTGGTACGTTAATCCGTAAGTTCACAGGCACGATCTAATATCACTATGAGACATCAAAGGACTACTATCTTTGCGATTATAGCATAAAGTCCATGGCTGCTGCAAATCTCACCGCAGATTACGATGCCTGCCGCACAAATTAACTTATAGAGTCAACGCCTTGATAGGCCTGTTGATTCTACTTGCAACCGCGGAGGTTTATTCGAACTGTGCTGCAACATCGATGTTGTTATTTCGACTGTAGGCCATAATTGTTGCCGTGTGGATTCCAGGAGAGTGAAATAGGACTCCCATAGGAACTTTGAGCATAGCCACATTGACCAGTGATGGGCTTATTGGTATCCATACCAGTAGCTTCATTGGTATGGAGCTCTCAAAAAATATTTGAGTAAGACAAAATCCTCCCATCAAAAGCAATGCAAATCACGCCATGTGGAATAAGCTTATAGCCAACAGGTTGATTATGTGTGATGTGATGGACTGTAATTTCTCTGGAACACTCGAGTAATTTTGCTGTTTCCAGAAAACAACACTGCAAAAACCGTTTCATGACGGTTCCTCACAGAGAAAATCAGAAATATACTTTTCCGTAAGATGTCACTTACCCAACACAATATTATTTCTGACACAACTTTCCTGCGCAGCTTACTACAGGCAATTAATTATGTTTTATAAATAACAATTAGAAGATATGAGGATTAGCTGATAAAATCTCTATTTGCCGCCTTTGATTAAATTGTTTGATTTCGCTTTGTTATACATTCCAATTATTTACCTAAAACTCCTGGCTGTTGCCTGCTACTCCAACTGCGTAGATTCATTTTTTATATGTTAGGACAGAACTTCCTATCACATTCCTATAATTGACCACACGGGCCCTGTGTGGCTTGGTGGATCTGTGTCAGACCAGTGGTCACCTGACAATCAAGTAGCCACCGATTTGGCTTAACAACCACGTTTAATTGAAAACAACCGAGGCCAACTATTTAACGGGCCCATCGAAGCACGGAAACACTCGTATTAAAAATTCCTCTAGTGGTCACCCATACAAGATGACCGCACCAGAAATTGCTTTACTTTTGTAATAGAAATCGAATAGGGAAATGCGACTATGTTATGAGTGCGTTTATTTCCTGCCCTTAAAAGTCATTTAAAGGCAAGAACTGATGTGTATGTCCCTTCGATAACTATGCAATAACATGTCAACAGGCTATTACGCACCTCTCTCCCACCTCTCGTACATGGACGTAAATCTCACCGCATCGCTTCCAAACCTCGATATTCCTTAATCGCCACGCTGGGTAGGAGGGTTGCGATCTCACGTTTTTTCCATACCAGCAATCTCTTCCAAGCAAACCTATCATCACGGAATTCAATACGAGTAATTAAGTGCAGATAATATGCAGATTTCGTAATGGCACTTAGCACAGCAACGACGAGGCAAAGCCCTGGAAACCTCACGGAACATTTGCTGGTCTGCACTCGAAGTTTCATGCCTTAACATCAATCAGTAATAATAAAGCACTTCACATTGCTACCACAGTCACCAAACAAAAATATTGATACTACTCAGGTTTCACTACACAAACCAAGTAATAATTGGCCAGACAGCAAGTAGAGCGTCGTCCAAAAGCAGCATTGGTGAAAGCTTAGTCTGGCCATGAATACTATTGTATTAGTTATATAGTATTGTATACTTTTATTGTACTATTGTAGGCCTTAGTTTATTGTAACAACAATAGAAAAAAATAATAATTTACAATAATATCTTCATGGTGGCGGTGGTAGCCAAGAGAAACTAAGCCCCGTGAGCAGCCCGCCGGCCCACTGGTCCAATGACGTCGTACAGTTGACGGGATCTCATTGAATGAGGCTGACACAGGACCGTGAGATTTGACGTAATGGAGTAGAGGCCTATACCCAGCAATGGGTGGATTTGGGCTAAGATTGATTATCTTCATAATCATTTTGCCAAGTCTCCTGACGAAAAGGAATTTAGGAACAGTCTTCTTTCAAGAACTAACGACGATAATAGAAGCATGAGGAGCACATTCAGTTGAGTCCGATGTACAACTATAATCACAGTCCATAGGACAGGTGTGAGAGTGCTGAATTTGCTACATACTCGTAAACGCGACTCGCTTCCATGCACGTGACGGCGCTTGCGTGAGTGTTAATCAGCATTAATAATAAATAATAATAATAATAAATAAATATCCTTGACATACACACAGCGCCATCTAGTTCCACTTTAAGCAACTATAGGCTTGTGTTGTGGATACCAGATGGTTGATATACTACATAAATACATATTTTTTTTGTAAATAAATACTTATTATAAATGAAAACATTCATAACTCGGGTACACATGTCCGTATTCATCACACAAACATATGCCCCTAGCGGGATTCGAACCCGCAACCTTTTGGTATAGTGGTCAGAGTTCCTAACCACTACATCAAACAGGTCGTCAATTATGGCAGTAGCAGTGCAGTGAAGTTAAAAGTTCCCTCCAACGCACTCGCAAAACATCTGCCCCCGGGACACAAACTAACTAGACATTTCCAGGTCTTAACAGACTCCGATCGGGTGCCGGCATATGTGTGGTAAATAGGCGAAATATAGCTTTCCCATCCACGACTTATTGTGTAGTACCAAGTACTTATGGGGCGCCACAAACGGCTTCTCAAGTGGTGCTCTGACCTGCTCATCCTTTCAACGCTGGAAGACCTACTCAACGGTAATCTTTTTAATAATAAATACGGAATTACATAATCTTATTCCACCGTCACCCTTCCATCTTCGGACCACTAGGCGTGGGGAGGGATATTCGCACTAAGAAGTTCGATTCTTCATTCATCATCCGAACAGCCAAAGCATGGAACTCCATTCCGGCGTCAGTCTTTCCTGAATCCTACAACCTTGGGATCTTCAAGAGCAGAGTGAATAGACATTTACTGGGATCGCGTGCTTCATCTTCGACCACATCGTCACTTTCCATCAGATGAGATTGTGGTCAAACGCGAATCCAGTCAATCATAAAAAAATTAAAAAAAAAAACAAAAAATCGATCGGTCTTTGGGAGTACATTATTTGAGCTACCCCGTGATACGATAAGAAGAAACGTCATGGCTTGACCCTATCAGAAATGTGAATTGAGGATGTGACAGCAGTCGTGCGAACATGACAAATAAAATATCTGTTAGACATTAAATGTATCCTTTGCTAAACTCCGGAAATAGAAATATCTTTATCCAATGATAAACCGTGTCATTTGACGTTAACATATCTCGTTTCGTTTGCCAGGAGGCCGGCGGGTGGGAGCCCCACGGCTCGTGGTTACTATCTATTTATCAATTTCAATCAATTATAACAAATTAAACACAGCATGAGATTGAATTGTAGCATAACCTAAATTGATATTGATATCATATCAAAATAATCAAACGAAAAAGAGGTTGCACTCGTATTATAGAGTGTCTATTCATTAAAATGTATACCTAAGGGTCAGTTCACACCGAGACGCGACGCGACGCGACGCTGCGCGCACATTTTTCATAGAGCGACTCAGAATATACTTTATTCACTACACGAAAAGATACACATTACATTGTGAGAATTCAGATTACGTTGCACCACGCAGCACTGCGCCTCGAGGTGCAGCGCGAAATCATTGGCCTCTTTGAGTATCGTCGCGTCGCGTCGCGTCTCGGTGTGAATTGACCCTAACTGATTGACAATACATAACGCGAATACACATACGTCCTTCAATCGTCCTTACCTATTGTTTCTTACAACATCGTGACGTTTTTTGTATCTCACAGAACACATGCCTACACACAATATTAAAAAAATACACACTGCCGAAAATAGAACCTCCTCTTTTGATTTTTTGATTGAAGTCGGTTAAAAATCACACCTACTCTATATCCCAGCGAAGCTAGAGATTTCCATTTATTAAAGGACGCTTTTGTTTTTTAGCATGGCCCCGATTTGACAAATAAAGTCATCTTCGGACTCTATGGACCCAACTGAACTCGTGTGTCCCATGTCAGGAGCATTATACTCCCAAAATAAGCTAATCCAGAAGAGTATTTTAACCGCCTTCATGGCTTAATGTTAACAATATACGGTTCACGAATCGGAGGTCGCGGGTTCGAGACATTAGTCGAATCGATCGATTAGATGGTGGTAGGGCTTTTTAAATATCCGCGTAGCTAGCTACCACCATCTTATCTAAATCTGCCGCCAAACTGCAATGTTAATAGCCTTAATTGTGTTCCGGTTGTTAAAGATAACATAGCCAGTCCTTCCGGGTCAGTACGCTTCCACCTTCGGCCTCATCTTCACTTAACATCAGGTGTAATTTAGTTCAAGTGCTAACCCGTTATGCTTAAAAAAATTGAGATAACTCACTGAAGTTCAGAACTGGAGATTATTTCGAATTATTTAAAGTTATTCAGTATATTACTTCGATCGATATATCTGTTTGTGTAACCAAAGCACTTCATTAAAAATTCTGTCATCATCATTAGCTCACCCACACTAGTCCATTTCCTGACTTAGGCCTCTCCCAAGGCCCGATCTTCGGCTTTATGCATCAAGTCGCTTCCAGCTACTCGTCATAAATCGTCACTCTATATTTGGACGGGGCACCTCACTTCCTTTTCCTAGTCGCGCTCTCCACGCCAGGTTCTGCGATAGATATGATTTCTGACCTACCCCCATATTATTTCGTTTCAATAGTAATGCACTGCGATACTCCTTCGCCATTGGTCGAATTTGGAAATATAAGTGTTACTATTGGTCGACATTGGCAGTTGGCGATACAGCCATTCCCATTGCAGTTAGACAATATGGTTGCTGCGCTTTGCCATTTTAGCCTGCTAAGCTATGTCTATATATGTCTACTATGTCGTGGCTTAGGTTCTCTACCTGCACATCTGGTCCAAGTAAGGCAGTGCATACCTCGGTAAAGTACTTGAAGAAATAAAGGCAAATTTATTTTTATATACAAGCATTTATTTTTATAATTAAACACAAACGTTGCAAACATTCAATAATGCAATCATAGCACTAATATTATTAACTTACTTGAAATTCTATTAGAATTTGAAAAGATAACTTCGAATGAACGTAACAACACGGCAACGCTTATAGGCCTCACGTCGTGCGCTCGAGTCCTCCATTAGGCCATTTCGTGTACATTGACGTTTTAATCATACATTTATCATTATTATAGCCAAGCAGAGTTAAGCAAAGTATCCGTGTATGGAAAATAATTGATCCATCACAAGCTTCCAATGTTAAATTTCACATAAACAGTGTAATTAAAATACACAAGTATTTAGAAGAGTGTTTAGAATAAACACTGCGTCCCTAATAGTTAGAAATTAAACGCTTGTGTATCAGCATAAGTACATGGGACTGCACAAAAGTCACATATCCAAAGGTTCCTTAGAACCCGGCTGTTTTGTTACCATAGACTTTTAGTAGAAGCCGAGGGTCATGTCGTAGGCAATATAATAATAAACTCTTTCCCTGATAGCCTGGTCACCTTACGAACATCCACATTGATATGTAAATGACTTATAGGTCTCTGTTTAAGGATTTATAGCGTACAAAAAAATGTAATCGATAGTATTCTTAAAATTTTAAATAATGTTAACAAATATAATGAGGGAGTTCAAAACCTTCAATACAGTAAAACAAAAGATACGGAACCAAGAAACTTTAACAAGCATAAATTGTGTAACGATACAACAGAATAAGTCAGATAAGATGGTGTCAAATCCTCTAACACAGCATTCAAAACGTGATGCAGATATACAACACAACGCATAGGTATTTGTTTTACTTAAATTTATATGATTTTGTTTACTGCTTAAGTATATTTCACAGATTCCTTAAATAAACCTTCAAGCATCGAATGTTTGGTAAATGATGCAATGTAATTATTATGAACAACCTTATACGTCCCCACTAATTGAGGCATAGATTTCTCTCTCTTTCAGTGAGGTAATGCATTGCACTGGGACCATATGAAATACTAATCGTAAATTTTGAACCGGAATCTTTTTAAATTTCTATTGTCAGACATTATTTATTACAGTTAATAATTATTGAGCTCATCTTTACTCCGCAGTTTCAATCGCGGTCAATCGCTGTTAGCTGAAATTCAATAAAAAAATTGTGGTATAATACGTTCCGAAGTTAATAATTTTGTTATAGTTTATTTTCTAGTGTTAACTCTCTTATTTTCTGATATTGTATATTTGTTTATGTTATTGTCTCGTGGTGTTCCGTAAAGTGATTGTATAGAATTACTTGGTCGTCTGTCTGTCCGTTCGTCTATAACACAAGATGTTTTTAATAGTATGTTTACAACTAGACTAGAATGTATCTGTTATGTGAAATCTAATTTGGAAGTTATTACTTTCAATATCATTTCATTTCAATGCTACATTAGGTACCAAAGTAAATAAACAAAAAAAACAGGTTTTCTATAAATAAATATAAATATTTTACCATAATGTTCTTTAGCTGTATGCTGTCATCTTTATAAGAAATTTATTTTTCTTTTTCTTTACTTTTAATTTCTGACAAAGTACTTTCATCGTCACATGACATCTATTTTGATTTTACTATGACAATATTATAAGTAAATACTTAAGAAAGCCACAATGTTAAATGTGTGTCAACTACATTGTTGATTTATTTTTAGAGATATTCTATGTTTGAATAAACTGGAGTCACAAGCTTTTCAGTCCGATTTATCTGTATTCTTTATATTTTCCAATTCTTTAATTTTTGCTATTTTACAATTTTTTTTTACTTTATCGGTTACATGTCAACTGTAACTTTCTTAAGTTTTTTAAGTAACTCTAATTTTATTAACAAAATATCAATGTAAATAAATACTTAATACTTAATTTTGGGCTCGACCTCCGAAATCTGAGTAATTGTTGTAGTTAAATAGAAATCAAAGAAACAATAAATCCAAAACAGTCTCTGCGTCGTAATTTCAGACTGCAGAGATTATTCCTTACCGCACATTTGAATATTATTTTTTCTAAGAACACTGTTATTTTATTACACTAACAAATATCTAACAATGTAAACAAGTAATTCACTGATACATGTAGCAATTAAAAACAACATTCCAACCTCGTTGATAACGTTTTGGCACTACGCGACATTCGTTGGCCTTTTTCAATATCACATAATTATAAGGAACGGAAACGGTGCAGATTTAAAAGTAACGTATCTATATCTACTAGTACCACCTATATCATAGTGTTATATCAATATATATAAAAGTGAACAAGAGGCACTCTATAGGTTTTACGCAGGTTAAGGTAAGCGTAGTTCGTGAAACATCGAACATGATCTAGAAACATGGATACTGACACTATTTTACATTTAGTAATCAGCGAATAAGGATAACATCGTCCATACAAATTTTGTATACACGTAGCCTAGACAAATGAAACAACTAAAGCCCGAAATAGACCTACGTAGAATTACATTTAGCGATTACTATATCTCATAAGGTATCGTCTTCCACAACAGATTATATTTTTTTTTTTGATAAATATTACGACATAGGCACCCACTTGACCTGCCTTTAAACGTTAAAATAAATTAGAACATAGGGCCGAACAACAACGATTCTACATTAAAACTAACACTCATACAGTATTTACATCAATGAAATTATCGATTACCTATTATGTAGCTGTCGCAAGAGATTTCTCATTAAATTTACCATATTGTATTAATATTTATCTTAAATCTCGAACGAATTGTAAAGATTCATCTATTAAATTGTTTTAACCAATATTCGAAAGCTGAACCGCTACGTTTCTAAACTAGATGTATCAACCCTAAACGTTAAGATACCTACTAATTTTGTAGTTTCTAACACATTCAGTATACTACACACTGTACATCTCTCGTCTCTTAACTGTTGATTCATATCACTCCTGTGGATCACTCGTTTTTATATCGACCTTTCACGTCACTTAAAAGTTTGTCTTTTGTCCCTCGATAGTTGTTCAGTTGAATAACATTTTTCGTTACCATCTTTTCTGACTCCATTTATCTTGTAGGATCAAAAATTCACATTTTTGCTCCAATTCGGTTAATATACATCGAACCATTTAACACGTACAACTTTCTAATATTGGTCCACTACAGAGTTGTGAAATGATCTAGCTTACACTTACCTTACTCTATGGCTAGAATGAACTTAAATGTTTCTATGCCTTGCGTGATATGTATTGCAATAGAGGCGCGTTAAAGCTAACATCATCGTCATCAGCTCACATTAGTCCGCTGCTGGACACAGGCCTTCCCCATGGCGCGCCACAGAGCCCGATCTTCGGCTTTACACATCCAGTCGATTCCAGTCGCAATTCTATCCACCCGTCGAGTTTCTTACACTACATTTACCTAGTTGCAATCCCCACTGCAGAACTCACTCAGTTCTGCTATAATCGTTCTGCGATATATAAGACTAGCTCATTGCACTCCAGCCTGCTAACTTTAAATTTAACATCATTTTATTTCATTTCACCCACCATGCCTTCCTTCTTTACCTTACATATTATTACATACTCTTTCTTACTCATACTTACTCGTTAATGAAAAAAATTACATGCTCCGTTGAGTACTTATCGTAATGAAGACAAAGATTCCATTTCCAACCCTCCAGCCAGAAGACTTCATGACTTTATGCCTATCCCCCAAAGATATGTAGAGACTTACCAACTATGACATAATTACCTCTACATAATTCTATAATTTGTTATTAACAAGTGATATGTTGATGGAGACATCACTCCTTTTAAAATAGTTTATAAATATCATAAATTTCGTAAACAATAATTTTACATCTTATATTAAATATATGGAACTTAATAGCAAGTTTACTAGATAAATATTTTATGGACTTACAGCGCAATATAACACTTGAGGTGGCTTAGAATAGAACTAAAGTTATGCATAAACCTTACTATACATTATAAAAAATAAGTTAATAAGAAAATATCCCAGAGACTTTTTTGACGGCAACATATTATAGGTACAATATATTATTTATCTAAGATACAAAAGTTCTCTCTACTGCAGAATATGAACAGATTTGAGTAGAGAAGTAACAATCCAAGCTAAGGGAACTGAATGGAATTAAGAGGCTAATAATCTAGCCTATTGAAGAGGACTCATATTATGTAACTGAGTAGGTTGGAGGTAGCGAGGCCAATGGCGGTAGCAATACTAAACCCGAGGAGTTTATGAATGGATGTCCTCCATTGGGAGGAGGCTCTGCTGGTGCAGTTTCTCGGAGGGTCTGGCTTACCTAGAACATGAAAAATAGACATTCTTAAATTGGAATAATCTTCATTTCATAAGTTCTAAACTAAAACCCCGGAATATACATAAAATACACAAAACGGACTATATTTGCTTTATCAATAGCTCTGCTGCCCTGCTATAATCTGTTCACTAATACGATATATGTCTAATTATAGCCGCATTTTACAACATCCATGGCAGGAGATTAGTCACATTTTTTTCAACGGAAAACGTATTACACCATGAGTCTGGGGATGGAATGGAAATTATTTATCCACTATCTAGATACTAGGATACTTAGGCTTGTCAAAAATACACGTTAATATGGTTGAATAGGTTGCGCCATTCCCAACTATTATGACTTACTCGTTGTATTATACGTCTGTGTAGAAAGAGTAACAGGCTGCTCATTCATTCAATCACTCACGAACAGATCATCAAAACCTTACCACAGTAGATCTAGATAACTGAAATTTGGTATGTTGAAAGATGTTACAAATAGCGTATGTGTACATAAACGGTCAAGTCAAAAAAATATAAATTATGTATCGAAATAGTTCAATCTTCAAACTTATTTTTAATTATTTATTTAACACTTTATTGAATGTATAAAGTTATGACCATACATACAATGACAATACTTAAAACAGAAAATTATATCAATTATATTATTGAAACTAATGTCCTTGAATTTATTTGAAATGGCCTAAGTATACAAACCTTTTCACGCGTTCCAGATTTCTATGTCAATAGACTACTACTTAATGTACTTGGTCACTTTCACACTTATAGATAAGTGCAGAACTAACAAACCTCGACCAACCGATGTTGATATCCCAAGTGCGTGAGACTCCCGAAGAGAAGTGGAGTTGTCGCACTCTGCAAAGTCGTGCGTGATCAGTTTTTGGGTGATAATATCAGTTTTCATATCAGTGTGTCCTGCTTGCTTTCAATTGCAGGATGTCATTAACACAACTCGATAGCCTATAGGAGCAAATTGGAAATACTGACTGTCAGGTGACCAGAAGTCTGGCACAAATCCATCAATCAGTATTAGGCCCCCGTGGTGGATTCTATGTAGTGCATACCCAGTCCTAGTGAGAGGAGGCTGTGCATGCAGTGATATGCTATATAAATTAGTCCTCAACATATACCCATTCTCTTCCTTAAAAGACACCAATGTAATTCCATAACTGTTCCGTTTCGCCATTTTTAGTAGGTACTGAACACCGAATACAATTAGCAAATTTAACTGTTTTCACCGTCTTCAATAGATGACGCTGTTCAGTTTTAAAACGACGAAAAGGATGACAATAATATTCAGACTGTCGCGTTCTACGTTCATTCGTTACGATTTATGACTCGTGCTAATTTACAAGCATGGCATTATCTAACTTTTTTTATCATCTAAACTCTCCACTTACTTGTAGCCGCGATCAGTTGGGGCAGGTACTTCTGCCAGAAGGCGCACTGCTTCACGCGCAGCCCGTGGCCCACCGTACTGGAGTTGACAGCCAGTGAGAGGTACTCCCGCCCGAAGGCGGTGTGAACCGGCCAGTGAACCTTCGTCATTTCTCCGTTCGGCCCAACGGATGGGTTTCTGAAATCATAGGCAGCTGACTTAATTTAAATCATCATGTTTTACCTTGTTACGAGACCTCTTTCCCTTAAAAGATAACATCCGTATCTATTTCTATTGCAATATTGTGTGCCAGTGAATAAGAGAGGTAGTGACATTGGAGGGTTAAGAAGCATTCGCTGGTAGCGACATTTGTTATAGCGTGACAACGCATTTTGGATCTCAGCATTTCATGTTCATCTATTGGAAAGCGACATATTGCCCATGACATGTGTTACCTCTAGGAGCTGAAGTCGATAACTTTACATCACTTTCCAACAGATAAGCTGCTCGCTCATTTGTCATGCCATGGCTTGAAAATTATTTTATTTTCACTAGATTGTAGGCATCATAGTTTTTTTAAAAAGCGGGTGGGTGTATCAAAACCGCATTATTGTTTTCCGGTATCGCATTATATCTGAATCCGCAGGATGACAGTAACCCCTGAATATATTAAGGTCAAATGTGACAGCCTGACTTTGCACTACGTGAGCAACTTGTTCTATAATACCGTTCCATGAAGTTTTCATATATTTTTGCAAAACCTTGACAATTACTGACGTCGGTACGCTTCATATCCCACCACATCGTCACATTCCATCAAGTGAGAGTAGAATAGACTACAAAATCTTTATTTGACCCAATAAACGACTTAGTTAACAGAAAACGTGAAATGACAGTAATTCAATGCGAGGTAAATGAAAACCAATAACACATTACCAGATTTATTTTATTCAGTATTGTAAAGTGGTCAAACGCGTATTCAGAAGAAAACCTATGCAAGTTTTTGCAAAAATATAATTCAACCGTCCTAGTATACTATCCAACTGTTATACAGCAAGGTGTGCTGTTACATTAAAAGTTACACAGACCAAGTAGTAAATATGTTATGATTAAATAAGGCTGGTTTCCCAAGTTAAGTGACGGTGCTGACAACAAATCTTGTTTGGCTTTGGTCATTAACTTGGAGAACCGTCCGTTCAACCATTAGCTAAAGAAGCAAAATCTGTGCATACATACCCAGCTCTAGCGAAGTTAGCCCAATATCTCATAATGCGCTTACTGAACTCGACTTCCTCTGGAGAGTAGTTCTTTCCAGGGTTCAATGGTTCACCGAACACGTAGTTTATTTCATCGGCGTGCATCACACCCGTCCACGATGGCCACGGATTGTTCTTACTGCGGTGTTTGTAGTAATAGGCGTAAACATTATTACCAGTCTCGGCGTATCGATGTGCCAACTCATTCACACCACACGTAAAGTGATAATCACCAACCATCTTATCAAGTGCATTACGATTCTTCACAGGATCATCGGGATTCAGCCAGTCTGTGTATTCGAACACTATAGCTTGTCGAGCCACATCATTGACATACGGATTTAATTCTTTCACTGCTTGAAGATATTGTTCTCTTGATATACCCACATTCTCCTCCTTAGGAAATAGTTCAGTTAAATAGTACAGAATAAAATAATAACCTTCGTCTGTATTAGAGCCCATTAGAATATTCGTCTTTTTGAAGTTTTGATGAGCTAGAGACCGTATTGGCATTTCATCTAAGAAGGAACCGTCAATAATGGGAACGAATGGAAATTCACAAATGCCTAAAGTTCCCCACTCATTGTTAACTAGTTCGTCAGGATTTTTCTTGCGCAAACATTCGATCATAGGACCCATATCTGTTCTGGAATGTGGACAATGAACGGCTTCTGCTAGACGTATTCCACGTATAATACTTTCTTCTCTAGATATGATAGCCCATGGTGCAGTAGCTGTACCTGACTGCATAATAGCCTGAGAAAATAGGTTTCTCGAAAGCGGTGACAATAAATGTAAAGACACAGACACTGCGCCGGCAGACTCTCCGAACAGGGTAACATTATGAGGATTCCCGCCGAAGTAGCCGATATTGTCTTTCACCCATTGTAAAGCCATAAGTTGATCAAATAATCCAGCATTCCCTGGAACGTCTGGAGTGTCGAAGAACAGAAACCCGAGCGATGCAACTCTGTATTGCATAGACACATAAACAATCTTCTCTTCGGCCACAAGAATTTTGGGATCGTAAACATCTAAAGTAGCAGTGCCGGAATAAAACCCTCCACCGAAGACCCAAAGCATGACAGCTGCGTTCTTTGGACGTGGTTTTGGAACTATAATGTTTATAAACAGACAGTCTTCCTGCATGTCTGTGTTGGGATTCCACATCGTAGCGCCAGGGAAATCACCGAACACGGTATCTATAATTTGGACGCACGTATTTGGCAGTGTCGTTGTATTCAATATCTCATCTCCCCAGCTCTCTACTGGTCTAGGGTGTCTGAACCTTAGATCTCCAACCGGTTTCTGAGCGTACGGGATACCAAACCAGGCATCAACTTTCTTACCCGTCGCTGCTGTAAGCGTTATCCCTTTGACCCTCCCTTTCCTAGTTCGTACAACTAACGGATCATCGTCTTCTGGACCAAAATGGGGCTCATCAGCCATGAGAACTTCTTTGGCTCGTTCATGATTGGAATAAACCCTCTCATCGTACTTAGTTCGCTTAGAGGATGTTTCATCTTCAATTTTGGCTCGTTTAGAGGAGGTTTCATGTTCTTCGAGGCGCGGTAGGATAGTGTCGAGTTCAGGGTTGTAGCGGACGGCCTCGCCGTGGCCGCGGTAGGGCTGGGGCGGGGCAGGCGCGGGGAAGTGTAGGGGGTGCTCGGGCGCATGGTGCCGGGCTCGGTGCTCGTGCGGGCCGGCCAGCGCGCGCGCAGCCAGCGCCGTCAGCGCTGCCAACACCACGCGCATACCGCCACTACACCCGCTCCCACAGTCACCACCTGAAATACGATAAAGTTTATGATGAAATTTAATTATATCACTTCTACTTGTAAGTTTATAGAATTTCTATTGAACCCATCAAGATGCATCCATTATTGGCAAAACGAAATATATATTTTTTTGCACAAAGAATTAGCACTTGACCTTAACCACACCAGCGTGCGTAGCATAACATCATCAGTCGCACGCGACTTGGGAGTGAGAGTGGGATAGTTGAATATATTTCGTCCAAGCGATGAACAGGGCAAAAATTCTCTCGCGCGACATAAACGCTTATCGCGCCTGTCATGCTACGGGGGCTGGTTGATACCAGCCTGTGATCAGGACCTTTTCTTTTATTCTGTGCTAGTGTTAAGTACAAGGCCGAAGACGGAAGCGCATTCACTCGAAACTGGCTATCTTATATCTAACAACCGAAACACAACAATGCTACAACATTGCTGCTTGGCGACGGATTTCGATAAAATGATATTACCTATGCAGGCGGGCATTCAAAATCCAGCCCCACTAACCAAATCGAATACTAAACATGTAACGCTGGGAATAAAACCCGCCGCCAAGATTCGCAAATTGATCCAAGGGGGCGCTTTAAAAAGATGTGATTATAATATTCCGGTTTAGTTAATAATCCTGCGACAAATTTATTAAAACTAACAAAGAATCTTTTCAGCGGCGCGACGTCCACTCGCCAACCGATGACAAATTAGTTTCTCGAAAAAATTCTATTTATTTTGCTCCGTCGCAAGCTTGACAATTCATCACGGGAGAACACAATGAAGTATGAAATATTAATGTATAGCCGAAAAAATATTACGAAGACCGATCTAAGCAGAGGAGACATAAAAAATGACACTCGAAGAAAGTTATGACAAGTAGGTAAATCTAGAGGTTACTTCGACAAGACTTATGCACAAACCTATACATAGAGTCGACGTGTACCTTATGAGACTTATGTCATTCACGAGATGTTTTAACCCCCGACGAAAAACGATGGGTGTTATGTGTTTGATGGCGTTGTGATTGTGTGTGTGTTTGTCTGAACGTATCTCAGTAGGGCCCGCCCATGGCTGACAATCGGTGACCGATTTTTTGTAGGAGAAAAATGGAACGTACTGATTGCAATATTTCAACGCCCACGTCCTTCAAAAAAAAACGGTCACAATATCGGTGATAAAAGTATTGACGAAAAAATCGGCACGATTATCGGTCCTACAAGATGTCGGTCGTACTTACTTACTTATGCGTGATCCGATTTGAGTGTGAGTTTTTTTTATATGATAGACTTAACGAGATGACGGTATTCGATGATATATAGTTTTCGGTATATTTGGATAATGTTAGGAGTTTTCAAAATAATGTTTTTTTTTTAATATAAACAATGCTTGAATCAAAATAAAAGACTTAAGAGGTATGAAATGAGGTATTATTAAATTCGTAATAAGCTACACGATTAGAGCCCAATCGTCGAAGCCATCTCGACTAGGCACCGTTAAAGAAGATATGAAACTTCAAATCAAATCATGACTACTTTATTATTACACAAACAGGTTATATGGGTATCCTGCCTTTTCGCCGAAAATTGTTTGGCAGATTATCACTTGCCAATCAACGTTTTGCCGATGTTTCACTTTGACAACTAACGATTAGCAAATTTTTGTAGACAACATTTCATTTGGTAGAATTATTGTTAAGCTGATTATTATAATGACACAAAACGTTTGGGACATTTATCATTTGTCAAACATTTCACCAGGCTACACAACTATTAGACGAATGACGTTTTGTCAGTGTAACAGTTTTTCATACTGAATGATGGGGCATGAATTCTCCTAAAAATGATTAACAATAATTTAGATGAATTACCTACATTCATACTATACAAAAGTAGGGCGGGTGCGAACGTAGCGAGCACGGTAGTTCGGGGCACCCCGACATCTGTTGGTTAGGTTGGAAGGGTATGGCGATAGCGAGGTGGGCGAGCAATGCGAGCCCACTTCGCCCGCCATGCCCTTCTATTAAGTTGACATGTATACATAGAAAAATTAAACCCTATTTAATTCAACATTTGGTAAACAATAAACAATTAAAGGAATATTACGCAAGCTAAAACATTCTGCTACTTGAAGGTTGGCATTTTAAAAAGTGACATGCATACATTATTTTGTGTTTATTTGCAATAAAGAATGGATAAAAAATTATGAAAATCAGACCAATCGTACAATTGGTAACTGTGAGGTTAGGAAATAAAACAAAATTATATGATAAGTTGGCAAATGATTATTCGGCGACATAAAATTCTGCGAAACGTTAGTTGGCAAATGAAAATCTGGCAAATAATTTCCGGCGAAAGGGCAGAGAACCGGTTATATGTCATTTAAAACCACCATTAAAGCTAAGTGCAAAAGGCAATTATAAAATTTCTGATTAATAATTAATATTTCGGACACTTACACCATCATCTAATCCCAAACAAGCAAAGCCTCCTCTGTTTGTTTTCTCTATCACCTGGCACCATTGATCCGATCGCATCTTTGGATGACTGAGGTTCATATTTCATCTCACTTATAAATGCATGCCATAACACGATGTCATCACTTGCATATCTCGACTTCCAACGACTTATATCCCTAATCCCTTAAAGTTCACATACGATAATAGGATTCTTACATGGCTCATTTGTAGCGTGCCTCCTTACTGCACTGGTACATTCTGTGTTTTTAATTTCACTAGATTTATCTTCTACCTTATAATTGTCGCTGTCAGACCGATTACGAGAATCGTCATTACCTTCCAAATCAAGTACATTATCATTTTTTTTTCTTACCCTAATCCATACGTTCCACTTGGGTAGGTACGTACTTTATTTTTTACCATTACTACCTGATTCTCAGTCTTCACCTTCCATAAACCAATTATTCGAGTTTTCCTTACTAACTGTATTTTTTGCAGTATCATGCTATTCCTCTGAGGTACAAAACCAATATTGTGAACTTTTCAATATGGTCATATCATATTCCATTAAAATTCCAAACCGACTCTTTACATCCAACTTGAGGCGTTTGAGAACAGCGATTTTGCTTCCAAAAAGTTGTAGGAACGTCACATCAAAAGTTTTGCCACACCAGAGTTCGTATGGTGTTTTATTACTTACCGTACTCTTGCTGTATCTATTTAGTATAAACACAGCTATGTTTGTCTCTTCCCGAAAACGTTTAGGCAAGTCAGTTATCAGTGTCCTTGCAGATTCAATTACTATCCTAATGGCAAGCTTAGCACGACCATTTCGCTGTGGAATGTACGCTACTGACCTTCGGTGACAAATACCTTGCTTTTCTAGTAAACCTTTGATAGTACTGTAACAAAGTTCTAAGCCGTTATGTGTTCGAAATATTTTCGTGCTATTGCCTGTTTGATTTTTAACCTCGAAAACAGAACAAACCTGTCAACGTCTAGAAACAAATCACCATAAATAAGATTCTCCCACAGAATTAGCTCGCTAAACACTTCTAGTACTCTATGCTGTTTACCAAGTACGAGTAAAAGGAAGTTTAACTAAATAATAATAAGTAACAGATGATTCTGATTAGAATCACTAATTTGGACAACTTTGGAATTAGTTTACTATAATATAATTTCAGCAATAATGCCGTTGTTTCTATGTAAATAAGTAAATAAATAAGTAATCCATTACAGAAATTGTGTTGAGAAAATTTAACCTTCAAACAAGTCAACTGAAACTATGCCATCACGGAGTTCCAGTCTCTACATCCCGGCTCCATCGTCAGATCACCTCGATGGTACCATAATCAGACATCAGACACCAGCAAGTGGTTGAAAAGTGGTTTGCAAATTATAAAACGGAAAACTTGCATACATACGAGTAAAAAAAATACTAAATAGCGCGTCGCGCACAGTTATGCTTCTCTGCATCATCAACTCTACATGTGTCGCCGAAGGCGAATTTATTTAATTAGTAAATGGGTTTAAGAATATAGCAGCAAAATAATGGGTGATTTGTGCTGGAGTGAGGCAAGACAGAGAGGAGAGAAAAGATAATAAGTGGCAACATTATTATTGTTGTGGTGTGATTTTTTAGTATCGAGTTTTTTTACATGTTTGTTGTGATTGAGTTTAGAAAGAAATAATTACAGAAACAAATTATCCATGTAAGCTTTTGAATTATTACTTTCCAGAGCTGAATATTGTTGAGATGACAAAAGAGTTCATATCCTTAGAGTATCTTAATTTATGCGAGGCATGGGACGGCTGTGAGGGTAGTAGGGAGGCCGTCTAGGGCGCGTGCCCATTTTTTCCGTCACCTAGCAATGATTTATTTAATTAAATACTTAATATGAACACTGAATAATAAGGCAAAGGCTTCGCCATTCCTTATTTTTCCCTCAAATTTTGAGGGAACACCGACATAAATAAAAGGAGCACATTGGGGTGCCTCCAGCTTCTGGTGATAAGGTTGCCAACTTATACTGATCAAAGTAATTTGTCTATTAATATGTTACATATTTAATATTTGTATTCTTATATTTTCATGGTGACGACAACATGCTTAATATCAACATCCAAGTTCGTCAGGAACCGCGCACCAGACCTTACACAAGGAAAAGGTTTGGAAACTACGTCGTAGCGGTACCATTACGTCTGAAATCAGGAAGATCAGGAAGACATGGTACGAAAATGACCGATGTGAATCACGCCGAGTTCACAGAGGTGATACTATTCCTGGCGCAACTAATTTTACTCTAGACGCAGTCTATATATATATATTAACAATCGATACAAACTATTTATACCGTTGAAGGGTATTTTCGTGTGAAATCAAAGTACGATCTTCTTGACCCCGTTTTCAAAACATACAGAACATACATACATTAAGGCCCGTATTAATAAACCATTCTCAAGATTGAGAACAGTCTTGTGACCGGTCTCAAGTAAACGTGTTGATTAATAAACCTAACTTGAGACTCAGTAACTTGAGTAAGCAGTACTCACTTGAGAGGTGCGCGTATTAATAAACGAAACTCAAGACTGTCATTCATTTGCCGCTGAGGCGAATACTTGGGAAGTGATCTCAACTAAGTAGACGTCAAGATTGGTTTATAAATTAGCATGGAGCTTGAGATAGCGTCAACTTCTTAAGACGCATCTCGGTTGATACAGCCTCAAGACTTGTATTGAGATTGATTTATTAATACGGGCCTAAGTCACACCGGTTTCCCGTCGGGGTAGTCAGACACCACAAACTTCCGCTTGCAATGATTCTCACGCACCTACCATACGGAAAATGTCTAGTTGATAATAGTTTGCTTTCGTTAAATACAAGGTTTACGTCTGCGCGGAATTTCTTCTATTTAACTCCCTATGCAAAAAGAGGAGTATTATAAGGTGGAAATCTAGGTCTGTCTGTCTGTCTTTGGCATTCTAGCGCCAAAATGATTGAACCGGTTTGAAAGCCTTGTATAGTTTTTTTTATGCACAACCTGATGTTAAGTGAAGATGAGGTCGAAGGTGGAAGCGTACTGACCCGGAAACCCTAACACATTTGGGGGACAGGCTATCTTATCTCTGACAACCGGAACACAACAATGCTATTAACATTACTGCTTGGCGGCAGATTTAGATAAGACGGTGGTAGCTAGCCAGGCTTACGTTTAAAATGCCCTACCACCAACCAAACCGAGTACTTAAACATGTACCCGGCTGGGGATCGAACCCGCGACCTCCGAAGCGTAAACCCAATGTTGTTTACATTGGACCACGGAGGCGTTAAAAATAATTTGCAAAAGGTATGCGTTCTTATTTATTAATCTTGTCTGGGATTATTATCTAACTATTATTATAAACTAACCTTACGCCCGCGGCGTCGCCTGCGTGGAATAACTTTATCGCGGAAAGTTGTTTATCCCGCGGGAACTCTGTTTGTCTTAATCCAGGGGATATTCTACCTATATACCAAATTTCATCCAAATCCCTTCAGCCGTTTCGCCGTGATTAAGCAACAAACAAACAAATAAACAAACAAGCATCCAAACTTTCGCATTTATAAAATTAAAATCCTTGTCGCGCTATCTAAATATATATAACTCAAAGGTGACTGACATAGTGATCTATCAACGCCCAGCCCAAACCACTGGACGGATCGGGCTGAAATTTGGCATGCAGGTAGATGTTATGACGTAGGCATCCGCTAAGAAAGGATTTTGATAAATTCTACCCCCAAGGGGATAAAATAGGGGATGAAAGTTTGTGGTTTGTATTTTGATAAAATCTTCCACGCGGACGAAGTCGCGGGAGGAAAGCTAGTAATATATAAGTTCGAAGTTAGATGCGAAAGTTTGGATGTTTGTTTATTTGTTCGTTGCTCAATAACGGCGAAACGGATGAACGGTATTAGATAAAATTTGGTATATAAGTAGAACATACCCTGTATTATGACATAGGATATTTTTATGCAAATAAAATTAGTAGTTCCCGCAGGATAAACCAATTAAACATATCCGTAATAAAGTCATTTCAAGCAGGCGAAGCAGCGAGGGGAAAGCTAGTAATTACTAAGTCAAAGCTCACCTTCACACCTATTTAACCAACGACGTAAAACGACGGATGTTTTGTGTTTGATGGTGTTATGTAGGTCCAGTCTTTATGCGGATGTATCTCAATAAACCACACTCAAATCGGACCACGCATTATTGAAATTTTATATTGAATACTAAACGGGGTGAAAGGTTAGCCTAGCCACGTTTGATAGAAATCGGTTAAGTCGTTTCGAAGATATTTAGTTTTTAACACTATCTTCTGGTATTCTCAATTTATAGTTATTTTAATATTCAATTAATTACTTTTAAATGTGACTGACCTTCTGTTACTGATTTTACGTCTGATTCCATGAGCGGGGAGATTACAAATTAATCATCTATCTCATATGCAACGACAATCGGCTACTATTAAAATAAATGAAATAATTTAAATGTTTTTTTTATAAGACATACTATTTGACCACTGAAAATATTGAACATATAGTACGTAGTTTACGTATAGTTGTCAATATCTTTGTCACAAACTAAGAATTTTGTGTAAAATATTTTATTTTAACCGAAAGAAAGGAGTGTAAATCATAGTTGCAAAGTTCATTACCGCGATGTACGTTGTTGCAAAAGTTCTTTACTGCGATGTACGTTACTGCGAAAGTTTACCATCTCGAAGTACGTTGTCGCGAAAGTTCTTTACTGCGATGTACATTACTGCGAAAGTTTACTTTAAACTTTAATTCCTTGCTAATGCTGTGTATAACAACGTCGCACCTCACACTACGTTTACTTTAGGGAGGAATGCACTACATTTACCCTTCACGGGTACCCTTCTCAGGACCCATGGTCACTGATGACCTATCTTATTTTCTGAATACCCCGAGCTGGGTTGGCACCGTTCCAGTCGCTAGCAACCCCACGTTTTCCCAGCAAATCTATCGATTGCATATTTCAGAAACACATTCAAAAATATTCGACCTAAGGGCACAGATTACTAATAAGTTACTAAAGTAACTATGGGTACCTAATAACTAAGCTATTCCGAATGATTGCTAATATTTCACTAGTTTTAATTAAACATCGATAACGGTAATAGTACATTTGTCCTTCAATAAATATCAGGAAAACAATCGGTCATAAACATTAATAGTTAACAAAAGCGAGGAGACAATAGCATCCGATCTCAATAGACGAGCCGGGGCGACATCCCATCTGACCGACGACGTCATTGTGAAGCATATTTTGAAATATAGTATTGAATAACAGCAACATTGCAGTCTGGGCATGTGTTTTCCCCGACTACTCGTCGATTAAAGGTTTCTTTAATGAATGAGGTTCACAGTATACCTATCATGGTTTCTTACTCCCGTTTCAAATCTAGAATTATTACAAACACCGGTAATAGACAGCTAGATTGATTCTATACGATTAAAAAAAAAGCTGCTTTCGTTACTATGAGAGAGTCATCAACCTAGCTGTAAAATTATACAGGTTGAAGCAATGGGCCAGTTAGAACCGACAATCACTGGAGCAAGCGGGGTTTCGAGAGGAGGCCGTTAGGTAAAACTAGTGTGGGGCCACCACCAGCTAGATGGACGTCGGTTGGCTGGGAGCAAATGTGAATGGTAGTCGCGGCTCGCATTGGCGCGTCCCGTCAATTGGAGAACAATCCAAGTCGGTATTTAAACGCGAACACCTCCACCTTCACGAAGTGTAGAGCGCGCACAATAAATTATGTACACTCACCATGGTACATTTACAAAGAAAAATGAGTATATCCTGGAATGTGAAAAGAACGCTTGTATGTCAGCAATAGATTGACTGATAGATGACCAAATAACCTACCGATGTGATGATAAATACTCTGTGTATTATACCTTATGCCCCATTGTAGGGCACGGCCTCCTCTTATTAAGATAGTCATAATCTACCACTCAAACCTAATACGGTTTGACAGATTTCTGCCAGTCTAATAGTTTCTGGCTAGGAAATGTTCGTCGGAATACAGTTTCAGAGTCGTTTTCAGACAGGTTATCGACTTGACATAACGGTTACACCACTAGTGTGTGGTAGTCACCCATCTAAAGAACGACTGCATCAAACGTTGCTATAATATAAAAGGAAAAGTGCATCCAATAAATTTAGCGATAAAGGATTGTAGTTATACTTCTCCTTTTAGTACACATAGACGTATAACGGAACATGGCTCCCTAATGTCATTTTTAATTAATTTTATTTTCAGCTAGGGACTTATTGAATTCTATTACAAATCCCCTATCATGTCAGCTCAAGTTGTGAACCTCCGCACACCGCAGACCAGACATTCTCATTGCTTTTTGTATTCGAAGCCACTCTATGTGACGGAAATTGTTAATTGAATCCAACACAGAACCACAGTGCAGGGCAATAGTAAGTAATTCAAATGAGTTTTCATTGTTCCGTATAAAAATGGCACGAGAATCACATTGGTGATACTCCAACTTCCGACAGAAATTGGAGTGTATAAATTTTGTTGCGGCCAAAGAAGGCGCTTAATATTTGGTTTACTGCAGAGACCAATAACAATGGTAATTTTCATCTAATAATCTATGCTTTATTACGAAATACCTGTACTATATTTAGATATAGTACAGGTATTGGACATAAGCCTGTCCCATGTTGTGGTTTGCATTGCATTCATTGGGAAGATTTTGCCTCGGTAGCTTTTGAGCAAGCTACCGATTTATTGGAAAACTTTTTTGTTCTATCACTGATTTAAGATTACAGGAAGTTAAAACTGTATCCTTACTGGACTACATATCGCACCTCCGCTCAAATACTGTCACAACTCAAATTTTTTGCAAATCGATTTTTTGCCAAAAATCCACCCACAATCTTTTCAAGTTTCTTCTCAAAAAGCGTCGTTTAATTCGTTTTATGAACTTTCGCGATTTGGCGTTTGGGTCACTTTAATGTTAGCGGCACACAGGCGTCGCCGAAACACAGACAGTGACATATCGCCGCTTGCGCAAGTCGGAAGCGTAGTGCGTTTCTGGGAGACCAGCGTAAATCGTTGTACGACAGTATACGTGATTGCGGTAAGTGCAACTATCACATAAATTTTCAGTAAAACTGCTACCTAAAGAGAAGTGACACTATATTTGTACATTATCACAACATTTTTTTAACTAAACTGTGTATTAAATCTAGTTTATGCAGTTTATTCAAAAATAGCTTTAGCACACATTTTGGAACAACAAAAGACGTGCCTGTATAGATGATAAATGGAACTATATTTTTTGACCTACGTATTGAAATTTGTGTTAATAGTTAATAGTAGAAGGTTTCAATAATAAAGTACCTATAGTGATTTCACAGCTCACACAATTTGGTGATTGGCATCATAACCCCGACCTCAAATCACAGGTATTTGCCTGCCTATACGAACGTTCAAGCATTTCAATTTATTAGTCGACTAAATCTATTCCATTGCAACTTTTTTTGAAAACTTTATGTATGTAGGTACTATCTTGAAATTATTGTATAGGTCACTCATTTGTTTATTATACAGATATTTTAAACAATCTTTTGCGTATTTTTGCAGACCAACTATGTCCAGCTCAAGAAAGATATTGTCACTATGCCTTGAACCAAATGATTCTAATCGTCATGTAGAGCAAAATGGATGTACGTACACATTCGTTGCTGCCAGAAGAGTTGGAATGATGGTTTTCTGGAAGAAGACTTAAGAGGAAAACATGTAAAACATTTTACCGTGAGCGAAAGTGTTAAAAATGATATAAGGAATACCCAAAATTGAGAGCGATTTGAAGGCGCAGACTAGTAGAGAGTACATTGATGGAGGCAAAACGATCACTGACTTACACCAGGACTATGTGGATAAATGTAAAGATGATGGTCGAGATTACGGGAACTATGTCATGTACTCTCGTATTTTTAATCATGAGTTCAACTTGAAGTCTGGTCCTCTTTACGTCCCAAGTCAATACGTGCAGATTATCAAAGAGGCCAAGAAGACGAAAGAACCATTTAGAAGTAAATGAGTTGACGCATAAGGATTTCATTTCCTTTAGTGATTTGATAAGCGATATGGGTGTAACTAGTCTCGGAAAAGTTAAGATTACCGACGTGAAAATGATGGCATTTTAGAGTAAAGAGCTAAACATTATAAAGTACAAAACTTCGTATTCGGAGATGGAATGGTCAGAGTTTAATTTGCTAGGTCGAAAAAAGAATCTTACAATTCCAGAAATAAAACGGGCATATGTGTTAAATCTTGGGATTAAGGATAACAAAAAGCAGGTTTCTTAACTCTAATAACTTAAGGCTAATAACCATATTCCAAGTTTTTATTCTGACTTCTATAGGAATTTGTACTTTGGATTTATTTTAGTTATAGTAACGTTGATCTCAGTGATGATAATCATTAATTATTATTGAATAGAATTTGAGAAGTTCCTATGTTAAGTTTATTTTGTTATTTATTTAGATAGGTACCTATTGTTGGTTTTAATTGAATTCTTTAATCTCAGGGACGCAACTACATAGAGTATTTACACTCTTTTAGATAGTACAGTATCTCTTCGAAAATTCCATTACCTATAGTACACAATAAGATATGAAACTACATTTTTATTGATAGTTTCCGGAACTTTTTTGAGATGGTGATAGGCAACTATTTAAACAAATTTAAAGTTTGTACTGAGAATAAGTCTTAAGTTCTTAGAGTTTTGTTTTTATTTAATTCAAAGTTTTGACAGAAGGGTTTTGTTTTGTTGTAAGTTTTGATAAAAGATTTTTTATTTCATTTAATTTTTAAGAAACATGTTATTATCCATCATAAATACGTAATTGTGCCTAAAAATATACCAAATTGTAGTTTTTTGAATGAAAAATTACTAAAAGTGTCTATTAAGAATAAAAATTTCTGACTGATTTTATGTATTTTTATTCGATAAACCGTCATAACTCCATATATTTTTTATTTATTTTTCGTAATTTTCTAATATAAAGTATACTACTGCAACCAGCTTTAAAAAACCTACAAACTTACTTCTACACATTTTTTTAGGGGTTGAATAATTTTCGAGTTATTCGTCAAAATGTAAAAATTTTTCGACACCTTAACTTTACCGGTACTTATTTCCAAATGTCAATTTTTTGAGTTAATACACTATTTGAGCGGAGGTGCGATATAGGCCAGTCCAACGGACTTATTTGTGGAGTGGTGACAGTCGGAACTAAAAGATTTATATAGATTTGGAGATTGTTTAACTTGAATACCGACAATAGATCGGACGTGATGTCATCACTCAGTTCACAGATAAATTTGTGGATCTCTATTTTCGTCGAGCCGTGAGACTAACAGTTCGTCTGTATAACTCGCGCTTTTAATATTGAAAATGTTTTTTTTTTGCCGATTCGGTGTTGGTCTGGTTTTCAGCAAAAGTGCATCATCGCCCTGGTGTCGTAGATTTTGGGACTACGTGGCTGATTGGGGTGTCAAAAGTCGTGAAGTCAGCTACGAAATGCAAAAAAAAAAATTAAAAATCTCACACAAACTTTTTATAGGTGACTTTGGTTGGACTACATTAAAAATTATTGGAGGTGCTTGTCACTGATAGATTTTTTTTTCCTTTTTTTAGAGAGTTGTCTCCTCTAACAATGTCGTACTATATAAATTTGATTTTCCGTAGTCGGAGGTCAAAACCGAAGACTTTAGCGACTTATAAAGACCTCCGACTTCGAAACAAACACCTAAATTACTAATCGATAAATAGGATATTTGACCCATAATTGGAAATTATGTTTCTGGCTTAATACTAGATAAGCCTTGCATGCGATGGTTTCCGAAAGTAAGCTTATCTCTTAGTCTAATATATAAATATGCCATTGGTAAGAAAAGTAATAGGAAGGATTTTTAGACAATGCTTATTCTGTTCGAGAGCATTGTCGCCTCGTATCAAACGTGTAGGCCAATGTTGAAATTTGATACAAAAAATTTTTGGAATTACAGAAAATACGAATTACCGAGTTAACGTAACACCGAGTACCTACTTTTACATATCTTTGCATTGCTTACATCTAACATTACATGCTTAATATTTCTAACAATTCTACCTAAGACCTCCTGGCAAGCCGGCATGTGCCAATAGGCCTGCCAAATGACATCGCCCGCTACTGCCAACTGCAGTTTCGTCTCTACTTGGTATCTTATTCGGCCGGTTAGTCTCAGATTAAATCTCTATTAAGGTGAATTGTGAAGACGGGGCCACGAGGTTTGCTGCTTTAAGAAAATTGCGGGATGTTAACTTTTAGCTTCGGGGTTTAATATAGTAGATAACATCAGTAAGGACGCTTCCCAGACGACGTCATGTCAAATAGGTTTTAGAAGCATTTTACCCGACTTCTTGCTACAGATTGAGAGTATGATAGATAACGGAAGCATTAGATCTATAGACTTATATATTGGGTCTTTACCTATGAAATTGAAGATTTTTTCTTCGTTAATCATATGTACCAATTCCTGCGATTTTCAAAGCTATATCCAAATTTGTTTTTTTTTTGAAAAATGGAATATTATTTCAAGGTTTCACATAAAATATTTTTTATTTCTGGGCTAATAAATCACACAATAAAAAAAATTTGAACAGAGCTCTTTTCATGTGCTTCCCATAATCATTTCTTAGATTCGCTGAAACTTTTATAAAGCGGTTACTTTTAAAAATTAACACTGCCTATACTTAACATAATGTTATCTGATAATACACACAAAGTTTAGCTAAATTTGGATTTGCCGATCCCAAAAAAAATCAAAAATGATTGTATGGAGAAAACAGTCATAATGAAATTCTTCATACAAAACGCCAATTTCATAGGTAAGAACATAATATTACGGCGTATGGGCCGGGTCATTGAAACGATCAAATTGGTACCACTTCATTGGTATTTAAACTAGAGTTTGGAACCAATAGGAATTCACAGTCACACACCGACTTCATTTGCGAACTGTCGTATCAAATACTGATTAATGTTATAAAAAATACATCTCCTAAAACAGAAAAGTGACCAGTTCTAACAAACATAATGTATACTCATATTTTTATGTTTCCTTTATGTTATGTCACTTTATGTGACCGACTAGGTTGTAAGCACAGACTAAAAAAAAGTTTTGGGTGGGCACGGTGGTTTTGGCCATGTGGTTGGTGGTCTCAGCTGTTCTATTAGTTTTCGAGAATTCTAAGAGATGGCGCTGCTTTATATACTATGAAAAGCGTGAAAAACATTTGTTCGCGCAACCATATCGATAACTTATAAATGAAGGATTAGATTATAAAAACTGCTTGAAAGTATTTGCCAGGTGTTTTTTTATGCTTAACGCGTTAGCGCTTAACCTAAATCAGACCTGATGCCGCACGTGAATGCGCGCTCACTCGGAACCTCAACTTTTTTTGGCGGAGTGGCTCACTTATCTCAAACAGCCGCAACACAATAATACTATCAACATTGCTGATTGGCAGCAGATTTAGATAAGATTATGGTAGGTGACCAGGCGGATCTCAGAAATGCCCTACCACCAACCATACCGAGTACTAAACATGTACCTACACCTCCTCCAGTAAAAAACTCTATAATGGTAATTTCTATAAACTATAATTGCAAATAAATGCAGTATGTGGAATATGAATAATTTTGTATTTGTTGAAAATTTTTATAGTAAACAAACAATATTTTATCCTGGAACGGAATAACAGAAACGGTGAATGATATCACAAAATGAAATACAAAATGCCTCTGCAATATGCCCGAAGCCAGCTCCATATTACGGATGAAAATGAAATATCCCGAGTTATTTCTGTATAATATCAAATATCCGGAGCAAGCAACAGTAATAACTGGGAGTGTTTGATTTGCCTCTGGTCAATACATCTGAATCTAAATATGATTGTATAGATTTAATTAATAAATTGTTTCATTCACAAGTTTGCGGCGCTTGCAGTGGAGACATTGGGCCTGTGGTCTTTTGACACGAAACAATTTGTAAAGGATTTATCCGTTAGACTGGTCCATGCCTCTGGAGATGTGAGAGCTGGTGCCTACTTTGCTCAGCAGCTGAAATTATGCATTCAGCGGGGCAATAGCGCTAGCATACTAGGTACTATGCCTCACGGAGGCGAATTTTTTCTATAAGATATAGGTATTTTTTTAATTGTGTTTTATAAATTGGTTGTTTCATGTACATACTAAAAATTTTGTGATTTATGTATAAAAAAAATATATAAATTATATTACAAGTCCCTACAAGAACACACACGGGGTACCATAACACAGATATTCGCAGTACCTACAAGGCGTACGAACGCTTGATTATAGTGCACTATATGATTATAATGCCAACTGCAGTATTATATGCCGGATGACTTTTTTACCGTGAGGGAAAAAATAGGGCATATTAGGAAGTGAAATAGAAGTTACTGACATATGTAGTTTAGTGACGACCTGTTTGGTGTAGTGGTTAGCAACTCTGACCACTATACCAAAAGGTTGCGGGTTCGAATCCCGCTAGGGGCATATGTTTGTGTGATGAATACGGACATGTGTACCCAAGTTATGGATGTTTTCATTTATAATAAGTATTTATTTACAAAAAAACATGTATAAAAATGTATAAAAAATGTATAGTATAAAAAACCACAACCACAACACAAGCGTATAGTTGTTTACTGTGGAACTAGATGGCGCTGTGTGTATGTCTAAGGATATTTATTCATTTATAAGATTAAATAAGTACTTACGTGAAACTGTTTTAGCAGAGTTCATTATCTTTTTTATTATTATTTATTTGTACTAACTTGGAAGAGCGGAGTCTCCTAATACAGGCATTATTATGCTTAAGAAATATATGAATAATTGCCAATTTAGCACTTTCTCTCGCAGGGCGCTAGCTGAAAATCAGTGTTTTACCGCTATAGGTGAGGATCCACACTGAGGGATGGCCCATTTGTGGTACAGATACACATACACCTCTATTGTAAGTTGTAACCGTTGTACTTATTTTGTTTGTAATTACGGTGAAATAAGGCTACATTTCGAAAACCATAACACCAAGCAGAATGATTGTGCGGTCGAATATTATTGCATGTGTTTCTGTAACATGCAACTAAATGTATTATCTATCTATGTATCATGTTATCCCATTAATTTCGATTGTTGACATACATCATTAACTTCCAAAACATACCTATTTTACAGTTAAACAAATGTATATAATTTTTTTAGTTTTTTTCTGATCTTAAGCAGCCTGTAAAGTTGGACAAAAGCAGTAAATGCTTATTCACTCTGCTCTTGAAGATCCCAAGGTTGTAGGATTCAGGAAAGACTGACGCCGGAAGGGAGTTCCATGCCTTGGCTGTTCCGATGATGAATGAAGAATCGAACTTCTTAGTGCGAATGTTCGGTATATTAACTATATACTGGTGGAATCCCTCCCCACGCCTAGTGGTCCGAAGATGGAAGGGTGACGGTGGAATAAGATTATGTAATAACAACGCACACTCCCTGAAATGCATCCTGTAAAAACTGAGAGACAGGCGAATTTGCGACGGTGTTCAAGGCTCTGCAATTTAGGAGTCATCGGATTATCACCTATGAGTCTCATGGCACGTCGTTCCACAGAATCCAGTGCAGCTAGTTGGTACTTGGCTGAACCATCCCAGAGGTGACAGCAGTATTCCATGCACGAACTAACCTGAGCCTGGTAAAGTACCAAAAGTTGTTTTGGTGTCAAATATTTGTCAATATAGTAAGAATAAAATATACTGGATATTGCCGAGCTGTTCATGTCCACGCATTCTTATCATCCAGGTAGTCAGAAATTTTATAATAGCGTCCTGGAAATAAGGATAAGAGGATATACGGCTAAATTATGACGCTGAATTACCAATTTTCATTAACGTGAATCGTCAGCTTAATAGTGAATAAAGTATCTACGACCGGCTTCTTCACGCATCTCGCAAGGTAAGTTTTAATGTTCTTCAACTAAAAATGTACTTTCAGCAACAATAGTTTTAGGGGGATTGGATAATTAAGCAAGTATTGGTACTGGAAACTAAACCTCTATTTATTAAACTAATGGTAGACGGGAGTCCAATAAAGAATTAATAGCTTTCTGGGAGTGTGGCCAATTTTGTAAAATTGATTGATTGATATATAACCTTGTGTGTTGTTTGTTTTTGGCACTCAAATAGAATAGAACCAACCCGTCTCTTCCCGTGGGTGTCGTAAAAGGCGACTAAGGTATTTACCACCAAAAAACATTTATAGATTTGCACGTTTCAACGGCGATGGGCTCACCCCCTCTCACGTGTGCATTTCTGTACATTTCATAAGGTGAACCGTGGATGATGTTTCAATCATTAAACACTTAATATTTGGAACATCCAAACATTATAGTTTGGGATATCTCTGACCACCCCATTTGGGATAAAGTTCGTGACGTTATGTATGTATATAACCTTGTCACAAGAAGTCACTATAGAATCCAATACGTAACAGTCAGATCTACATGCAGGTGATTATAGGGGAAAGGGTTCGTTCATCCTTGGAATAAATTACTGAAGGGTGGCGGGATAGCTGGTTATTTGCATAACCTATTCATCGCTTTGCCACTGGTCCGAGATAACAGTGGATTAACGTGTTTGGATAGGCAAATCTCTTTGCCTAAAGACAACTATAAGGTGCCAGGATGAAATTAAAATAATTTAAACCATTGCTGAAGCATTGATGGCGCAATATTCGGTGTTCGTTTTCGATTAGCGAAGTTAATTTAATACATACATATATAACGTCATGACCTTTATCCCAAATCGAGTGGTCAGAGATATCCCATACAATAGTGTTCCAAACATTAAAAGATTAATGATTGAAACAACATTCACGGTTCACCCTGTGAAATATACAGAAATTCACACGTGACAGGGGATGACCCATCGCCGTTGAAACGTGCAAAACTATAGATGTTTTTTTGTGGAAAGTCCCTTAGTCGCCTTTAACGACATCCACGGGAAGAAACGGTTTGGTTCTATTCTGAGTGCCGAAACGGTACAGCACGGTTAATTTAATACTCAACCCATTTACTCGGTCCCTAATTTGTTGACTGGAAGAGATCTCTTGAAGAGATAAGTCCACTTTTGTGTATGATATGTCGTTTGTACTCAGTCAAATGTATTGTTCTGATGCAATAAGATCTTAAAGTTAAGCAACATCTGAGTGACCACAATACAAATGGTTTCCGTGCTTCCAAGGAAAATAACCGCCTCCGTGGCTCAATGTAAACAACATTGGGTTTACGATTCTGAGGTCGCGGGTTCGATCCCCAGCGACCCCGCTGGGGATCGAACCTGTACCCACATGTTTAAGTACTCGGTTTGGTTGGTGGTAGGGCATTTTAAATGTCCGCCTGGCTAGCTACCACCATCTTATCTAATCTGCCGCCAAGCAGCAATGTTAATAGCATTGTTGTGTTCCGGTTGTCAGAGATAAGATAAATGTGTTGGGGTTTCCGGGTCAGTACGCTTCCACCTTCGACCTCATCTTCACTTAACATCAGGTGTGATTGAGGTCAAGTACGAACCCTTCGTTCATAAAAAAAATAAAAAAATAGTGGGTCCCAGATGGATTAAAACACGGACTGTCAGATGCCAGTAATCTGACACAAAAACAACTAATCTGCACTGGGCTCACGTGGTAGATTATGGCTCCCATCCCAGTGAAATATCCCACTGAAACTGCGACCCAACAGTGGGGACCTATAAGACTGATGATGAAACCATTTTAATCCACGCATAAAAGGGGTGTTATATTTGGGAAGCCTGTCTGTCAGTGGCATTGTAGCGGCGAATAAGCAAATGTTGCTCTATGACCGTCCCGGGACTTTTACGAATGGATTCTATGTAAATAAATAAAATAAAAATAAAAATACAGAATCTACCAACATCTAATCGTAATACATACAGACGGACATCCGTTATTAGATTATGCCAATCTAATTGGCATAATCTTATTGTCATAATATAGATCCGTATAACAGACTTGGCATACTAAAATGCGCATAATAATAATTAATATATCTTCATAATTTTCATTTCCATAACATTATCTAGTAAAAAACCTAATGTAAAATAATCTACGTTTAAATTACCCCTCGCGGGATTCGAACCCGCAGCCTTTAGTTTCGCTGACAGGGTCACTATTCACTACACCAATTGGTCGCCAATGTTTGTGTTGTTTTATAAATGTTTAATAATAAAAAAAGTCGAAATAAAAAACGAAAACTTCAGTAGGGTTATAAATATCTATCTATAAAAAATGTAGTACATGACATGATAGTTTCTAGTAAATTGATTTAAGCCAGAGTCGGAGATCGCGAAGAAAAATACAATCGAAGCGCACGGCAGTGCGCAAACCACGTTCTTAAGAAAAATATTGCCTACGAGAGGGCTCTCACTTCGGCCTAAATCATTTCAATTATTTCGTCTTCTTATAGATTTTTTATTATTTACGTATTATAAATACTCAGGATTTTAGTTTAGGATTCTTCGTTGCGCTCTGGATTCAAAATAGCGCACTCACGCTAAAAATATTATTTTGCTCCCTTGTTATACAATTTTATATCTAAATTTTCACTTATTGTTATACCAAAAAAGAACAGATTTCGCGCTTCCCGCAACACCGGTTCCAAGTAGTCGATACCGATTATGGTAAATGGTGCACTATAGTTGACCCTTTCACGTGGTAACGCAGATGTGGCTGGTAATATTGAATGGTCCACCACCATGCATCACACAGCGTGGACATTTCCTCAAAATCTTTGTACTTGTCTTTTGGTTTCTTTTTTTTTTATATGACAGGGCGGCAAACAAGCATGCGGGTCACCTGATGGAAAGCAATCACCGCCGCCCATGGACACCCGCAACACCAAAAGGGTCACAGGTGCGTTGCCGGCCTTTGAGGAAGGTGTAGGCTCGTTTCTTGAAGGTTCCAATGTCGTACGTCGGGAATACCGCTGCAGGAAGTCCGTTCCACAGGGTGGTCGTACGTGGCAGGAAGTTCTTGAGAAACGTATTATTATGATTTTTGATATATTTCTTCTGATATATTAGTGGCAAAAGGCTTTGTTGAAGTTAAAGAAAGAAAGAGTCTGCGCTTTATACTTTGCTATGAAGTAGTTCCAAAAGCTATTAATTTCATAGAAAAAGTTTTCGAGATGTTTTTCTATTTAAACGACGTGTCGCTATTTTCGTTGTTCTGTGCTACCGATCAAGCGATAGTGACAGCGAGAATCAGCTTAAATAGCGTCAAATCCCGGCGTGGATTGCGACGAATCCGCGCAGACGGTCAAAAGGGGAATTCCAAATTAAATTATGCAAATCCAGCGGAAAAAGCGCCCATCTAGCGGGCACCAAAATTGTTTCAGCTTACCGCAAAAGAGATGGTAAGCAAGTTTTTGTCCGGGTTTATGGTGCATTTATAGTGTAGAAGCGGCAGCGGATTTATTTTCTTTTTAAAATAAATTAAAATTAACAATAACATACCACACTCACTTCTACCTCCGCCGACTGGGATGTGTGCCAGGGCTCTAATAAGCTTTTCCCAGGAAATCAGGAACGTTTTTCGATAGTACCCTCAGTATATTTACGCAGAAATTGCTGTAACTAAATGACCCTATGGTCTATTTTTCTGCTCTCAAACATAAAAACTGCTAGTGTTATCGTATGAGAACTAATAAAGATACCGCATTGCATTTGTTGTATTCAAATCAAATCAAATCAAAATATTTTATTTCATGGGATAAATAAAATTATCACTTGAAAACGTCACTATTAATATTAATATTACATTTAAATTTACGGCTCATTCACAAAGCTGACTCCCCAGGGTCGCTTTTTTAAACAGATTATGGGTTACAATTTGTGATTTGATAATTATATGAATAATAAGACGCTATGTCCAAGCTTGCTTATCATTCAAATAGTCAGTGATTTTATAATAGCCTTTTGCTAATAATTTCTGTTTTATGATTTTTTTAAATTTACTTAAAGGCAAATTTTGCTTCCATCATCAATCCAATTTGTAGTCAGTCAGTCAAGAAGACCTACGGTAGGTCATGTTCAAATTGAAACTTGTCCAGATCATAACTATATTCAAATCACGTAATGTATCTTAAATTGAAAAAAAAAAAAATCCGAATCCTAAAAGGGTCACTTCATTAATTGAAATATATTTGTAACGATTACTTTCATTTTACGAGTGAATAATTCCTGACAAAACACTTATCTACCTTGGTATGACACCTTGTGCACATACTTTGGGTAACAAATCCAAGATATCCTACCCTCAAAGTTAGAATTGGAGCTGTAGAACTGTAGTACAGGCTGAAATCTCAATTGCCGTAAATAGGCATCGCCTTAAATATGACGCGCTTACAGTGGAATCAATGGGCTCTTGGTTGTGTGACAGAAAAAAGATATGGTGGGGCTCCTGGTGGTAATTCTTCGCCATCTAACACGATACCTTTAAATTTGACATTTGGATTACATTCCCAACTTCAGATCGCAATAATGTATGCAAACAACAAGTTAGAATCACCTAAATCTTGAATAACTAGGCATTTAGGGGCACTGAAAACCAGCGCTGTGATTCGTCGCAGCATGAGCTGAGTGCTAACCCATTTGTGCACGCCGCAACACGTGACAGCATTGTCGGGATCTTCTTCATAATTGCATTTCTATTTTAGCTATAATTTACTACTTCTTTGTTTCTGTATCGTGTTGTGGCGGTCATAATAAACTATTCTTATTCTAAATGAAAGATTTAAAAGTTGTCACGATAGATTGTATTTGTATTTATTTATTTATTTATCTAAAATGTTACAAAGATATATTTAGAAGTGTCACAAAACCTATATAGGTTTTTCCGAACACCGTACCCATGTCATCATCATCATTATCATACCTGTCATCTTGCACTCGACTCTCATGCATGACATGACATTACACACACCTACAGATATAACTATATGACTTATAAGTTGCTACCTTATTGTTTCCTAAGGTCCATGGCAATTTAGAAACGCTATTCCTTCTTAATATGGTACTTTCCCTTACTTTAATGTAAACAAATTAACAAGTCTTTACCACTCAAATGACGGAAAGGGAATTCTGTGATTACCGCAAAATGTGTCATGATTTCATTTTTAATGCGTTTTTCTTTCTAATGCTTTTCTTTGTCCATTTCTTATAATGTCCTTTTTGTTTCGCTTTTGAGAACCTTTTGTTTTTTTTTTGTATATTTTAATCCGCTAAATAGATTCGTTTATAATATTTATTTTAAAATTGTATGCATAGATAACGTCACGACCTTTATCCCAAATGGAGTGATCAGAGGTATCCCATAAACGTTTAGATGTCTCACATGTTTAAATTTTAATGCTTCACCTTTCGAAATATACAGAAATACACATGTGTCAGGGTGAATCCAACGCCGTTGAAACGTACAAGTTTATGGATCGTGTAAAGTCCCTTAGTCGCCTTTTACAACACCCACGGGAAGAGACAGATTGATTCTATTATATGATATAGGCCTTCCCTCGTATATGAGGGAGTATGGGCCATAGTCCACCACTCTGGCCCAATGCGCCTTTGAATTTTTATTTCTCAAACATGCAGGTTTACCCTAATTTGCCGAATATGCATTTGAATAGAAACAGGATTTATATGCGGTTTTTCATTATTGGATTTAGGGGTATTTAGGAGTTTTAACGGTATTTTTGATAAGGAGTTGGTAACACTGTCTGAGAGATGGCAACATCTTTGCGCCGCTTAGTGTGAAGACATTAGGTTCATGGGGGATCTACTCGAAAACTCATTAAATATTTTCCACTCGCTTTATTGAGGTATCCGGCCATCGTAGAGCTGGCACTTACAGCCAACTCATTACTAAGGCAAATCAACATCCCCTACCAACAAGGCTGCCAGCGTACTAGGTATCCTCCCGCATGATAGTCATCTTAAACAGTTTCCTACCTCCCATCGATTTCGGTCCCCTTATTTCAAACTTCAATGGTAATGAATTATAACGCCAAATGTCAAATTTCCTAATGTGACCACTGGCGAAGGACACAACAATAAAATTCAATTACTATTGAAGTCAGATCATAAGGGGTGGACAGTTGATATATTTTGAATTCTCTATGTGCTATCAAATGAAATGAAATGAAATGAAAATCATTTATTCATGTAGGCAATACAATATGCACTTATGAACGTCATTTGCTTTTTAAACTACCACTAGCTCGGAACGCGACCACTACTGAGAAGAGCTAGCGAGAAACTCAGAGGGTTTGTCTCTTTTCAATCAATCATTTACAATCAAGAAAGGTTACAACAATTTTATATATCGTGTAGAGGAGCCGTTTAATCCCATGGATTACTTTCATTAATGTAGTCTGAAATTTTGTAATATCCCTTTTTACATAATTTTTGTTTTATAATAAGTTTAAATTTATTTCTGGTGAACTGAGCTGAACCAATTTATATGGATAAGATATTTTTATTGCGAGTCAAGTTATGCGGTAAGAGCCCTCTGATTGCAATCATATTGCCAATATTCTTATGCAGCTAAATAAAAATTTGTAAATAGAGGTAAGTATAAAAACCAAAATTTGTAATTGTCCATCACTAACCGCATTGGTTGGACGCACCCCAATGCAAAGTTATATTTAATGAATAATTAAATAAATAAATATCCCTGGACATGCACACAATGCCATCTAGTTCCACTTTAAGCAACTATAGGCTTGTGTTGTGAATACCAGATGGTTGATATACTACATATAAATACATTTTTTTTTGTAAATAAATACTTATTATAAAAGAAAACATCCATAACTCGAGTACACATGTCCGTATTCATCATACAAACATATGCCCCTAGCGGGATTCGAACCCGCGACCTTTTAGTATAGTGGTCAGAGTTTCTAACCACTACACCAAACAGGTCGTCAAGCAAATTAAAGAAAGGAAAAAGAAAGAAAACCTGTTAAAATATGATAAAATATTATATTACTGTCCAATGAAATACGTAAAAAATTTGTAATAGAAAAATTACAGTTCAACCGATTAATGTAATTAATACCTCCTTTTATAACGCAGAGTAATAAAACTACTAGACTTTGCAATACCATTCCTATTTAACAAAAACCAGCACTAGCCTACTTAGGAAAACCACTCCAAATCTAAATTAGAAATGCGGCGAGCCGAGCGATATCACGGGGTCGCGTGCGCGAAGGTCAAACGTTCGCTGCAGATACAGCAACGGCATTTGCAATTCAAAAGGTGAGTGGCACTGCGACAGAGGCGCCTCTATGATGTTCCTAGCTCTATGGCCTTGTACTTTAATTGGTCGGCAATGATTGCTTCGAGGGGTCGATAAGGCTTACGAACAGTTTGAATAGGTACTTTTTACTGGTTTTATTTTAGGTCTACAAAAATATTTGGCACAGTGAATCTAGAGCGAATGATGATTCATAGTCACGAGGTGCAAATAACTTTGACCTCGTGTGGAGCATATAACTTTTCTCCTCTAGGTACTAGCGAACAAAATATTAAAAGTAAGAAAAATAATTGAAGTCAGTTAAAGTTATACTTGCATCACAACGTGAAAAATTTTACAATTTGAGCTCCAGAGTATCTCTGAGGAATAAATGTAAGGGAATCAATATTTTTACATTGGAATCGCAATATATTTACGAAAACTTAATGTATCTTAGAAAGAATCTGTATTTACATACATACATACATAATGTCACGCCTGTTTCCCGTTGGGGTAGGCAGAGACCACAGACTTCCACTTGCTACGATTTGTTTAAGAATAATAGTGAAATAGGTACACAAAATACGAGATATAAAAATAAAATTGCTGGTCATGTCAGTTGTTCAAGTCAGTAAGTCATTCAAATCCAAAAAAGTTGTATGCGTATGTGTGTGCATGTGATAGAGATAAACTTTATCCATGAAATATTTATTGAATTTAACATTTTATCATCCGACTTCGACCCAACTCCGTCCTATTTCACCAACTTCCGATGACGTATGAAGACATTTCTAACGCACATAACATTACGTTACCACCACCGCTGTCTTCACATACATTGAGCGTTCGAAGCGGAATTTATGGCCGGTTTTATGTCCCACGGGAAGCCTATTACGTACGAACTGCCTACTGGTGTATAAAAACTCTGTAAGTAATAGGGTGTCAAGGTAAAAAGATGGATACTTACATTATATACATTATTAACTCCCGACGAAAAACGACGGGTGTTATACGTGTTTGATGACTTTGTGTGTATGTTTTTTTTTTAAGGCACAAGCTGAAGTGGGAATTGGCGGGCCATGTTTGTCGCATGCCAGACGACATGTGGGCCAAAATCGCCACCACCTGGAGCCCACCGTTAGAAAGAAGGCGTCGCGGCAGACCGAACAGGTGATGGCGGGACGAGTTGGATAAGTTCCTAACCAACTGGTCGGAGGAGGCCTGGGATAGAGAGCCGTGGAGAGAGAGGAGGGAGGCCTTTGCCCAGCAGTGGGACAGTATGGGCTCCTAATAATAAAAATAATAATAATAATAATGCACAACGGGTTGGTACTTGCCCTCAATCACACCTGATGTTAAATGAAGACGAGGTCGAAGGTGGAAGCGTACTGACCCGGAAACTCCTACACATTTGGGGGACTGGCTATCTTATCTCTGACAACCGGAACACAACAATGCTATTAACATTGCTGCTTGGCGGTAGATTTAGATAAAATAGTGGTAGCTAGCCAGGCGGACATTTTAAAAGGCCCTACGAAAAACGACGGGTGTTACGTGTTTGATGACTTTGTGTGTATGTCCAGTCTTTGCCAGGATATCTTAGGAATGCGTGGTTCAATTTGAGTGCAGTTTCTTTCATGTGAAAGGCACATAGCCAGGTATGATAAAGATATTAATTATTTTTTTTACCCGACTGCCCAAGAAAGGAGGGTAATGTTTTTCGTTTTACATACATACATGTAAGTATGTATGTAAGTATGTCCGTTCCTTTGGCGCATCCTGTAGCACACTGTCGGGTTTTTTGGTTTTTAAATATTTAAATTTATGGTTTTGTCTACATACATATCTTTATCCCATATGGGATGGTAAGAGATATCCCAAACATTAGTGTTTGGGTGTTCCAAACATTAAGAAATTATTATTATTAAATTAGAAAGTTAATGATTAGAAATACTATGATATCATTAAAATACACTAAAATTGTTAAAAGCTAAGTATCTTCGCAACGACTTATCCGATTTTCATCAAACATGGCTAAGAACCTGACCTCTCCTTTAGGTTTTAATATTTTAAAAACCTCACTCAAATCAGAACGCTCATTGACGAGATACGTACGGACAAAGACTGGACACACACACACACACACACACACACACACACACACACACACACACACACACACACACACACACACAACGTCGTGAAACATATACACCCGTCGTTTTTCGTCGGAGTTTTTTTTTAATATTAGTTGATAATATTTCTCCGTCATGGTCACCCTACGTCTTTACTTTAATTGGCCGGGAATTCGATGAGATCGAAGATTTAGATCGTGGGGAATATATTCACTGAAGGTAATATTTAAAGACGTTATACTTGGGTTACATAGTAATACTCGCGCAAAGGTACGAATATAGTAAGTGATACAATTGCTATGTAATAAGAACCATTATAACACAAATGAAAATGTGACTAGTGGCCACCCATCCAAGAAATGACCATGCCAAATGTTGCCTAACATCGCTAACAAAAAAAAATAGCGAATACGAGCGTGCTACAGTTACTTTAACGACTGTAATAATAGATACGTATTATCGTATAGATACAAATAGTAAATAAATAATCTCTGGAATTTAAGTAATAATAATAATAAATAAATAAATAAAACGTTTATTTTGAGTTTCTTTTACATCGTTACATTATTTCACATACTTCTACCAAACTATATATGAAAAAAAAATGAAAATGAAAAAATATTTAATTTCACAACAACAGAACATGCAAGTACTAACAAATTTTCTATCTTAAAATAGACACTATAATATGTTAAACATGCCCTCTATTGTTGTAATGGATACCTAGGAGTATTGCCTGTGATCCCCACACTAGGCGAACCTGTATCGTGAGGATCACCCACAAAAACTATTTTACAACAATATTAACCTCCGTCTTAACCCATAAATAAACAATGTTTTGGGAAAAAGAAAAAGTTAATTAATACAGAGTATGATATTCTCAAAGATTCAACTTGATGAAATTTTAGTTTGCAATCAGGTAACATACCATGATTAGTATAATAATTATAATAACAAATACTAGATTTATACAAATAAATAGTTTATAAGCAGAAAATATACTCGCTTAATTTGAACAATATTACAATGTAACTGAAACACATTAAACTTTTATGAATTTCACAGTATTATGCACGGTAAATGGAACATAATCATTATGTGCTTTGTTTCATATATATTTACAAGCATGATTTGTAACTTTTTAAATCTTAAATCATTTAGGCACAGTGTCACTTGTTATATCTAGATTTAGCTAGATTTGGTTGGTGGTATATTAAATATTAAATGTCCGCCTGGCTAGCTACCACCATCTTATCTAAATCTGCCGCCAAAGAGCAATGTAAATAGCATTATTGTGTTCCGGTTGTCAGAGATAAGATAGCCAGTCCCCCAAATGTCTTGGGGTTTCCGGATCAGTACGCTTCCACCTTCGACCTCATCTTCACTTAAAATCAGGTGTGATTGAGGTCAAGTACCAATTCGTTGTGCATAAAAAAAAAAGCTACATTGCTATATTGAATGAAATTATCGTAAATTATACACAGAGCTCTGGTTTTGATGTACGTTGGAAAGGTAAGCAATAGCGAATAGTGTATAGCGACTGGGGTGTACTTACCGGCCAATACAAGAATTATATGTCATGCGAGAGGAAGTGTGATTAGATGTATGAATAATACGAGAGAAGGCCTACATGTACTCTTAGTGAGATGTTTGCAGGCTGAGATGATGATGATATTGGGATCCCTGTCACTAAACTCACATATATTTATTCTCATGTGTATAATAAATTGCTAAATAAATAAGTAAATAATAAAATAGTCAAAAATTTATCACAGAAGGCGATCGCAAGACTTAGCAGGTACACAAAATCATACATACACACACACACCCACCCACACAACATCCACACCTAACTATTGTTTTGCAACATTAATATAAGATATGGAAGAGCGGGACCACCTGACACAGGTATTTTATACTTACTAGGTGGTCCCAACCCTAGCTTATCTGTTTTGTAAAAAAAATTTTTGTTGTTGAAATAAAGATATTATTATTAAAGATATATTATTATTGTATAGGAAAATTTGAAATTCGTGTAATTCAGATTAACTGGTGACCCCACTCTCGATTACGAACAACTTCCTCAAACAACCATAGTCGAATTCGACAAATGAATGTCGATTTACCATTCAAGTCCAACAATTTTCGACTAATACTTTTTTTTTTTTTTTTTTATGCACGACGGGTTCGTACTTGACCTCAATCACACCTGATGTTAAGTGAAGATGAGGTCGAATGTGGAAGCGTACTAACCCGGAAACCCCAACACATTTGGGGGACTGGCTATCTTATCTCTGACAACCGGAACACAACAATGCTATTAACATTGCTGCTTGGCGGCAGATTTGGATAAGATGGTGGTAGCTAGCCAGGCGGACATTTTAATATGCCCTACCACCAAACAAACCCAGTACTTAAACATGTGGGGTACATGTTTCGATCGAACCCGCGACCTCCGAATCGCAAACTCAGTGCTGTTTACATTGAGCCACGGAGGCGGTTAATTAATTTAGTTAATTAATTCGGTTAGTTAATTCGGCTATGGTTCCCGGTGGAAAGTTGTTCGTAATCAGGAGTGGAGTCAACAGGAACTTTCATAATTAAGAGCTATGCTCTTGTCGGTGGCGTCCTTTCCACACTTCTCTACATTCCGCATTTTGTATAATATATGTACTCACATATAGGCCTTCTCTCGTATTATGAGGGAGTATGAGCATAATGCACAATCCGTGTTGGAGACTTCACATGCCTTAGAATTTTTATTTCTCTGGCATGCAGGTTTCCTCACGGTGATTTCCCACACCGTTTAAGAGCAGTCGGATAAATAGTAATTAAATTAAATTTAAAAACTCATTGGTACCTACATAGTCTGCCTGGGAATAGAACCCGGACCTCCCAAATTGGGAGACCGCGGCTTAACCGCTGAGCCACCGACGCTCATTATTAATTATGAAATAGAACACGCGAACGAGCAGGTAATGTTCAGGGATGATAATCATCTAAATAGTCTGATATTTATAATTATGATTTCTTAATAAGTTTCTGTCTATAGAATCTTTAAATTTAATGAAAGTAAGATTTTGTACATATACAGGAACCTTGTGAAAAGAAAGTATACATAGCCATTCTTATTTCTTGTATATATCAAAGATCTACCTTATTGTATAAACGGAATCCATGAGATAACAATATTTGCTGATGACACCTCCTTACTCTTCAAAGTTAGGACACGACAGAAAACTCTTGACGACGTGAATAGTACTATCTCTAAGGTGGTTGAATGGTTTACGTCAAATAACCTACTTCTAAATGAAAAAAAAATCCAAATGCATAAAATTTTCACTACCTAATGTCTCCCAATTTAGAAAGACCGCGTCTTAACAGCTGAGCCACCGATGCTCTTATTCCATTATAACGTGATATAACTACCACTTCCTCATATTATATTTCTGTTCTACGTTTACACACATGCTTCAGAATTGCTTCTCATATCAACACTTACTATTTCGTCGATTGGCTGGTGACGGCCTATCCTGCGTGTTCTCCCGTTTGGGACAGTGATTGATTGAACGTGTTTTCACGCTCCAAGTCATATTGGCAAGCCGCACGTTCCTTCGTCTCGCTCGGAAAGAATGTATGATATATCAGTTTCCCGGGCAAGTAATATGAAAAGTAATATTCATAGGGTGTGACTTGGGAGTAGGGGCCTGCCCCGAGTGTTGTGTGCGAACTACTGGCATATATACGTATATTATCAGGCGAGCGGCGCATGGAAATAGTGGTTAGTGATGGGAGTTGTATCGTATTTATCGATGAAAATGCCACAAATGATCACCCATCCGGGAATTAACGAGTGGACCAATCACCGTGAACAGTATGCAGGAAGAATTTGAATTCGTGTTATTCCCAATTAACTGGTGACGCGACTCTTGATTAAACAACTTTCCTCAAAAGAACAATAGTCAAAATCGATCAAAAAATTTTCGATTATCCATATAAAGTTAACCTTTCTGAAACCTTTCGGCTATGATTCCTAGTGGGAAGTTGTTCGTGATCAGGAGTGTACTCACCAGATCCCACCTCCGCTCTCCTCCCACTGTAACTCCTGTAAGCCAGGATCAACAGTGGTACTCTGCACGGCGCCTACTGAAGGTAGACGGTGCCCTACGTGACTCTATTGCTACCTTGGACCCTAGACTAATTAAAGAAAGAATTTAAGGGTGAAAAGTAGGAAAGACAGAAAGTCCCACCTCCCCCCAGGAAATGGGAGTGTAGCTAATGTGACGCAAAAAGCCAAAGCGGCCAAACCTATGGGGGAGAGAGTCGAGTGAAGCTCGACTCCCTAATTTAATACACCACAGACAACGCCAAATCGCAGTGAGCGTTGATGGTGCGGTAGCCAGGAGGCTACCGTAGGTAAAAGTGCCAATAGTAGGTATGGCAAAAGCGCTTGAACGCGTCGAACTCACCTTGAATTACCATACTAAAGGTGGTTTTAAAATGGTTTACTTTGTATGGGTAATCAAGAAATTTTTTATCGTATTCGGCTATGGTTCCTAGTGGAAAGTTGTTCGTAATCAGAAATGGAGTCACCAGTAAACAGAAATTACTCTCGAAGTTGTTGAAAACTATGTTTACCCCGGGCAGTTCAATAGAAATCAGCACTTCGATAAATTTCATTTATAGAAGAAAAAATTATTTCGGGAAAATTATCCAACAAATCGGTGGGGGAAACCATGTGCTGCAATTGGACATTTATAAACTAATGTTGAAATAATAACGGATTACAAATTTTTGGACAAAAAACGTTTCCCAATGTATCATATGCCAAAGTATGTTTCCCAAATTTTCATTTGGCAAATCAACTTTTCGCAATTTTACAGTTAGCGATACTATTTTCGGCAACTTATTGTTTGACAAATAATTACGTGGCAATGTTTCATTTTACCAAGTATTATGTAGTCAAATATGGTTTGGCGTAACATGCTCTTCCCAAAATTATATTGTTATATTATACAAATCAATCATCTGTTGGGGTCACAGTTCTAACCTAACCTAACCCACTTTTCTAGCAGTTCTCATCTAGCCTACGTAACATTGTACTTAACTATTGTACTTACTTGTTTATTCTGATTGTCTGAAGTGACAATTTAATAGGTAATAATTAAAATAATATCAGACTTTTCATATTTTTACAATTTATCACCCATATTAAATTGAAAATTTGAAGGAACTTATTTTTGGAATATATTTTTTTACCAAATAAAGTATTTGCTTAATGTATATTTGACTTAATAAAACTTGAGCAAGTAAAAATTTTCCAAATTAATATCTATTTGACCAACTGATTAAAATGCGAAATATATTTTTGCTAAAGATTCTTTTGGGAAATGAAACTAGTGCGATAAGTTTTTTAGGAAGTAAATTTTGACGAAAAATATTTTGCCATATGGAAGGAAACCAATAATAACACATGATTTCTAGCACAAGTAAAATATCGCTATTTTTAATCCTAAACAACACAAATTCCAAATTTCATGTAACAAACTCAATCTAGAACTACCCAAAAACTCTGTTATAGATAGACATTCATGCACGAGTAAACGTTTAACATCGATGATTGATTATCATCGCCCACCCTCAGTCACTGCCTAGAAACTTAGGTAAGTTGCATGACGGATAACATTCAGAAAGAAAAATTGACTCGCAGAATTCCACTGGGAGTCCGCTTGTCGATAGCAATTCCCATCCATACCGCCCCATCCCTATCGTCCATAAAGCCCTGGCAGGCCTCCGTGCCGGCACATACAAACGACTTAATTATATTTTTCTCATACTCATCCCGACTGGGCAGGAGTACCGCTGAACCCTGATGTAAGGTACAAAGGTACAATAGGCAACGCATGACTAGAACACACTTTCATCGATCTTATTTTATTGGAGTCATTCAAGTATGAGATATCGAAATGAATAATCGACTACTTCAATTATTTCGTTATACTCGTAACCTTTATCCCAAATGGGAAGGTCAGAGATATCCCAAACATTAGCCTTTGGGTGTTCCAAACATTTAAAGATTAATGCTTGAAACAACATCGACTGTTCACGTTTCGAGATAATACAGAAATGCACACATGAAGGGAGTGAGCTCACCGCCGTTAAAACTTACAAGTCTGTAGATGTTTTTTTGGTGAAAAGCGTAGTCACCTGTAACGACACGAAAACTCAAAACTTTTTTGAAAATCTAAAAACATTTTCCAATTTAAGTTATAGATGCATTAAGTCTAACGGTAAGTAGACCTAGTTCACCCAGGTGATTTACTCTGGGTGCATTAAGACTAATAAGTAAATGCGGTAGTTTTTCACCCGGTTTCAGTCAAAAAACAAATCATATCTCGATAACGAAATACGATATCGAAAAAATAAAAGGACTCTGGAGATATGGCATTGGGCTATATTTTAAAAATTATTGCAGGTGCGTAATTTAATAATTACAGATAGGTTTTCAGAAGTTGTACCGTTGTGACGAGGAGTTTACGCGCGGAGAGTACGTGAGCGCGGTATTGACGGTGAATAAATGTTTTGGATCATAATTATGACCCGCATCCCAAATGGGGTGGCCAGAGATAACCCAAACATTAAAAGTTTAATGCTTGAAATAAACTGTTTTAGGTTTTTTTCTGATCTTTAACAGGTTGTAAAGATGTACAAAAGCAAACACGTAAATAACTGTAATAGTTAAACTATTTGATTAACGGTTTGATAATTATGTTTACTTTTTACTACACATGACGTAGTAAACTATTGGGTCTTTACCTATGTAATTGGAGTATTTTTCTTCGTTAATCATATCTACCAATTCCTGCGATTTTCAAAGCTATATCCAAATTTCTTTTTTATTTGGAAAATTTAATATTATTTCAAGGTTTCACATGAAATATTTTTTTAATTTCTGGGCTAAAATCACATAATAAAAAAAATTTGAAGAGAGCTCTTTTCATGTGCTTCCCATAATCATTTCTTAGATTCGCTGAAACTTTTAATAAGCGGTTACTTTTAAAAATTAACGCTGCCTATACTTAACTTAATGTTAACCGATAATACACACAAAGTATATCAAAATTTGGATTTGCCGTTCCCAAAAAAAAATTAAAAATGTTTGTATGGAGAAAACAGTCTTAATGAACTACAAAACGCCAATTTCATAGGTAAGGACCTAATATAATTAACGGAGAATCTATCACACATCGCAGGTGCATTATATTTGTTATAGTGTATGTCTTGTTGGTTATCCTAAATAAAGAAAAAAACCAAATAAAAAAAAACAATCATCCACGATTGAAACAACATGAATGAAATTTGGTACAGAGACTATTAATATTAAATATCTTGGATTAAAATGATAAGGTATATGTCCGCAGGTATAGAAGGTTGCAATAATGGTGATAAACATGATGTCAATACAAGAAATGATTACCGTTTGGTGTAGTGGATAGTGACCTTTCAGCGAAACCAATGGTTAAATGTTTGTGTGATGAATACGAACATTAATATTCCCGAGTCATTGATATTTATTATAAATATTTATCAGTCATCTAGTATCCATAGAACAAGCGGAGTTTCTTGTCGCTTCTTCTCCCTAACCATAACACATTGTGAAGCGATGTAGTTTAAAAAAAATAACAATTTATTATTCAATAAATGATATGTTTGTATCCTACATTGAATAAAATATTTTTGATTTTTTTTTTTGATTTCGACAAGTTTTATTTAGTTTGCGACTAGATAATTGGTGTAAATGTCTGAAATACTAATTTATAAAAAAAATATCAAGATAAACTTGCAGGTCACATAAATCGCTTCCGCCAAGTCAGTAGTTTATAAAGGGCTACGTATACGTTTTTTCAGTAACGTTCCTGTTGATATACAAAATTTTCCTTTCAATAGATTTAAAGATACTATAAAACATAGCCTTATTAAGAAATCATTTTATAAAATATCAGACAATTTAGATGATAATCATCCTTGGACATAACCATAACCAGCTCGTTCGGAAATATTATTGTCCCTTTTTCTAATATAACAACGGGTTCTTAAAAGAGTACCCGACTTTGACCCGACCCGAAAAATGTGAAATCTGACTATTTTAAGCACTCTGTGTACAAAATAAAGCTTATTTTTGATGTCGGATTTGACATTCTGTGGTCAAACATACTAATTAAAAAAAAATGTAAAGTACAATAACATAATACAGTCTCCATGATGTATTAGTGTAAAGAAAACCATAGAGCATTATTCCTCCTCGCGACGCAGAAGAAAATGTGCCTGTATTCTGCATTCCGTGGCTGACTGTACGTAACATATGTACTACAATTTGTAGGGTAATACGTAAACAGCGTCATATTGTACGTGCTGTTATGAGTTTCGTTTCATGATGTGTTGCTATCTCTATCTACAGCAACCAGGCGAGTTTTAGTGACATACCTTATAATGTATAATATAATAATAGCCAGCCTTTTAACCCCAGACGAAAATTGACGGGTGTTATGTATTTGACGGTGTTGCATGTGTGTGCAGTCCTTGTAATTATGTATCTTAGTAATTTGTCGTCCGAATTGACAGCGATTGTTTGTTTTGTTTATTAAAAACTGGTTTCGCGTTTGGCCACAATCTCACCTGATGGAAAGTGACTATGTAGCCGAAGATTACGAGAGGACAGGTTATTAGTAGCCATGTTTGATAAAACTGGGTTATAACTTCCTATAATCTTAAAGGCCGTGATTATTTGCACATCTGGCTGTCAGTGATATCGGTAGCTTGCTTTTTCTTATACGTTAGTAGAGAACATTCTTCGAAAACTAGAAACTAAATTAGAGCGATTTTCCATAGTACCAGAAAAAATTTAATAATGCTTGTAAATTTCGAACATATTTTCTGCTAACTTTTTAGATCTATGCATCATGCTTATACGTATAAAGTTTCATTAGAATCAGTTAATTCATTTCGGAAAATTTGGACTTGAAAGTTTCTATGGAATGAATGCTACATTCCTGTAAATTTAGAGACCGTCACATGATTGAGGTCTAACTGTTACAATACTCTATGTACTGTTGATATAATCAAAGAAAATAGTAATACATGACATTATCAAACAACATGTGTTTTCAATAATATTACGAATATACCTTTCGGAAGAATTTGGCAGGTGTTTGGGAACATGAAAACTACACACGGCCTCGGAGATGCGAGTATTTCCTGGCACCAGAGTGGTGAGTGGACTTAAGAGGTTGTAGGGATCTTCCAAGTAGTTCCAAGTTCCATGTGCAAACACGACTGCTTTTACACTTAATAGTATATACAAGCAATCAGAGGGGGCGCCAAACAAAAACTAACCTCGGATGCACTGTGTATTACACAGAACGTCACGACCGTTATCCAAAGTGGGGTGGTCAGAGATATCCCAAACATAAGATTAATGCTTGAAACAACATCCATGATTGACCGTACCAAATATACAGAAATGCACACGTGAAAGGAGGGAAACCCATTGCCGTTAAAACGTGCAAATGTATAGTATATAATACATATTATTTTGGTGGAAAGTCGTTTAACTCCACCCACTGGAAGATATAGGTTGGTTCTATTCTTTGTTCGTGCTGAAACCAGTTACGACGTCAATTAATATACTGTTTTATATGTACCTGGCACTATCTCCGGGACGCCATGACCGCAGCTTGCGGCGTCTGCAGCCTTCTTGGACGCACCTCTTCACATCCTACACGCACTCCACCTGTAATAGAAGGTAGCAATGTTATACGACGTTGTTTAAACACTTTGATGTCTATCTATTTCATTTTTGGAGAAAATGCTGTTCAACCCAATCAACAAGGATTTTCTTTAGATGGCAACCCTGAGAATAATTTAAATAAGTGTTTTAAAGAGGTGTATACTGGTTGACTTTTAATTTCTTGATATCAAGAGATAATTTTTTTTTACTATTTTTTTGCATAGTGATAATGCACTGGACAGGGAGTTATGGCAAGAAATAGGGAAGGCTTTAGCCCAGCAGTGGGGCAACAGAGACTAGTTAAAAAGAATAATTATTAACTGCAACTTGACTTGCTTGACTTAACCTCAACCGTGTTGACATGACCGCCCCGGGAAGACTATTAAATTTATTGGAAATAAAAAAATTAATTTACATAGTCATGAACAATCTTGACGTAGGTTATTGCATCACTGTTTTGGCCTTTCCGTTATCCGATTCGGCCAAAACACTATAATTGCAACTAGTCCTACTAATATTATAAATAGCGAAAGTCTGTCTGTCTTACTTTAATGTCTAAACTGCTGAACCGATCATAATTTATAATTGTTACAGAGGTAACATGGGACATTGAGAAGAGCGTAGGCTACTTTTCGTTCTAAAGAAGTCCATAATAAAGTAAGTCCCGTCCCGTTGTGCATAAAAAAAAAAGTCTAAGAGGGCGAAGAGTGTGTGCAACAGTGGCGGTACCTTCATATTGCTCACTCGATCAGGATATTTGAGCAGTATCGGAAATCTTTGATTTAAACCATCGCACTGGTCTAACTGAAACGTCGAGCTTGGTTACCTATCTAATTTCACTAGTTGTGTAAAATCTAATCTAAATCTGCCGCCAAGCAGCAATGTTAATAGCATTGTTGTGTTCCGGTTGTCAGAGATAAGATAGCCAGTCCCCGAAATGTGTTGGGGTTTCCGGGTCAGTACGCTTCCACCTTCGACCTCATCTTCACTTAACATCAGGTGTGATTGAGGTCAAGTACCAACCCGTTGTGCAGTGCAAAAACAATAAAACAAACAGCTTGCCCTATACTGAAACCCTGGCACGCCACACAGTTGTGAAAAAGGGCAACTACGTAGAATATTTAAAAAAATTACAACTACTATTTTTATGGCTGTGGAGGTAAAAACACTGTTTTCAGCTATTATTATTACAATTGAAGAGTGTGGATATACCTCTCAAAGTTCTAGGAATCTAGGTTATGGGCCCAACTGCTTGTGTTTACAGGGTAAACACTAAACAATCGATGGCTCTTCAACTGAAAGCGGAATAAAAGCTCTCTGTTTTGGAGTCAAGTAACACTTAGCGAAAGAGCTCTGGCGTTGAAAGAGAATCGCTATTAGTTACCAACTGCTGTATAAAAGCTACAGTAAACTCGAATGGTATGGTATGTACATAGCAATCGTATTTATTCAAGAAATATCTGGGTTAAGTACCTCAAAAGCTATAAATTGGAAATTTAATAAACCTCCGAAAGTCTATAGCGTCACGACCTTTATCCCAAATGGGGTGGTCAGTGATATCCCAAACGGTAGCGATTGGGGGTTCAAAAGATTCATCATCATCATCAGCCAAGAGACGTCCACTGCTGGACAAACCCCCAAAGATCTCCACAACGATCGGTCCTGTGCTGCCCGCATCCAGCGGCTTCCCGTAGTCTTTACCCAATCGTCGGTCCAGCTCGTGGGGGGCCTGTCCCTCGACTCTGCTTCGATCCCGCAGGGAGACACCGAGCATAGCTCGCTATTGCCCGTGTGTGTGACTTGAGCCTTCTTATGAAACCCATAGTAAGGGACCACGTTGCAAAAGATACGTTCAAAAAATTAAGAGTGTTTGTTATAATTTTTTATAATTGGATAAATTAAGATATTGTTTTTAAACTTTTTGCACTCGAAAAGCGTAAAAGCTAATTATAAATAATAATAAATAATAATAAATAATAACAAATAATAAATATCCTTGGATACATACACACAACACACACGAACTAGATGTTCCACATTAAGCAACTATAGGCTTGTGTTGTGGATACCAGATGGTTGACATACTACACAAATACATTTTTTTTGTAAATAAATACATATATAAATGAAAAACATCCATAACTCATAAACCATCATATGCCCCTAGCGGGATTTGAACCCTTAACCTTTTGGTATAACAATCAGATTTTCTAATACCTAATTACTAAATTCTAATACCTAAGTAAATTTGATAACGGCTATTTCCAGAATTCAGCATTATAAAAACGTGGGCGATTTTGTCAATAATTTGAAATTGTCGAATATAACCCTAACTAAAGCAATTTAGGTATTATTTATAATTAGCTTATAGGTTTTTCGAGTGCAGATCTGGGCAATATTTTTGATTTGTGCTGTATTTAAAAAGATATATCCCATCAAAAACAATACTTGTCAAAAAAACCAAGTCTCGCAACTCAGTTGTTCTGCGGTAAAAAGTTGTGAGATCCATGTAATACCAAGTCGGTTGTTAATTTATTCAGTCTCTACTTAAGCGACTTTCTGTCTTAATACGTCCAGTCTCTAAGACCACGATCGTGGTCCATAACAATTGAAAATCATTTGTGTCTGGAATCTCCGTACTCGAAGCATTAAGTTATTACGTAATAATTAACAGCATCTTATAGTGACGCATATCAATATTAAAATTCTTTAATGTTTTATATAAATATATCGAGACTTGGCCATCGCACTAAATAATTGAATTTACATGTGTTTTCAGGCGATTGAATTTACACGTCTTTTCAGGCGATGGCCAAGTCTCAATATATTTATATAAAACATTAAAGAATTTTAATATTGATATGCGTCACTATAAGATGCTGTTAATTATTACGTAATAACTTAATGCTTCGAGTACGGAGATTCCAGACACAAATGATTTTCAATTGTTATGGACCACGATCGTGGTCTTAGAGACTGGACGTATTAAGACAGAAAGTCGCTTAAGTAGAGACTGAATAAATTAACAACCGACTTGGTATTACATGGATCTCACAACTTTTTACCGCAGAACAACTGAGTTGCGAGACTTGGTTTTTTTGACAAGTATTGTTTTTGATGGGATCTCATTTCTTTTTGTATTTTGTAGATACTTAGGTACTTAAAGTATCAATATTTAATTTATTTAAATTATTTATCCGAACAACGTCCAAATTGTAAGCAAATATAATATCAGTAAACCAATGAGAGTAGCCTTTAGTCGTCAAACTAATATAGCAATCGAAATTATCAATGAAAATCGCAAACTTATAGGTAAGAATTCTGGGCACATCCGAACAGCATTGGGTCGCTCGCGCGTATGAGCGCGGCTGCTGCTCGCTCGGCGACATTCACCTTTCCGCGCGCCCCGCCACTATCCCCGCCCCGCGCCATCGCGCTAGCACCGCGCAGCGCGTAGTAACGGCCCGCGCTCACTCGCTAGCATCGCCGCGCGTGGTATATAATTATACAACCTTACGCACTCGTAATAAGTACGAATACGCACGTAGGTACGTTTTTTGCATTAATAAATAATTTAATACACGTGTTTTCATCACCGGAATACCCATTTTTTGCTCGATTTGGCAGGGGCACTACCATGCGCCTATATTTATATGGGATTAGCTTAAACCCGCGGCTTCGCACGCAATAATAATAATTGCCGTAAAATAAAATATTGAAAAATTTAATTAACTGAAGACTTGGCTGTATGGGCTTAATTTTCTTTGCTGTCTTTTCTAGATTTTTTAGTTTTTCCTTGATTCATACACCAAACACTACTTATATTCCAAATTTGAAGCTTCTAGGTCTGCTAGAAGTGCCTTAGAATTTTGATGATCGGTGAGTCAGTGACTGACAAAATTAAGAAATTTGACCCCTTATAATTCTTAAAATACTGGTTCAAATTGAATGAAATTTTAAATATACGTGTCTTTACAATGCCTGCATAGTTACTGAAAATTTCAGTCTTCTATTTTTATCCACAACGAAGTTACAGGGGGTCGAAAATGGTCTGAGTTGCTTCGAGAAAAGGATGGTACGGCCGTGACGCTTTTTTGCTCGACTTGGTGGGGGCACGGCCGTGCCCCCAGATTAATTTACGTAATGAGGGCGGACGGAATGAACCGTCATAAGAGCCAGCAAGCATTTGTGATTATTAATCGGACGATAGTTTCTGGGATTCCTTATCGAGGTATACAGGGTGAAATTTAATTCGTGTATTCCTGTTTACTGATGACTCCACTCCTGATTACGAACAAGTTACACCAGGAACCACAGCCTAATTCCAAACAAAAACGCTAAGCTCCAAACTCAGTTCATTTGCCAATTTTTGGCGAAGTCCTATTTACTGACGGATGATAATTTGATACCTCCAGCCATTTCTGAAATGAATAATCACTTGTGTAAGTATAATTCATTATACCTCGTTTATAAAACAACATTCCAAGTTAAACATAAGGCAAATACACAATACTACACTAAAAAACGGGGCGAATTCTGGCAAAGCGGAAAATATAGCTCTTAAACCCTTAGAGAGTCAGCGCAGCATTTGAAATTTAGAGAAGGAAATGCGAAAAACGAGAGCTTAGAATAAAAACACACGGGATATTAATAGGTGCAGGAACGTTGCTGTTTACTACATCTAATTAAGTAATGTTTCTTTACTTTTTTTTGTTTTCGCTAAAGTCTTATTTTAATTTTGCTACCAGGTATCAAAGCAATGAGTATTGATGTTGGCGTAAAGGATATTATGGGCCTGTGAAATGATGTGACGATCTCCGTTAAATTGTGAATTCACACCGCGGCACAAATTATTTTCTATTAGCAGTCCTTAGGACTCTTTGTGTCCGGGTGGTTGTCTTGACAATGCATCTATCTATAACACCTTTAATTTGTAGTGGATTTGTCTATGAAAAGGTAGCAGGTATAAGGTGGCAATGATCTCTTCTACTTTTGTGTTTTTGATGATCATTACTTTTTTATAATAGGTTAGCGATTTATGTCAGTCACATTTGATGTTACGCTTAAGCGAAGATGAAATCGTGTGCTTCCAACGCTCACCCAGAATTCTAACTTATAAAGATGATTCACTAACACTACAGTTTTTCAGCCGAAAAACGCAGTGGTTACTAGCGATATTATCCCCCGTATATTTAGCTTAACCCACTTGAGTGCAATTTGTCCGAGCGACGTCGTCGAGGGCCCTCCACGGTGAAACTAAACTGAACTTGTAGTTTTGTGAGCAAATAAAACCCAGTTTTTTTGCTACCAAGTTGTTTTCGTGGAAAGCTATCTACAGAGTGCTACAGTGGAATATTTTTTTGCTGCATTTAAAAAATGTGAAATATTTCGAAAATTATTTGGTCCCAATTTAGACAAAGCCACTATGAAATGAAATGAAAAGTTCTTTATTTCATAGGACACAAAGTATCACTTGAAATCGTCACATCAACATTTTTAAACTTAAATTTACTGCTCATTTACAACGCTGTAATCTCCTGAGAAGAACGAGCAAGAAACTCAAGGGTTGCTCTTTTAAGTCAAATTCGCAAACGAAGTCGGTGTGTGACTGAGTTCCCATTGGTTCCCAACTCACGATTTAGCACCAATGAAGTAGTACCATTTTCATTGACTCAATCCATACGCCATCCGGTCCATATGCAGATAAGTCTATGCCGTGCATTGTCTTTTTCTGCAACCGTGCATGACTCTGACCATTCGAGGAACAAAATCAATAAGAATATTCACCTTAAACGACCTGTACCATGTTCTATAGTATAACTTTACGTTAGTAAATTAGCTTTTCGTTGGTATAAGGCTTCCCCTTCCAAGAATTTCTCCACCGGCATGCAGATTAACGATGTTTTTCTTTCAACTGCGCTATAACTTTCTCATAACTTTTTAATGTGGCGCTCACAAAGCAGCACTTTAATGTTCCGGAGCATTAAAATTATTATGAAAATCCATTATTGCATAGTATCGTTTTTTTTTCTTAATTTGAAGCGAGTTAACCACCGAGTTGAATTGAATAAATTTGTTTAGCAAAACTTGTAGGCATTCAAACGTCGATAGGCGTTTAAATTTAGAATTATTCTAGTCCATCACCTTTGTTCTTAATTTGAATGTCAAAAAAAATGCAAGATGAATTGGCGGGTTTTTTTTCAGCGAACATTCTTAAACCTTTTGCAGTGATGTATCCACACGCCACCATAGATTTTAGAATAATTTTAGTATTTAAAATTATGAGACATCTATACTTGAGTTTTTTTATGATTAACTTGATACATTCACAATGCGAATAGCCAAGGTATGGAACCTGATAACTGATTCCTTTACATTAATTCCTTAAACTTGTCTCTAAGAGACATATCTAAGAGAAGATATCTATTGAAAACCAAAAAACCCGACAGATTTGTGATTTCAGAGCGCCACGTGTAATTTTTTATACTAAAATGTATCCTGCACACTACACTACACTCTGGTGATACAGACAAATCAAACGAACCCAAATTCGATGGGTTTACATGGTTATATTACAGCTTTAGTCAGCTTCCGGCTACATCGTCAGACCAGCTTAACTCAATTACAATACTCTATTGACATCCGACCAATTTACGTAAGCAAAATTGCAGCTCAATTGAACATCGTAAAGTGATACAAATTTAACTTTATATCAGACAGATATGCACCGGGACAGGTGAAGCCAAATTAAAGCCTAATAAATGCTTGTCGCCACATGAATTTGTGGTAACACCCACGAAATTATTTAAAAAATTATATCATATCAAAAGCTTATATAATCCCGCTGTTGATATTGAAGTCTCTCCCATGCTATGGCGAGATTGGTATCGATTTGCATGGGAGGATTTGCCTTAATCATCACGCTCATGCTGCTGCCCTGGTGTGTTATTCTCGGGATTTTACAACACCCCACGATGTGGTCTTACTCTTTATGAAAAGGGTTTTGTCTTAATAGAAAAGTCACCGTCATTGTACTGTCTCTGCCGGTCATACGTCCAAATAAACAATTGCTGAAACTTTATTAAAATTTTTACACGACTACCCTAAGAAGGAAGGCAATGGTGGTGAGCGAGGAGGGTTGGAGGGCAGCGGTCTCATTCTGCGAGACAATCATGAGAGCGGGATTGGGATAGGGCCGATCCCGCTCGCAGGAGGCGACTTCGGGGGGCGGCAACGCTCGTAGCTTCCCTGCTCGTAGCACGTAGCCTAATCGTAGACGGTATCCTTTCTCCAGAACTTCACTATCTGCGACATAGTATAATGGTATTTCACTATTCGACCAAAAATACACATTTTTCACGTTTGTCTTGTGTTCGGCTTTTCCCAAAAATGTGCTTCTGTCTGGAGTAGACCAGAACACTTATTCAACGCAAAGTTCACTACAAATTGACGTTAGAACTATAATTTAGACACTGTTTGTCTAAACCCAATAAAAAATCTATATTATATGCGACGCGGCGTTACCAACAATTTGTTTACAAACTGCTAGCAGTTGTTGTTGTTGTTGGCTAATTCAACTCTAGGTAGGTTTACATTTACAACATGTTTCAATTAAATTAGTCTCTTGATACTACTTCCTGTTAACTCCACACCAGGCAAGCCTGTGTCGTGGAAGTTGAAACGGATATGTTGCTTTACCACGTATTTGCGTCACGATCAGTGGACCAAATCTAAAATTAAAAGTAAAAACAGTATAATGCAATGTTATACATATATTTCTAACAACCATTGCTTTACCGATTTTTTTAATCTTAAATAACGGTTAAACGCGTTTGAAATATGAAATTGTTTTAACAGTTAAAACAACTCTTAAAATACCTACTATAGTCTATTAAATGTGTAGGGATTATATGTATAGGAATTGCTTAAATTTTTGTAGTTGACAAGTTGTATTTAACTACAAACTTACAAAATAAACATTGTGTAGTTAAAAAGTGAATCTCTCACTCATAAAACAACTGTTAAACATTTGTTAAGGGCTTGTTTAAGGTGTTGTATTAAGACATATTACTTATTATTCGTTACGCAATAAAATAAATGGAAACTCATGCTCCTGGCGTAACGAAAATGTAGGTAATCCGGATAGCTAACCCGGAGGCAGATCCGGTTCGTGGCCTTGGGCCCACGGTCAAGGCCACAGATTTCATACAATGCCCATCAAGGTCGCAGAGACCTTCGTCAGATACCTGCCTATATTACGATTGTCCCGGGGTTTGGTTAATTTAAAAAAGTGTATGGCTTTGGGCGCTCATTTTTGAGTTTCTGTAGTTTCTTGCACTTACACTCTCTCTAGATATCATAAACGGCGACTAAGGGACTTTACACCAAAAATAAAACGTCTATATTTCTATGCACACTTACGTATATGACGGCCGATTTTATTACATTATAAAATTGTATTATATAAATAATTGTTTAAAAAAAGGGCTGCGGGTTTTTAACGCTGCCTCTTTTCCCACAGATGATTTCCCTTTCCGATGCGGTAGTAGCTTGGACATACCGACAGACACACATACATGCTATGAACACGAAGTACGTAAAGCGGTGTACATAAGCCCCATTACTATGCTGTCTTCGAAATCAACGGTTGCGAAATAGAGTCCCGCTAGAGGTAAATGTTTGTGTGATGAATACGAGCATTTGTTCTCGAGTCATGGATATTTACATAAAAATTTATGCTTATTTGCGGTTGCAGGTTCAAATCCCGCGAGGGGTAACAACACTTTTTTTATCGAGCTATATTTATCCGTTTATGTTTCGGAAACGAGGATTTCATAATCCCTGCGATGCCAAATGACGAATGTTTTCGGGGAATTTGATTTCATTTTTTTTTTTTCTTTATTACGCGTAGATCCCATTACACGAGTAAATACAAAAAAAAAACAATAAAATAAAAGTAAAACAATATTAAAATTATACAATTTAAAAATTTAAATTAAAATTAAAATTACGTACGCCAGAGATAAGATAGCCAGTCCCCCAAATGTGTTGAGGTTTCCGGGTCAGTACGCTTCCACGTTCGACCTCAGCTTCACTTAACATCAGGTGTGATTGAGGTCAAGTTGTTACCCGTTGTGCATAAAAAAAACCCCTTCGCCAGTTTCGGTCATATTAACAACGGAGGTCATCACGCACAATTTTCAAAATGTTGTTGCCAGACCTGCGCAGTCTTTCCCAAAAGTTAGCTATGCCAGCTCTGACCACAGCATAGAAATCCAGAACATGCCTCACGCACTGCAGTATCGAGGTAACTCCATAAGGATGCGGTAACCATCATTGTACTGCACCTTTATGGTGATGAGGAATGATCTTTTAAATATGACTCAGCTGACACGTGAAAACACTGGCAGTAGGCATACATAAATATTAAATAACGTTAAATAAGCCATGACAGCCCCTTAACTGGCGATTTTACAAATAGTCACGCGACACACTTAAATGAGTTAACCGTGAATATTCAAATTATTTTAACAAATAGGTATTGGCGGTATTTTATGGAAAGCGATAATTAACGATTTGTTAAATACTAGTATTAGTGATTCGATGCTCATGTAATTCAAATTAACGACAAGAAATGGCATTGTTTATAATTGTATTAAAAAAACCTTTTTTTTTATGCACAACGACCAACTTTGCCTCAATCACACCTGATGTTAAGTGAAGATGAGGTCAAAGGTGGAAGCGTACTGACCCGGAAACCCCAACACATTTGGAGGACTGGCTATCGTATATCTGACAACCGGAACACAACAATGCTATTAACATTGCTGCTTGGCGGCAGATTTAAATAAGATGGTGGTAGCTAGCCAGGCGGACATTTAAAATGCCCTACCACTAACCAAACCGAGTACTTAAACATGTATCCTGCAGGGGAAGCTAGTTCTGTAATAAGTTAAAGGGTGTTAAATTGTCTGTATTTTCGGGTTAATAATTATAAGCTCGTGTGGTTTAGTTTAGGTACACGATTGTGAAAAACCATGTCCTCATTAATTCTCATCTCTCTGTCATATACTCTCTGAGAAACGTAAGCCCAAAGTAACTATCTATTAGTATTTTGTAAATTATAAGGTAAGGTATACATAGCTATAAAAAACTCCATCATCGGTAAGCAATAATAGTATGTACATTTTGAATTGGAGTTAGGAAGCCCCAAGGGGCAGTTCGGTTTTCCAAGGATAAACGGATCTATACTTATATAGAGATTAACCAGGAGTTGTATGAGATCTAAAAGGCACAGGTAACGAATAACGTTTAATTATAACAACTTAGAGAACTGTAACTCAGAACAGGTAACAAATTTACATATATCATCATCACCTCAGCCCGTAAAAATCTCACTGCAGGGATATAGGCCTTCCCTTGTATGAGGGGTATGAAGGAGACACTCGAAAAACATTAACCTCCTTCCTGAGACAGACAGCTAAAAAACATACGTCTCGGAACATCGCGCATGCGTTTGCCCGAATAGTTATTTTTTTTTATATATTCTGGCGCGATCATTCCTTGGATGGGTGTCCACTAGTGTTTCCATGCTTCGGAGGGCACGCTAAATAGTCGGTCCCGGTTGTTTTAAATTAAAGGCAGTCGTTAAGCCAAGTCAGATGGCCACTAGCGTGACACAAATCCAACAATCCGCACCGGGCCCACGTGGTGGATTATGGCCCACACCCTTTCCCTTTCTCCTTTCACCAGTGAGAGGAGGCTATGCCCCAATAGTGGGACCGTGTAAGGCTGATGATGATAATGATGAATTAAATATCAGCTTTTCGAATATTATTTCATTACGGCTACCTATCAAAGTATATTCTTTGTACAAACAGCAACATACTTAACTGCCCATTAAAGATGGAACTGAAAGACAATATTACTGTTCGAAAGGGATAGAGATATGTCTGTCAATTTCGATGTAGTCTCAAGTTATCCAAAGGAATGATTCGTAATTCGGTCGTATTGCAACTCGGTTTTGTCGACTCGACAAGCAACAATAATTTAGCCTTAATTTAAGGTTCAACAATAAATTATTATTCGCTCTATAACCAAATTTACCCGATTTAACAACGCAACGAAATTAAGTTAAGTTGCTTAGCCACTAGCTAGGATTAATAACTGTCAACGTCAAATGCGAGTCTCTTTCCTGCAATATGTCAGGAAAAAAAATGTACAATTAAGTGTGTTACTGTTTGTACATTGATATCGTGTTTCATCGAAGCGTCTTACTCAATTTTAGTTCCACAGAAGTTTCACTTCCGCTAATACAATTTGCTTCGAATATTGTTTCATCAATATCACTATAATTGAATCTAGCCCTAGCTAGACTAACCCCAGAATCCTAAAAACACTCAAGGTGTAATATAGATAAGACTAAACTGACGAGGGGTCTTCCGCGTCAATTTCGTGATAAATCGTAATCATAGGTCAGTCATCAGAGGTGAGTGGAGGTAGTCGACGAAGCTCTAAAAATTATTAGCATAATAGCATGAAGTTTAAATATTACTCTACCTATATTCTCTTATACAGGATGAAATCGAAAAGTGTACAGCAATATTTTCGAAACGAACTGAATTCCCTACGAGATGCGCAAGTACAAAATGTTTTAAGAAAAATGTCTTCATGTTTATAAAAAAAAATCTGTTACCAGACGTACATTAAAATATTTAATTATTTTCTGATATCGCTTCTTTTTTCTTCTGATAACGCGACCGCAGTATTGCATTTTCATTATTTATACAGTCGTAATCGACTTTTTTTCCATTTAGTTATATTTTAATAAATATAACTAAATGGAAAAAAACGAAAATAATCAAGAAAAATTAATTGTGGGAAACTCAATAATATTTTGATTAATGTACATTTGGTTTTGGCGACGATAACTTAAAAAAATATAAGTACATACATTCTTCATATATAAAAGGTATTTTTTATACATATGAAATTTTGCCCTGTATCGTCTGGAAACAGAATTAGTTTGCATTTTTTAGATAATTTGTGTAATTACTGAGATAATTTGTGTAATTAACTTATTACAGAACTAGCTTCCCCTGCAGGATACATGTTTAAGTACTCGGTTTGGTTGGTGGTAGGGCATTTTAAGTGTCCGCCTGGCTAGCTACCACCATCTTATCAAAATCTGCCGCCTAGCAGCAATGTTAATAGCATTGTTGTGTTCAGGTTGTCAGAGATAAGATAGCCAGTCCCCCAAATGTGTTGGGGTTTCCGGGTCAGCACGCTTCCACCTTCGACCTCATCTTCACTTAACATCAGGTGTGATTGAGGTCAAGTACGAACCCGTTGTGCATAAAAAAAAGAAAACAAAGATACCGTGCAAATAAACTTTAGTTTCCACATTGTATACCTACATATTAGAACTTTCCCCTTGGTATATAGAACAACATGAATAATAAAATTAGACTACTCTTCCTATTTGGTTAAAACGTTCATAGTTCTAAACTACGTTACTCGCGATTTCCTGTCGTGACGTCATAAGTTAGGCGGACAGGTGCATATCGTGTATTGATTTTGGCAGGACCTCTCCACGCCCTCGACCCTCTGATTGAGAACCCCGAGGGAGATTTTATATTTATAAGCAGGTGATAACTTCGAGTTCGTGATCCAATTAGTTATGTTCTCAGGGTGTGGTCGAATTCGTTTGATTTAAATTCTATAATGTCATCTATTTTAATAGATTCGTCCTTGTCTTAGATTGTCTTATGAGATTTATTATTCTCTTATCGTGTTCTATATAATGTGGATATGGTATATGTATATAAAAAAAGACGGTAAAATGTGAGTAGAACTCGTGCCCAGGATTGGGATCCTTAAATATCGTCATTGGCAAACATTTAAAGGCCAGACAAATAACTGGAGACTCCAGTTGAAATGAATATGTAATAGTAATATTCATGGTGGTTTCAGAATAGTTTACTTTGTTTAAGCAATAGAAATTTTTTTGATCTAATTTGACTATGGTTCCTGGGGAAAATTGTTCGTAATCAAAAGTGGCGTCCTCAATTAATGGGAATTACACGAATTCAAATTCAACCTGTATGTTATATGTACAGTTTCATTAAAACAAATCTTAAATTATAACCCTTAAAATTCGATCTGATAATCATTCGAGAAATGATGTTTCAAGATAATGAGGTTAGCGCAGCCGATACATCGAAACACATATTTGATGCATCGACACTGTGAACTTTCGAGCTTATAATTTATCTATTTTTTAGACTATAGGTAATATTTTGGAGCATGTTATTATTCGATGAAAAGACATTCGAGATCGAAACCCATTTTAGCTGGATGTGATTGTACAATGAATTTTTTTTTAAGATTAACTGGATACGCGTTTGACCACAATCTCACCCGATGGAAAGTGACGATGTGGTGGAAGATGAAGCCGCGATTCCAGTAAATGCCTATTCACTCTGCTTTTGAAGATCTTAAGGTTGTAGGATTCAGGAAAGACTGACGCTGGAAGGGATTTCCATTGCCTTGGCTGTTCGTATTGTGAATGAACGGTCGGACTTCTTAGTGCGAATGTTCGGTATATAAACTTATATACGGTTGAAATCCTTCCCACGCGCCTGGTAGTCCGAAGATGGAAAGACGACGAAGATTATGTTATTCCAACGCACACTCACCAAAATGCATCCTGCAAAAGTCTGAGAGACAAGCGACTTTACGACAGCGTTCGAGGCTCTGCAATTTAGTAATAATCGAATGATCACGGAATCGAGTGCAGCCAGTTGGTACTTGGCTGAACCATCCCAGAGGTGACAGAAGTATTCCATGCACTAGCGGACCTGAGCCTGGTAAAGCACCGAAAGTTGGTTTGGTGTGAAATATCGCCTGACCTTAAATAAACTTTATATGATTTGAAAAGACATTTCAACATTTCTCGGGGAGACGCCTCACTTCATCCGTCCAATAACTTTATTTACTTACAATTTCAAATCGCAGCGTTCCACTCAATAGAGCACTTGGGCGAACTTATTCAGTTTTCCAGTCAACTAAATCACCGCTCCTGGTAATTTCCGTTCGATATAAACCAATTTTTTCCTATTATTTCCTTCTGAGAGACGAATAAAGTTCCATTTTGCTTTGCATAATATTTATTCGAAGTTCTGGCGAAACCAAGAGAGGGTTCGTGATTTTTCATATTATTTAATAGTTTGTATATTCCGATAAAGGTAATATGTTTATTAAATTAAGAGTTATCATTATATCTTAGTAATATACACAATTAAAACACAAAATACAAAGCAAAAAAAAAAACATGAATACACACGCCCTCTACTCTCCATAACAATGAGAAGTAAAAAACGTGTTCGAGATCTGAGGTAATATAATTTAGGTTAGCACAACATATATGACGTGATATAAATGTGCTGTGTGGTATCGGCACGTACAAAGAATAGAACCAACCTCTTTCTGTGAAACCACAGGAGCTTTTACTAAACAGTAAAAGGCGACTAAGAGACATTCCACCAAAAAACATCTACAGCGCATAGCACATTTCAACGGCGATAGGCTCGCCTCTATCTCGTGTGCATTTCTCTATATTTCGTGAGATGAAGCGTGGGTGTTGTTTGAAGCATTAAGAGGGTTTATCCCACACGGCATTCCATACAAACTTTCAAATCCAAATTTTTCGAAACGAATGAATCGATTCTAATGAAACTTTATACGCATAGAGCCCGTACATAGATCTAAAAAGATGGTAGAGGACATTTTCGAAAAAGAGTATTGAAACTAAATTAGAGCGATTTGAATAAATGCAATATATTCGTTTAAATTCTATTTTTTATCTATGTATCCTACTTATAAAGTTCCATTACAATCGGTCTCCTCGGTATGGAATGCCGTGTGGAACAAACCCTCTTAAAAAGTTTGTCGTGATGTATACACATAAGTATTATGTATGTATACAACATGTAACAGAATTAACGCAAAACCTCATACACCCCAAATGATTTATAATTTAATAAATCTATCTGCATAACTATTCAAATAATTTAAGGAATATCTTAAAAGTTACTAGCATTTTAAGTTATCGTGTCCACATCATTTGATTAATAATTCTACAAAGTTTACTACCAGTTGTCAGTTACCCACTCGTGGAAATACCATCTGTCACCATACAGTTATTGGCGGGAAAACAGTTGCAAAAGAAAAACGAAGAAAGAAGATTGGTAGCAAAAGCAATTTATTTAAATTAATAAGGGCGTGGTCGTATCAAACACACAGACTTTAGAACAACTCTAGAATTGATCTCAATTTAATTAAAATTTTTGAAATTATTACCTATATTTTAACATAGTGCAATCGGCTCTACTTCCGATTCTGAACAAACTAATTTCTGGTTTTGCGTTAATTCTGTTACATGTTGTATATCTATCTATACATATAGAAAGTAACTCAACAAATTTTCTCGAGCCTCAATTCTTCTTATTAAACGACTTAAAAAAAACGAGGAGGTTCTGTATTCGGGGCCTATTTCTTTTTACCACAGCTGGAAAGAAAATTAGCTTCACTGATTGGTCCGAGGTTAAATGGCGACATACATAAGTTCTTTTCTCTAAATAATTCTAGCCGTATTAATCGGTTTAGAGAGATTATTTGATTCGAGGCTCACTCTCAATAATATATTTTCTTTTTCGATAGGGTTCAAATTCAGAATGATCGGAAGAAATAGAATATCTCAAGTAGTTATCATCCTTAAGTTTGTTTCAGTCTTGGGATAGTTTCATTAGTACTAATAAAACTATAGCCTTCTTTAATATGTCTTGTTGGAATAACTATATATAGCCTATATTTATGTGCGTGTGGAAAATAAATGGCATAAATTATGTCTGCATGTGTGTTTCTCTGTGGCATTGTTTCGCCAAAACAGCTGAATTGATTTGAAAACGATTTCTTATTTTAGAAAACTGGTATTTACGAGATGGTTCTTAGCGATGTTTGATCGAAATCGGTTAAGCCGTTCCGACGATATTTAGCTTTTAACACGGTTGGTATATTCGGGAGTTTTCTAAAGTTATCAATTTACAGTTACTTCTTTTTATTTTTGATAAATGATTTTCCATTTTCAGTTCTATAGTGAATTAATTATTGGGTCTTTACCTATGAAATTCCTGCGATTTTCAAAGCTATATCCAAATTTGTTTTTTATTTGGAAAATGGAACATTATTTCAAGGTTTCACATGAAATATTTTTTAATTTCTGGGCTAAATCACATAATAAAAAAAATTTGAACAGAGCTCTTTTCATGTGCTTCCCATAATCATTTCTTAGATTCGCTGAAACTTTTATAAAGCGGTTACTTTTAAAAATTAACGCTGCCTATACTTAACCTAATATTATCCGAGAATACACACAAAGTTTAGCTAAATTTAGATTTGCCGTTCCCAAAAAAAAAATCAAAAATGTTTGTATGGAGAAAACAGTCTTAACGAAATTCTTCATACAAAACGCCAAATTCATAGGTAAGGACCTAATATTTGGTTAATTCAATTGATTTATTTTCCGATTATTTCATATTTCTTATTTTTAACCCCCCAGGAAATATGACGGGTGTTATGTATTTCAGTTAATAGTTATTCATTAAATACAACTTATTATGTTAGCTGCTAGCTATCTTTAGTGACCTACTGCTAAGGGAACTGTAAACAAAGAGATGAGTCCCACCATCACTGTTTTGTTCTAGGAAGACATGCTTTATTTACCTTGCTAATTAACTTTGTGATGTATAAATATCTTTATCTTTTTATATCCTTTTAAAGATCCGTTGGCTATAAAGAGGTGTCTATTTTAAAGCGCCTTTAAATACAAGGTGATTTTTTTCTCGTCGCCTTGCCCCGGGCTCGATCACTCGCCTTAAAATTCCGAATATTTTATGATAATGACCGTGTTTCGTGCTCTACCAACTTTGTCAAAAGAGCTCTAAGAGGATTCATAAAAGTTTTTTCATAACCGCACCCATCGTTTTACATTTTAACGCCTTATTTTCGCTCTCTAAGGAAATAAATGAAGCACAAACCTTTGATAGGACATAATTATCTCCTGTCGCTATACAGGGTGGAAAGTTTCAATGGGGCAGCCAAGGGAGGTACCTTAATCGTTGCAGCTACAAGAAATTGGTCTTAGGAGACTATCCATAATTTTTCAAAAAAATTTCATTCCCATTCACAGATTTTCAAAAAAATGTACGGTTAGCAAGAAAATTAACATTGTTCACAAAAAAAAATTTTGATACTAATCGATCCTGTTCCGTATGCTGATCAAAAAGTTCTATGGGACCAACTGAGGTTTCAGTACTAGAAAAGTCAGAAATCAAAAAAACTTTTTTCATACATTTAAAGTACTTAGATTTTTTTGTCAGGCCATAACAAGAGGTAACTTTTTGTTGTAGCTACAAAAATGATTAAGAAGATGCATATGCAATCAAACAATAAAATTATTTGAAAAATAATAATTATTTTTATTAATAACTTTATGATATAAGGTGCTCAAAATGTTCTCCATTTTGATTAATGCATAAATGTATTCGTTTTCGTACTGACCGCGTGGCGGCCAATAATTTATTTGGATGAATTCCATACAAAATTGTACAGAGCGAGTTTTTTAATTCTTCGACACTGTCATTATAAAAAGAAAACAAAGTTCGAAATTTAAAGCTTATTTGAATTTGAACTAGGTAGGTAAGTAAATCTTTTTTCAGAAAACTATCAAGGTTACGTAAGTTCCAAGTGAAACCAAATTAATTGACTGCATATGTATGGGAAAAGTTTTTTTTGATTTCTAACTTTTCTAGTACTGAAACTTCAGTTGGTCCCATGGAACTTTTTGATCAGCATGCGAAACAGGATCGATTAGCATCAAAAAAATTTTTTGTGAGAAATGGTAATTTTCTTGCTAACCGTACATTTTTTTGAAAATCTGTGAATGGGAATGAAATTTTTTTGAAAAATTATGGATAGTCTCCTAAGACCAATTTCTTGTAGCTGCAACGATTAAGGTACCTCCCTTGGCTGCCCCATTGAAACTTTCCACTCTGTATACTGGTTTGTATTTGTTACTACAGTTATATATATATATACAAAGTTTTGAGCGAATTTCTATAAAACTTATAAGATAACGCCTACAGAATATGTCTACTGATAACTAAGCTATATGTATGCAGCAGCAGGACAAATGGGTCACAACTCAGTGTATGAGATAGGTCAAAGAACAAAACACAAAAATTAATTAATACCCGAGGATAATCATATGTACAAGTGCAATATAAATTGGATTAGTGTAGGTAAAATGAGAACAGTATAGATATGTATTATATTTTTCTATACGTGTTATTTCACACGTACATTGCAATGGCTCTAAAGTCTTGATTTAGATACATACAGAAAATCTACTAGTCATACTTTCATAGCAAATATACACAAACTGACACCATTCTCTCACTCAAATCCTACCGGGCCTTATTTCTTTTTTTTTATACACAACGGGTTACCACTTAACTTCAATCACACCTGATGTTAAGTGAAGATGAGGCCGAAGATAGAAGCTGACTGACCCGGAAACCCCATCTTATTTGGGGGACTGCCTATCTTATCTCTGACAACCGGAACACAATGCTATTAATATTGCTGTTTGGCTACCGTCTTAAATAAGATGGTGGTAGCTAGGCAGACGGAAATTCAAAACGCCTGCCATCAACCAAACCGAATACTACAACTGTACCCCACCGGGGATCGAACCTGCGACCTCTCCGACCCGAAAACTCTCAATTCTTTGGATCTACGAACTACAGTTAAGGGTTCTCATCATCGTCAACATGTAGACGGCCACTCATAGATGAACCTTTCCCACACACCAGTCCAGTATTTTATGACGTCATCGAAGTTGCACCAAGTCAGCATGTCCGTCTCGCTCGGCACAAAAAGAGGTTAATATATTCGCGAGGGTGTACGCTCGCGATCGGAAATTTTATGACGCCCGACGAACATTAACGCTAGCAAACAAACTGACCAGTACATTTAAGACGAAAAGTGTTCAAAAAGAATGATATTTGGCAATTCAACCTGGATAAATATAAAAACCCGATATCATCGATAGACACCCGATAAACTATGATATCATCCAAATACACCAAACACCTGTATTTGTGACCACTAGATTGACATTGGACCTACTGGTGGGTTATGGGCCAACCCTCTCCTAGTGAACGAATGTTGTGCCCAAACAGGGGCTGTTGTGTGTATACTAACTTTGTGTATAAATACACAAAATGAGTTTTGAACCATTACGTATTTAGTTAAGTTTAATTTGAAATTTTAACATTTCATTCACGGCTTATGAGACTCTCATATCGGCTTAGAGATATGAATTACGTATTTTATAAATACTGTACCTTCTATGACTGTAGCTATGTCAGCGATGATTGGGATGAATGAATTAAATTTTCTCATCTAATACTTTAGGGCCAAGAATGGTCAGGTATAATCACAGAACTCTAAATAAATAGGTAGTAGTTACATTTCTATTTGGGCCATATTTTTCTTTATTTAGTTTACTGATTAAATACAATACGCAATTAAAAATTTTAAGTTTCGTTGTTTGTTGTTTGTTTTTAATTGCTTTATTTAGGTTCACGAACGATTATTTACGCTAATACATATCAGCACACAATATTAATACATTTACCCCAAAGTTGCGTGTTGCCCGGGCTTCCCCTAATTAAATCCAAAAATTAACAATCTAAATCGGACACCAAAATAGGTATACGCGGCATGAGGGTATACTTACATAATAAATAATACACACATCGTAAACATTTAGCAATTAGCAAACAACTTTTACGAATGCAGATATTATGGACTTCCCAGAGGCTATGAATAGTGTAATATCAGAGAACCGCAAGATCGACTTAAAATATTTGGGATAAATATTTCACACGCACAAATTATTCGAAAAATTTTGTCAAAAAGAATATTCCTTATATCAGCAATAAACAATTATGCAAAAATAAGTAGACATCATCTCTGTAGACTACTCTAGCAACAGGTTAATCGCGTATTTATTTTATTTATTTTAAATTGTTTATTTACAGCCGTTAGACCATTTCTTATTCAAATATACTTTCTAACTTACAGTCTGATTCTAGATGCACAACTAATTACAGATAAACACAATTGGCGTGTTAAATTAGCGTATTTACTTTAATTATAAATAATACAAACATAGTAGGTAGGCAACTCAATTCTCGAAGTGCTAAGCGAGTAGGTATGTCTATTTAGGAGAAGAGACCCGACTAGACAGGTTTAAGTTCTAGAGAGAGACCAACCGACGAATCCAACTCGGAGTTGCCCTAATGCAGCCCATTCGGGCAAATGCGCAACGTTTTCTCGACAAAATACCTCAGTGCTTGAAGACGGAAGTCTTTAATTAATGTGTGTTACCAATGATGTAGTAGTGAAAAAACAAAGGTGTCGTGGATTGGAATACTATTGGTAGATCGTTTACAATTTTATATAGATGTTAAAGAGTGGGACCAAAAAGCGATCCCTGAGGAAAACCCGATGTTAGAGCGTTATCAGATAACTGAGATAAACATTCGCTGCTACGCCAGAAGATCTGTTTCTACGATACGACTTGACTTCTACTAGTTCAATTTTGAACCCGTGAAACCATATGCAGATCGACAGCAAGGTCCCTTAAAATGTACTAAGTCCAGATGTACTTTGTATATTTATGCTATTTATGTTGCATAATTTTTTTGAATTTCACCCTCATGACATCGAGTTAAACCTTTTTTTTAAGAGATTGCTCTTTAAAAAAGGTTTTTTTATATTACAAAACGGCACAATAATATTTCATTATCAATTGTGAAATAGCCTGGTTATGCGAACGAGCTGGTTATGTCCATGAATGTTTATCATCTAAATAATCTGACATTTTATAATATGCTTTCTTAATAAGTTTCTGTTTTACAGTATCTTTAAATTTATTGAAAGGAGGATTTTGTATATCAACAAGAACCTTATAGAAAAAGAATATAACCCCTGTATATAAGAGTAACCTCTTAATTAATATTTTTTTAACAGGGTAGAAACCAAAAGTGTTTACATGCTATTTCGCTAAATAATCATAAAAACTGACCTACTAAATTATCTAACACAATCTAATTTATCTAAATTAAATATAATCTAAATTAAATAATTAATCAAGTAGTAAGTTTAAAATTGGATTTTCAGAAATAATTATTGTTAGGGGTTTTCAGAATGTTGTATTTTTATCCTACACAATTTTACTTTTTTGTATAAAATTATCATGTGTATTGTTGTTTTACGAAGAAATCGCCTGTAAACATATCGCTTTCACCTTGTATTGTACAAAACTCTGATTCACTGATGCTTTTCTGCGAAATTTCGCAAAATCGATACCAACTAACGGAGTCGTACGCCCGTGATAGACAAACAGAGACATTTTAAAAGTTCTTAAAAAACATACACACAATAGTCTACATATATAATAGTAATAACAAACATAGCGACGACCGATTGGTGTAGTGGATAGTGACCCTGTCAGCGAAACCAACGGTTGCGGGTTCGAATCTCGCGACGGGTAAATGCTTGTATGATGAATATGAACTTTTATTCCTGTGTCATGGCTGTCTATATAAATATTTATGTATGTTTATCCGTTATCCAGTATCCATAGTACAAGCTTTGCTTAGTTTGGGACTAGATGATTGGTGAAAGTGTCCGAAATATTTATTTATTTAAAATATTTATTTAATTATTTATTTATTATACATACCTTTAAAATTCCAATTTGTAATCGAAAGATAATACAATATTACTAATACTAATACAATATTACCTATAGATTGATTAAGTTCTTCTAATTCAGAAACAAAAAGTTTCCTACATTGTCCCGTTCCCACATCGCTCAGTTGTTCTTTGTCGAGTCTGTGGCCTAGATAAGCGAATTTAGAACAGTGGGCTATTATGTTTTAAAATAAATTAATCACTTGACATTAAGAATGTATATTCCGTCCAGTAAATTAATACATCTTTTTAAATACAACCTAAATCAATAATATTGCTCTGACCTGCAGTCTAAAAGCCTTAAAGCTACTAGACGGAATAAACCCTCTTACCAGTAACACTTTAAAGACGACCTGTTTGGTGTAGTGGTTAGAGACTCTGCTGCTATACCAAAAGGTCTTCGGGTTCGAATCCCGGCTAGGGGCATATGTTTGTATGATGAATATTTATTTGTGTAGTGTATCAACCATCTTGTGGTGGACACCACAACACAAGCCTAGTTACTTAGCGTAAAACTAGATGGCGCTGTCTGTATATGTCCAAGGTGTAGGTATTATAAGGATATATTGATTGTCCTTATAAGCTAAATTCAACCGTATTTCTCGTATAATAACTATCAATGTTAATCCAAAATAAAAAAAATTTAAAAAGCGGTCCCCAAAAAATATATGCTGAAAATCTGTACTTAATAATATTATAAATTAGTTTGTTTTTTTAAACTCGCATCACGGAAGACTATTTGATGGTATGTTCACAGACATATTTAATTATATCCGGACTAAAATATATAGGCAAAAATTAAAAATAAATGAAAAAAAAAACGCAAATGTCTTATCACAATTACTTTTTTACGTTTACTACCTATTTTAAAAATTACCGTAAAGATATTGTGGTCTGAATGAGAACTGCAACCGTAGCGTATAGTAAAGAATAAATGAATCGATCGAAAATCATCCAGGACCCATGGCGGAGGCCCAGCATGACGTCCTGGGTTTGATATGATAATGATGAAAGCTTTTTGGCATCTCAGTAGATAGATATATAAAGCCTTCGTTTATTTCCACAGTTACATACATACATTTATTATGCTATTAGCCCTCGTGCCACTAATCCCGCATAACACCTCAAGCAGAGTGTTTGAAATTCAGCGCTGTACGGAATCTTGTTTCTGGTGCAGTTTTTCTTTATGCCCAACGGGTTGGTACTTGACCTCAATCACACCTGATGTTAGTGAAAATGAGGTCGAAGGTGGAAGCGTACTGACCCGGAAACCCCAACACATTTGGGGGACTGGCTATCTCATCTCTGACAACTGGAACACAACAATGCTATTAACATAGCTGCTTGGCGGCAGATATAGATAAGATGGTGGTAGCTAGCCAGGCGGACATTTAAAATGCCCTACCACCAACCAAACCGAGTACCTAAACATGTACCCCGCTGGGGATCGAACCCGCGACCTCCGAATCGTATACCCAATGTTGTTTACATTGAGCCACGGAGGCGGTTGCAGGCAGGCAGTACAAGCAGAGCCATATCCTGTTACCTATTATGTAGGTATCCAAATTGTATAAATCTTGGGAAATAAGCAATAGCTTATACATATTATTATAGGTACAGATAAGATAACAATAACTTAATTTTGTAATACTAAAGCAGTTTCATATCAGGTCGGTCGGTCGGTGCTATTAGCTCCGGTAGTCTACAAGTTCCATTTGACATTTCGCGCGTGACTATACAAGCGTTTTTCACGAAGCCGCTAAAGTAAATGTTACACTGACCTAATAGCATATAATTAAAGATCCATGCCAGTACTTTTTAGGGTCTAAGCAGGGAATTCGATACTATAGTAGACCAGTTTCTGATAATTTGGATGGTTATTAGGCTTCAAAACAAAAATGCTTTATTTTGTAGGTACACATGGTCCACTTGATTTTACATTTTTGAAGCTACTGCATGTTCAAAATGCAATTTGCCCTGAGAAGAACATGCAAGAAACTCGAGAGGTTGCTCTTCTAAAAACAGGTTTTTATATTACAAAAAGGTTTTCATATTTCATTATTAATTGTGAAATGGCATACGAACGACCTGGTTTTGTCCAGGGATGATTGTCATCTAAATAGTCCGATATTTTATAATAAATTCTTTCTTAATAAGTTTCTGTTTTATAGTATCTTTAAATTTATTGAAAGGAAGATTTTGTATAACAACAGACCAGCAAGTTTATCTGTATTTGTTGTGTTGCCACTGATATTAACCCTCTGACCTTGTTCATCTAAGAATTCAGAAGGTCAATAGCACGGCCTCTTACACCATAATGACGTAATTTCCTGATTAAGCTGTCACGATGAACGCAATCAAATGCCTTGGACAAGTCGCAGAATACTCTTATTGCATCCCGTGAATCTTCCCAAGCCTCAGATATATGTAGTAAAAGCTCGACACCGGCGTTGGTTGTCGAGCGGCGTCTTTTCCGTAACAGAACTGTTATCTGGTAATTTTTTCTCCATCTCTGTTTATGTGTCCGTCAAGACCCAATTTCTATGGAACGGCTAGAGATATGAAGCTAATATTAATACCAAGTACTGATGTTTTTTTTATGCACCACTTTATTTGATAATTGCTATTTGGCGACAGACTAGATAAGTTGTAAAATGTACCACCAACCATACCGACTACTAAACATGTACCCCGTTGGTGATCGAAACCGCGAGCTCCGATTCGTAAACCCCTATGTCATTTACGCTTATTGTTAAATGTATATTTGTATGTAAATGTAAGTATGTAAATATGTGTTAATTCATTAATTATTAATAATTGCCATTGCAAAGATTTTTCCAGGGTATCTTATATATCCGACATATCCGATTACCATGAAATATGGCTAAGAATCATCTCACAAGCATCAACTTTCTAAAATATGAAACATAGGCTTCGGATAGGCTTCTTTGGGGCGGGATTAAATAGTTATGAATCATGTCACGATCCAGTCCCACATTTATCTTTGTCGACGGCAACATACACGTGTTGTTTAATATTAATTCTGCTAAGTACTTACTCTGTTGTCTAGAGTTCTTTGTTTCCTTTTTTGTGTATAAATGATCGTCCACTTTCAATTCCATAGTATTTTGTCCTAATAGATTCATTTTTATTAACCCCCGACGGCAAACGACGGATGTTATGTGTTTCACGGTATTGTGTATGTGTGTGTGCTCAGTCTTTGTCCGTACCTAACTTAGTAATGCGTGGTCAGATTACAGGGCGGTTTCTTTTATATTAAAAACTAAACCTACGACGTATAGAGGACAGGCTCATAGCCATATTTGATGAAAATCGGTTAAGGCGTTTCGAAGATATTTACCATTTAACACAATTTTTTGGTGTATTTCGACGGTATCTTAATCTATGAAGGGCTTTCCAAATTTTCTTTTTTATTTAAGCTAAAAATAGATTCTTAGTCACATTTAAGAAAATCGGTTAACCCGCTTTTCACAATTTTCGATTTATAGTTATTATTTAATTTATTTTTATTTTTATCCTCATCAGCCTGGCCTGTCCTCATTGTTGGGGCGCAGCCTCCTCTTTTAGGTTAGACCGGTGACCGCCTGATAGTCAGTGTCAAGTCGCCCTTGTAGGGCACCGGCTTGGCTTAAAACTAACTGGGACCGACTATTTAACGTGCCGTCCGAATCACGGATACACTCGTATTAAAATGGCCTAATGGTCATCTCCACTACAAAACCTAATAATTCATCCATTCAATAACAACACATTATCGCGGCCACACGACGACGAGGAACGACAAATCTAACACATAACAGAAATATATCGAGTCTCACAAATACTGCGGGCCGATCGCGCTAAGTTTGAGCGATAACACCAAACCATAACCAAAAACCTTACTTTCGTATCGCGCTAATCGTTTGAACGTAAATTAAACTAGTTTTTTTTTTTAATATTCATTGTTAGCTCTACACATTTTGGGTTTGGTTCCACTTTGATTGCATCAACGATATAATCGTTCACAAAAAATAGCGCCATTTTTTACTTCAGCTAAACTAAATCTAAACCAAAACCAAAAACGTTCCGTTCGAACGGTAAAACCGCGATTGGTCCCCAGAGTAGCAACCGATATTATTCGTATTTCAATGCAATAAGAGCATGTACAATTAGGTATACCCGGCTACTCGTGTTGCTCACTGTACTCACGAGCCGTTTGAACTACAGGCCAATTTCCGCCATGCTCGTCCGGGTTCCAGGCATATCGCTTACTCGCCTTAGGCCTCGTTTCCACCAAACAGAGTTGCCAGGTTGTATAATGACCTTTCAGCCAATAACTCTATGTTGGACTTGTTTGTTCCCAGACCTTGTGTTTAAATAAAGTGAAACATTAGAAAAACCCCGAGTAAATAAATGGTTATATACATACTTAATGTTACGACCTTCGTCCCAAATGGGGTGGTCGGACATATCCCAAACTTTAGTATTTGGATGCTTGAAACAACATCAACGTTGCACCTTAAAACATACAGAAATGCAAACGTGACAGAGGGTGAGCCCATCGCTGTTAAAACGTGCAAGTCTATATATGTTTTTTTGGTGGAAAGTCCCATAGTCGCCTTTAACGACACCCACGGGAAAAGACGAGTTGGTTGAATTCTTTTTATTTTATCTTTTTAGATACCCTTCTTCTGGCTTCTGCCCTTTCAGCATGGGTAGCATGACCAAACGCAATATAGTTTAACATACGTTACATTGCGCGTATCTGTCAAAATGCTGCTGTACGACTGCTATATCGCTCATTTTTAAAGATGACCGCGATAAAATGTTTGATAAACTATATCACGTTTGGTCATGCTACCACGGCAATTGTGTTAAAAGCTAAATATCTTCCTAACGGCTTAACCAATTTACATCAAACATGGCTAACCTGTCCTCTATACACTATACCTCCAGACAAAGGTTGTACACAGACTGAGATTGTATAAATATTTTTTATGCACAACGGGTTGATACTTGCCCTTAACCACACCTGATGTTAAGTGAAGATGAGGTCGAAGGTGGAAGCGTACTGACCCGGAAACCCCAACACATTTAGGGGACTGGCTATCCTATCTCTGACAACCGGAACACAACAATGCTATTAACATTGCGGTTTAAATTAAAATGCCCTACCACCAACCAAACCAAGTACTTAAACATGTAATTGTGATGCTAAATTCTTCATCTTGAAAATCACCAACATCTTAAAATATTCATCTTGAATTTTGTTATTTTTATTTCACTTTTAGTCGCAGTGGCAGTCGTGTTTTTATAATTTTTTTATTTAAACATTATGTTTAAAATTTATTCACGTAGTTTGTATCTGCATCCCGATTTAATACCGCGCATCCTACCTATTTCAAATGTACTGTCCTTATACCCAAAGGTTGCCTGGAAGAGATCGCTTTTAGTGATAAGTTCGCCAAATTGTACATTCTATTCTTTTCTGTTGTGCAATAAAGTGTATTTGTATTGTATTGTATTGTTTATTTAATACTATAGTAGCAAACCCCATTCAGTAGCTGCTGCCTATGAGGAATCGCCTCATTATGCATATGTATTAACCATCACACCCTCGGATATGGCATCGCGTGACCAAACTATTAATTGTCACTCACAACCCACGACTTTTACACTCACCACACAATATACCCCTTATTGTAAAAGATAAGATATCTTATTGTAATCGCATTAATGTACAAAATGGTACTGAATTTTTTATAGCAACTGAAAAATGATTGGTCAAATGTTTCAGGTACATAAACGTGCAGTAGTGACAGTGTTATACAATGTATGTGTTGGACTACTGAATTTTAAAAATGGTTCAAACTATCAAACTAAATAATTTCTTAATAGTATGGGAAGAGTTTAATACCTATAAGACCATAATTACTGTGAAGCCACAGTTCCGACACAGTTCCGACACAGTACCGGCACAGTCTTCACTTCTTCCTTTCATACATTCATACGCGTACATACATACATTCACTATAAACGCATCCCAACTTGTCGTTACACGTGTCAGTGACAACACAGTGCTCTCAGTGTCAGTGCTGACACCGGCAATCCGAACGTATTTGTTGACATCGATATTTTTTATCGGATCACGGACACCGCGGCATCAAAAACAAAATGGAGGACAAGCGATTGATGGAAAATAATAATAATAATAAAAATCTTCATTTGCCAAGAAAACAGTAAAAACTAAAATACAAAAAGACTTTGTAATTATGACAAAAAAGTCTGTAACTCAGCATATGGTCGCTGGGAACCAGCGGCCGCTGATTTTCAGCCACAGCCTGCAGTTATTTACAGTCCACGACACGTTGACCAAGCAACCATTGTACCTACATTAAACGCTTAACATATTAACAGGTTGATCTTGGGATTCCAATCCACACAAAAATGCCATCTGCTAGACCGTACATACTACTAATGGACTCAAGTGAAAAAAGCTCTCTGACATTTTAAAATATTTCCTTTCATCTTTAACTAATTCTTTGTATATTGTCATGAATTCTTCTTCTGTCTCTATTTTCCTTGATACTGCTCTTATTTTTCGTTTAAAACAATAGCTATCATTGCTAGCTCCGTAGTATTGAACAGAGCCATAGCAACAAACGATACTTGACGACGGACACGCTTTCACTGAAGCTCCGTGAACTGAGTACTGATATGTGTGAATTGAATCATTGGCGCAACACTTTTGCACTGATACTGAACTGAACGAACACATTGACGGAACTGTGGCTTCACTGATATGTTTGAATCGACCTTTAGATATGAGTTCAAAGTTAGTCCCATATTAAAATCCTTGAAATTTTCGGTTTTGAGTCGAGTAAGGTACTATAAAGCTTCTGTGGCTCAATATAAACAACATCAGATTTACGAAACGGAGGTCGCAGGTTCTATTCCCAAAGGGGTACACGGTAAACAGTTTGGTGTGTGGTAGGGCTATTTTAAATGTCCGCCTGGATAGGCCCCCCCATCTTATCTAAATCTGCCGCCACTTAGCGATGTCGATGACATGATAGCCAGTCACTAATAAATTGAGGGTTTCGAGTGAGCTCGCTTCCATTTTTGCTCTTACAGTCAAGCGCTAACCCGTTGTGATTAAAAATAAAACTGTTCCCATTTTACCATAAGAATAAATAAACAATCTACAATACATATGTATAGTTATTAGTGAATAGTATTAGTTAGTAAGTAGGTATTTCTTTTTAGAGAACTTGACGTATGCACTTACGTGTGCATCGATCAATTTGTGACTGGTGTAATGGGGTAAATTTGCTTATTCAACACCCCTGGGACTGTATCAATCTAGCGATACCTCATTTGTCCAAATCAGCTGTGGCGTTTAGGTGGTAATATTTACATAACTTTTGGCTTCGCTGTAGTCGGGTTATTAACTTTTATTCCGGTTTCGAAATCCAAAAATAGTTTATTAGAAGAGAAAAAGAAACAGTATTTATTGTTAACAAATACAGAAAATTAAAATTAATGCTCCTGTCTACTTTAAAATTTGGTAATTCTAAAAGTTAGTAAAAATTAATGGGCACCTGTGTTATGAACTTTTTGTTTTTTTTTTGTTATAGATAGAAAGTTTGGATGTTAGTCAAACATATTCGCGATAAAGTTATATTTTATATGGGTTCAATTATTTTTTTTTTATGCACGACGGGTTCGTACTTGACCTCAATCACACCTGAGGTCGTAGAGTAGAGTGAAGATGAGGTCGTAGGTGGAAGCGTACTGACCCGGATACCCCAATACATTTGGGGGACTGTCTATCTTATCTCTGACAACCGGAACAAACAAATTTAGGTAAGACGGTGGCTATCCAGGCGGACATTTAAAATGCCCTACCACCAACCAAACCGAGTACTTAAACATGTACCCCGCTGGGGATCGAACCCACGACCTCCGAATCGTAAACCCAATGTTTTTTACATTGAGCCACGGAGGCGGTTAAATTTTCCTGAAATAAAGACGTTTCATTTATTTAATTAACGCAATTTGATACAGGTGACCACAGATCCTCGTACAGTTGCCTTACTATACAACTTGATACGGCCAATAGCGCACTGTTTTACTGTTTTGAGTTCATAACACGATTGTTTGGAAAAGCTTTAACGATGTTTTTTGTAATAACTACGATTTACGTTGGCTGCCATAACACTACCTACCTATACATATTTATGTGCTATTACCTGGTTGAAGTTTAATGGTGGCGCAGTAATAATGTTTATTTAGAACATACTTAAGCCATCGGTTTCGCTTGTGTGGAGTTCGATAAGAGCCTTAACGTTCAAAGTTAAAGTCAAAAATGCTTTATTTTGGAGGTAAAATAGTCAAATTTAACATACTTAAGCCATCGGTTTCGCTTGTGTGGAGTTCGATAACAGCCTTAACGTTCAAAGTTAGTCAAAAATGCTTTATTTTGTAGGTACACATGGTACACTTAAAATAGTCGAATTTAAAATGTCTAAGCTACTGCTTGTTCAAAAGGCAAGTTTGCCTGAAAAGAACAAGTCAAGGGTTTGCTTTTTTAGAAGCAGGTTTTTATGTTACAAAAAGACATAATAATATTTCATTATTAATTGTGAAATAGAACATGCGAACGAGATGGTTATTTCCAGGGATCTAAATAGTCTGATATTTTATAATTATGCTTTCTTAATAAGTTTCTGTTTTATAGAATCGTTAAATTTATTGAAAGGAAAATTTTGTACATCAACAGGAACCTTATTGAAAATAATATACATAGGCTTTGAATGAATTTACTGACTTTGTGTAGACGACTGTGACTTGCAAATTTATCTATATTTCTTATATTGACATAATTTTTATCACTATTTTTCTTTATAAAGAAAGAAAAAATTTCGGTCTATTAGAGAAGTTAAGCAATATCTGGAGCGGTCGGTTCTTGGATGGGTGACCACTAATGTCATTTTAATACGAATGTTTCCGGGCTTTGTAGGACACGTTAAATTGTCGGTTACGGTTATTTTTTTTTGATTGAATGCAGGCGTTAAACCAAGACAGTGGCCTAAAGAAGCGGCTTAAGAACACTGACTGTCAGGTGGCCACTAGTCTGACAGAAATCCACCAATCCGCACTGGTCCAGCATAGATTATGGCCCATACCCATTCCCGGTGAGACGAGGCTGAGCCCCAACAGTGGGGACATGTAAGAATATTGATGAATAATGGTATACGGTACATTTTGCAAAGCTGGTTTTGCGAGATGATTCTTACTCAAGTTTTATGGAAGTCGATCCAGCTGTCTCGAAGATATTTAGCTTTAAACTATGTTTAACTGTAACCCATAATCATTGTCTCTCAAGTTCTTAAATTATAGTTAAATATTAATAATTTTAGTAATGTAGACTACACGGCCGAAGTCGCGGGCAACAGTTGGTATTGTAATAAAAATTCAAATTAGTAGGTAGTATCATATGAAACTTTTGTGCCAGTGTATAGTATACGTTTATATGTACCAATGGCTTTTTAAAATTAATTTAATTGTGTGCATTTATCCGACTGCTCTTAAACGGTGAAGGAAAACATCGTGAGGCAACCTTCTTGCCTAAAAAAAAAAATTCTAAGGCATGTGAAGTCCCAAACGCGCATTGGGCCAGTGTGGTGGACTATAAGCCCATACTCCCTCATTATACAAGGGAAGGCCTATATCCCTGCAGTGGGATGTTTACCGGCTGAAAGATGATAGTGAAATCATTATCCACAAAGGTCATAGACGCCTGTACCTAATTAACTCTGTCAATTAGCTGAGGTATAAGGCATTGGCCCTCCCAAGGTTGTTATTTACGTGACCTTGAACAGCTAATCAGAGAGCAATACTGTACGCACTAGCCGCCAATGACAGCTTCGAAGTTGCATCTGTTCTATTATTCTGATGTGTTGACAGATGCGCCTCGGCTATTATTGGGAGTCTGTGGGTGTATAAGGTAGATAAAAGCGACAAGACTCTTTAAATAACGATCAACAGAAGTCAGTGCTGTGTGGTTTCGGAACTCAAATAGAATAGAACCATCCCGTCTCTTCCCGTAGGTATCGTAAAAGGCGACTAAGGGACTATCCAGCAAAAAACATCTATAGATTTGCATGTTTGAACGGCGATGGTCTTATCCCCTGTCACTTATGCATTTCTGTATATGTCATAAGGTGAACAGTGGATCTTGTTTCAATAATTAAACTCTTAATGTTTGGATCACCCAAACACTATTGATTGGAATATCTCTGACCACGCCATTTGGGATAAAGGTCGTGACGTTATGTTTTATGTAAGTAAAACAAAAGTTCTAGAAAAAAAATACATTTAAGGACTAGAATCGATACCAGCTCTAGAAGCCTGCTAGTAGTCAGCCCTAATTGAAATAGCAAAGACAACCCACTGGTGTAGAAGTACAAGTAACGTGGTAATAATTAGGCTTTCATTAAAAACCATTAATCCAAAACAATAGAACTATGCAGCATGACCCTGAGCTTGGTATCGCGCTTTAGGCTGATGGCACCTGATAAGGGTGATTCATGCAGACCATACCCTTGCGTTTGAATGGCCTAATAAACTTGCTTGGAATGCGGTTAAGTAGGTGAATTGCACTTGGAATATTCTTGGCCAGTTGCATTCTTGCCCCACTTTTGGTAGTTCGGTTATTACAGTAGAGCAAGCGGCATAGACCAATTACCTCTGTATTTAACTAACCATTATTATTATGAGACTGGTGGAAATTAGAGGTTCTATAATTATAAAACTGAGATATTGTTACTGGCTCCTGGGATCTGTATACCCTAGTTTGGGAGACAAGGTAAAATTGAATAGTATTCAACATCAATGAGGGGAACTTATTATATAAGATCTAACAAAATTAACCCGACAAACGTTGCAGAGTGTATGTATAGGATGTACCTATTAGGAAAATAAATAAAAAATACCTAAAACATTAAAGTTAACAGATTTTATTCAAAAAATAAAATTTAGAAATGTATATTTTGTGAGTTGGACCTTAATGGCCGCGCGCTCTAAGTACTTTGCCACAACACACAAACACGTGGCGCGGTATCTTTGAAGACGCCGAAAGGCGACCACACGCCGCTCGCCGCCGGCGCTTGCCCCGGCGCCGCCGCAACTTGCTGTGATTGGTTGCTCCCTGTGCCCCGCCACCCCCTTTGGCGTCTTCCATATGAACTTTTTTTGTTGTCTTGTTGCCTTTTTTTTCTCATTGATAAAATAAGGTACAATCGAAATGGAGTAAGTCTGTTAATTTGTATTTTCATTTGCACTTACATTAATTTTTTTTACTCGGGAACAAAAATTATAAGGCTATTTTTTTTAATTAATATATTATTTTATTGTCATGTACGTGCAATTGCCAAAGTTCGTCGGGTTAATTTTGTTAGACCCTATATAGCTACTTTACTTTTCATAAAAATAATTTTAATCTAGTAGTCAATATTAAAACATGGAAATACCTATAATATATCTAAAGCAAGCTACCGATTTGTTTGAAAACATACTTATTCAATCACTGACTGGTACTCTATCCATGTGCAAAAAATTACGGCCTTTAAGATTATAGGAAGTTAAAAGTGTATCCTTACTGGACTAGTACGCGATCCCAATGCGGGGCATAGCTAATCTGAGAGCTTGGTTGAACCAAGCCAACATTGTAGACAATTCAGAAAGCTAGATATGTTACCATAATTCAAGGATGCAGGTCATCAGCATTGTTTGCATTAGTTCAGTATTTGATTACATCCTGCTAACATAATACTCTCCGACTGTGCTTCTCGTAATGAATATGGCGCTGTCATTTTACTAACCCAATTTCACTGTTGCATTATTTATAGGTATCCTGCTACCTGTACCTATTGTGACAAATGTTCTACAGTAGAGAAAACAAGTTTATAGCTACGTCCGCACATTACTTTAACAGCAAATGTGCAACAAAGTGCCTGCACTGTAACGTGGCATGCTGCCAAAACATGAACTCTATGACCCGCTTGCGACTCCGTAGTTCATACTCCATATGTCTTTGGTGCATTCTGACAATTTAAGTGGTAAGGAAGATACCTAACTAACGTTTATCCACATGCGATAGTAATAACGAAGAAAATAGACAGAATACCGAGTGTAGTGTTAATCACCATCAATATGTCGAAAGGTGAATGTAACAAGCTTAAAATCGGGATGAAAACAGTTTCATCTTTGTTTTCATACATTTTCATCGGTTCGTATTGATTTAGTCTATGAACATTGGGATCTTCAAGAGCAGGGTGAATAGTCATCTACCGGCATCTCTTCCTCGAGGCACACCAAGTCCGTTCTACTGTAAGAGTGTCACGACCCTATTCACACGGCGACGACGCTGACGCTTCTTTCTTTTGTGTGAAAAAGCTCCAAGCATTCATAATGCATCTCATCGAATCAACAATCTGATAGCCTTGGATTGTCAAACGATTCCCACAATCGTCTGCATTACTAAATTGGCACAAACAGGCGCATACGCACACGATCGCTGGCGGCGGCTGTCATAAAAACAATTGGTCGAGTCCCGCGGCGCATTCGGCCGAATTGAATCAGAACGGAAAGTGATCCCCACCCAGACACGTTGCCACATCCGTTTGCAAGTGACATCTTTATTACTGTTCTGTGACGAGGAACTGTATGTGCGATTGCTGACAAATTGCGTACTGATAAAGAACGAATTGAATGTAGGTACTCATACCTATATTCAGCGTACATAATTTTGTCGTGTTAACAACTGCAACTGACAATTGGTCCTAATTATAAAGCTCAAGGTCACACAACGAGCTAAGGAGAGGACGATACGTTTCGCTCGAAGTTTCACTACGAGATCGATTCAGGAAAGAAATCCGGAGAAGAAAGAACAGCACCTATGTAAGTTGATGTGCGCATACATATAGCGCTCAATCAGCCGTGGGGGTATTAAAGATCTAGAGTGCAAACCATGCACCGGCAAATACAATGCGTACGTTTACCCCCAAACCGGACGACCGCATGAAAGGCCGCTTTTAGTCTATCGCTGGGAAATCAATGATGGAGGCTTATATTCAGCAGTGAACGATGAAGAACAGCTGCAGCACCGCAAAATTTCACTGTTCACCGGAATGCGAATTGCTTGGCACGGGAAGATTTGCCCTAATCACCTCGCTGCGCAAGTTGGTGATAGTGGAAATTTGGGAGCCCTTAATAACCGGGTGCCATGGAATTTGGCGGTAATTATACAGTGAAACCCTTAATGTCAGCGAGAAATGTCAGAAATAGATAAATTTTCTCTACCGAGTTGTGGTCATGCTGAAACTGTATACAAGAAGTATTTAAAAGACTGATATTATAAAGAGAAAATTAGCCGACATGACAAAGCCCAGCTAGCGACTGTATAGAAAACTCTCTTCTCTCTCGCGCGTGTTGTAGACAAAATCTTTAGACTAAACGTTTGACGTAATGGGGTAAATGGACGTAATAGGGTTTTGCGTGCAAAATTTGCGAATGAAAACAGAAATCAATTGCCAGTAATACATTTGCTGAACCACATATCATCACATTTCATAAAGTGACATTGCGGTCAAACACAGCAATCATAAAAGAGGTCATTCATTTCATAACATGATTTCGTGAAACATTTTCAACCAATTTCAGTGTCGACAGCATACATTATTACATGTCCGGATTCATTATTGAAATCGTTGCATTTTCAATGAGATCCAATTTTCTCATATTAAACTACAACGAGCGCTCATGTATAAAATGTATTCAGTCGATTTTATATTTCATACTCACGATTTTTGGTATAATTATGCTGCTCTAGGCTAGGCTCATAATTGGTATTTTAATTAACCAGATGTTGTCGTGTCCGATTCCAAATACGAAAATATGTAGGATAAATCCAGGATAGTCTAATATTGTAGGTCAATTAGGTGTTAAAGTTCATGAACTCTACTACGTCTTCTATAGCAATATTATTTAAACGTAGCTTTTAGTAACATCACATGAAGCTACAATAGAACATCCTGTGAATTAGTAGTTCTGTTACAATATCAATATATTAAGAAATTATGACCATAGAGTATTAAACATTAAATTCATTTGTACATATATTTTATCGAATTTTAATTTTTTATGCACAACAGGTTAGCACTTGACCTCAATCACACCTGATGTTAAGTGAAGATGAGGCCAAAGGTGGAAGCATATTGTCCCGGAAACTTCATCTTATTTGGGGAACTGGCTATCTTATCTCTCACAACCGGAACACAACAATGCTATCAGCAACCTATGCTATTAGCTAACCATGCTTACATTAAAAATGCCATACCACTAAACCCCGCTGGGGATCGAATCCGCGACCCACGAATCGTAAACACTATGTTGTTTACATTGAGCCACGAAGGCGGTTAAAAACATTTATTTCAATTTATTTCAATTTAGCATTTACGGAGGCTTATGTTTTGTCTGGTCACAAATCATGAGGAAGTCAGTTCATTGAGGAATTTTGCCACTACTAACTCTAAAATTTCCGGATAGACTAAAGTTGCAGTGACGATAGAGATAATATAGAGACTATATTACTTTATTACTGTCATGTGGTTTTCAATAAACAATTTGTAGTCCAAACGATTTAAATCTGAACTGGACGAGGGTCAATCTTCAGGTATGAAGTCTGGAGCGTTATTCTCGAGCCAAGTATGATTTGTTCGTACCTTGTGACCAGAAGCAGTTTTGCTGCAAAGATCACATTTCTTCTTCCAACAAAGCATCTGGACAGTAATCGTTCTGATCAATCTAATAAACTACAGGGATTGATTTAGATCATACCTTCAATCTTTTAAATTTAAAGTTGGCCCCATAGTTACACGTGAACATGTGATAGTTAAAACACCTTGTAAAAATGCGGCCAAATTGATGTCACTCTGTTTAAATAAGAGCTTTGAAGAGGTAGTCGATATAAAATATGAAACGATCACCAACCTGTTCGAAGCTCCTTAGTTTTGTAACTGTTTCACACGCACGTGCCACCCGCAAATGGGGCTCATTTGTCAGAGCCTGTCGCGTTCTGACATCCATCATAGTCTGAAATTCCACACCGCCTCCCTCCCTAACCAGTCGCCTTCCTAATCTCCCATACTCAGATATATTTGAGTCGCGATACGAGTCTAATAAATTCACTCTTTGTAAAATTCTATGCTAACAGAGATCAGAAGAATTGTGGATGTTTGCATTTATAATATGTATACAGGGTGAATTTGAATTCGTGTAATTCCCGTTAAAACTGGTGACACCACCCTTGATTACGAACAACATTCCCGAAGGAACCATAGTCGAATTCGAGCAAGAAATTTTCGATTATCCATACAAAGTAAACCATTCTGAAACCACCTTAGTATGGAAGTCTTGTTAGACTTCCATACTAATTCCGACTGAATTCGGCCCTTGGTTCCTATTGGAAAGTTGTTCGTCATCAGAAGTGGAGTCACCAGTAAACAGGAATTACACGAATTAAATTTCACCCTTTATATTTATGAATAAAAAGTATTCATCTTGTATATCAACCATCTGGTATCTATAATACAAAGCTAGTTGCTTAGTGTTGAACTAGGTGGCCCTGTATGTCCAAGGGTTTTTATTTATTTATTTTACTGCTTACTAATCTGTGAAGACTAATCATCACCTATTTTCCCGTTATTATAGAACGGACGATAACCCATATTCTAATAGTTGATGATACAACATAAAACGACTGCCTTAGCTCCTTGTTGAGGCACATTCTCATTTTGCTAAAAGCCAATATCCTCCACAACACATGTGATGATAAAGTAGGATAGAAGAAATCGAATTCACAAACGTAGGTATACAATTCGCAGAATCCACTACATATTATCACACCCAGTAGATACACAAGTAATTCCTCTAAGTAAGATACCAAATTGCCATTAATTTAAATTAGCAAAGGCTCGGCCAAGGTCGAATGGAGGGTTATCGACTGTTCCAATCTAGCGAAATTAATAGGATCAGCCTGCGATTAAAGATTGAAAACACACGGGTTTCTGGCGCGTGTATTACCCGTGTTACACATATTTTTCGGTCCTTTTTTTGATTAAATTGTATATTTGACGGTGTTCCTTTAGTGTAAGATACTAGGAAAGAATAAATCCTATAACTATATGGTCGGTTCGATTCCCCAATGAGGCATGCAACTTTTATAACATTTTTGTATACAGTAATACATACTTTTAAAAATAAGACATTGTCTCCATAAAGCGAAATATCCTATTTACAATATTTAAGGTGCTTGCCTTTCGCATCGCATAGCCTTGCGACGCCCTAATACAAATATGTTATGTTTGAAAAATAATGTTTTCTTCACAGGCAACTGTATGTTGGCTTATCGAACCTTACTTATTATTATGAATTATGTTACCATTCCTCCTCTCACACAGAGTCTAGTATGATAGCGCACTTAGGATAAGGCTACAATCATAGGAGGACTGACAAACTGAAGCTCTCGCAAAATTGGAGTGATATAATAGGCAGGCACTAACTATATAGAGACCTCATAGAGCGAGTAGAGGAAACACTATAGTAGATTGATTATTAATATCTACTAAGATGAGGAGTTATTATTTTCGTATCTGTTGTTAATTCATGCATGATATTAAACCTAAGTATTTCCGTCTCAAGTACGCTGCCGTATGTTTACCGACCGCTGTGCTCTCTCTAGCCCCATGTGTTGACGCGTCAGCCACCTGCTCGGAAACGTGTTCATGTGTAAATATTGGGAATCCCGGGGCGTGTATCCACAATAATTTTCTTTTGTACACAACCTCGCATGTGTGGAAGGGCCCTAATCTGTGAAGAGATCACCTCCGCTCAGGTTCTTTGACGAGAACGATTATCGTCGGCACAGTGACTTAACGCGGTAACGAAAACAGGCTCTCTACAGGTGAATGTGCCAGTTAATTATATTTTCATTATTTATTTCCTTTTACGTTGTGTATCTACCAATGAACAAATCTCAATTTCATATAGCAATAAAAATAAATAATTTGGCAGAGAGGAAACTGGAACTATTTTTATAAATAATTTAACAAAAAAAATCCCCCAACTGATGCCCAAAAAAACTTGGGAATTCAAAGTGAGCGCGCTTCCACCGTGGGCCTCATCTTCACTTGACATCAGGTGTGATTGAGGTCAAGCATTGTGCATAAAAATACATCATATATAATAACGTCACCTAACATTTTTAAGGAATCTCCATTATCTCTATAGATCTTCGTCTTTATTGAAAAACTACAATGATTGAAATCTTTGTAGAATTATAATCACCGAGATATTCATAAAAACTGTCCATAGGAATTCCCTTTATAATCTATCGTTCAATTCATTTGAATATATGGATTGCTTGATTTGTTTACATGCGAATGCTCGAGGCCAGTCGCGCTCGACTCTCGACCGAAAAACATATGACGACCGTCATATTATCTCATTACGAGAGCTTCCTCCTCCGAAATACGTTCAAGGTCGTAGATCACTGTGTCATGTTAGATAACATTAGGCGTATTGGATATGGCGAGATTTTTCATTTACCAACTGTCGTGCCTATATTTTCGTGACATCGCTTCATACATATTGTCGTGTAGTTATCGTTGTCTTGTCATTTCGTCGTTATCATAGTTATACACAATGATTTTGCACTTGATATAGTAGCTGGATGCAGTACTACAGAATTTAAAAATTAAACAGGCAACACGATGTGATGTCAAGAGATTGATTTTTAGACGCACGGGTCAATCATTCATTACGCTTTGAATTTTAATAAATAGTCCATCTGTGTATGAATTGACTAATCACTGACTATCACATCGCAATAGGTATTTAAGTATGCACGTAACTTGGGTGAAATAAAACGAGGTCTCATTTCGCTTTAGTTATCCGAAAATTATAACCTTTCATTGGCAATACAGACCACATACTATTATTACTAAAAGTCAAATTAGTCTCAGTTTCTCTGAGCAGCGAGATATTAGAAGTTAAATCTTTAATGCCGACTAGGAACTATATAAGTAGCCTTGGCGTCAAAAATTGCTAATAAATAAATATAGGAGTATCCCGCCATACGCGCCTCACTTCGGTGGTAACAGAGAATCGCGGGCGGTGCTATGTACCGCAGTGCGACGGTCTGCGCCATGCTGCGGCCGCGGGAGAACTTACCCTACATTCTGGGAATGTGTTGAGGCACATAGTTTGTTTCGCAATTTTTAGTTGGGCAATTAAGGGTTAGATAGGGGACAAAAGTGTGAAATGAGTAAAACTGTCAAGTCGTTCAACGTTGGAAAAAATACATGAAATACGGTTTGAATGTGTGCCAGAAAAAATAAACATTTTTTTCAAATTACCGAATCTTTTAAAAACATCTGAATTTTATTATTTTTCACGCGACAATCATATCTATTCCCGCTACACCATGACAACAAAACTAAGTTTTTAGACATCACACACACTTGAGAAGGTATATAACACTTGTTTTTCCGTCAACACCCTAACTTATATTCTAATGAAAATTTATCGTTTCCAGTCATAAAAAAAGTGAAAACTTCGTTAAGAGCTTCTATTCACCGTAGTTTATACAAACTTTCAAGTCCAAATTTTTCTAAATGAATAAACCGATTGTAATGAAACTTTATACACATAAAGCACGTACCTAAATCTAAAAAGTTAATAAAGAAAATTTTCGTAAATGAATATTGGAACAAAATTAATGCGGGTTTAAGTTTTCCATAGTAACAGAAAAAATGCAATATGTTCCTTTAAATTTGATATTTTGAAAATGTTTTTTACTGACTTTTTAGATCTATTCATCCTGTTTATATGGATAAAGTTTTATTAGAATCGGTCTATTCATTTAAAAAAATTGAGACTTGAAAGTTTTTATGAATTACCGTGTGAGATAAACGCTCTTAAATTATTTTTAGTTTAATGAACTCATAGTTTGGAAAACCATACATGCACTTAGATACATAAATATATATAAATAAGAAACAAACAACGCATTAGAAAACTAACTTAGGAAAGATATCTATCTGGAAGATTTAAAACAACCATTAAACAGAAACTATGTGCCAAAGGCTATTATAAAATTTCTGACTATCTGGATGATAAGAATGCGTGGACATGAACCGCTCGGCAATATATTTTATTCTTAGTATATTTTATTCTTATTTTTCTTTGTCGAATCATAAATTTTACAATTATTTCAAATTGTATTTGTATTGACTTATTTAAAAAGAGCAACCCTGGAGTTTCTTGCTCGTTCTTCTCTGGGGAGACTGCCTAGTGAATGAGCGATAACTGTATGTCATGACGATTTTAAATGTTATTATTATAACTTACGATATAAAACATTTTAGATTTGATTTGATTTGAGAAAACTTATAATGTCAATTACGCATTTCACAATAATAATGAAATAAATAATTGTACCTTTTGTAATATTAAAAACCAGTTTTAAAACAGCAACCTTTCGAGTTTCATGCTTGTTCTCAGGGTAAAGCTTCTGTTGAACAAAGAGTAGCTTCTATCTCTCTTTTCAATTTAAGATATACTCTTGTCAGTATCCTTGTCCTTTCCAGATTAGCATATAAAATGTAAAAACGGACTATTTTACCTACGAAATATTTTTTTTTACTTTACATTTATTTCAACGTGTATATCTGTTATTTTTGGTAATGATAAATGATCTTTACTGTTTCTCACACAAGGTAAGTAGGTAGGTAAAAACATTATTACAATATTCAGATCCAAATATACTATTTCCCTTGTGATACAAAGAATTTGAACTAGGAACATAGCCCTGTTTTCAGCAAACCTCGCCCCTAGGAGTCGAAAATATATCGCTTAGCAAATTAATTTATTGTTCATTTCAAATAAACTATGTCGTTCTTTTCAGGTTATTTAAGTAAGGAAAACTAATTTTAACTCCAGAAAGAGATTTGACTGATAAAAGCAATTTTTATATGGTGATAAATATTTCTATATATTAAGTGTATTAAGCAGTGTGAAAAAAGATATAGTGACAAAGGTAGAAAAAAGTATGCTGAGATGGTTTGGACATGTGGAGAGGATGATTGAAAGAAGACTAACGAAAGATATAAATACGATGCGAATGTGGATAAGTACCTAGTGTTGGTAGGGGAAGACCACGGCGAACGTACCATGATCAAATCGCGGACCTTTAAAGAAAGGCCAAGTATAATAGAGTACCTTAAACCGACGAGCATGTATGAACAATCTTATGAGAGTGAATGAAGGAAAAGAGGTGTGTCAGGATCGCAGCAAGTGGAAGTCTGTGGTCTCTGCCTACCCCTACGGGAAACAGCTTGGCTCTATGTATGTATGTATGATAAATATTTAACTATTACATTTCTGACATAGGCACAGAATTAATATAGTACTGTAACGGTATCGTTCTTTTGAGCTGATACTCATTGGCGGGTTTGGGTTATTGGAGTTCAAATTCGAAATTTTAAACTGACTGATGAACTGACGGATCTATTTTTGTCACATTGATTTTCAGATTTCAACTCAGTCACACCGTTATTTTAATCATTTTTTTTACATCTCAATAGTTACTTTTTTAGTTTTAAAGCCCTTTCGATCCCCTGTACTACCTGTTTCTCTCAATAAATAAGTTGGTAAGTTGTCCCGCCCCTTCTGTACATATACACCTCGTAACTCGATCCAGCTGGGCATAGATGGGCTGGGAAGGTCACAGTACTAACGACATAAGTTTTGGTATAGCTGTCAGAAAGTACTTTTAGGACTGCCAAGTTTCACATTACCAAAGTACTGTACGCGTAGGTGAGTGATACCCCTTGACTGAGGGACCAATTGCAGTATGGTAGAATGTACCGAAGCCGGAACCGCCCACTATTAAGATACCCCCTTCACTCTTCACTCTTCGAAACATTAGAGTTGACTAACTGTAACTGTTGGCTTGTTAAACTAAGCCTTAAAACAACAAATTTATAAAACACAATTGAAAATACCTATATCTTATAGAAAAAATACGCCGTCCAACTCGCTTCCGTGAGGCATAGTACCTAGTACGCTAGCGCTATTGCCCCGCTGAATGAATAAGCTCAGCTGCTGAGCAAAGTAGGCACCAGCTCTCACATCTCCAGAGGCGTGGACCAGTCTAACGGATAAATCCTTTACAAATTGTTTCGAGTCAGAAGACCAAGGGCCCAATGTCTCCACTGCAAGCGCCGCAAACTCGTGGTAACTAAGCCTTAACATTATAATCCATTTACTAAAATATTTTATTAGATACCTAATACCTTGTAAATTGTTGTTTACCTCGTAAGTCATAGTTCTATCAACTTTTCTCATTCCGCTGTCTTTAATATATAAATAATTTATATGGAAAGTTTAATAGGTTCAACCTTTTCCGTTCAGCCTTGAAAATTATCGCATTTTAAAGCGGCAAAGAAAAGAAAAAGGTAAATAAATCGTCGCTCGCGTGGATTGCCAGCTATCTATGCCGTGGGCCCACATGATATATTGTGCTGCCTCACGAAACCGAAAGGTCAAGTTCTTTTGAGGAAAGGAGCTACCACCGACTCATTACACTGGAAGTGACAACTGGTGATATTTATTGCAAATATGAACAAAGATTAGAAATTACAATTTCGAATAATTGATATAGTTAACGGATAGAAATTAAGATTGGTGTTTTGCTTCCTTAGATTACGAAGATATGTAATAAGCACTCTTTGGGTTGTTGAGGTCTATCAGGAGGGTGACATAATCGCTTAATTAAACGACAAAAACCTCAATAAAAAAAAAACAAGAAAAAAAATAGAAATACTTAATGGTTAAAGTCAATGTCAGTAAAACGAAAGTTATGATATTTGCGGGAGGTGTATGTATGACGGATTGCACGGATCGTTGAACGGATTTAGATAGATGGAGAAAAAGTGGAGCAAGTGCGTGAGTTGTTTGTGTATTTGGGTTCACTGTATACAAGGGATGAAAAGTGTGAGAAGGACATCAAAAGGAGAGTGAATGCCGTAAATCAGGTGAATGGAGCACTGCATGCCTTTATGAGGAACTAGAATGTGTCCAAAAGCTCGTCTGGCTGTTCATGGTGTAGTTGTGGTTCAAACTGATTTACGGGAGTGAATGCTGGGTATGGCAAAAGGAGAATGAAAGTAGAATTAATGTAGTGGAAATGAAATCATTGAGAAGTATGAATGAGGTGACTTTGAAAGATAGAATCCGGAATAGTGTAATTAGGGAGTTAAGCCGAGTGAATGAAGTAGTGACAAAGATGAAGAGAAAGAAGCGAATGTGGATGGTAGTTTTGGTACGGGAAGACCACTGCGAACGTACCATGATCAAATCGGGGACGTCTTAAAGAAAGGCCAAGTCAAGAGTACCCTAAACCGACGAGCATGAATGAACAAACTTATGAGAGTGAATGAAACATTTGCTTTTGTTACGGTTGTCCAACCCCATCAAGAGTGACAGCTGAAAATCAGCGCTATAGTTCAAGCTACAGCATTATGTTAACCTGGAACCTGTTTCTGTTTGCATTACTATAATTTTACTTTTTTATTTTAATCTAGTATTATCCTGTAATACATTGTAAGCTAAATCTAAGTAAGTCTTGCTTAATCGCCAAGCTGAGCATTATGCTCACTATACCTTAGTCGCCTTTAATGAGATCCACGTATAAGGCGTATATTACTCTGCTGGGAAACGCATGGCCGGAGTATGTATTATATGTGTGAAGACTCTCTTCTTACCCGAATGCCCCAGGAAGGAGGGTAATGTTTTTATAGTAGTATCTTTTAATAGTAGGGTACTATCAGACTAAAGCTGTGTTCCCACTAGACAACATTTGTCGAACATCATGCCCGACATTTCCACAGAAATATCGGGCAACGTTGCCCGACTTCGCCCAATTTCGCCCGACATGTCTGATAGGGTCGAAGTTTAGTAAGATAATAAATATAATAAATAAATAAATATCCTTAGACATACACACAGCGCCATCTAGTTCCACAGTAAGCAACTATAGGCTTGTGTTGTGGATACCAGATGGTGGATATACTACCTACATTTTTTTTTTGTTGTAAATAAATACTTATTATAAATGAAAACATCCATAACTCGGGTACATATGTCCGTATTCATCACACAAACATATGCCCCTAGCGAGATTCGAACCCGCAACCTTTTGGCATAGTCATCAGAGTTGCTAACCACTACACCAAACAGGTCGTCAAGATATAGGACTGAAAATTTTTTTTTAATTTTTTTTATTCAGATGGGAGAACAATGTCTTTGTACATAATATATCCCAACATTGATTCGATTTAGCCCTAACGTCTTTATAAGTGCGTCACTTTTAGCCGCGATACGGTGAGTAAAGTTTGACAATACAGGTGCAAAATCAACAATACAAAGTTTCTAAGCGTAGCCCACTAATCGTAGTAGGTACACAAAAGTATAACAAGAAATCAAAGGCTGGTATAATTAACAACTCCGTTAGTTCTTCCATTTACTGTAGATCCGCGTTCCATCGTTCAAACTGTAATCAGTCGGGATTTAGGTGGAAATTATGCTAAATTCCCTTAAATGTCAGAGGAGTCGAGGCCGCCGTCGGGCCCAGACGACGAGAGCTTCAAAAAGATTTATATTTTGATTTATACAACCAGTACGGACCTTTGGAATTTGTTATTTCTCCCGATAATTGCTTCTGCTTTGTAATTTCCCTTATGTTAAGAACTCTATAACCTCTCATGTCATAATTCACTTTAAAAATATAGAAGTATTTATTTCGCGTGGGACATTTCATCAAAATCGGTCCAGCAAAAAATTTGCCTATATGTTAATCCAGGTCCTAATCTGTCTACCCGCTAAATTTCATCTAAATTTGTGCAGCCGTTTAGGCATTAAGAGGGTTACCTCTTAACCCTTGTTTGGTTGTATGTTTGTTAAAACATACATACATACATACATACAACAGACATACACAAACTTTCGCATTTATAATATTAGTTGGGATAAGTATCTCAAAATGCGTCCCGACATATATCAAGATATCAACAAGTGTCGCGGGATGTATCACGACTTGTTCTTTCGGTGCACCTTCGACCTCATCTTCACTTAACATCAGGTGTGATTGAGGACAAGTACGAACCCGTCGTGCATAAAATAAAAAAAACCTAACCTAAACTGTAATACTAAATAAAAAAGTGAATTTAGTTAACTGTTTTCACACGACTTCAAAAAAGGAACGGTTTCTATGTTCGTCTGCAAGTATTTTCTTCAGTTGTTAAGAGGGTTCACGCCGTCCAAAGGCGTCATTGGATAAATTTAGACTTTGTAAGTACAGAATAAATAAACTTCCGAATAAGATGAGGTTTCCGTGTCAGTACATGTCCACCTTCAGCCTCATCTTCACTTAACATCGGGTGTGATTGAGGTCAAGTGCGGCCCGTTGTGTATGAAAAAAAAATCGCTCTGACTTGCATTCAAGAAGCCTAAAAGCTTTATAAATAATACCTAATAGCTTTAAAGGGGATTGTTTTCCAGATATCACGATTTAAAAAAAGTGGACGATTTTATCAATTTATCCATCTGAATCTGAAATGAAATAAACCCTCTTAACCGATTTTGATGATTTTTCTTTGTTGATAGGGATTATCAACATATAAATTTAGTTATAACCTAATACAGAGTGGAACCTTACTAGTCTGTTGTTTTGTCAACTTTTGGCAGATCAATTATACTCCTAATCTGTAAATGTCAGTCAATCCGTGCATAGTTAGTTAAGGAACCAGGACTATAATAATAATAATAACCCAAAGGTTGCGTGGAAGAGATCGCTTTTAGTGATAAGGTCGCCAAATGGTACATTCTATTCTTACCACTTTTCTGAAACTGTATTTACTTTTCTGTTGTGCAATAAAGTGTATTTGTATTGTATTGTATAATAGTATTTATAATCTTTGATCTACCACTATTTTAAAATACCTATATAACGGACGAGGAGAAAAAAAAAGAGGAGGACCGAGAATAAGCTACATGCAGCAGAATAGACGTTGAACGTCGTGTCGTATCAGGAGGTCAAGAGGAAGGCAGAGAGCAGAGAGATATGGAAAAATCTCCACCGACAAGAGCATGGCTCTTAAATCGGATGATGATATAACGGGCAATAGCGCTTTTCTGACATCAACACAGAATTGACAATTAATTAGTTTTATATTGTGATAAATTATTTTAAGTGTAACCTACCTTAAGCTAACCTAATTTATGAAATATTTGCACACCAGATTTTAAGTAGATTTCGATTTAGACGTCCGTTATGTATCATCCTATGTAATACCCGAAAACAAGCAAAATGCGTGCGTCATTTGGAGGCTCCACCGAAAACCAGCGTTGCAGTGAACGGCTACAACCCATGCTGAGTTGGAGACCTTGCGACACCGACAATTAGATGGCAAACACAATATTATTTTTTGCATGTGTCTCGACTGTGTAATATTTGTACCTGATTGTTTGTGTCATGAGATGGGTTTAAATATATTTTTTTCTTTCTTTCAAATAAACTATTTCATTTCAATAAATATGTTATATGTTATGTTTTGTAGTCGGTTTGGTAGACTACGGCAAGCCACTCCCATATTGTAAAGGAAGACCTGTGCCCTACAGTGGGGCGTATATAGGCCGATTGTATTTGCAAAAGGCCCTAATGTTAAACAAATATCTTTCGCGCCATACAAACGGAAAAACAACTGTTACCAGTTTTGCGTAGTAACATGTAGACATAGTACCGTAATAACAGGATAAACACTTTGGGAGAGGCATATAACACGTGGTAGGCTGGGTGTGGGCGGCACCAAAATAAAACCAGTATAGGGAAACGTGGGTGGCTCAAGGTCTTACTGACGTACCTACACTAGTTACAAACGATTTGAACGCTCCTTGGACAAGTAGTTCCAACGTACTTATGTAGAGATAGGGCATATAGGACCAACAATTGTCATAGAACTGGATTTGAATCAAACTAATTAATAACGACCAAATATTGATGAAATCGGTCAAGTGCAAGTCGGGAGTTGTTCTGTACACTGTTACAAGATGACGTTTATCAGTCCGAGAGAAACGCGTCCAATTTGCGATTCGCGTGCTAACTATATTAGAAGGTAAACATCTTCGAAACGGTCTAACCGACTTCCATCAAACATTACTATGAATTTGTCCACTCGTTTAGTGTTTAAAATAAAAAACAACCACACTCAAATAGGACCATGCATTACTGAGATCGTCTGGTCAAAAACTGGACATACCACTCGTCGTATTTCGTCGGGGATTACAAAGAAATTAAGCCACTATTTTCAAATAAAACTATCAAGAAATTTAAACACTTTCTATAGCGCATAATACACACCACACCATCACACGTATACACACTATAAGACACATATTTACACAGACACCACACCCTTTTGGATTGAATTGAATTCCATAAAATCTTATTATAACATAACTACTAACTTTACAAATTAGTTCATTCAACTCCGTCTCGTACGCGTATAGTTACTCTATCCACAAATGATTGAAGACCCATATATTCCTTCTTTAAATATAGGTACACTAAGTATAACATTAGAGTGGAATTTTTTGTTGTCTGATTTTTGATATGCAATTTTTTTTTTATTTGCATGAGCGTTTAAACTTAACTACCTACTCTGTGGGTGTTAAGCGTTTTATTACTACGAATAATTAGAAACATCTAATTTCCTTTGCCTTCTCTGTTTTATACTTAATATGTTACCTACTTCTCTGTGGAAACAATTTGGTCTATGATCTATCTCATCATCTCAGCCCGTAAACATCCCACTGCAGGGATATTGGCCTTCCCTCCTATAATGAGGGAGTATGGGCCATCGTCCACCACGCTGGCCCAATGCGGGTTGGGGACTTCACATGTCTTTGAATTTTTATTTCTCAGGCATGCAGGTTTCCTCACGATGTTTTCCTTCGCCGTTTAAGAGCAGTCGGATAAATGCACATAAGTAATTAAAATAATAAACTCATTGGTACATGGTCTTCCTGGGAATTGAACCCGGACCTTCCAAATTGGGAGACCTCGTCTTAACCGCTGAGCCACCGACGTTCATCATGATCTATCTATAGCTACTTTATTATAGTGTTTTATAATGTACTGTAAGTTCACTCAAATAAAAAATTGAAAATTGAAAAATAATATACACTTCTAACATAAATTATGTTCACCGTTCACAGCACGTGGCAGTCAGCTGTCGCGTGGGTGGCCACCGAAATAATTCTAAACGAAAAGGTGGGCGGGCCAAGGTTCACTCACGTTGTTCGCTAAAAAATTCAACGCCACCTAACCGATAGTTGGCAGTTTTTCCTTATAAATATTATAATAACAAATATAACCTTCATCAACGGGCCCTGCCAAAGGAATGACATTTCGAATAAGGTAAAAGAATGTACCAGTCTCGTTTGTGCGTGAAAAAGTCGAAATTCGTATTTACTTAACTGGTTGTTTACTCCACTGACCAAGGAAGAAGGAGGTCAATGTTTTTCGTGTGTATATTATGTATGTAGATTTCTATATTACCTACTGTAGCCTAAACGGCTTGACCGATTTAGAAATGGAAACTGTCGTTCGATTATGTCCTCTAGGGAGAGTGTCATACGATACATTTTATGGTAAAAATCCTACATGGCGCCCGCAAAATACAAAATATGCTATCGGGTTTTTTGGTTTTTATCCGACTGCCCCAAGCCGGAGGGTAATGTTTTATTCGAGTTTACGTATGTATGTAAATTTCTATGTTACCTCCTCTAGCTTAAACGGATTGATCGATTTCAATGTGAAATGTCATAAACAGCATTTGAATGTTATCGAAATATTTCCTGACAACATTAGTCATGCAGGACACTATGCACCTTCTTAATTTGCTTTGCAAGACATAATAAATGCAATAGATGCGCTGAGAAACATGAAGGTATACGGGTTTGCCTGCAGATGACAGTACAAATATAAATTAAATTAGTACTCCTAATCAGGGACATATTATTATTTGCGTTGAGTCTCGCCCCGGCCGGCCGCCGCCATTGCGACTATTTTGTCACATCTAACTAAAATTATAAATGTGACAGTTTATAAGTTTACTGTTTGTTGATTTGGATGAAATTTGGTGCACAGACGTTTTATCCCGGTAATAGGTAGGTTCCTGTGAAAAGTCCACGTGAACGAAGTGGCAGGCGACTTCCATTACCATAAATTAGAAAAAAATACGCTACATAAATTTATGAAACGGTAAAAAAAAGTAATCGAGCGAGATCTTTGCGGCCAGTCCGGGCCGCCCCTACAATTTGACCCGCCCTGGACAATGGTCCAATTGGCCCATATATAAATATGCCCTTTATGCTCCCAATAGTTTACACTAATTAAGACTCATACCCCAGTAAATAATTTCGCTGATAAATATGGATTACTCCGTTCGTACTAACATCTACATGTATGTAGGCATATTCCACCGCATTGCACAGGCTTTTCCTGTTAATGAAGTGCCCCATTAGTCCGGATTGACGAGCAGCTACACGTGCCGTTGAATTTGTACATAATTACTCAACAGTATAGGGATTTATCTCAATCGAAAATTTAAGTGAATAAATATACATATATGCATTTACCCAAAAACCTGCAGCTTTTTATGTAGTAATTTTATAGATGAAGCATTCGTGGGGTAGCCGCAAAACGAATACGTTTTCGATTAAGAAAGTTAAGCAATGTATGCCGCGGTATATATATGCACGACCACTAATGGCATTTTCGAAGAGTACGTTAAACAGTCGGTCCCGGTAGTTTTCAATTTAAGGTTATCCTCTCACTATAACTGCTATAAGCTAGTATCAACAGTGGTACTCTACATTACTGAGGTACTTGACTCTATTGCTACTATGGACCCAAGAGTAATTAAATAAAGAATTTGGGTATATAAATAGGAAAAAGAAGCTTCCCACTTCAATTGAATGCTGTCGTAAAGTCAAGTCGGTGGCCTCCAGTGGCGGATTAACAACTCTGACTGTCAGGTGACCACTGGTCTAAAACAAAACCACCAATCCGCATTGCGCCCGGGTGTTAAATTATGCCCCAAACGCACCTCCAGTGAGAGAAAGCTATGACCCAACAATGGGGACGTGTAAGGCTTATGACGATGATAGATAGCAAAAAGCTCATCTCGTGGAAAATGCTTACTCCTGACAGTGACAACCGGATGGTAACAACTGAAGTGAAGCTCGGCCCCCTGCTTTTTTAATTTACGATGGACTGCACCTAGACGCAGATGCCCTACCCAGGCCATATCAGTCGCAGTACCGTTAGGAGTTGCGCAGATTGTCCCATCATCTAGCAAGTGGCGTTCTATTCTATGGTTGCCGAGACTTGGTTTCCACTGCAGAACTCGTTTTCCCTAACGGCCCTATGTTTCGTGATAGATGCGGCCAGTTCCACTTCAGTAACAGTACATTTCGTTTTCTGACCAATCATATTATTTCTATATCCCTAAGAGAAATCCGTAGCATTTTCACTTTTTGAAAAGTTGTTGAAGGAGAGAGTTGTAAAGGAGATGTTGGGCCATCTGATAGGACACGACAACTTTATCAAGAACATCATTGTGAAAAGGTAGGGAAGAGGAATAGAGGAAGGCTTAGAAGAACACATGGTACAAGTAACGGAAAAGTAAATGCCGTGTCTTATAAAGAAGTCAAAGAGAAGGCAGAATGTAGAGAAATGTGGAAAGAACTCGACCGACCGCATAGCTCTCAAATTGAAGAGAGAGAGAAAAGTTCGATAACTTTTCAACTATCAAACAGATTTCATTTCTATATTGTTCTGAAATAGATTGTTTTGCTCCCAGAGAAAATGTTTGTATCTGGGATAATACTTCATCAAATCACGTTATATTGTCTGAAAACACATCTGTATTGAGTGGGCTACGAAGGCTCAACGGCGCCGTAGTGTCTACGGCGTAGCGTTCGCCTACGACACTTCATTTAGTCCATTATACTTGTCGGGAATTGCGTTATTGTTGTCAAAACATTGACTGTCTCCACGTCTTTACATAGCTAGGGTAACTTCACTGTCAAGTAAATTGAATAAACCAATAAATTCCATAATAAAAATATATCAAAATTATTGTAGTTTGTTCCGGCCAAAAATAAACAAAAGATTCAAGCTGTATCTTCATGTGGATATCGAAGTTGTGAAACAGATTCTCAACGGTTTTTTGTGTATTGCAAACTTTTATGCTTATCTTTCCAGCGTGGCCGTTAGCACAAATTCTCTGATAAATGAGTGTTATTACCCAGAACTCCCAACTTATAGAGAGCCTGTTCCCTAAAGCAAAGACAACTAGTGAGAAGTAATAAGGTCCGTCATTTCGACTTCAAATACGAGAGTCACATATTTGTTGAAAATTAAGGACCCTGCACTCAGTGAATGGTAAGAACACCCGTGATTGCGCAAGGTGATGGACAAGTCGTAAGAAGGAATCACATTACACCACCCTAGTTCTCCATTGCCCTGAAATAGGGAGTCGAGCACTAGTCTCTCTCCCCATAGGGTTTGCAAAAGCATAACATTAGCTATACCATTTGTAAGGAGGTGGAACTTTTTTTTTCTTAGTCTTTCAACCTTAAATTTTGAAATAGTCTAGAGTCCAAGGTAGCAATAGATTTAAATAGGGCATGGCCTACCTCCAGTAGGCACCGTGCAGAGTACCACTGGATATGCTACAGGAGTTACAGTGAGAGGAGTGCGGAGGCGAAATATTTCAGTAGGACAGAGTATGAGGTGTAAATCCACCACGAAGGCCTGTGCCGCTTGGTAGATTTGTATAAAACAGACAGAAGAAGACATAACTCTTTAATTTGCGTTTTCTGATTTCAGTAATACTCGCACTCTATGTGCCGTATAGACACGTTTTTATATTAATATTGTATACTGTTTACTTTTTAATATTTTTTTACCTTTGCCTATTGCCTATGGCTTTTTACCCGACAGCCCCCAAAAAAGAGGGTAATGTTTTCGAGTGCATGTATATATGTAGATATCTATGTAGCTTAAACGGCTTTACCGATTTTGCAGTGGAAATTGTCGTTCGATTCGTTTTGATCGCTAGAGTGTCATAGGATATATTTTTTGGTAAAAAATCCAACATGGCGCCCGCAAAATACAAAATATGCTGTCGGGTTGTTTGGTTTCTAAATACTTAAATAGTTATTGACTAATGAGGTTTTGTTTGCTTTCTTTTCGCTAGTTATTTTAGCAGATTAAATTATTATGTTTGGTGTAGTGGTTAGAAATTCTGCTGCTATACCCAGAGGTCACGGGTTCGAATCCCGCTAGGGGATATGTTTGTATGATGAATACAGACATGTGTTCCCGAGTTATGGATGTTTTTTATTTATATGTGTATTTATTTACAAAAAAAAAAAGTATTTGTGTAGTTTATCAACCGTCTGATATCTATAAGACAAGCCTAGTTGCTTAGTGTGGAACTAGATGGCGCTGTGTGTATGTGCAAAGATATTTATTATTATTATTATCCCTTTCATCTAGTTACGACCCATAAAAGTACACTCTGATATCCGGAACATAATAATGCTTGAAGGTAGCATAGATTAGAAACTAGTACTTAAAGTAATCTGGTAGATGTCTAAAACACACACAAGTTTTGTCTTAAAACAGAAATAAGGGGCCATAGCAAATGAATCATGGTCGCCATATCACAGAAGGTCGAGTACATTACGGCTAAATGTTCCTCAGGTCAGGGATTGCAAACATTGGTCTACCTATTACAATATAGACACTTAGGTTTCCAGAATTTTCTTTTATGTTATTTTATTAAAGAACCAACATCATTTTAATATCGAATAAATTATAACATGACGTTACTTAACATTATACCAGTATCAATCGTAAGTGCTTGTATGAGACACGTAAAGGTTTTATACAATTTGTGGTTCATCATCATCAGGACATCTGATGAAGATTTATTGTTAGGCTCTGTATATGACTTCTTGTTATCGCGCCTATGGTTGGAAATTCAGATGAACTCCTAGTCAAGTGTGGGTGCTCCATGGGTGTATCAGTAGACATAAACCTCTATTTGTAAGGCTATAAAATAGATCAATTTTGTTGTTGTTATGCTGCCGGAGAGTAATCTATCTTTCAACTAGTATTATAAATGTGAAAGTTTAGATGTTTCTTTTTTTTTTTTTTTTTTATGTATAACAGGTTGGTACTTGACCTCAATCAAGATGTTTGTTTGTTGCTCAAACACGGCGATACGGATGAACGGATTTGGATAGAATTTGGTATATATAGATAGATCATATCCTGAATTAAAACACAAGATAATTTTTATACCGATAAAGATATGTAAAGCATTTATTTACGCCACTCCGTTCACACACCTACACAATTTTGCTCTTTTTACCCGACAATCCCAAAAAGGAGGGTAATGTTTTTCAAGTGTATGTATGTAGCTTTCTATGTTACCTCCTGTAGCCTAAACGGCTTTACCGATCTTGAAGTGGAAGGTGTCGTTCGATTCGTCTTGATCCCTAGAGTGTCATAGGACATATTTTATGGTAAAAAATCCGATATGGCGCCCGCAAAATACAAAATATGCTGTCGGGTTGTTTGGTTTTTAAATACTTAAACAGTTATTAAGTACTACGTTTTGGGTACAATGTGTAATTCGACAAAACAAAAAATATATAATATATATTATTTTGCTCCATTCAGCGATATTCAGTCTAATTATACAATACAATTATTATATAATTAGACTGAACATCGCCTATGTCCATGCTTTCTTATTATCCAAATAGAAATTTTATATTTGCCTTTTGTAAATAATTTCTGTTTAATGATGATTTTGAATTAACTTAAATGCAAATTTTGGATGTCTTATTATCTTATTTTGTCACAGTTCTCAATTTTGTGTTATTTAAATAGTTTAATTATTTTTCCTTTGTGTCTTTTCTTTTCTTCTGAATTTGATTGGACAATAACTATAAAACCTATTTAAAAAGAGCAACCCTTGAGCTTCTTGCTCGTCTTTATCATCGAAGTCAGCTATAACTATAAATAGGAAAATTAGAAAACCACCGACAACATTGATTGTACAAATGATTACATCGTCCATGTAGACTTGGACCAAAAGATAGTGTTATAGGCTAAATATCTTCGAAACGGCTTAACCGATTTCCATCAAACATGGCTGAGAACTCTCCGTGTTTAATCTAACTAATATTATAAATGTGAAAGTTTGGATTTTTTGTTTGTTTTTGTTTATTTGTTAGTTGCTCAATCACGATCGAATCATAAATTTTACAATTATTCCAAAATGTATTTGTATTGAGTTATTTAAAAAGAGCAACCCCTGAGTTTCTTGCTCGTTCTTCTCTGGGGAAACTGCCTAGTGAATGAGCGATAACTGTATGTCATGACGATTTCAAATGTTGTTCTTATAACTTACGAAATTTAACATTCTTGATTTTGATTTTGATGATTTCACGGCGAAACGGATGAACGGATTTGGATGAAAATTGGTATATAGGTAGAATATACCCTGGATTAAAACATAGGATACTTTTTATCCCGATAAAAAGAGTAGATCCCGCGGGATAAACAAATTTTCCGCGATAAAGTTATTCCACGCAGGCGAAGCCGCGGGGGGAATGCTAGTCTTAAATATAAAAAAAATAGAAAACCCTCGAAAGTTTTTGATACATATGAATGTATCAAAAACTTTCGATGTATCAAAAATCAAATCTTGTATTTTCTTCAAAATACACCAGAAAAACCGACAATACTATCGAAACGGTTTCAACATACATGACTAAGAACCTGTCCCCTCGTTTAGCTTTCCAAATACCAAAAACCACACTCGAATCGGACCACGCATTACCGAGCTACGTCCAGACAAAAATTGGACACACACAGCACCGTCAAACACTTAACACCCGTAACCTTTCGTCGGGAGTTAAAAAAATGTAATTGACAAAATAAAACGACTACGAATCAATTCAAATCTTCATCTACTAGATGTTGTTAATATTTAGCTAACAAAGCTTCCTGCATATTATCAAAAAATAAATACTAAACAAGCTGATGATGATCCTGTGGGTTTCTTGTGCCGCTTCTTTTACCACAGATGATTTTTCTTTTCCGTAGCGGTAATAGCTTGGACATAATGACTGACACATAAATGCAAAAAGTCCTTTTTTCCAGTAGATTTCAAATAATATTCAACAAATTATTGCATATATCTTACGTTGAAATAAATGCTTGAAGTTTGAAGTTCGAGCTAAAAGTTAAATCTTTGGTAATCTCGTTTAGTCTATAAACCAACAACCTTCAAAGAAAATAGGTTCTTTCAACACAATTATCGTTAAATCTTTCTAAAGTCAGGAGATGAAAGCGTTTGGTTCGTAACAAAGAAAGAACGAACGATATTAAACAAGTCGCGCTCTATTTTATAGCTATATCTTTCAAGGCGGATTAATAATGCTGGTCCGAAGTAACAAAGAACTCATGGTCCACGTAATGGCACAAGGTCGAGGTTTTCAGCACAATTATTGCTAAATGACAGCGCGGGCGTGGGATTGCCGCGCATTGTCGACCAGCCAGCTAGATGCCGTATATTATCAACATACGCTTCCACCCTATATCGCGAAAGACCTTGTCTTGACCGTGAAACCGCACCACTACCCAAGGTTTTACCCTAGCCACTGACATTGGCCGTATAATAAAACTTAAGAAATTGGCGAGCTACCGTACAATGGACCACACATCTACGAAGCGTAACACACACTTAAGGCTCAAACGTTTTAGCTTCCGTTCCACAAGTAGGTATTACTATAGCCGTTTAGAAGCAATTAATTAATTATATAACGAATTTTTCATCTCAGTTAAACACGAGATGAAGATTAATTGACTCTACCTGTTAAAACTTGGAAACTATCAGGACGCTGTGCAATTTTTTTTTTTTTTGAATAAGGAACATACCTGATATTGATGTCTCGTTCTATCGGATTGAAGGTCGGGGTGTCAGTGTTTGTTGGTTAGTACTGATGCACTCGCGGTCGCGTCACGTGCAGCTGCGACAAGAGGCGGCGACTGACTGACTGGTGACTGGGCCCGGCCGGGAGCCCCGCCGCCCGCACCCCACACCGCACCCCCGCGCCCTAGCGGATAAACAACATGCATTGTGGGCCCGATCTCTGGATCTACTCAGTTTTGCACGCACATACACGCCTCTCGCGATCTCCTGTACCGTTTCACTGTCCATTACCTGCCGTGTAAAAACACCCTTTTTTTAATCACATATTTCAACAGCGTTGTATATCGATTGCAACTGCTACCTGAATTTGACGTACGCAAGAAAGGTGGGTACTAAATGAATTTGCTGCCCAGATAGTACTCTAGCGTTATAGATTTTGGATTTAAGTCTCATGGTTGTACAAATCCACTCAAATGATAACGTATTACATACAGTATTTCTCCCTCGTGAGTGAATATTTAAGAAGTACTTAAAAAGGGTCTTACCTACTGATATTCCGAGTAAACTGAATGTTTTCTCTATGTTTCACAGATCCAACCTTGAACCGCATCTTATCTATTACTTCACATTAGTTAGACAGTAGACAATAGAATTTTCTACCTCAAAGGGTTTCTACAGTCTGTATTTTGTTTTCTTTTTATGTATGTTCCACCAGCCATAAACCGATAATAATTTTTTGTATAAAACAGTACACATCCAAGGTGGTCAAATATGGTAAAAATTTAGTGACGTCTGAAAATAGAGATCAGGAATTCGATATTTCTTAGGAATCGCTTGTAGTAACAATTTTCACTGGTTATAATTCGATTACCGATGTCAATAATTTGCTTTCCGCCTTAAAGTTTAAGCAGAAATTATCATTTCACGGTATCTAGTTGTTAAGGTTAGGACATAAAATATTATATTGTACAATATAATTATGTAGGTTTCGTAGTGCAATCGCATGCTGCCTACGACGATGTAGCGCTACGACGTAGCGCGTAGCAGCGTTTTCCGTTACATAGCGAAAAACCACGTAGTATAACAGACACCCATGTGTCGAAAAGTTAAGCATCGCAATATGTTTACGAAAACTTAATGTATGTAAGAAAAAATCAAAAATCGATTAAGATAAATTGACAATCATGTTTAATACAAGATGTCAAAATAAACTTGCTGTTCATTTACGGGGCAATAAGGTTCCAGTTGACATTCAAAATTTGCCTTTAAATAAATACAAAACCAACATAAATCAGACACGATTTACAAAAGGCTATTATAAATTTTTTGACTATTTTTGACTATATCTGGATGATAAGCAAGCATGGACATAGACCGTACGGCGATATTCAGTCTAAATATAGAATATAATATTACACATTGTAACCCAAAATCTACTTAAAAAGAGCAACTCTTAAGTTTCTTGCTAGATCTTCTCTGGGGAGTCAGCTTAAAAAATGTGACGTGTTCAAGTGATAATTTTCTCATACGAAATAAATAGAGATATTTAAATGTACCTTCCTTATGTAAGCAATAAAGTGTATTTGATTTGATTTGATTTCTTAATTTACAGTAATATGATAACAAATCTGAAATTCTTTTACAACTATACATAACAGGATATTGAAAATATTATAATGAAAAGAGTCAGGCTGTATGCAAATAAACTTAAATATTCAACGAAATAATAAATTAATTAATTAATAAATATCCTTAGACATACACACAGCGCCATCTAGTACTATAGTACGCAACTATAGGCTTGTGTTGCGGACACCAGATGGTTGATATACTAAATAAATACATTTTTTGTAAATAAATACTTATTATAAATGAAAACATCCATAACACGGGTACACATGTCCGTATTCATCACACAAACATATGCCCCTAGCGGGATTCGAACCCGCAACCTTTTGGTTTAGTGGTCAGAGTTGCTAGCCGCTATACCAAACAGGTTGTCCTTTATTAAAATGAATTTAAACGACAAGAGTATTAATATTAATAAATGTGAATTCCCACATGAGGCAAAAGAACCACAGAAGAGATCTATAACAGAACTGATTTTCATACAATTTAATTATTACTATATCAGAACTGATTTTAATATAATTTATTTGAATTGTTGTTGGACATCGGTACAGAGAATAATTGTTTATTGCACATAGACCGAGTTGATATTTTAAGGTGCGTAAGCTCAAGCAACTGTGTTAGAGAGCAATTCGCTAAGAGTGGAGAAAAGTCGAAGGATTTAGAAATGAAATGAAATGAAATGAAATGAAATGACATGAAATGAAATGTTTATTTGTGCATAGAACCAGGTTAAAAAAAAGATATACATAATTTTGGGATGATCTCTGGATCTGGCCTCTTCAGGCTTATACACTACACACTATAACTATAATAAAAATAAATCTATGAAAAGGGCTTTTAGATGCGCTGCCAATAATTGATGATGCTCAAATGTTGCTTATTAAAAATAAAGGTTTTGAGTATGAGTAATTTAACAGTGACAATAATAATTTCCAATTGACTCATAATAGAAATTCTCTGAAGTTTATTGGCAATAATGTTGCAGGCCTAACAATAATAATCTGACTTTAATATTAGGTCCTTTACCTATGAAATTGGCGTTTTGTATGAAGAATTAAATTAAGACTGTTTTCTCCATAAAAACATTTTTGATTTTTTTTTTTGGGAACGGCAAATCCAAATTAAGCTAAACTTTGTGTGTATTATCAGATAACATTAAAAGTAACCGCTTTATAAAAGTTTCAGCGAATCTAAGAAATAATTATGGGAAGCACATGAAAAAAGCTCTGTTCAAATTTTTTTTATTATGTGATTTAGCCCAGAAATAAAGAAATATTTCATATGAAACCTGGAAATAATATTCCATTTTCCAAATATAAAACAAATTTGGATATAGCTTTGAAAATCGCAGGAATTGGTACATATGATTAACGAAGAAAAAAAACTCCAATTTCATAGGTAAAGACCCAATACATAGTTCATAATATATATAAATAGCTCTAATTAAAAATATTTATAATGCCTGGGAAGATCGCAGCGATGCAATCGGTGTGTTTTCCGATCTTTCAAAGGCATTCGATTGTGTGGATCACAAAACGCTTTTATTTAAATTAGAACATTATGGGGTGCACGGCAAAGCCCTCGACTTATTAACTTCTTATTTAGAAAATAGAATTCAAAAAGTTCAAGTAAATCTGGAAAAATCTTCAGGATCTTTTGTGAAAATGGGAGTGCCTCAAGGATCAATTCTGGGTCCTTTTATGTTTTTAGTTTATATTAACGACTTGCCTTATTTAGTTCGGAACCTGGTTGATATTGTGTTGTTTGCTGATGACACTTCATTTATATTCAAAATAAAGAGAGGGTCGAATGATATTGACGATGTAAACGATACTCTTTCACAGGTTTCGAACTGGTTTACTGTGAATAATTTAGTCCTAAATGCTAAGAAAACCAAATGTATTAAGTTTTCCTTACCTAATGTAAGGCAGGGGGAAAACAACCTAAAGTTAAATAGTGAAGCATTGGAATTTGTTGAGAACACTGTTTTTCTTGGCATCACTTTGGACTCCACACTACAGTGGGGGTCGCATATTGAGACACTTGCGAGCAGGCTCAGTTCAGCTGCTTATGCTGTTCGTAAGATTAGACAACTAATCGCACAATACGCAAAAATATATGCCTATTTCGTAAACATTCTGATAATCATAATTTGAATACTAGAAACAAAAATAAAATTGAAATTCCACAATTTAGACTTAGCAAGGTTAGCACATCCTTTGTGGGACACAGCATACGCTTTTACAATAAAATACCAGAACATGTATTGAGTTTAACAGAGCAGAAATTTAAACGCCACATTAAAGAAACTCTGTGTAAGAAGGGTTATTACAGGATAGATGATTATTTAGGCGATAAGGAGGTCTGGTGTTAGCTGGTCGTTATGTTAATTGCTATTGTTTTGTAATATGTAATATTAAAATGTAATATTATTGTAAAGATGGAAACAAATTGAAAAGATGTGTTGTTGCGGAGTTTCTTGTCGCTTCTTCTCCCTAACCATAACACCTTGCGAAGCGATGTAGTTTAAAAAAAATAATAACATGTTGACTTTCAATAAGTGATATTTTTGTATCCTACATTGAATAAAATATTTTTGATTTTGATTTTGATTTCATATTTCAAGTAGGTACACCGTAATAGGTAGAACACATATGTATCATACGAAATTTATTTTCTCCAAGTTTTCTTTATTTATTTAATTTAGTAATGTAACACTACTCCTACAAACGCGACGGGTAAATAACACAATTAACGCTTTATGCGATGATGGTTTTGAAAAAAAAAGTAACTACCTATGCCAATACCTTCTATTTCACTTACCTAATATTTTTCCTTACGGTAAAAAAACTCATCCGGTATATTTATTTATTTACAAAAAAAATGTATTTGTAATACAAGCCAAGTTGCTTAATGTGGAACTAGATGGCGCTGTGTGTATGTGCAAAATTATTTATTTGTTTATCACTACATTATAGTATACAAGCGAAAATGCTTAGTAAAAGCCATGGAAGTGACGGTAAAACTAACGACCGCTTGAAGAAAGTTCTGTAATTTGTGTCCCAGTCGAGACTGGAAAAAACAAATAAAGATATGTTTCGCTCTAGTTCTGTCTCACTCCCCACTTTTAGTTTGGGCCCTACGGGAGACGGGGGACTGATGCAATGAGAATTATATTGCTCTTATACCCACAGGCCTACTAACCCTCCCTACTTTTGTACCTAATTTGTTGGATACAAAGCATTTCAGAATGCTGGTGAGACGCGAGCAATAATTTTCAAGCCCAAACGCAAAAACAGCTGTTATGAGTTTGATGAATATGTCTATCTGTATATACAATACAAATACACTTTATTGCACAATAGAAAAGAAAATACAGTTCAAGAAAGTGGTAAGAGTAGAACGTACAATTTGGCGACCTTATCACGATCTCATCCATGCAACCTTCGGGTATATCTGTCAAGATAGCTGATTCGATGTGAAAAGTTCTCATTTTCGAAAGTTAGTGTTTGAGAGGTAGTTTAGCATATTTTGATGGATTTTGATTAAACAGTTTAATATAATGAATTGGTCGGTTATTTGTACGAGTATATGATATAATCATGATCTCTCGTGAGGATTTCTATATTTTAAATTTATAGTTATGTGTAAGTATATGTATACGTTTCACTCACAAGCCCCTTTTAATCCCCCGACGAAAAACGACTGGTGTCATGTATTTTACGGCGTTGTGTGTGTACAGTCTTTGTCCGAATCTCAGTAAAGCGTTGATCGATTACAGTGGGACTTTTTTATATTAAAGACTCGCTTCCCGCCGTGGACTAACTTTACCGCGGGTATGTTTCTTTATCCCACGGGAACTACCCACTTTATCGGCATAAAAATTATTCTATGTCTTAATCCAGGGTATATTCTAATTATATGCCAAAAATTTTATCGAGATCCGTTCAGCCGTTTCGCCGTGATTAAGCAACAAATAAACATCCAAACTTTCGCATTTATAATAATAGTGAGATATTAGACTAGTTAGATTTAAAAAGTTACCAATGACGATGGAAACCCGTATAAAGAAATCAGTTATTGAAATGGAGTGTTGTTAGAGAAATGCAAAACGGACGTAAGACCAAACTATAAAGTTTAGTGATGACAGTTGTATTCTTATATCATATTCATCTGAAGGGGAACTTTCAGACACCTTCCGGTATATCCGCTGTAGCTAGAGTACACACACTTAATGCCCGTATTGTGAGATTAGCCCAGGGAAAATACGGTAAAAAATTTGCCTAGCTAGACATAATTCAGAACCGACTTATATACTTGCTATCTTATAAAGGTATATCAAAGACGTAATTTTGAATAACTAAGCCTAAAAAAATTAGGGTTTTTAGACAACCCTATTATTAATTTGTATCTTAATAACAATAAATACTAACTGATATTTAATTAGGTAGACTTTTATTAAGCACAGTTAACTTATTGATTGATAAAAAACTAAGCATGTTATAGTTAGGCATGTATAAAATGAAAATGAAAATAAAATGTAAATTTAAAAAATGAAAATGAAAACCTAAATACCTTTTAACTGAAAATGTCGTCAATGAGAAGTAATATTTTGTAACGATAATTTCCAATGTTTTGAATTAAAAGAAATACCCATAAATTGAGTAATTTTTTTTATAAACACATTTTTCAACTTTAACTTATTTAGACAAATGTTTAGGTACTTGCGTTTCTTAATACAAATACTTAATTTTTAGGAATTGTTAATACATTTACAACACTTTATTAAATGTTTCAAGAATATCGCGGTAATGCATTTTGCCGAGGTCTAAATTGTTTGATTTCGTATGGCGTCCTTCTTAGATCGATTATTTAGAACCACTAATGATATAGTGGGTCAGCTGTCTAGCCGTCTGGTGGCCACCCACACCCATAGACGAAGGCTAGAAATTGCGGCCTGAATATAAGTCTAGTACTTAGGTAAGTATTAACATAGTCTAGCTTTTTTTAACCTACCAAGGAAACGGATGTTAAGAGTTTGATGCCGTTGTGTGTGTGTCCAGTTTTCAGTCCAGTATCTCAGTAGTGGTCCGATTTGAGGGCGTTTTTTTTAATTAAAGACTAAACATGGGGACTGGTTATTAAGCACATTTGTTGAAAATCTAAGCCGTTTCAAAGATAGTATTTAGCTTTTAACAGTTTTTTGGTGTATATATATCATAGTTTAGTTTCAGCACTTAAATAGAATAGAACCAACCAGTCTCTTCCCGTGGGTGTCGTAAAAGGCGACTAAGGGACTTTCCACCAAAAAACATCTATAGATTTGCACGTTTCAACGGCGATAGGCTCACCCCCTGTCACGTGCGCATTTCTGTTTATTTCATAAAGGTGAACCATGGATGTTCTTTCAATCATTAAACTCTTAATGTTTGGAACACCCAGACACTATTGTTTGGGATATTTCTGACCACCCCGTTTGGAATAAAGGTCGTGACGTTATGTATGCATGTATAGTCTTGCGGAGGTTTTCTATTTTTTTTATATTTAAAATTATGCTCGAGGATACGTTATTAGCCTGTTTCCATCAAGGAAATCCGTTAAATAGTTTACAAGATATTTAGCTTGACGCAGTTGATTTACTTTATCTATAGATGATAATTGTTGATGGTACATTTTAAATGTTCGCCTGGCTAAGTACCATCATCTTATCAAAATCTGCCGCCAAGCAGCAATGTTAATAGCATTGTTGTGTTTCCGGTTGTCAGAGATAAGATAGCCAGCCCCCAGTTAAGAAGGGGGTTCCGGTTCAATACGTTCATATCCTTAATTATATTAGGCAATTAATTGCCTCATATGGTTTTTTTTTTATTTTATTTTTATTTGAGAGAGCGGCAAACGAACATGCGGGTCACCTGATGGAAAGTAAAGAAAAAAGTAAGTAATGGTTACAAAGATGTCAAAATATTAATTCATTCGCATATGAATCGGGTTATGGAACTTCAATACAATAGGTGGTTAGCTGCATTTAAATATATGTAATAAAATATTGGACATTCGGCTTCATCTTCACTTAAAGACACGACTCAGATTATATAGGAATGTATAGTAGTAGTACCACAGATTACTAATAAATATTTTTTCATTTCTGGGCTGTCACATAATAAAAAAAATTTGAACAGAGCTGTAGGTCATATGCTAATCCGTTGTGCATAAAAAAAATTTGCTTTCTCGAGAGTGGCCTAAATTTTCAATTTACGGTTATTATCTACAAACTGTACAATCGTTAAATAAGGACTCCAAGGTTTGAAATCAATGAATATTATTTTATTTATTTATTTCGTGTGGTTCGTTCGTTTAAGTAAGTTCGTTTAAGTAAGTTCGTTTAAGGTACAGCACCTTCGTAAAGATAGGCCCGACGTTTAGTGCTAGTCGCAGTAAACGCGTCGCTGTCCGCACTGCAGTTCGCGATACATTAATAGTTACGGCTCCAGGCTCTACGTATACGCTAGTTTTTTACAGTATGTTATACAGTGTGTTCTTTTTTAACGACCTGTCTGATGTAGTGGTTAGAAACCCGGTCGCGGGTTCCCACAATAAGATTCCTGTTGATATACAAAATCTTCCTTTCAATAAATATAAAGATACTATAAAACAGAAGCTTATTAAGAAAGCATATTATAAAATATCAGATTATTTAGAAGATAAACATTCATGGACATTACCAGCCCGTTCGCATAAACAGGCTATTTCACAATTAATAATGAAATATTATAATATAAAATAATAATTAATAATTTTGTAATATGAAAACCTTTTTTTTTAATAGAGCAACCTCTCGAGTTTCTTTATTGTTCTTCTCAGGGGAAAATTGCCTTTTGAACAAACAGTAGCTTTAAAAATTTAAAATCTGACTATTTTCTATTAAACGGATCTAAATGAAATTTGGTGTATAGGTAGAATATACCCTGGATTAAAACATAGGATACTTTTTATCACGATAAAGCGAGTAGTTCCCGCTGGATTAACAAATTTCCGCGAACAAGTTATTCCACACAGGCGAATCCGCGGATGGAAATCTAGTTCATAATAAAAACATATACCCCTGGCCCCCTGGTATCAGAGTCAGAGTTTCCAACCACTACACCAAAGAGGTCGTCGACATCCCTTAAGTTACCTTTTACGACAGGCAAACGGAAGTCGGGGTGCCTATTCTACTCTGCCGGAAACCATATGACATAAAAAATCTTACTTCTGTATCACTGTCAAAATTTCGCCGAAAACCAAATTGAATTTATAACGTTAATTTGCATAATAATTTAATATAACTTTATGTGAACCGTCGGTATATATTGTCTGTTTAACATTTATACCGCCTGTATATGCAAAAAGAAAGGAGTGAATTAACCCGCGCTGTTGTAGCAGCCAGCTCGTAGCGCTACGGCTACGAGTTATTGCTACGGGCTACGATCCTTCTCATTTTGTGACAGATTTATTATGGGAGGATTTCCTCCAATAATGACGCCGTTACCTGCAAACGGTGTCTGGTATCATGAATGACTAGTATTAAATAGGCTCTGTTATGAATAATATACTGAAAATTATAATTTATTTGTACATTATGAAACCTATAGCTAATAACAAAATAAACTTAACCCATTAAAGATTACCTAAATAAATTATTATAATAATGTATTGCTTATTAAGTATATCATTATTGTAACTAGTAAAAATGACTATATATGAATTTACTCTATTCATATTTAGTAATAAAATTTTATTATTTTCGACTAATCATGGAAAATTTAGGAAACCCCCGAAAAAAAAGGGGTTACCTATATCATATCAAAATCGGTTCAACAAAAAGAAATTCAACATACATACATACAGGTATACACACACACAAACTTTCGCATTTATAAATATTAGTTGGAATAGTTGGCATATTCCATCAGAAACACGCTCAGTCACGTCAGTATGACTCCACCTTCGACCTCATCTTTACTTAACATCAGGTGTGATTGAGGTCAAGTACTAACCAGTTGTGCATAAAATAAAAAAAAAGTAAAAAAATTATGGCTAAGAGCCTATCCCTGACTTTAATCTTAAATATAATCAAGTTGAAAAATTAGAAAATCCTTGAAAGATTATGATGTCATTCAAAAAACTATGTTAGAAGCTAAATATTTTCGTCAAATCTAAATAGATAGATTAAAAGTTTACTTGTATACTAGCTGTTGCCCGCAATTTCGTTCGCGTGGAACATTTCATCAAAATCGGTTCAGCAAAAAGTAGCCTATATGTTGATCCAAGTCCTAATAAATAATAAATATTTGGGGCACTTACACCAATCGTCTAGTCCCAAACTAAGCAAAGCTTGTACTGTGGATACTAGATAACGGATAAACATACATAAATATTTATATAAACATCCATGACTCGGGAATAAATGTTCGTATTCATCATACTAACATTTACCCCTCGAGGGATTCGAACCCACAACCGTTGGTTTCGCTGACAGGGTCACTATCCACTACACCAATCGGTCGTCATCTACGTCGTCGGTAATCTGTCTACGAACCAAATTTCATCCAACTCCGTCCAACCATTCAGGCTTGAAGAGGTAACAATCACACATACATATACACACACAAACTTACGCATTTATACGAGTAATATTAGTTGGGATTACAGATACGCACACAAAAACGTACGACCGTACACTAATTCTGCTTGGTGTTATGGTTTTCGAAATGTAGTCATTGCTAATAACCTGTGTCCTTGTTTAGTATTTAATACAAGAAAAACCGCACCAAAATCGGACTCAGACACAAAGCAGTCAAACATAAATAACACCCGTCGTTTTTCGTTGGGATTAAACCAGCAGAAAGCGTTCGACATATTCAAAACGCATGTTTATTTTGCTCTGATGTTAAACATACATACACACCGCACGTATAGCCAGCTAAAAAAGTTTGAAATACTTAGTTGCACATCCATCAAACATTTTATACGTTAGTGTAGTACCACCGAACTATTCCTACCGAGGTTCAGATTTTTTCACCCGTAAAAAGCACGAATAGAAAGAGCTGGGTCGTATCAGACTTTATTAAATTACAAATACGTACCCGAACGTAGAAATTCGGACGGCACAAATTTTTTAATAGATCAGAAGAGGGGTATACAGGGCGTCCCAAAGTTATGGGACATGAAGGGGAAGTACCTTAAATATTGTAGATAGTGAATTTTGCTCAAAGAAGACTTTATGTTATTTTTAAAAGTTAGTAATTCTGCATTCATAGATTTTCTAAAAATTACTTGCTTCGGCTGGGAATCGAACCGACTTAAATGTGAAAAAAAAAACACCCTACTTTTATGATGCCAATCGAAAGAATAGCTAAAAAATAATAACTCTGCCTAAGTAACATAGTATTTTAAAAGAAAGGAACAACATAAAATGATTGAGTCAAATTTCAAGAAAGTTATTTATTGCCGACGACGTTCGAAAAGTAGCGATATTATCATTCCAAAGATAGCATTGATTATTCGTAAATAAGTACCCACTTCATAAAATAGGTACTAACATAGTTTTCCTTATTATAAGTGCACGTGTAGATGAAATGATAAAACTTGTATTTCAATACGTCCTCTGTAAGCTAGACAGAAGGCAAATTAAAAACAAAAATAAATAATTTATAATTTGAAAATGGAACAGTTTATGACAGCGTTTGTTTGAATGCATACTTTTTAAGATATTTTAAAAAGAAGTGATATTTTTAAATGTTGTTCTTAAATTTGAAAATGGAACAGTATGTGCGAGCGTTTGTTTTTCGGATATTGATCTGTTTAGTCTCAATTCACTTACACAAGTGTTATTGTGTTAATTTATTGCGAACATGGCATATCAAGTAAGTTTTGATCTAATGGAAGCATATTTTTTGAACGATAAAGATATCTCTAGAAGTTTGCGGTGGTATGGCGTAAAATATCCTGATAGACAAATACCGTCTCGTAAAGTTTTGAAAAGGCTTGTGAACAATTTGAAAACTCTGGGACGTTTCGATAAACGCCCAAGAGAACCACAGCAAGAAAACCATACGATCAACGACGAAGAACTTGGTATTTTAATTTACTTTTCGGCTTTTCCGAAAGCATCGGTGAGAGAAGGAGAACATGAAATTGGAGTTTCAAAAAGTAAAATACACCGTGTATTAAAAAAACACGGTTTTAAGAGTTATGTTGAAGGACGATTGGTTCAAAAATTACTTCCGGGCGATACAGAAAGGAGAAAAAATTTCTGTCTTGATATCCAGGCACGATTGCTCGAAGATCCAAATTTTTTGGATAATATTATTTGGACAGACGAATCTAACTTTAGCAATAACGGTATGTATAACCGCAACAATAATCGTATTTGGTCTAAAGAAAATCCCCTACGAGTGACTGAAACTAATAACCAAGTGCGTTTTTCACTCAACTGTTGGTGCGGACTTTTAAAAAACCGGGTTTTCTTAATCCATTTTTACCAAGGAACCTTGAACACAGAAAAGTATTTAGGAATACTTCAAATTTTAAGGGATAAGATAAGAAACCATTCCGCGGCGGAGCAAGAAAACTTAATTTTCCAACAAGATGGAGCTCCGGCTCATAATAGTCGGAGAGCAGCAGATTTTCTAAATGAATGTTTTCCTACATGGATTGGTACAAATGGACCGATTAGATGGCCGGCCAGATCCCCGGACCTCACACCATTAGATTTCTTCTTTTGGGGATACGTGAAAGATATGCTATACAAAAAGCGATACGAGAACGTAGGCGAGTTGCAAACAGAATTGTGCCATATCACATCGAGTGTTCACCATAAAATGATTAGAAAATCAACAGGCAGCGGGCTCATTAAAAGATTGGCGATTTGCGTAAGACAAGAGGGATCACATTTTGAGCATTTAATTAATTAATTTACAAAAAAATACCTACTTAATTGACTACGGCAGTTTCATGTATGTTTTTTATTTGATTAAAATGATTAATTTCACGTTGTTCCTTTCTTTTAAAATACTATGTTACTTAGGCAGAGTTATTATTTTTTAGCTATTCTTTCGATTGGCATCATAAAAGTAGGGTGTTTTTTTTTTCACATTTGAGTCGGTTCGATTCCCAGCCGAAGCAAATAATTTTTAGAAAATCTATGAATGCAGAATTACTAACTTTTAAAAATAACATAAAGTCTTCTTTGAGCAAAATTCACTATCTACGATATTTAAGGTACTTCCCCTTCATGTCCCATAACTTTGGGACGCCCTGTATACCTACCATGCGATTGAATGGCTTGGGGCATCGAATGTCCAATACATGCTGCCAGCGTAAGTAGAGATACCCTGCTCCCCTTATCTACAAATTTTTATCGGACATCCAGCAAAGCAAATAGAACACTAGGGGTCTTGACCGAATGGTTGTTTCACTCACGTGGAAAACATCGAGCGAGATTGAATTTAATTTCGGAACAAGGTCTATATGTTTCCCAATTTTGAGTTTTGAGTTGCATTGTTCAGTTCCGGTGTTTGTGCTCCTTTCAGTGGATGCTGTTTTGTCCGTGTATTGTGAGGGGATATAAATGAAATACTGTAATGTTATAGGTAACTAATTTGTGGCTTTTTTGACCGAGAAAATGTAGCCATTATCCTTCTCTGACCCTTCAACTATTGTTAAAGTTACTTATATTGTGCTTTAGGGTTATTACAGGATAGATGATTATGCAGGGGTAAGGAGGTCTGGTGTTAGCTAAATTCCAAATGGAGTAAACTTGACTTATGTTAATTTCTTTTGTTTTGTAATAATATATAATATCGTTAAGTTGTAAAGAGGGAAATCTGTTTAAAAAATGTGTTGTTACGGAGTTCCTTGTCGTTTATTCTCCCTAACCATAGCACAGTCTATAAACACCGCGAAAACACTGTTAGTTCACACATGTTAGTAACTTAGAACGTAACTTTTAGATAATTTTGTATATATGGATATATTATATTACAACTTAAAAACATCCAGAACAGTTTTTCGTAAGACATTGACATACAGAGTAAATAATTGGTTGGTTGGCAACAGTTTAGAACACAAGAGAAGTCTCTTCAGTAATGCTCTGACAATAGTCTCCATGGTGAAGCTATCGAACCTTATCAGTCTACCCCTTACAGAGTGTGCTGTTGTTCCCGGTTTACAGGAATTATAGCTGAAGCAATGTAGATGTGGTCATCATTCAAGCTTCTTTCTCATGGTAGCACATTACTCCTCTATATCGCCGCGAAGCATCAAAGTTCGCGTTGTTTCTTTGTGGTGCGAAGGGTAAGGGGGTCACTGAAATTACTTAGTTACAAAGCACATCTTCACAAAAGAGTTCAGATTGAATTGATAAACGAAAGTTTCGACTACTACTCGTACTAAGTTAACTGTGCGTTAGCTTTTCACACAGTAAGCATTGTTAATCGCATCAGAGAGATAGAATCGTGGATGAATTGCGGACTCCATGTTTACGCTGTAACCGTCTCAATAGAGTCTTAACATGATTAGGAAAAAACGTGCCGATTATTTTCAACTAACATGGACGTGAATATTTATCTAGATTTACTAAAAATAGCGCCATAAAAGTGATTTGTGAAAGGAAAGCGAGAACTAATAGAGTGACTATTACTATTCTGCTTGATGTGATGACTGGAGGTTATCAAAAAAGTTTGCAATTGAAAAAATGCTTAGGTGCTTTTTGACGACTGATTTTACACACCGATTATCCAACATACAATGGCGCATCCGCTCGGAAACCAAATCGAACAGGAAAAAGAAATCAGCGTTGTGAGTAAAATATTATAATTTCTTGGCGAAATGTGATGACTGCTGCCGGCAATAAATATAAAGATATATGTACCTATATTTGATCTCAAATTATAAAATAAAGCAAGCATATTCCCCGTGAAAACTTTGTTAAAAGGAAACAAGGCAATCCACACGTTAACAACATTAGCATAGCGAAATCAGTTATTAATTCCCGCTGCGCTGGATGCATTTCGGACGCAATGCGGCACTCGGCTCATATTATGCGGTGTTCTGCCATTTATTTCGCCTAAAACTTAACTAGGCTTTATCAAAGACAACAAAAATTATTCAATGTCAATCGACATATAAAAAAGACGTCCATGAACCATCATTAGCGCTGTCTTTATATCCGTAATATATCTATAATCCTACACAATTTATTTGCTATTATAATTTCTCTGAGATCAAGTGTCCCTATAATAAATCACACGCTGCGAGCAGAAGCCGCAGCTACAATTGTCAGGCAAAACATAAGGGACAAGCACTCAACGTGTTAATCACCACACTGGGACAACTGGGTAACCGCACCTACATCTGCATATATAGCTCCTATTGCCCCTCATTTAGGTGTACCTTGGGAAACGATTACGCACGGAAATGTATTGTTGCACGTTTATTGTAATCCAAGGGAACGGCTGTAAATCATAATATGAATCATGACTTTCATGATATAGGTATTAATGAAAAGAACGAAATCTGCTTGAAAGATGAGAATCCCAAACTTTTGAAACAATCGTTCTCTGTATTTAGTTAGGCCTAATTACTGATATGAACTTAGTACTAGCTAGCCACAACTGTAGGTATAATTAAAATACGTTCGAGCAAAGAATTCGACAGTGAAGTAAGAAAACTTGAGATATTTTAATTGAAAAGTTCTCAAAAGTGGGTGAAGTCATAAAAACATCGTAACCAAAGTCCCGGCCACATTTTACTAAAAGCCGAGCGCGATAGATCGGAACATTTTCAATTACTGATAAATATCGCCGGGATTGCCTGCCCAGCGCCCAGGAGCCTATTCTAAATCTTCCGGATTATGTTGACTCCTTTATAAAATGTCTAACGGTCGAATGCGGCTTCGGTGACCTGAATATCAGCGTAACAAAATAGGAGCAAAGTGGCCAAGTCACACTGGAGTTACCACACTAAACTTCGTTGTCCGTCTGTCTGTCCAGATCTTTTTTCTCAGGAACGCATAGCAGTATAAACTTGAAATTAATAATTTGAAATATATTGTAAGTTAATGTAATCAGAAAATTCGGCCATTTACTGACACTCGCAAATAAATCGAAGCCTAAAGTAGTAGTAGTAACGTACTGTTGACGTGGAATTATGAAATTTGGTAAGAAGCAAGGTTTCACAGCACAATAATATAGGAAACAACACTGAAAAAAAATGTTTTTACGAACACACCTACACTTCAATTCCCGTAATGGACGAACCATCTACATACAAATTTGTACGGAACCCTCGGTACTCAAGTCAGACGCACTTGTCCGATTTTTCTAGAATTTTCTCAGATCTGGGGTTTTTTTTGACAGAATTGAGATGCAATCTCAATCTTTGTTGAAAAGTGACATACAACGAAACAAGCGATCGCAGCAATTTAACCGATACACTTCTCGCCGAAAATTAAATTTCCATCCACATCACCAGGATGAGTGGAAGTCTACCACTGTACGTTTCTCAAGAAACTTCTTACCACGTACGACCACCCTGTGGAACGGACTTCCTGCAGCGGTATTCCCGAACGAGTACGACATTGGAACCTTCAAGAAACGAGCCTACACCTTCCTCAAAGGCCGGCAACGCATCTGTGACCCTTTTGGTGTTGCGGGTGTCCATGGGCGGCGGTGATTGCTTTTCATCAGGTGACCCGCAGGCTCGTTTGCCGCCCTCTCATATAAAAAAAAAAAAAACCAATGCCTACACTACACTTACAGGACCCAAGGTTGACCAGAACGAGGAACAGAAGTTACAGAACAAGGAACACCGACACCGACACGGAGTCCCATACTTTCATCAACAGCCTTAAATTACACGTGCTCTTCTTACTGGTGCTTCATACTTTAAGTACTCGGTTTGGTTGGTGGTAGGGCATTTAAAAATGTCCGCCTGGCTAGCTACCACCATCTTATCTAAATCTGCCGCCAAGCAGCAATGTTAATAGCATTATTGTGTTCCGGTTGTCAGAGATAAGGTAGCCAGTCCCCCAAATGTGTTGGGGTTTCCGGGTTAGTACGCTTCCACCTTCGCCCTCATCTTCACTTAACGAGGTCATCTCATCTTCACTTGAGGTAAAGTGCGAACCCGTCGTGTATAAAAAAAAATGTATAACACTATAACTTTAGTATGAGTGTTCCATACATATAACGAAGAACCAAAACAGTGCGATTGGACGACATGTAGACAGATTCCAATTATGGAAAGGTGATGATGAAATAGTTGTACTGGTCAAGTACAGAAGTTGTCATCATTAACCACACAACCCATAGATGCCTAATGTTTGATTTACTCTACCCAGTTAATTCTGACAGCCAGCTGTTATATGAGATACCGCGTTCCGCTTGCCGATACCAAGGTTGTCATTTACATGTCCTTACAGAATTTTTTTTTATTTATTAACCCCCGGGTATTACGGGTATACGGGGTAGTGTTTGACGGCGTTGTGTGTGTGTCCAGTTTTTGTCCGGACTTATCGCAGTAATGAGTAGTCCGATTTGACTGCGGTTTCTTTTACAATATAAAATTACAATAATACGTTCTTTTACAGTATTACGTTACATGTAATTATTAAACTAGGAGAATGGTTCCTAGGTACGTTTGATGTAAATATTAAACTAGGAGTGGTTCTTAGGTACGTTTGATGTAAATATTAAACTAGGAGAATGGTTCTTAGATACGTTATATGTAAATATTAAACTAGGAGAATGGTTCTTCGGTACGTTAGATGTAAATATTACACTAGGAGAATGGTTCTGAGATACGTTATTATGTAAATATTAAACTAGGAGAATGGTTCTTAGGTACGTTAGATGTAAATATTAAACCAGAAGAATGGTTCTTAGGTACGTTAGATGTAAATATTAAACTAGAAGAATGGTTCTTAGGTACGTTTGATGTAAATATTAATCTAAGAGAATGGTTCTTAGGTACGTTTGATGTAAATATTAAACTAGGAGAATAGTTCTTAGGTACGCTTAATGTAAATCGGTTAAGCCGTTTCGACGATGTTTAACTTTTAACACACTTGTTTCGTGCATTTGGATATCATAGTCCTTTAGGGGTTTTAAAAATTTTCAATTTATAGTTATTATTTATTCAATAGTTAGAAAATTAGCAATGTTTGATGTGGTCAGTCCTTGCATGGGTGACTAATAGTGGCGTTTTTATAAGAGCGAGTACATACGTTGGAGTCATTGTTTCCAATTGAAGACAGTCGTTAAGCCAAGTCGGTGGCATGCGGACGTAGGCGGCTTGAAAACGATCGTCTCTTTTCGATACAAATATCCACCAACTCGTGGTCTGCTGACTGGCTGTTGATATACAGGGTCATATGTACATCACTGTAAACTTATAACGCAAAATTTGTGTCTTTAAAATTAACTTATTTTAAGACTTTTGAAAAATCTGGTTGCCTAGCATGGCCCGTAGTCTTTTTCAACGACACTACAAAGGGGGAACCCATCTACCACGCTACACTTTTGCGTAGCAATATAAATAGCGTATAAATGTAGCAAGTAGGTCGTGTTTGGTATCGTCATCGTATAACTAAAGATCAGGGGTTTCATTTCTGGAACAACATTTACACTCGTTAATAGAAAAAAAAAGTTCGACGCAAAAATAGAAAAAAATTAAATTGAAATTCATGCAAAAGCTATACCTACAACTAAACCACGAGATTATGCTTCAGCAATGATCAAAACATTTTCGATTCGAATAACCATACAAAGTAAACCATTATGGAACCACCTTTTGCATGGAAGTCCAACAATTTTCGACTGGCGTTTCCACTCTTGATTACGAGCAACTTTCCACTAGGAACCATAGCCGAATTCATTCGAAAATTGTTGAACTTCCATACTAAAGGTGGTTTCAGAATGGTTTACTTTGTAGGTATGTACAACCAATATCTTTTGATCGAATTCGGCTATGGTTCCTAATGTAAACTTGTTCGTAATCAGGTGTGGGGTCACCGCAAACAGGAATCACACGAATTAAATTTCATCCTGTATATAAATGTAAAGATCCCATAACTCAGATGCACATGTCCACATTCATCATACATGGCTTGACATGGCAGTTAGAGTCTTTAACTTACTACATCAAACAGATCATCGACTAATCTAACCATGTCAACAACATATGTCAAACTATAAGAACTAACACGTGACTAGTGCAATAAAATCTATTATAATGATTATTAGGACACTTGATAATTTTACAGAAGGGCCCAATTTTGACAAATCGTAATTCGAATTCGTTCTCAAACCAGAATACACCCCCAAGTCCTATTCTCGAGAACTCTTTTATCTCGAGCATCTTTATGGGGGAATTTTCGTGGGTATTCTAATTAAATTTCTTGAGAAGGCGCCGAGTCCACGACAATGAGGCCGCGCGGGTACCTCGGCAACCTACCGCTTAGGCGATAAGCTACAAGCGGAAGCGGAAGATTATTTATGATGACTATGATAAAGTGATGAATTTAGTACATTCAATATTAAGTAAGGTAGCAAATTTTTTAAGATAACAAAAACTGCACTCTGCACTAAACATGACATTTATTTTATTTCTAACCGCCTCCGTGGCTCAATGTATATAACATTGGGTTTACATTTCGGAGGTCGCGGGTTCGATCCCCAGCGGGGTACATGTTTAAGTACTAGGTTTGGTTGGTGGTAGGGCATTTTAAATGTCCACCTGGTTAGCTACCACCATCTTATCTAAATCTGCCGCCAAGCAGCAATGTTAATAGCATTGTTGTGTTCCGGTTGTCAAAGATAAGATAGCCAGTCCCCCAAATGTGTTGGGGTTTCCGGGGCAGTACGCTTCCACCTTCAACCTCATCTTTACTTAACATCAGGTGTGATTGAAGTCAAGTTCCAACACCTTGTGCATAAAAAAAATTTTTTCGTTAAAAGAAAGCGCAACAAAGAATTATAAATTTTATTCCTACAAATTAAACAAAATGCATGTTTTTTTATTTATTTCTCAATATAAATCACCATTTGATACGACAGTTCGCAAAATCGGTGTGTGACTGAGTTTTAACTTGTGCTAAACTCCTGTGGTGCGATGGTTGTTTGAACGACCCGGTCCATACGTAGTAATAAATATGCAAGTATACAACTAATGATACTGGTATATTAATATTTAATGATAACATGTTCTTTTGTAATTAGTAACTTATTTTTATATTTTTTACATACATTTATAAACACAAACATTTACAGGTAAAAAATTGCGTCTAGCGCATCTCCTCCAGGCGGCATAGTGCCCAACAGGCAAGCGGCGTTCCCGCGCTGAATAGCGACTTATTCTCTGAGCTAGGAAGCCGCCCGCTCTGCGGTCACCAGAAGCCTCGATGAGACGCGCAGACAGGTCTTGGACCAGGCGTTTTGTTTCAGGGCCCCAGGATCCCATCGTCTCGACCCCACCCGGTACGAACATGTAACCTTCCTGTAGATCCTGGTATTTACGCGATTTTTTTAACTCGGCATTTTTAATACGATACAATTTATTGTTGTTTGTAACTAATACAATTAATTGTTGTTTCTTATTTGAACTCGAACAGTACTATACCGATTTCAATGAAGTTTTCACTATTCTACAGCCGCCAATTAAAATGATGTACGTGAAATAAACATAAATATGAGAAGTTGTATAAAGATTTATTTGATGACCGGTGTTTTTTATATGAGAGGGCGGCAAACGAGCATGCGGGTCACCTGATGGAAAGCAATCACCGCCGCCCATGGACACCCGCAACACCAAAAGGGTCACAGATGCGTTGCCGGCCTTTGAGGAAGGTGTAGGCTCGTTTCTTGAAGGTTCCAATGTCGTACTCGTTCGGGAATACCGCTGCCGGAAGCCCGTTACACAGGGTGGCCGTACGTGGTAAGAAGTTTCTTGAGAAACGTACAGTGGTAGACTTCCACTCATCCAGGTGTATATCTGAAATCATCAAAAACTCGCAGACTCGTTGAATCATCTAAGTTTTCTTTAAGTAATCTCTTCCATCTTGGACCACGTCCCTAATGCCCAATTTGTTGGACCAAATTTACGGTTTACGGTGGTCGGCGCGAGGTCGCGAAATATTAAATTTTATAATAGATGGCGATTAACATGCATAAGTAATTAAATTTTCTAATCACCACCTACTTTCGTAGTTATGCTTTATAAATTAGAACACGAAATTTGAAGTTTGAGACGCGACGAATTTTCGTATTCCTACATAATATTACTATCAGTGGTGTTATCACAACAACCTGTACGTTCATGGCTAACGTATGATATAAGTGGAATGGTAATGGCATCGCCAATAGCCTGTCTTTTACTGGGGGTGGATTCTGTTAATCATCATCATGGTCACTGGACGTCCACTGGTGAACATAGGCCTCCATCATAGTTTCCAGAGAGTTTGGAATCAGCCTACATCCAACGACTTTTATTATAGGTCATCCGTCCACCTTGTCTTGAATTCAGAAATAAACCAAAACGACTGGTAAAAAAAATACTTTGTTCCCAGTAGTTCTGTTGGACAGTTCTGTTGGCCGAACTAATGGGAATTTTTGTCTCACTAGTTCTATCAACAGAACAAATGGTACTAGGGATTCCCAGTAGTTCTGTCGAGTTCTAATTTTTCCACACCATTTATTGTATTTATTCCCTAACTAGTGCTGTCCTAGCCTGTCCTGTCCTGTAAAATGGAATGTCATCTGGGATGTCATCTATATTTAACTGGCGCAAGCGAGCCGGACGAGTGCGAGCGAAGCGAGCACGGGAGTTTTTGGCACCCCGACATGGATAGGTTAGGTTAGGTTAGGTTAGGTTAGCAGAGCGAGCTGGCGAGCGAGGAGGGTTGGAGGGCAGCGGCCTCCTTCTGCGAAGCAGTCATGCTCGAGAAGGAGGCCGCAGAGCGGGATCGGGAGAGGGCCGATCCCGCTCGCAGGAGGCGACGTCGGGGGGGCGGCAACGCTCGCTAGCCCCCCTGCACGTCGCCCGGGGTCGCGGGCGGCTACATCTTCGGGGCGATGTAGCCGTCGGACGCGACCCGGGAGAGGATGACACCCCCCGGAGCGACCGGGGGGGTGTCGTCGCATCGGGCCCTGTCGCGCCTCATACCGCCGGCTGATCGCGGTTTGGGGCTCGACAGCGCCCCCCGTGGAGGGCGTGCGTTCAGCCGCCCTCCGGGAATGGGCCTCCCCTTGTGAGGGGAGGCGAGGCGGGGGGGGACCTGGAGCCGCTTATGCGTTCCCAGGTCCTCCCTACTGCCGAGGAAGGTCGCCGGGGGGTTTTAGTGGGTAGTCCCGCTCCGATCTGGTGCGGGGAGTCCCACATATCCCCGCCGCCGATCCCCGTTGGCGGCGGGTTGAACGCGTAAATGCGTTTCCCCTCGGAAAAAAAAAAAAAAAAAAAAAAAGGTTAGCAGAGCGAGCCCGGATCGCCCGCCATACCCTTCGTGTTAGGTTGACATGTTATTCACTAGAACTAGTGGGACAAAAAAATCACATTAGTTCGGTCAAAAAAAAGTTCAAGTTATTTACAGAACTAGAGAGACAAAAATTCCCATTAGTTCGGCTAACAGAACTGTCCAACAGAACTACTGGGAACAAAGGAAAAAGATTACCTACATATTTGTATAGGTATTACAAATTCATAGTAAATTAAAATACATAATTTTTCAGCTCATATAATGTGTACCCATACGTTCATAATAATCACAAATTTTATAACGTTAACAGGAATTTCGTGAAACTTTTCAGTTACCTGTGTTTATACTTATTGCTTGAATACTTACATGAATTAAACTAATAAATCTAGTGACTGACTATGCTTTGTTTGTTCAATACACCTGACGAATTCATTAACGGGATCATTATATATATTCATATAATAAATAGACGGTATGTCTAAGTATACTTATGTTCTGTCAAGTCCTGCCTGTTTCGAACTTATTACAACTCGAGTATACTCTTGACACAGATTTGAAACGGTATTTAATGAAATCGGCCAGACTGGGATAATTAATTGTTTAATGAACGAGCCTGAAGTTAACTTTCCCTGCACCTGCACGCTTTCGCGTTATAAACTTGTAGACTGATGGGCTATTACAGAGTTAGTTAACATTTTGTCGACCTATTAAGTTAAATTTTGAATTTGTAGTTCTACAAAATGTTTAAACAGTAGTACCTGCTCTGTACATCGCCAACTAAAGGTAGACAGATGGTGGCATACGTGAGCTGTGAGAGTGATAAAAGTTGTTATCAGGGAACGAGGTTTCCTGCCACAGGTATAATATATGTCGGAGATGGGGGGTGGGCGTTGCTAGCGACTGATACGGTGCCAGCCTCGTGGTAAAGGGTGGCTCGGGCAATGGCGATATTATTGCAAGCTACTACAGGCGAATAGGATATCAGAATGAAACTAGAAATTGTCTGCCTCTGATGGAACATGAGCCCGATTACCTTAAATCTTTAGGTGGCAATTGCAGACCATTTACTCGCGCACAAACAACACAACATTAAATCATTATCATAAAACCTGAGATGCTTACTGGTGAACGAAAAACATTTGCATGCCCCTCTCGCCATACAACTTGGCCCTCGCATGCAGTCTGTGGAATTCAAACTAACTAGTCTACAATTCCTCCTTGCTCAAATTCCATTATTAACTTCTTATTAAGTAAGGACTATCCGGATTCTTCCAACCGTCGGTGATAGTAGGTAATCAGAATCACTCACGATCGTAGATGTGGTGGTCCGACTCCTTTGACGGCTGGTAGCCAAGTCCACATTTTTTCGATGGTCAGACCTATTATTACTGTTAAAGTCGTCACCGCGCCATTTCCGGCGCCATTCCATACAGACTTTGAAATTAAAAAAATTCTGACCTATTAAACCGATTCAAATGTAACTTTATGCGCAAAAAGCGCGCACATCGATCTAAAAAAAAGTATTGAAACTAAATTAGAACGACTTTAAGTTATCCATAGTAACAGAATAAATGCAACACATTCTCTTAAATGTTGTGTACTAACTTTTTAGATCTATATGTGACTTTATGCGCATAAAATTTCATAAGAATCGGTTTATTTGAAATTAGATCCGACTACTCATTTCGAAAAATTTGGACTTTAAAGGTTGTATGGAATGCCGTGTGGGATAATCCCTCTTAAGAGATGCCCAGTGATTTATAAAATAACCCTCTATAGGTTACTATAAGTATTTAAATAAATTGGAGACCGTACTCACATTAACAGTTATGAATACTTATGTAGTCCCCTGGCAGCACTCAGAAGCACCCTGGCACCCCAGCTAATGCAGTGGAAGGCAGTTACTATCAACGTAGTAATTACTCGTCGGCCTTTCCTCGCCTGCCATTGACACTAAAATTTTACTGCTTGTAAGAATAATGCTCGCCGGAGAATCGATAGCTACCTAGCTTAAGAGTTATGTAATGTGTTGTGATGATAAGATTCATCTGGCTTAGATGTATTGAATCATTTTCTAATTACAATTAAGTATAACAATTATATATATTTACTATACATAATTATTTTACAATAGAGGACATATACTAAAAGTTATTAACAAAAAGATAGAAAAAAAAACAAAGGTAGAACAAATATTCCAAGCAGCCAGAAGGTAGATAGATAAAGCCTCGATCACGCACATACATTTAATTTATACATATTGATATACAGATCCCACCAAAAACATTTCATGTAAAATGTTGCCAAGACGACCACATAAGGTTTGCCCTGTGAAAAAGATATCAGATCGAGCCAAGCTTCTGAATCTACACGGCCTAACTCTACCGACCCCAACTTCAACAAATTCTACATATCAATAAAAATGTATGGCTTGGCTGTTTCGTTACTTACTACCTACCGTGCCCCCAGATACACAGAAGAAATCAACGACAATAACATAATTTTGTAATACCTACTAACGCATGTGTGTGCTGCAGCATGGTTCATAGTTCAATGTATTAAACTGCTCATTGCACAAAACACTGATTTTCAGCCTTCCCCTGAGGAGAGTAGCGTGAAAGCCAAGAAGAGGGAACAACAAGTAAATATTATATAATTTTGAAACTCTTTGAAAACGCAGCAGCACGCGGCTCCGGTCTCCATGGTCACATAGTCTCTCCCTCGAGGGGCAGAAATTCGTAGCCCTGGATCAAGGCTGCTATTTCCGCATCTTGAGGTTTCCCACAACGACTGAGACTGTTCCTCGGGAGATGAAAGCTAAATGGAGTAAAACATAAAATTGAAAATCTAGAATTCCCCGAGGAACTAGACTTAATGATTCAGGTTTACAAAGCAATTTCATTTATTTTTGAAAGTGGCAACTCATGTTTTATTATTTTTTATTCTTCAAAATCAAATCAATTATTGCATTCCTTATTTTTCTGTTTTGATGGTGTTGTGCTGTATCAATATGGACCTTATGAAGGTACATACCTATTCTTAATTTTCACAAAAACATTCACATTATTTACCAGCGAGATATTTAACCTTTTTTTATATTATCATGTGTTTTTTTACCATTGTATTCCAATTATATTATAATTTTTTCTTTTCAATTATTTATTAATAGTATTTATTTATATTATATTTTTATTTATTTATATTATTTATTATTCCATCTTTAAAATTATCGGTAATGTGTTAATTTACTGTGTAATAGCATTTTTAAAATTATAGTTGTTTTATAAATGTATGAATTTCTTCTTTCGCTTCGTTTTTGATGTAATTAGGTAGGTACCTTATTGAATATTCTAGACGACATAGATAGTGTGCAGGACGTATGCATTTTTAGGGTAGACCTTGGTGGACCTTGGTGGAAGTGGAACCAATTTATTTTCTTCGAAGCGGGTAGAAACATTCCTCCGCTCCTATTCCTTAAAATTTATTCGATATGGCAGAACCGATTTTCATTAGACTTTTCCACTGTTTTAATCATAACAATTTGAATATTTAAAAAAATAAAAAACTTAATTTATATGTATGTACAGTCAGCCGCAGAGAAATATGACCCCCCATTCGCATATTTATCACTCTTAAGTACGGGGGGTCATGTTTCTCTGTAGTAGACTGTACTTAAGATTTTTGTCTTCACTAGATAACAAGCGATTATATCGTTTAGGTAAACAAAACCAAGCAGTTAAACGCTAACTATCTTCCAAATGGCCCAACCGATTACATCAATTTAAATATTACTTAATTAAAAAAAAACCGCACTGAACTCGGACCACGCCCTACTGAAATCACCCGGACAAAAACTGGACACACACAAGGCAGTCAAACACAACACTGGTCGTTTTTCATTGAGGTTTAAAAATAGAAACGTAACAATTCGTCTAAAAATTATCTATGAAATTCCCGGTTTAGTATTAAATAAACTGAGAAATTCATTAAGTAAAAAAATTCGTACTCTAAATTCGTCCAACTACATTAGAAAATACGTTTTATTTTTGTAAAATATGCATTATTAAGTAGCTACAGCAAAAAATGCCGACAAAAATGTTAGCTTACAAAATATTTCGAATAAGAAAAAGTTATCAGATATTGGATTCTACTTTCCCAGTAAATTGCCTCGTACAGCAAGTAGCTCGGAGACACTTGTCCTACATTTTTAGTCGTGGAAGTGTCTGTCTATTTCGCCTGTATTGAATCAGGGCAGCGGCCGGCGGGCCCTGTCGATAAAGTGGTAAGTGCAAATTTGCTTTCACGGCACCGCCCCGCTAAATCGATGTTCATATAGATACTTACTACCGCACTGTTATGGCTTTATCAAGTTTGGCTCTACTTCACTTTTTTTTTAATATTGACAACTACGACTTTGAGGTAATTTTGCCAAAAACTGCTGTTTGAAGAGGCAAGTGTTTAGCCAAAAAACGATTTTCGTTATCACACTGCGTATAGAGAGTTTAACCCGGCGTTCAATACCAAGATTCAACTTAAAATTTTTCCAAATGAATTTTATTTATTTATTTAACACTTTATTGCATATATAAGTCTACAAATATACATTGAACAAACATAGGACAGAAATTACAATACCCAAAAGGCGAGCTTATCTCTGTAAGAGATTTCTTCCAGCAAACCCTCGGAAGGAAAACCAATTTAAAGTATTTTTTTTATTGCAGACAAAGAGCGATAATCAAAATATAGAACAATACATTAACAAAACATCACTGTTATAGGAACACAATTGACAAAAGACAAAACATTAAGATTGAATTGACCGATTCTAATGAAACTTTATCCATATACAGGATACATAGACCTACAAAGTAAATAGAAAACATTTTAAAAATATCGAATTTAAAAGTGTTGTAGAATACTGGTTTTATAGTCGTTTTATATAGATTTATAACGATATTATATTTTAAACCTAATTCTTTACATTCCATGTCAAGATACTTCAATAAATTTTCTCTTAGTTGTCACATGTACATTTTTCATTTCCACGTAATTCTTTAATTTCTAACACGTTATCAGCACGAAGAATCGAGGAAATAAATGTATAATAATAGTGTGTGGACAGTTTATTAGAATTTTTACCTGTGAAGTCGTTGGAAAAATAAATAGTTCCGCAAAATGGCATTACAATCTGGAGATCATGGTATGGTAAGAGGTGTTTCTACTGGTCGTAGTTCTACTAGTTTACCTCAATTCTCACTTAAAAACCGAGAGGGGTATAGTGACTGGAAGTTTAGAATGAAAAATTACCTCATACACGAAGATCTTTGGGAAACTATAGAGGGTTATGCTGAAGGCGATAGTACTCCTGATCCTATTAAACGAATAAACGATAGGAAAGCTCTCTCTAAAATTAACCTAACATTGGAAGGATCGGCTATTACGCATGTTAGACGTGTAAATACAGCTAAAGAAGCGTGGAAAGCCTTGCAGGAGGCTTACGAGGATAGAGGTATGGGACGCCGATTGAGTTTAGAAAGAAAACTATATAGGCTTCATCTCAATGATTTCAGCAGTTTAGAGATATATATAGATGCTGTTGTGTCAACCTCACAGGATCTTGCAGATATTGGCAAAAATATTGATGACGCTTCCTTGGCAGCTATTTTATTAGGAGGACTAACAACTAAATTTGATCCTCTGATAATGGCACTAGAAAATAGTAACGTTACAGTAACTACTGAGTTAGTCAAAACAAGGTTGTTGAATGAAATGTCGAAAGACGTTATGGCAAATGCTTCTGCTTTGCGTATGACTCATATTCAAGGTATGAAACCTAAGCAGAACAAGACTATAGTATGTTATGATTGCAATCAACCCGGACACAAGCGCCCTCAATGTCCTTTGAAGAAAAAGAACAAGAAAAAGGTAAAAGAGACGTCTACGTCGTCGTTAATGGCACTTGAGACGAGTGATGTGGCAAATTCAGATTCTTGGATTATTGATTCAGGGTCAACGAAACATATGTCTTCAAGGCAAGATTGGTTTCAGAATATCAAACCGCTAGACTCAGGAAAGGTCACCTTGGCCAATGGTGACAAAATAGATATTTGTGGTATAGGCAACATTTGTATTAATACAATTTCTGGTAATGTAAATAGTATTAATGATGTAATGTATGTACCTAACCTTAAGTCTAATTTAATTTCTGTTCAGAAAGCTGTTGAAAAAGGTTTTACATTAGTTTTTCATAAAAATGGTTGTGACTTTTTTAAATCAGATACTTTTTCTTTTATAGGTGACTCAATTTTACACGGTTCTGCTTGCAGTGGACTGTACAAACTAGATTGTACTGTAAATGTCCCTCGTGATTTGGCTTTTAACATGCACTCTGACTCCACGTCAAAGTATCAGTTATGGCACAAGCGCCTAGGACACTTATGTCGTATTGGTATGAATCAATTAAAGAATAGTCATGTAGGAGTAGATTATGAAAAAGTAGATGGTAGTAGTTGTGTTGCCTGTGTACAGGGCAAACAAGCACGTCAACCTTTTAAGAAAATAGCGTACTCTCGAGCTACCTCTATACTGGAGTTGGTGCACAGCGACCTCTGTGGGCCAATGTCTGAAACTTCGTTTCAAGGTAATAAGTATGCATTAATATTTGTTGATGATTTCTCTCGTCGTATTTTTATTTATTTTCTTTCTTCTAAAGCTCAAGTAAAGGACAAGTTTTGTGCTTTCCAAACATTAGTGGAGAGACAAACGGGAGCCCAGTTGAAATCTATTAGGACTGATTGTGGTCGTGAATTTGTCAACAAAGATCTGTCGGATTATCTTTGTTCCAAAGGCATTATTCACCAAACAACAGTACCGTACAGTCCGCAACAAAATGGTGTGGCTGAACGTACGATTAGGTCAATTGTGGAAAAGGCTAGATCTATGCTGACCCAAGGCTCACTTAGTAAAGCTTTTTGGGAAGACGCTTTGGAGACAGCCGTGTACCTGAAAAACAGGTCCCCACATCGTGCCCTAGGTCCCCCTCATACGCCATATGAAAAGTGGTACGGGTGTAAACCAGACTTAAGTAATCTTAAAGTTTTTGGTTGCAGAGCTCTTGTCTTTATACCTGATTGCCAGAGGAAGAAATTAGATGTGAAAGCTGAGGAATTGATATTTGTGGGATACACAGAAGATCCAAATGCTTATCTTTTTAGAGATCCTCTTTCTCCAAGGAGATTACATAAATCGAGAGACATCACTTTCTTTGAAGATTGTTTCACTAGTTTGAAAAATAATAAATCTATAGTACTATGTGATAAATCGGCACCTTTAATGTTAACAGACAACAACGAATCTGTGGAAGAGTCGTGTAAACAAGTTCCTTTTATGTTGCTGTCAGACAAAGTTGAAAGCAGTGGTAGCATGTTGGAGGACCCTGTTGTGGAGTTCAGATCGGGAGTTGACGCTCAACCTCCCGCTACCATATTATTAGAAGATGAAAGAATTCCATCTACGTCAACTGATGCACCGTTACAACACTTTCCACCACATAAGATGGAAGAGGACACGGAAGAAATGTTGGTTGATACCATTCATTCGCCTCAAATAGAGCGCAGGTACCCATCTAGAGATCGGAAGCCACCTGATTTTCTCTCCTACCACGTTTCAGGGGGAGATTCATATGAGCCTCAATCATACTCTGAGGCAATTCATGATGAAAATGCTCAAGATTGGCAGTTAGCTATGCAGATGGAGTATAATTCGCTCATGCAATTAAAAACGTGGCAGTTAGTAGATAAACCGGATAAGAAGATAATTCCGTGTAAATGGGTTTTCAAGTTGAAGACAGACGAACATGGCAATGTTATAAAACATAAGGCCAGGTTGGTGGTAAAAGGTTTTAACCAGGTACATGGAGTAGACTACAATGAAACCTTTTCTCCTGTCATCAGAAACTCATCTCTGCGCACCCTTATAGCCATTGCGGCTGAAATGCACCTCAAAATGCGCCACTTGGATGTAGACACAGCTTTTCTTAATGGTGATCTTACGGAAGAGGTTTATATGCACCAACCCTTAGGATTTATCCAGAAAGGTCAAGAGGACAAAGTGTGTCTCTTGCAGAGGTCTTTATATGGACTCAAACAAGCGCCGCGTGCTTGGAACAATAAGTTAAATGATACTTTGGCGAAAATAGGTTTTAATAGAATACCTTGCGAACCTTGTGTGTATAAAAAACTTTATGGTTCAGAGCTAGTGATATTGGCCGTTTATGTCGATGACATAATAATATTTTATGAAAAAGAAAAGTCTTTTGACATTGTCAAAACTGACTTGACGAAATATTTCTCACTTAAGGATTTAGGTGAATTAAAATATTATTTGGGAATTAACGTGTCTCGACAAGGAGATGCAATTGTGCTCAATCAAAAAACATACATAAAAAACTTACTTGAAAGGTTCAATATGGGTAATTGTAAGAAATTTGATACTCCGTTGTCTAATAACAAATTGGAGCATGAAGCTGGTGAGCAAACGTTTCAATATCAGAATTTAATTGGCTGTCTGATGTTTCTCGCTGTAAACACTAGGCCGGACATTGCTTTTGCAACGAGTTATTTGAGTCAGTTCAATACTAGATACGGAAAAACTCATTGGTTGGCAGCAAAACGCGTGTTACAATACCTTAAGGGTACTTTAGACTACTCTATTGTCTATAGAGGAACTGGGAAACCTCTCATGGGTAGTGCTGATGCTGACTGGGCAAATTGTCCCGTGGACCGCCGTTCCTATACTGGATTTTGTTTCAATTTTGCACAGGGTCCAGTTGCTTGGGCATCCAGGAAGCAACCTACTGTGGCTTTGTCTTCGACGGAAGCGGAGTACATGGCTCTCACTGATGCCGCTAAAGAAGCCATATACCTAAGACGCTTCATTTCGCAGGTTTGTGGTAAGAACTTTAGTAGTATTTCTATACTCAGTGATAGTCAGAGTGCACAAAGTTTGGCAAAAAATCCAATACATCATGGACGATCTAAACATATAGACACTAAGTATCATTTTGTTAGAGAGAAAGTGTCTGAAGATTTAATTAATCTAGTGTACACTAAATCTAGTGATTTGGCAGCAGATGTGCTAACTAAACCTTTAGCCCGTGTAGCACATCATAAATGCGTGTTAGCAATGGGCTTAAGAGCCTAATTCGCTATTTTGAATTTCACTTGTTATTTTTTGTGTACTTTTGGATCTTATTTAGATGTTTAACAGAATTAAGTTTAAGGCTGGGTGTTGTAGAATACTGGTTTTATAGTCGTTTTATATAGATTTATAACGATATTATATTTTAAACCTAATTCTTTACATTCCATGTCAAGATACTTCAATAAATTTTCTCTTAGTTGTCACATGTACATTTTTCATTTCCACGTAATTCTTTAATTTCTAACAAAAAGAATAGGTATTTTGCATTTTTCCTGTTACTATGGAAAATTTTAAATCGTTCTGATTTAGGCCCGTATTAATAAACCATTCACAAGTCTCAAGTAAACGTGTTGATTAATAAACCGAACTTGAGACCTGAAAAGCATGTACTTACTCAAGCAGTACTCACTTGAGATTTTCACGTACGAATAAACGGAACTCAAGACTATCATTCATTCGCCGCTGAGACGAAAGTATTTGAGAAGTGATCTCAGCTGAGTAGACCTCAAGATTGGTTTATAAATTAGCACGGAGCTTGAGAAAGCGTCGACTTCTTAAGACGCATCTCGGGTGATACAGCCTCAAGACTTGTATTGAGATTGGTTTATTAATACGGGCCCTAGTTTCAATACACTTTTTCGAAAATGTTCACCACTAACTTTTTAGATCTATGTATACGTGTTTTTATTTACATTTATTAGGGTTAATAGGGGAGTTCATAAAATAAAACATGTAAGTAAAGATTTAATTTTAATAGAACCAGGGAAATTGTTGGCGGCAAGTACGTCATAGAGTTCTCTCATCTAGTCAGCATTCACAGATGGAATTATCCCTGATCCTAAGTTTATGGAGTTGAACCGTTATTACGAACATGGCCAAGTCGTAATTGGTAATATGACTCTTTGTCTATCATGGGAGTTTTGCTTCTACAATCGGGCATATCTAAAATACACCTGTGAAGTCAATTAATTTTATTGGCACAGTCGGGTGTGCCACACACTTATATTGAGATGAATGTCTTTTTCTAGTCGATACTAATATTGCATATCCAAAAATGTGTCTGTCGGTCTGTCTATTACATTTTTACAACAGAGTCCCCTGAACATATTGAAATTTGGCAGACAAGGGAGAATGACATAGGCTACTTACATCCTGAAAGCTATAAGCGACGAAGTAGTCCTATTCTAAAATGTCCAAAATAAATTCAACTCTCAAATCTGTTAGGCTATATTCAAACCATTCATTTTAATGTAAATTGAACACGAAGTCTTTTTTAAGAATCTATGGGCTGTATGGTTGATGCGAGTCGGGGAACGATTCGCATCTTCTTTCACCGGTAAAGGGCCAATGGGTAGTATACTACCCAGCGCGCGAAATCCGTAAAACGCCAATGGGTAGTATACTACCCAGGGTCTCGATCCGCTGAGTGTGCTCACAAATCTATTTATCTCGCTTACACTAGTGGTTAATTCCTATGGTAGAAAATTCCTACCAAATCTACGTTAGTGTACCCTTCTTTTAAAATATATGCAGGCATTTGAAACGCACTTTCAACCCACACAAAAAAAAAAAAAAGAAGGTTGACAGCAATAACCTATAAATTTACGTCAGTGTTTGACAGTGCGTAATATATATAATAAATATTTTCATATGGTGAGATAAGGCTTTTTATGTTTTTCCATGCATAGAATGAATCAATAAACCATTAAAAAATATAAAATAGATAGGTCATCGATTTACTTTTAAATATAAAAAATGTTAAAGGTAGAATATAAAATACTTAAGGTCAATGCCAAAGTTTACAGCTTAGTATACCCATTCAAGAGTTGTAAATGACATCATAACTCATGCCATTAGAGGGCTATGTTCAACAATAGTTATAAAAACAACACTTGAGCTTACAATCTTTGCGCTCGGAGTCATAAATAAAGTTTTATAAGAAGGCGCGCGGCAACCGCAAGAGGCGTATCGGGTTACACCATCTGGCCGGCGTTTTACTTCCCGATTCCGCTCCCGGTCTGGCGCTTTACCGGTTCAATAGCTGCCATAAAAATTCGATGAGTTCCATATACGAGTATGTACATGACACAACGGAACGCCGCGACGCATTGACAATGACAACAAAAAAAAACGACAAGGAACGTGCACTTACATATACCGGTCTCTGTCTTGTCATGCACAATTCTATTGATATTTCTAATAGTTTTAATGAACCGCCAAAAAGTGGTAACACAACCCCATCAGATTATTTTTGAAGTGAATTCTTGAAGAGTTTAGCTTTTAACACAGTCATTCAATCAATCAATCAATCAAATACTCTTTAATGCACAATTAACAAAAGCTACATGAAGAATACAGCGTACATCATTTATCGCAAATTTTTATATTTATATCATCTTTATATCTAAAGGATTATTAAGCGCAATTTTTTTATTTTTGACTTTTTAAAACACATTGTATTATTATTATATAATAAAAATATATCAACATCTTTTCTTTGATAATATTCAAAATGTACCGTTGAGGTAGTTTGAGACTTCCGCAGGGTCGATATACATATCTACTGTCCCCAATGTCTCGATTGCCCCCAATGACTTTTTAATTCGAAAACGGAAAAAATATTCAGGTTTATTTGTCGTATCTTGTATGTCGAATAATGTTTACTTATCATTTTATAAATCTATTTTGGGTTTATACAAGTAGGTAGGTGTAGCCGGATATAAGCCTTTTTAAAGTTCAAATAAAATAACACTAAGCTGTGTCCGGGGTCCTACCTACATCCTAACGTTTGCAATGTCCACTGTTACTATTTTCAGCCAAAGAGGATATCTCTGCGGTAGTAGTTTTTGGAGGATATAATCATGCCAGCAGAAACAAGCAGGGTTTTCAGTAGGTGCCAAAAAAAGCATTACCAAAGCAATAGGCTGTCAAAGAAATGTACGGTAATTCGGTGTGGACGTGTGGACTCTTGTAACATTAGACAGAGAAATCTGTCTACGCTTGTTACAGTTGTAACACATGGTTGTAACTATCAAAATCAAAGAGTATACAAAATCTACGAAGAAACTATATTTCCTTTCAAAGAAAACAGTCTCGTGTTGCCATAAGCAAAAATAAAATTATCGACTGACTAAAGGTAACGGTTCAAGGCCCGTGTTTCAGAATGTTGCTCAAGCGTAGATCTGCGCTTGAGCATAGTTAGAAAGAGATGCCGCTATACAAGTTACCTAAAGATGTCCCTATTTAAGGGGAAACATATTTTAATGACATTTTTAGATTGTAGTGGTGGGATTTTTCATTTTGCTAGCTGAGAACACTGAAATCCGCTGCGTTCGACTACGCGTGCGCGTGTCTGAGAGAACCGTGACGTTTCAAACGTCAAACAAAAAAGTCGCGCAAAGAAAAGTCGCAAAGAACTGGAATATATTTTTTAATAATTTATACTACAAATTAATACGAATTGTGCTGAAATTAAAAGAAATGGCTTCGATACCATTAATGTACGCTCAGGAGGACTGCGAGCTTGGAGGAAAAGAATCAATCGAGGTAAATGTTTTCGTCACTTGTGTTGTTGCATGAATTTGAAAGTAGAGAATGGTCGTAAGTCTCGAATTGACCTTCAATACTCACAATAGGGTTTGTTTACCTTGCTGACCGATACTGCTTCAGAGTGTCCCAATACAAACATCACCCCTTGGCCCCAAAATTAAGTTTACTGTCATCAGATGTCCCAACCAATAAATATTGGTCCCACAAATCACTTCCCCGTTTAGTTATTAGCCATCGCAAAGTCGCTAATTTGTCCTACCCACGTTATCAGTGCTCCATATCCCCTCTGTACTCAACGTGCTTCGACGCTCTCCTCTTTCTACCTAGAATAATCTTAGATTTTGGAATCCAAAAGAACACCGTAGGAGCTGATTCATTATTCCACCAGATCCTAGAATCACAATGGGAAGGATGGTTACCATTTTTTACCGATGCGTCCAAACTGTCTAAAAACGGCGAAGTCGGAGCGGCGGTGTGGCTCCCCAGGTATAAAGTCCTGCTAAACTTTAAATGCCCCCCTCTATCCTCGGTGTTTACAGGAGAGGCAGTTGGCTTACTAGAAGCTATAAAATACATCCAATCTCACAAATTAAAGAAGTCAATCATTTTCACAGACTCCCTAAGTTGCTTACAATCTATCCTCTCTAACCAGTTTCTCTCTCAGTCGAAATTCCCCATAATCCTTAACCTTAAAGATATTTTATACAAGTGCTTCCGCCAAAACATTGAAATTGCCCTGGCTTGGATCCCAAGCCACGTCGGTATCAGCGGTAACGAAACAGTTGATGTATTTGCCAAAAACGCTATAGAATCGGGATGTCGTGACCAATACCACGTTTTTTCACACGACCTACACACTATGGCTGATCATGATTTAATGGAATCCTGGCAAGCAAACTGGGAGCGTACTCGCCTAGTAAAAGGCCGCTACTACAGCGACATACAACCCGAGATACCCAAGAGGCCCTGGTTCTCCCGTTTCCATCTAGCAGATAAACAATCCTCGTCGGTAATCTGTCGCTTGCGTCTGGGTCATTCATGCACTCCTCTTCACCTCAATAAAATACGCATCAGAGATTCCCCAATTTGTGATTGTGGCCTTGAGGAAGGATCCACAGACCATATATTCTTTAACTGCCCTAATCAATCAGTTTCTTTGTATGATATTCTCCCCCCTGATATCCCCAGGCCCATTAACATGAAATCCCTATTGTTATATACAAATTCCACATTTGTTAATATTTTATCTAAATATATTTCTACATATAATATTAAACTATAATATTTACTACCGTACTTGTGAAGTCCTTGTGTTGTTTTACTTTATGTATATTTGTGTTCGTCCTTTTTGTTTTAGGTGGCTCAAAACAGGACACAGACCAATAGTTTGGCTTTGGATTTCTTACTGGTCAACCTCTGCCAACGTTTTATCCGCACAACCGGACACTGGCAGTAATGGTTGTCGCATTAAAGACGACCGATTGCCATAAAATATAAAAAATATATATATATAGGGTTTGTTTATCTTGTAATAACTCTTTTCTCATGCAAATTGGCCGACCATTTTTTACATTCGCCTGAATAAGACCACCTGCCGAATTTTAAACAAACACCTAACGTCGTGCATTCGTAGCAGATTTAATGCTATGTCACATGTCATTACTTCCATTTTAGATAAGATTGCGCAAATTCTGTTTAATAACGTGTTTTATCAACAAATCCTTATCTAAAGGCTCAATATTTCAATGAATATTTACATAACATTTATTGTTCTCAACACTTGCTGTTGACTCTTTCTCTTTGCATGTGTGAAATACTTCATGAATGTATGAATGTTCTAGACTTATGTATGAATATTAAGACGACCGGTTGGTGTAGTGGATAGCAACCCCGTCAGCAAAACCAACGGTTGCGGGTTTGAATCCCACAAGAGCTAAATGTTTGTGTGATGAATACGAACATTTATTCCCAAGTCATGGATGTTTATATAAATATTTAAGTATGTTTATCCATTATCTAGTATCCATAGCACAAGCTTTGCTTAGTCTGAGACTAGATGATTGGTGTAAGTGTCCGAAATATATCTATATTCTTTACTGTAAGGCACTTGTCCAATCGCCAAGGATTAGCAAAGAGAGAGTTGACGAAAAATAAGTTTGTAGTTGGGCTGTACTCGCAGCTCGCACCAATAATGATATTACCAAGCTAGTGTTCTGATGGCCAAGTGAGCGTCTCTGAACAAGTTTATTTCTTTGATAGCTTGTGGAACATACTTGTGGAGAAAGAGTTCTCACTGGCAAATTGAACACAACTATTAATTGAAATTGATTGACAGTCATTGCCTCCTCACTAACACTGGCAACACCACTGTGCCCTATTTCTACTAGTTTTAGTCTAGTTTCGCTGCAATATAGATACAATAGCCGTAGATTCTGCGATAGGTGTTGATTGTGTAAATCCGAATTGGGATCATTTATTTAGATTATTTCTCTTTTTCATCAAGCCTCTTGTCTTCATCACTTACTACTATATTGTATATATTGAAGTAATAATACACTCAAATTTTAGCAGAATTAATGCCCTACTGGCTTAGCATGAGCAGTAGTCTCCCTACTGTCACATTCATGACATTAGACGCAAAGCTTCCCAGCCCGCCTATGCTCAGCTGGGTCGAGTCACGAGGTGTATATGTACAGAATGGGACGAGACAGCTCTGGCCAGGGTCAAAACAGAACACGGATCACCAAATAAGTTGGTTATTTATTGCATGAAACAGAGGATCGAAAGGGTCTTAAAACTAAAAAAACTATTGAGATGTAAGAATGATTAAAATAACGGTGAGACTGAGTTAAATCTGGAAATCAATGTGTCAAAAAAAAAGGCTCCATCAGTTCATCAGTCATTCAGTTAATTTAAAATATCGAATTTGAACTCCAATAACCCAAACCCACCAGTGATTATCAGCTCCGTTACAGCTTCTTTCTCGTGTCATTATAGAAATACTATGGGGCATGCTAACTCTACTGGTTACTCAATACAGCAACAAAAATATTTATAATCCTGATTAGATATTACCAGTAGCAGATATCCAACAAGATGGAACCACTGAATAGTTTTTAAAATAAACTTGACAAATGGTTTACTACAGAGAACAAAGTGTGACATTATGAGGATTATTGACATATTTTTACAAACAATACATGTTAACAATACATGTCAGCAGTTTTGATATATTAGTGCCTGCCAGAATCAAATGCATTGGAGGCTACATTTTTTTTTATGCTCAACGGGTTGGTACTTGACATCAATCACACCTGATGTTAAGTGAAGATGAGGTCGAAGGTGGTAGCGTACTGACCCGGAAACCCCATCTTATTTGGGGGACTGGCTATCTTATGTCTGACAACCGGAACACAACAATGTTATTAACATTGTTGCTTGGCAGCAGAATTAGATAAGATGGTGGTAGCTAGCCAGGCGGACATTTAAAATGCCCTACCACCAAAAAACCAACCAACAAACGAACCAACAGTTCTTTGGTAAACGATCTCTTTTGTCATCATCTGATAACAATATATTTTATTAATTCATTCAACAATATTTTCAGGATGACTTCTCATATCGCAACAACGTAATGAACGCCGACAAGGAGATCCGGCTGGGCTTCATCCGCAAAGTCTATGGTCTCCTAACAGTGCAGCTGTTAGCAACTGTGGCGATAGCCAGCGTGTTCATGTTCGTTAAACCGGTGCAAGGCTTCATACATTCCAAGTGAGTTTTGTTACCTTGTACAAATTTTTTAATCGGCTCTTCTTACCCGACCGCCCCAAAAAGGAGGGTAATGTTTTTCGAGTGTATGTATGTAGATATAGAGATGTTACTTCCTGTAGAGTAAAGGGCTCGACCGATTTTGAAGTGCACATTCAATTCGTGTTGATCTCTACATGCAATACATTTTATGGCAAAAAATCCAACATGTCGCCTACAAAATATGCTGTCGAGTTTTTTGTTTTTTAAATACTTATAATAGTTTTTTTAATAGTTATTTAAAGATATTAATGTAATAATAATGTATCTGTCGACTCACTAGGTCCCAATGCGAATTAGTGAATTAATGATGTTGAGAAAAAGCTTTCATTCAAAATTTTTGCTTGAAAATTGTGGCAACAGAATCTTGAACTCGCTTGCAGTGGGAATAGTAGTCTGAAGATATTTGGATTTAGATCTTCTATATTAGTGTCATAGTAGCTATAATATTATTACATATTGTTGTGTTCCAGTGACTGGATGGTATTCATAGCGTTCATATTGAGCATGGTAACGCTGTTCGCGCTAATCGCCAAACGACGGGATTACCCCACCAACCTTTATCTTCTGGCGGGCTTCGTAAGTTTTGTTTTTTTTTTTTTTCATATTCTTTTTTTTGTTTTTTCAGACAAATATTAGTCGTTAGCAGCATCGATATAACATCCTACTTATCCTACCGATCACCCTACAGAACTTCATTTTCCCATATTGAATTTCGTGTGAAAATAAACGTAATGATTTTGTACGAACAATATTTCAATAATTTTTCGTCTCGTCGTCGTAATTTTTCATCTCGTCGAAAAGCGGCGTTTAAAAAATACTTTTTTTTTATGCACTTGACCGCAATCACACCTGATGTTAATATAAAATGTGGCCAAAGGTGGAAGCGTGCTCCCTTTTTTTTTTGTTTTTTTTTTAGTGACCCAAAGAGTCTCAGCCCCGAAAATTTCTATATCTCACCATTAAAAAAAAAATCTCACCATTAAATGTATAGTGCATCATCAACACCTGCAAGAGTAAACCGAAATTCTTATTTTAGAGGTACACAGGGTACATTTCAAGTAGTCATACAGAAGTTCAAAATTATAAGAATGCAAGACAATAACAAGGTGTAATAATAGCACTCTACCTGACAATTTCAGCCAATGATGATTAATTACCACTTAATCCCCATTGGCATTCCAACCTTAAAAAGTTTTTCTTACATTTCAGACGGTTGTCCAAGCATACACGGTGGGGGTTGTCGTGTCCTACTACAACACATTCATAGTGCTACAGGCTCTCGCTCTCACGTTCGCCGTTGTTTTCTCGCTCACTCTCTTCACGCTCAACACGAAGCGGGACTTCTCTTTCGTCGGTTATGGGTGAGAAAAATAGTTTATGTATTCCAATAATTGATCATCTGTCTTAACCAAATTTAAATGGGGCCCCTCAGGCGGTAAACCCTATCCAACAAAAAATAATCATGAAAATCGGTTAACAATTGATGAAAATATGAGTAAACATACATGAAAAGAAAAATATACAGACGAACATAGAACCTCCTTCCTTTTTGGAGTCAGTTAAAAATATTAATCATTGGAGGTTCTTACTCCTATTTTAAGGCCCGTATTACAGAATATTACTCAAGCAGAGATCTCCGCCTGAGGACAGTCAAAAAGGGACAGCTTTATGTATCTTGTATAGTGACATCTCAAACTATGCTCAAGTGCAGACCTACAGTTGAGGAACATTCTGAACTACGGGCCTCAATGTGGCTAGATACAGTGTGGCGGTAGGTGGGAGAGTATGACACTGATAATTTAATGATTTTTATAATAATCGTGGCAAAATTTCCTAAAGGCTTGAAAATTATGCCGGCTCGCCACTAAATCGGTGGGGAAGATAACTATCGACATTGACAGAAAAATATAAAGTTTACAAATCGGTAGACGCGGGATCTATACCCAGCGGAGTACAATAAAAGCGATCTAATAAGTTTGAAGCGGTGTAAGAGCGTCGGTGGCTCAGCGGTTAAGACGCGGTCTCCCAATTTGGGAGGTCCGGGTTCAATTCCCAGGAAGGTCATGTACCAATGAGTTTTTTAAATTTAATTACTTATGTGCATTTATCCGACTGCTCTTACGCGGTGAAGGAAAACATCGTGAGGAAACATTGTTAGAAATAACTATGCTCAAGGGCAGATCTACGCTTGAGCAACTTTCTGAAATACAGGCCTAAGTCTAAACTGCTTGCATTGGTGGGAGCATGCAAATTATATGGGCGGTCAGAGTAGTGAAATAAATTTTAGCATACTCGTATAATAAAAATTAACCCAAATTTTTCTTCAATACCCAACTACGACAAGCCAAATTATAATTTTAGCAGTTGTATGTGGGGATGTAGATATTCCGTGGTAGAGATCCAGCTACTGGACCGATTTTGATAAATGAAGTGTCATTGAATTTATTTCAGTGTCACAAGTGTTATAGGCAATAAGATACTTTGCGCCATATTGATTCAAATTGTAAAGTCAATTAAGCACAACAATTATCATGATTCAGAGATATAACTCATACGAAGTCGCATACTTTCCACCTTAAGCGCCGAAAAGAAAAAAAGGAAGAAAGAAGAAGTATTTATTGCCCACAAATACAGAAAATTTCATAGGTATAAATAACATTTTGCATAATTGCATAAGAGGAAAGTTTATACTTTTAGCAATCTTTGTAAACAACAGGCCTGATTCTGATAAGTGTCGTGTAATTCGTTATAGTGTTATGAGTATAATAAAAATAATTGGTGTTTTTCATCGTATTATATATTTCCGCGGCAGCTAGTGCGTGACCATATTTCGTCTATTCCAGCTTAATGGCCGGCCTTTGCGTCCTCATCATTGGCGGTCTCCTGCAAATTTTCATTCAGAGCTCGGCGTTCGAGATCGCGCTATCCTTCACCGGCGCAATACTCTTCAGCTTCTTCCTCATCTTCGACACCCAGCAAATGATGACCGTCCTCTCACCCGAGGAGTACATCCTCGCCACAATCAACCTCTACATGGACATCATCAATTTGTTCCTCTACATACTTCGTATCTTAAACGAATTGAATAGGAATTAAAATAACTTTCACCTTTTTCAACTTAGGAATTCAGTTTGTTTCAATAACTACGTAAGTATGACAATAATCTTCATTCAATTAAATACTATCGCCAAAGATTTTTCAAATTTTGTGGGTAACTCGAACATTCCGCGACTAACGCTAATTTATCTAACACAACCAATTAACAAGTACAGCTTTTACGAATATACCGATAGATGGCGCTGATTGATCCTCAAATGTCATAGGTGTAGCATAGACATATAAATAGTAGCAGACTGAACATAAGGATTAAAGGACTTGCCCCGTTTCCATACAAAAGTATTAGCCACATTTAGAGTTTGGTGTATGAGGAAATGTGTATATATAAATTGTATATACAATGTGTCCCGGAGAGAAGTGACCAGCGGGCGTAGTTTGAAAATTTATACAAAATTATCGATAAATCATTTAAATTTAGAGACCTAACTGCTTTTGTTTTTTAAAAATTGTTAATTCTTTTTTTTTAATAGACATCTCTGACCTTCTGCACTATTTTAGTCATAATTTCTTTGTTTTTACGTCTTTCCCAATTCTTTTTTTTAATTCAGTGCTGTTATTATTATTCATCAAATTAAGTTATGAAAATTATCCCAAAACAAATAAATAATTTATTAAAAAAGAAATGAACTTAAAATTCGACCAACAAAACTGTATTTCTTTAAGTTTAAAAATAAAAAAACGAAAAATGTCCCTATAACATCATGTTTTTTTTTAATTATTATGATACTACATGATATTCTCTAAAATATCCTCGAACAATGTTTTTAGTTATTTCAAATAAATGTGAACGTACGAGACATTGAAATTGACCTTTTATGCTCCAGTAACTAGATAGAGATAAGTTTAAAAAAATGAAAGTAATGTTTTAAGCAGTTTATTTGCACATTTAAGTGTTTTGTTATTACAATCAATCATTTTGATTTTAACATGATAGTTTAATAATAAATAAAAGATACTTAATTTGTTAAAATGGTTGTTTATTAAGAAAAATCAGGTAATTAATTAATTATGTTTTCAAAATGACCGCCGTCAGCGGTTATGCAGGCCAGGGCCCTAAATGACATCCTTAGTGTAGTTCGCCTTATTTCTGCATGATTCTGCGCTATTTCTGCGGCAGCAGCATCGATTCTCTGTTTCAGCTGGTCTCTTGAAATTATTGGCACAGCATAAACTTTTTGCTTCATGTAGCCCCAGAAATAATAATCAAGAGGCGTCAAGTCTGGTGACCTCGGGGGCCATGCTACTGGACCGCCTCTGCCAATCCATCTTGGATAATTTTCATTGGCCTGGCCTGCATAATCGCTGACGGCGGTCATTTTGAAAACATAATTAATTAATTACCTGATTTTTCTTAATAAACAACCATTTTAACAAATTAAGTATCTTTTATTTATTATTAAACTATCATGTTAAAATCAAAATGATTCATTGTAATAACAAAACACTTAAATGTGCAAATAAACTGCTTAAAACATTACTTTAATTTTTTTAAACTTATCTCTATCTAGTTACTGGAGCATAAAAGGTCAATTACAATGTCTCGTACGTTCACATTTATTTGAAATAACATAAAACATTGTTCGAGGATATTTTAGAGAATATCATGTAGTATCATAATAATTAAAAAAAAACATGATGTTATAGGGACATTTTTCGTTTTTTTATTTTTAAACTTAAAGAAATACAGTTTTGTTGGTCGAATTTTAAGTTTATTTCTTTTTTAATAAATTATTTATTTGTTTTGGGATAATTTTCATAACTTAATTTGATGAATAATAATAACAGCACTGAATTAAAAAAAAAAGAATTGGGAAAGACGTAAAAACAAAGAAATTATGACTAAAATAGTGCAGAAGGTCAGACATGTCTATTAAAAAAAAAGGATTAACAATTTTTAAAAAACAAAAGCAGTTAGGTCTCTAAATTTAAATGATTTATCGATAATTTTGTATAAATTTTCAAACTACGCCCGCTGGTCACTTCTCTCCGGGACACATTGTATATCTTTGCACATACACACAGCGCCATCTAGTTCCACACTAAGCAACTAGGCTTGTATTATGGATACCGATGGTTGATAAACTACACAAATACATTTTTTTTGGTAAATAAATACATAAATAAATGAAAAACATCCATAACTCGGGAACACATGTTTGTATTCATCATACATATGCCCCTAGCGGGATTCGAACCCGCGATCTTTTGGTGTAGCAGTCAGAATTTTTAACCGCTAGACCAAACAGGTCGTCTAATGAGTTCTAATTGTATGGTTTATCAGATTACGAATGTATTAATACCTTATCTAATACTTTGTAAGCGTTTGGTTGGCAAATAAATAATATTAATTTTTTTAAAGTCTTGTGATAGAAATACGTGGATGGGGCTCGACTGTTATAATATTTGGTCTGCTCCTATTTGTTAGTCTATGGTTTACGCACACCTATCAACATTTACAATTATTTACAAATTCTTTCAGCGCGACTTAAATGCGGTCATAAAAAGTACCTATTAAATTGTCTGTTAATTGTTTATGCATCATCGTCATCTACAATACCAACACTTGTAAAATTTTCAATGAGTTGTCGTCTCAGCTTATTTAGTATGTTATCACATCACCATTAACCGGCGAGTAATTCGGGGAGTATGCGTTGGAATTACATAATCTTATTCCACCGTCCGTCGTGGAAGGGTCCATCTTCAGACCACTAGGCGTGGGGAGGGATTCCACCCGTATATAGTTAATATACCGAACATTCGCACTAAGAAGTTCGATTCTTCATTCATCATCCGAACAGCCAAGACATGGAACTCCCTTCCGGCGTCAGTCTTTCCTGAATCCCACAACCTTGGGATCTTCAAGAGCAGAGTGAATAGGTATTTACTGAGATCGCGTGCTTCATCTCCGACCACATCGTCACTTTCCATCAGGTGAGATTGTGGTCAAACGCGAATCCAGTCAATCATAAAAAAAAAACCTAAGTATTACATAGCATTGTATTACTAGTTTCTATCATGCTATAGAGCATTTATTGTATTATGATTTGCACTTTTGTTTACTTTTATCTCAGACCAACAAAGAAAGACGGTGTGCGAGACAACCTACTGAGCCTATATCAACCATCTAGTATCCATAATACAAGCCTAGATGCTCAGTGTGGAAAGTAGATGGCGCTGTGTCAAGGAAAGTCAGTTATTTTATAATCAATTGCATTATTAATTTTCGCATCTCGCACCGACCGTGTTTCGATTTCAACCGATATAGGTATAGTTTTGAGGCGTCGCATATTTAATCCAATAAGGTGCAGTTTTGGTTGGCATCGCTCGCGTTAGAGGAATCACTCCGTCTTTCTTTTTTGTAGTTTAGACCTTTTAAAGTATACCATAGGTGCCTAGTGTGAACAGAGAGGCTGTGAAAGCGATAATTTTTAATTTTTTTTAGATTGATTATGATGTCGATTCGGATGTACACCAACTAAACTAAAACCAGTTTTATAGTAGTACTGTCTCTTTCTCCTTGGAACAGTAGGATGCGACGGCATCACTCCAAAACTGGTTTTAGTTTAGTTGGTGTACCTACATCCGAATCGACACCAATAAATATGAATTTTGAAACAGGTAAACAAATTTACACCTTGTTTTTCAAAACCTTTATTCAAATTCAGTGTCTATCAGTTTGTCCTTTTGTTTAGAACTGTTTGTGTAGTAACGCGGTGAGATTCGCCATGCGAGAAACTCGCCAGTGAAGAGACCAAGGTAGACAAGTTATATTCGCTTCCGTGGCGCAATACGACGTAGGGTTTACAAATCGGCGAGTTCATTCCAACTGACTACATGTTTAGAACTTGATTTGGTTAATGCTAAGGGCATCCTTAAATATTCGCCTGGCTAGCAACTACCATCTAAGTTTGCCGCCAGACTGTTTGTGATAAGAATAGTCCCCAAAAAAGTTGGGGATCCCGAGTGGGCCCGCATTCATCTTCATATTCACTTAACATCAGATGTGATTGAGGTCGAACGCGGGTTAGCGTTGTGCAAAAATCATGTTCCAATGGCAATACAATTTTTTTTAATTGTAAATATAATAAGATCTTAGCGACAGCTAAAACTAGGACATTCGAATTTGTTTTAAAAGCTTGTTTTTTTTAAAAGATGTTCTGTTATATAAACCATTTTAATTTAATCGTGCAAATACATACCTAATTGACTTTTTGTTGTTACCGAAAGTATATTTGACTACTTATTTATTTTAGGCTGGTTTCATAGTCACGCGTGCAGTGCGCGTTGTCACAGGCGAATATACTAATAATATATTTGTTAGCGACGGTGGCTCAGCGGTTAAGACGCGGTCTCCCAATTTGGGAGGTCCGGGTTCGATTCCCGGGCAGGCCATGTACCGATGAGTTTGTAAATTTTAAGTTAATTACTTATGCGCATTTATCCGACTGCTCTTAAATCGGTGAAGGAAAACATCGTGAAGAAACCTGCATGCCTGAGAAATAAAAATTTAAAGGCATGTGAAGTCCCCAACACACATTGGGCCAGCGTGGCGGACTATGGCCCATACTCCCTCATTATACGAGGGAAGGCCCATATCCCTGCAGTGGGATGTTTACGGGCTGATGATGATACTTGTTTCCGTCTTTAAACACAGCATTATGAAAATGGGAAAGAGAGTCCTTGATTCCTATACGTTTTAATCTTAAGATATGTTTTGCCGCGTGACTCTGAAACCAGCCTTGCAAAAATTTCGCTGTAAATATTTATTTGTATAGTATATTTATGTGAATGTTGTTTTTTCTGTAGCACAACGTCTCGCAAGATCAATTATGACGTTTGCACTGACTGTTGGTTCTAATTGCAATAAATTGTTTAAAATTATACTCACTGCATTTTCATTAAGGACAAGAGAACCGCCTCCGTGGTTCAATGTAAACAACATTGGGTTTACGATTCGGAGGTCGCGGGTTCGATCCCCAGCGGGATATATGTTTGGTTGGTGATAGGGCATTTTAAATGTTCGCCTGGCTAGCTACCACCATCTTATCTAAATCTGCCGCCAAGCAGCAATGTTAATAGCTTTGTTGTGTTCCGGTTGTCAATAAGATACCTAAACCCTATGTTGTTTACATTGAGCCACGGAGCGGAGGCGGACTTATGCCCTACCTCTCCGCTATACCTAAGGAATCCGACAGAGTACCGATTATAGAACTTCCTAACTATGATTTTTATTTTAGAAAATATACCAAGTTAGTAGGTAAACTAAATTAAAGGTTGATGAAAATCGGTTTTGGAGACGATTCAAACATACTTAACTTTTAACTTGGGTTGCATGCCTAAATGATATTATTTGGTTTTCTAATAACTTTTCCTTGGTCCGAGGATACACAAACAAACAAACAAATATGTCTGTTGCAACTCGCAATTGTTTATTAGACATTATTATTACATACAGTAAGTATTATACATCTAAAAAGATTCACAAAGTATTTACAAGAACATGATAATGATTTATAATACAAATGATAGTGATAGAAATATTTTAATCTATACAATGCTAGCCTAAAAGGGGTACTAAGCTCAAAGGGGTATTGTGAAACACATGGATACAAAATTTTTATTACGAACAAAAAATTCATAGTGAGGAAAAAGTAAAAATTTACCATTGGACTACTCAATGAGTTCTCTTATATTCTCTATTTTAAGTCGCATAAAGATTATGAATAACTCACCATTACCACATAATAAATACGACAGAATTTAGCTTATAAAGAAAAGCTTAGTACGCCTTTTCCGACTAACGTTATATTGAAACGCCATCATGTTGCCGTGTAAAATTAAACTTGATTTAGATGCCCCACTACTGCGTGGGCATGGCCGTGAGCCTGTCTAACAATCCACCATAAAATCTAAAGAAGCAAACGCTTGTGCAGTACAACGGATTTGGGATCATTTTGCAGTCTATTAAGTAGGTGCAGCCGGCTCCACAATTAACTATACAGCGGTAAATGTTAGTCATGCTGGCTATTAAGGCAGCGTTCTCTAAAACGATAGTCTAGCCAATAGGATCATCTTATAGAACTGCGGTTGGTATAGCTGGCTGGAATAGACATCACGCTACCGTATGTCATACAGCCCTGTATGAATAACTGTGACGCCGACTGTACCTACTTAAACGGCATCGAACGATGGGCTGGCAACGTCACAATTTCTGTTTTTTTTTTTCACTTTCATCCTGCATGAATAGAAAATTGGCACGATCAAATTGTAGCTATGACAATTGAACTTCGTTTTTAATTTTTAAATAATAATAAAGGCATTAATTAACCACGTTAGATCACACAAATTACAGTAACTGTATTTAAGTTATATATTTATGATGTGATGAAAGGGGTAAGGACTCACCAAAGAATAGGCAGCCAATAATAATGAGAAAATTATTTAATGATACTTATGTATCATTAAATAGTTTTCCATTATTGGAAAAGTATTAATTTCACCTTTAACAAAAGACAATGAAAATCTTAAATGAGTGGGTAGGTAATACCATAGAGGAATAACACTACCAGAAGTAATACTTTCTATTTAGAGTAGATACACAGTGGTTGTTATCTTAAGATAGGAGTCTGTTTTACCGACAACTAGACATGCACGTTGCTAAAATTATTATAATTTAGGGAACTTAATGTATCACTTCACACAGAAAAGTGACCAAAAAATATGCGAGTTTTTTTATGCACAACGGTTTAGCACTTAACCTCGATCACACCTGATGTTAAATGAAGATGAGGCCGAAGGTGGAAGCATACCTACTGACCCGGAAACCCCATAAAAGTTAAATCCAGAACGGAAAGCAGAGGGACGTGTCTACTCTTTGGAGACGTGGTCATTACTCCACCGACAAGAGCATAGTGCTTAAATTGAAGAAAAAACAGAGTTATCCTATCATACACATGGGTACGGTCCAAACCTTGCTCAAAATCAAGTCTGTGGAAAGTGGGCAAGCATGTCTTATTTGTTTGATACTGGCAATGCTTGGAAACTATGGTAACCCTACATATTATACTGGTAATTGTTTTCACTAATTCCCCATTTGCGACAGTCGCAATATCTTTAAATCGCATGAACGTTGGGTTGTGTGGTCCTAACATATTTGTAAAAACTGAAATTGTCGAACATATGAGTAACAACGATCAAGTAAGAAGCGGATGCGCGCCTATTTTAATTTTCAATGAGATATTCCGTAAAAGATGGCATTTTGTCTCATGAATGGCTGAAATTGCGAGTCTTGATACCCGACAATGATGTCGATTCACTTAGCACCCTCTTAACGTACCAAGCTGTTTAAAGACAATCGACAAATTGTTGCTATTAAATTATTTCTATTCTGTTAGTGAATTTATGGACTGTAGAAATATCTAAAATTCGACAATTATTATGCTTATTTATTCTATTTTTCAAATCCTATCTACTTACATCCATTAAAATATTTGCTTTCATAAATATTTGCATGCCATAAAGTTTCTCCGGCAAACTTCTTTTTTAAACTACGAGCACATGAAAATGATAACACGACATTTTCCTGCCAGAACTAATAACCTCAAACGATTTAATCATTTTTATTTGACATGTTTATTAATAAACATAAAAATGCTATTTTGTAAGAACTAAAGTGACAGGACTAGACTGACATTTCGTCCTTTTTATGTGCTCATAGTCTAAAAAGGATAGACCAAGATAAATTCAAATTGTGCCAAGTGCATCGACTACAATATCATCCCAAATCTGCACAAACGCACTATATTAACACGTTACTCGTTCACGAGCATTGATCTAACCAAAACTTTATAAATAAACCTACTTACATTTCTAAGTACTGCCTTTGTGCTGAAGGCTTTTATAACCTTTTCCCAACCAAAGTTATAAAAGAACTTTCATGAGTCATTGTTACTCACATGACATTTCCTGCGCTGGCAATACATCAACGGCGGATCCAGAGTATTTTGATGGATATACCCTCGCGATGCGTGTTAATCTATTACAGAACATTACACAGAACGGCCCGTCTTATCTGACCAGACGTCCTTCGTCGTGCACATGAGTGCAATATCCAGAAAGCTACAAGAACCACTATAACAAATCTTGAAGTAAAATTATAAAAACAAAATTAAAGTACCTACAACAACAATTGAAAAGGAATAGATTCATTCACATTTTAGCAGCGAGACAGATATGGCAATACTTCTACTTAAGCGTCGACCTGTAATATGGACCTTAGTGTTAAAGCCTTTAGGTTTTTATGGCAAGATCTTTCGGAGCTTCTCCAGGTTGAACCTCGAGTATGTGACCCCCTGACTCGAACGAATTCTGGATCCGCCCTTGCCAAACGTATAAAAAGTATCTACATATAAATAAATCCGAGGTCGAAAAGGTTAAAGACAGCATCTTTAAATGTGACTATGTCTAAATTGTAAATACGTCAAATCGCACATACGTCCAACTAAAACCTTTAAATTTTTGGACATAGGTGATATAAAGGAATATCATTCGGAAGGGGGCGCGTGGAGGGAACTATCCAAATACATATAAGTTATAAAAGCTTTTATTCTTCCGAAGTATTAGGACTACCAGCCAGATATAAGAGGGCAATCTGCTTGCAATTTTAATTGCTATTGTAATCCCAAACTGCATTTGACTCGACTGCAAACACAGTTCATCCAATAATTACAATTGCAATCGAACTATAAAGCGACTAATTCAAATATCCACGGCCGCTTGCATACATTGCTTAGAATATTCTCTAAAATAAGATACGCATGCAAGTTCCACTTTCTATGACCTGAATCGATCAGGAACTTCAGTTCACATCGGCCGCTCGCAGTTACAGAGTAGCAATGGAATATGGATCTTACCAGCTGTGATGGCATTACTCAAAATGTTTATAGTGACGATTTTAATTAAACATCAAGGATCTACCTTTGCACTTGATCAGTTGGGAGTTTCATCAACTGAATCTGCGCTGCCTGTCTCGGTGCTTATTAATAGCGGGTATAATGTACTATGAAATCTTGCCAATATATTTGCAATCAGGGGGTTTCACGACCTCTTATTTCCCTGCAGTTTACTATTGGACTGAGATGCATTGAGGCCTTTATATACAAAATTATCATTTTGAATTGAAATAACATAGCCCCCCTGAACACAGTTATTTAGATGATCGAAGTTTGGAACGAATCAAAATGGAGCAAGTATGAAATGCCATTACATACTACGCACGACGTGTTCGCAGTTTCATACAATATTATTAGAATTTGAAACAATTTCTAAATACAAATGAGGTGAGCACTATGAGATTGTATGCGAATTTAAAAAAGTAAATACGTTAAAAAGGAGTAAGTCTTTGCAAATCAACTGATCAAGTGCAAAGCACTTGATCAGTTGGGAGTTTCATCAACTGAATCTGCGCTGCCTGTCTCTGTGCTTATTAATAGTGGGTATAATGTACTATGAAATCTTGCCAATATATTGGCAATCAGGGGGTTTCACGACCTCTTATTTCCCTGCAGTTTACTATTGGACTGAGATGCATTGAGGCCTTTATATACAAAATTATCATTTTGAATTGAAATAACATAGCCCCCCTGAACACAGTTATTTAGTTGATCGAAGTTTGGAACGAATCAAAATGGAGCAAGTATGAAATGCCATTACATACTACGCACGACGTGTTCGCAGTTTCATACAATATTATTAGAATTTGAAACAATTTCTAAATACAAATGAGGTGAGCACTATGAGATTGTATGCGAATTTAAAAAAGTAAATACGTTAAAAAGGAGTAAGTCTTTGCAAATGTATTTTGTTTTATTATTAAGAAAATATACAAGATTCGACTGTGACCTCATATATGGGTTAAATACTGGTCTCTGCAGTAATGTACCGTTACAGCACCATTATGATAATCATTCCAACTAATGCACACGTTTCTTGGTGGCAGCATCTCATCTTAACCTTAATTCAATTTTTTTATACTGTTTTAACATTCAACAGATTCTCAAGCTACAAGGTCACCTCAATCTTGAGAACGGTTTATTAATACGGGCCTCTCCCACTTTCAAAGCCGCACGAGCGCATTGAGGCGCATCCAGAAATATGAACACTAGATAAGATTCATATTAAATTGCTATCCAGTTTCCGCAGCCGGTGTGAGTTGACCCTTGTTTTCAAATATGAAACACTAGAACAAACATTACATTGTGTTTAATTTGTTAAATGCTATAGAAACTAATCTCGGAATAACAATAACTAAAGACAAGTGTTGTTCGTCTGACTTTTTTAGAATGAACGTCTTAAATGGCTACTATTTATATAATATAAAGCTAGATTTACACGCGGACAGTGTTTAGTATAGTGCGTAAGTACATTGACAGTTGTGTAAACCGATCGGCGAGTGATTGATTAGTGCAAGTTACATTTCAATTTACGTATCATTGGATTTGTGTAAATTGGGTACTTGCTACTGTACTAAACATCGCCCTCGTGTAAATCGAGCATTAGCGAGTGATTGCTGATAGCTACTAAAAATAGCGTACTATGGCAAGTCCTTGCCTTTGATCATTGCGTCAAACTCAGAACAATAACTCGCAGGAGTCAGTCATTCATATGTAGAAACCACTTTGCTTTTATTACTATAATGTAGAAAGAATTATATGCTCATTCATCTCACATCTTCCGAAGACAAGCATATTTTTTTATTTTATTTAATGATTTATTAACCGTTTTAAATAAATTATTAATTTATTAACCGTATTATATAACCGTCAATTGGTCTACTCAAGGGGGTTCCAGCAATAGTGTCCTGTCAGTTTCATTTCTTCTTGTATTTCAAAATGAAGGAAGAAACAGGTTTCAGCGAATAATTGTGTCCACCAAAGTTTTGGTAAGGATTATAATTTACTTTCTGCATTTCATTTTCAAAAAGAAGAAATAAAAACCTCATGCGGTGTCACATTACCGCCTGACCTCTCCAACGGTTATTGTTCTGTAATGTACAACGATTTACTATTTATATGTATGTATGTATCAACTAGAATCCTTCTCTAGAAGGCCGGTTTGAAGTGAATAATCAAGCCTGCACTGGCCTGACCACGTTCATAACAGCTTATTTAGAGGTGAAACGCCTTTCAAAACCGTCTCGTTCGAGGGACTAACGCTGGTCACACTTTGTATACCCATCCATTACAGACACAAGTCAATGTAATAATGCCTCATAAACTTATAGAACTCAGCGATCGAACCACGGGCAATAAACGACATTACGTCAGATAGAGAAAACAAAAACGCATGTTAGTTGAGATTGAACCGTTTAATCTGTATCAATGATCACATTGCATCATCAGATGCAGATAAGTGATAGGTTTCAATTGGAATATTCAGCACACCACCAATAAATAAGGTTTATTGTTAGTTTCATAATAGTAGGAATTATTTTCTTACAGTCAAAATTAACCGCCTTCCTTATAATTTAGACATTAATGAACCCACGCTAGCGTTACGGTCAAAGATCTAATTGAACAAAATTTTGGTAACAACCGATTGTCAAATCTCATCTCCCGATCATGTTCTGTTAGGAATGTTCATTTCGTTCATTCGCGGTTTACTGTCTCACATAATATTACTCATTCGATCGGTGCTTCAGTCCCACCCAACCTAAAACCATTTTGTACTTACACTATGATCATGATTTTCACTGCTATAATCTCTTATTTCCATGCAAATGGCGCTCAGTTTAAGTGAGATAGAAGATAATCGTGTGAAGTGTAAAGCGCCTCAACCTGAGGCAAATCGCCGCGAAACGAAATAATAATATATTTTGTCGGTTTTTTGTGCGAGCTCAAAAGAGTCAGTCTAAGCCGGGCGTTGAATGGAGATCGACAACGATGCTTCCACGATGAACTCTATTGCGATATAACTCTTTTCTCCACCATCTGTGCTTACTCTTTTGTATTTTATTTTTTTATTCCCTTTTCTTTCAATAGTGTAATGATTGGCATCACGCGCTTGATCTAAATTGGTTGCGTCGCCTCACTTTGATCCTAACGTGCCTCGGCACTCTACCTCAAGATGAGCAGCCTCCGTCTGCCTCAAGTAGAGGCTGAGGGTGCTCAAATGGATACATAGCTTAACAGTAAACTGTAAAGAAATAAGAGGTCATGGTGGCCGCCCATTTATCCGAATGGTCAAACAAGTCATTCGTTCGCGCGCCGCTGGATAGACCGGACGTCATCTAATTTAACTTAACAATAAACACGTACGGGCAGTGATAGGGAGCCGCGAATATTTAAAATTGGAGCGAATTTATGCCCGATGACGCAGTTTAAATGTATTTAGAACAAAAGGACAAAGTCGACGAGAATATAGTCTAACCAACAAAACGATACCAATTTCCCGTGAAGCTGTTGGAACGTCTAAGACGCTATTTCAAAGACGTTTCACGCAAAAATAAACGGGCATATCCCATCCCTTTTTTACATAAACATCACTCTATTGCTCGTTGTCAATTTCAAAAGTTTCTACCAGCTTTCAATAATTTGCCCACTCGCCATTCTCGGAAGGCAGTGGAAATCCTTGATGGAGACCACAGAACTAACGAAAGTGTCAATAGACAACTGTTATGTGAGATAGTGAACACGGGGCCATTCTGTCTTTTTGTATATAGACAAAAAGACAGAATCTAATTTTTTATGCACAATGGGACAGCACGTGACCCCAATCACACCTGATGCTAAGTGAAGATGAAGTCTAAGGTAAAAGCGCGCTCACTAGCAACTCCCAACTTATTTAGAGGATTGACCATCCCCTCTCAAACAGCTGGAATCCAACGACGCTATCAACATTACTGCTACCATCAAGTAAACCGAATACCAAACCATTACGTACCCCACTGAAAATTTCATCCACGACCTTCGTTTTCTAATCGCTAAGGGTTAGAGCCACGGAGTCGCTTGTGTTCATTAAAAATGGTGTACTGCGCAGCTGCAGCCTATCGAACTACGGAAACTCTTCGGTGAGAGTGCATTGGATTTACACAATTTTATTACATGTGATTCCGTCTTCGGACTACTAGGCGTGGGAATGGTTTCCACCTGTATGTCATTCATAATAGGAACAGCCAAGGCATGGAACCCTTCCGGCGTCATTCTTTCCAAAATCCTACAACCTTGGGTTCTTCAAGAGTAGGGTGAAGGCATCTACTGAAATCGCGTGCTTCATCCTCGACCACATCGTCACTTTGCAACAGTCATTCATAAAAAAGAAAGGATATTACGTTTCACTTGTGCAAATTTTAATTTAGTAATTCCGGAACATTTTCAATGCCTCTTTTATTAGTTCTGTGATGGAAACCAAGTTCAGCAATATGCTGATGAATTAATCCATAGTCTTACATACATTATTCTTTATTTAGTCTAAAACCCAATCCAAATCCAGTCTTCATGATCCAGTCCATAGATACCTCAACAATATTTTTTAAAAGTGAAACACGAGCAAGCAGCTCACATGTTAAATCACTGCCACATATGACATCTCAAACTTCACAGGTAATGCTTATATACTTTCGACCTCACATGATTTTCAACAGAATCTGAACGAAGCGAATATGACCTGTGGTGATCTATTGCTATATTTATCACTTCGCCATTACATCAATACCTCTACGTTTCTATTTTCTCACTCTCCAGTACAGATTCTATAACTGCTGTATCATTTTCATTCTTTTCTACTTCTTCGCTATTATCTTGTTTATTATGCTCTTGTACATTATCAGGAGATGTTTCAGGATTATCACTTTGTTCTTCCTTATTGTCATCATTTTCACTGTTAGATTCTTGTTTATTATCATATGGTTCCGTGATAGGCATTTGTTCATTGTTCTCGTTTTCTCTGTTAAGACCCGTTTCCCTAACCTTTTTTACATGAACACGAAGATGCTCACTAATATCAGTGACTAAAGGTACATCTATACAGATATCTCTTTGTTGTTCTGCGTTTTCCTGTGTTTCTGTAGTCTTTTTTTCTTGTTCATTCTCGTTTGATTCTTTATTGCTCCATTTTTCTGTGTTATTCGGATTTTCTGAGTTCTCTTGTTTTTCCGAGTTCTCCTGGTTATATGTTTTCACCTGTTTATCAATGTTGTCCTGTTGATCTGTGTTCTCCTGTTCATCTGTGTGATCTTGCTTAGATATAGTATTCTGTTTAACCATGTTATCCTGTTTTTCACTATCTTCCTGTTTTTCCGTTTTCATATGGTATCCAGTGCTATCTAATTCCACAGTATTCTCTTCTTTATTTTTGTTCTCATGTGTTTCAGTGTTTATTAGAACACTTTTTGTTTGCTCACTTTTACCTGTACATATCTCTTCAATCACGCTTTGAAGCATATCAATGTCCATTAGATCATCAGTGTTACTCCCCTGACTGCACTCATAGTTTTGCTCAGTGTCTGGGTTATCTTGTTTAACTGTGTTATCTTGTTTTTCTATGTCCTCCTGTTTTACTATTTTCTCCTGTTTTTCAGTGTTATTCAGATTTCCAGTGTTGTCCTCTTTATTTGTGTTCTCATGTGCTTCAGTGTACTTCTGAACAATTTCTCTTTGCTTACATTTATCTGTATCTCTCGCTTCAAACATACTTTGAAGTGATTCAGTCTCCATTGCATCATCAGTATTAGTGTTATTTCTCGGATCGCCTTCATTCTTCTGCTCAATCTTCTTTTGCTCTGCGTCCGGATTCTGCTCACATAAATGATGAATCTCGTGATGAATTTTCATATAGTATTGATCTGTGAACTTCTCTGGACACAAGGAACATTGCAAGCTGGTGCTCTCCTTCGTTTTTGTTCGTTTAACAGCCTCTATCACCATGTCGCGAGGTAACCTGAAAATGCACACACAAAAACTTAATTAGAGATCTATGCTATTATAGTCCCAGCCCTAATTGTGTAACTTCATTGTTCTCGTCATCGATAACATTGACGAATGAGAAAACCACTTGAACTTAAAAATATGATACTATTTATATTCCACACAAGCTAAACAATTCTCAAACATATCTAATTCGTTGCAATTCTCCCTATAAGACACGCTAAAAATGGCTCGTATTAATGAAAAAATTGGTAAAAACTCAAAACAAGCACATATGTAAAAAATCGAAAACTGCTACATGGAACCATACTCATACTATATTTTCTTATAACATAATTTTCGAAGAACTTTCATTTTCATTTTTACAGCGATATTATTTAGGAACAAGTCACAAGTAGGAGAGTGAAGGAAGCAGAAGAGGTGAATCAGGATCGTAGCAAGGGAAGTCTGTGGTCTCTGCCTACTCCAACGGGAAACAGGCGTGACATTATGTATGTATGTAAGTCACAACTTCATTAGCTACATTATTTGGGGACAAGTTAAAATAGGATAGAGACTAAGGTACCTGAGTCAACATCCGTTTGAATTTTATCCCGTATCGCTCAAGCTTTGTTTGCTAATTTAACGACGCGAAGTCCTTTTTCTCTGGCCCAAGACCAATTCGCGCCAATAGATATTTTAATTTCACCTGATCACATCCTCCAAGGTCTTCGGCTTCTGATTCTCAGCGTTCGTGATACCTTTGCACTTCCGCCTGTGCTTGGTGAGCAGCGCGAATGAGTCAAACTTCTCGCAACAGCTGTAGCAAGTCGACTTGTTGTGACATGTCTCGTGGACCATGAGGTCGGTTGACGTCACGAAGCCTGAACAAGAAATTTAGATAAATGAGACGAGCTACGAGATAAATTGAAAGAGACTTTTGTAAAAAGGGTCATCACAAGATAGACGATTATTTGGGTGATATGAAGGTTGGACTTTAGCTGGATTTCATGTCGAGCTAACTAGTCTACATACTATAACGACGCTCAAGTCTGGCTATGGCAATATCCATCTCTATCTGACTGCAAAAATACGAATTTAATTATCCCTTTTCAACTACTTTCAGAAATCACGACTTGAGCAAAGGTGTGTAATACAAAGACTGTGTTGGTATCTTATCTGTCACTTCTAAAATATGTGTTTCTTGTCGGTTTTTCTCCGTAATGAAAAACCATATGCTTGACTTTGAACAAGTGATAATATACAAAATTTACAAAAATAGGACCCATATCTGAATAGATGATTTAACCGCCTCTGTGGCTCAATGTAAACAACATTGGGTTTGCGATTCGGAGGTCGCGGGTTCGATCCCCAGCGGGGTACATGTTTAAATACTGGGTTTGGTTGGTTGTAGGGCATTTTAAATGTCCGCCTGGCTAGCTACCACCGTCTTATCTAAATCTGCCGCCAAGCAGCAATGTTAATAGCATTGTTGTGTTCCGGTTGTCAAAGATAAGACAGCCAGTCCCCCAAATGTGTTGGGGTTTCCGGGTCAGTACGCTTCCACCTTCGGCCTCATCTTCACTTAACATCAGGTGTGATTGAGGTCAAGTACCAACCCGTTGTGCATAAAAAAAAAAGATGTATAACTCACATCTATAACAGGTGGCACAAATGTGCTTCTTGGTTGCCGTATTCTGTTCAGGCGAGGCGTTGTTATCGGGCTTTCTCTTCACGCTCTTGTACGAGTGCTGAGCGATTACGTGCGCCTGAAAATTGTTAGATACAATGTTAGATACGACCACAGACTTACTAGATACATTTAGACATGATTTATGCCCTTTGCTACAAACAAGAAATACAAATGATAAATATATAATGTTAATAGAATTTGAATGTAATAGAATGTAATGTTAATTATGTAATGTTTGTAATATTAATAATGTGGTGCCATAATGTAATATAATGTTAATTAATGTAAAGAGCACTGGATAGCCTTCTTCAAAATTGCAATGCCCTGTGACGCTACACTATTACAATAAAATATGGTAATATTCGGTAAAAAAAGTTCCGGGTCCAAGCAACAGATGGCGCTAAGTTTTCGTGCCATAATTTTCACAACGTAGTTTTCGAATATACATTAAGATTACTCGTGCGCGTGTAGTCTACAACCGGACAAAACCTAGGCAACTAATCGCCGGTCTGAGCAACAGCGGAACGGCAAGAGCGCATATGCCACACAATATGGCGGACTGCACTAATCGCATAATTATTTTGCAACTATACTATAATTATTTTATAGTAATTTAAATAAATAACCGTCAAATAGCCGCTTATGCATTCCCAGGTCCGAACTGCCGAACATACTGCCGAAGAAGGTCGCCGCGGGGTTTTAGTGGGTATCCTTCCCAAATAACCGTCTCGCCGTCCCCCAGGCGAGCGGTACGCGTAATGCTTTTCCCCGCGTCAAAAAAAGGCGTTTAAAATAAAGAAAGTTGTTTATTCAGTAATTAAAATGGATTCTTACCTTTAATCCAGAGATACTGTGGAATGTCTTTGTGCACAGCATACACTCAAGAGGGAGGTCCGAGGGTAAATGTTCGTCATCCTCGCTCATAGGTTCCTCTTTCACAGTTCCATCTAGGTACTGTTGGCTAGAAGTATTCCCAATTTCAGTATTCTACAAGCAAAAGTACAGTCAGCATTAATACTGTTAGCAAAGTGGAGAGGAACCAGCACCCTTATTGTCTAAATTTAAAGCGCCAACTCCTTCGCCATTGGTCGAATTTGAAAAATGATGGGCGTATTTGGCAGTTGGCGAAACAATTCATTCCCCATTGAAGTTAGACAATAAGGGTGCGGCAGCTACAGATACAACATTGATAAAACGTCCATATTTTGTTAACCGACTTCAAAAAGGAGGAGGTGCTCAATTCGGCCGTTTGTATGTTTTTTTTTTATTTATGTTTTCTCTTTCTATCTGTTTCTAAACAATATTTCATTGAGTTTATAAGTACTAAAATAGTTACAGGTCTCATGCATCAATAGTGTAAGACATATTTTCGATAAATTGCTTATTGCACTAGAACGTGATTTTTTTTTAACGAGGGGTGTAAATGCTCGGGCCCTTTGTAGCACATCGCTACATTCAGGCTAGTAGGACCTAGTAAAAGACATCTTAATTTGTTCAATGAGGGCGCTAATGGACGGAATTAACCGTCTTAAGAGTAACGCTAACGATAGTTTTCATACAAACTGTAATCGACCACATGTAAGAAATGAAGAGATATTGTCGGTATTTTAGAAATAAAAATAAAAGATGTTCTTGATTATTTTTTTCAGAAAAAAATGATCACCCGATTCTTTATGTGTTAAATATAATGGCTGATACATTTACAAATTATTTCTTCGTGTTTCAATCTACATAAAATACTCTCACATCTTACATCGCCGAGTTCGTGAAAAACAGAAAAGAACGTAAAATAATATAACGATATAACGTGAACATAAATGTAGATGTGTGCGCTCGAGCGAATCAGTTTTGACAGTGTTACTGGTTATTACCACCGTGGTACCGCCCTGCAGCCAGAGGCTTAATCTGTGTAAAATACGCTCACAACTCGGATAGCTGACATCGTAAAAAAGAGAATAAGAAGGACGTAAAATAATATAACATCAGGGTGAAAGTAAACGCATGCACTCGAGCGAATCAGTGTTGACATGGCCAGCATGGGCTATTACCACGGCAGGTAACAATGCCGTGGTATCGCCCGAGGGGGCAGAGGAGTACGCCGGGGCCCGCGTACACCCCGTACGTTTTACCTGGTGCTATATTCTTTTTTACACTATATTCAAATTGTAGTTGTATCAATGTTATTCTACTTACTTCTTCATTTTCATACACTTCGCCACCATTTGTTAATGGAGTTTGGGATTCCATTTGACTCAATGATATGGTTCCTAGAAAGTGAAAGACCAGTAAATAATTGAACAACATTGTATAAAACTTCGTAAAGCTAAAAAATGACCACTAAAAATTTCCCAAATAACTAATTTCAATTGATTTTACATTCTCTATCCCCGAAGTGCATCATCAGATCACCACCAATCACATCACCACCACTCTTTTCGAACAAAAAAAGAATTGTCGAAATTGATGGAAAAACTGGAAGGAATCGTTATCTATAAATATACATAAAAAAATGATAAAACTGTAGATAGAATTGACGATTATTTTTGCTAAATTTTGACTACAAATAGCTTGATACCAGTGAAGAAGTGAGATATGAAAAATAATTATATATATAAGACCATTATATATTCTAGTTTTAAAAATGAATTATATTAGGTACCTATATAATTTATGTGCAAGTATTTAAAATTATCAAACACTTGATATGGGTTATGTAATAAATTATAACATGGCAATGAGTTCACTAATTTTTATATGATCATGAATTCAATGTATAACAGATTTATTATAATGATTTTGATCTTAATGGATCTATCGACGTTGCTACTTTCTGGGCCAAACTACTTTAGGTCATTATAATTTTTGCCATTGACTCGATAAGAAGAAGAATGGATCTAAGCATTTGATACACAATTCTTATTTAGTATATTATAGTATAATGAATTTGTTGTAACAAAAATTTTATAAAAAATGATTTTGATGGGCTATATTTATACAATTATTTATAATCATTAGTTTACTTTTGATTTAATTAACATAGAACTTTGTTTTTACATAAAAAGGTAGTAGTATGAGTAGTAGTATGTATAAGGGTAGTAGTACTCTGAGTCTCTCGCTAGCTCTTCTCAGTAGTGGTCGCATTCCGAGCTAGTGGTAGTTTAAAAAACAAATGACGTTCATAAGTGCATATTGTATTGCCTACATGAATAAATGATTTTCATTCATTCAATGATTCATTTCATTTCAGTTAACATATGTAGTGTATTGAATCTTTAATAATTATTTGTTTAATAAATAAAATAAAAATAGATTTAATGTCAATTGGAAAAAAGTTTAATTACTTTATATTTTTATATCAAAAAAAACAGTATGTTTAGAATTGGGAAAAGCCTAACGAATGTAATCAATATTAGTATAATAACACTGCCAGCCTCCTAGTATCCTGCTTTATCACAGGAAGACCAAAGCTACAGTCCTGGGTCTCTGCCGCCTAACTCAAAGCTATAGCAATAGCAATACACTGTCCGTCCTTGTCATTGTGTTACGATATGACAAGGATGGATGGTGCATTGATGTCATAAACGATAACAATTTCCAAAGCAATTGAGTTAGGCGGTCTGACTGCTGGTTATTGGTGTGGTGTTTGAAAGAGACATAGCAACTCTTGTCACAATTTAATTGCAACCCTTCCTTAAACCTTGCATTAAACCGTTCCTTCATGTATACTTTACAGTTTTATTTAAGGCATGTAGTGAAGTTTCACTTAATATAATGCTTGTATCATCAGCATAGAGGTAAGCAGTGCCTCTAGTTATGTTTCAAGGAAGGTAATTAATAAAAATAATGAAAAGAAGCAGTCCCAGTACTGACCCTTGTAGAATGCTGTACTTAATTTCAAGATCATCAAAGTTAACAGTAATTTTTTTTCCCTTGATTTTGGTCCAAAGCTGCACAATTGTGTATGCCCATCCAAGTACGATTTCAAAAGGTTGTAAGCTTCATCACTAACACCATAGAGCTCCAGTTTTTAAAGCAGCATATCATGATTGGCACTATCAAATGCCTTACTTAGGTCAAAAATCCCCATGCACTTTAAGTTTGTGTTCAAATATTGAAGAACTTCATTAACTAAATAGTTTATCACCATAGTTGTGTTAGTTTTTCCTGAACCCATTTTGTCTATTAGTAAATAAGCCATTAGCCACAAATAAGCTCTCCAATCTGTGTGCAATTAAGTTTTCTAAAATTATTACTCATACTACTCACACTGGACATAACCGAACCTATATAGATTGGCACAGATTTCTTACTGGTCAATCTCATTCAGTATCTTATCCACACAATTAGACACTAGCAGTAATGCTTGGTCACACTGCAACAAGTGTAACCCCAAGTAACTACATAATTCTGATTGTGTCCGCCATTTTACTAACTAATAACTTACCATTCACAGTAATTTGTATAGGCATTGGCTGTAAAAATTCTTCGGGCTCCACTTTTATTTCTAAATCCAAATCATCTCTGTAACCCTCTTCCGTTCCATTTGGAGTGTCACATTCATCGGAGAGCAATTCCTCTTTTACCTCAACTTGCATGGGATTAAATTTGTCCACTTGTATAGGTTTTGGCCAAATTTTGTTGCTTGAAGATGGAGACTCCTCTGGTTCTTGTTGAGAACATTTTTGCTTAAAGAATTCATCACTGTCTTTAACCATTGATATGAAATTGGAAGCATCATACAGTCTTCTACAGCAATCTGTGCACATGCCTTCTGAGTATGGGTCTATTCTCAATACCTAAAACAATCACAAGATTCTACATATCCACTACATTTGACAGCTAATTAATATAAAGGGGAAGTCACTTTACCTTTGTTGCAGTTTGTATGATGGTTGACTGTTCATAAAATTTATTCTAGAGTTATAGATGTTTATATAAATATGTATGTCAATTTATCAGTTATCAATTAAAATAGGGTATTACCTGATAAAGCAGAGTCCAGTCGCAGTGTCAAGACGAGTTTCAAAGTTAATCTTTCCTAAACTAAGTCCAAAATTGTCCCGAATATTTTAAATAACACAAAACCACAAACACACAAAAAGTACATATAAAAAATATCACTAACACAATATTTTTTATTTACAAGAATACTTTTAAGAACTGTGACTGTCAACAAACTGGTTACTAAGGTCTTGTCATAAGTCAAGTCATAGACAGACGTAGGTCAAACAATGTGGTTGAACAAAGACACACCAGAGTGGAGTTGGAATGCTTCTAGTTCATAGTAAATGCTGCTTTATACAAAATGGTTTAAAGACACACACACAGTATAAACAATAAATATAGCCTTTATTATTGGACTTATTTACAGTTACATTATCATGTTCCCTGCCAACTTCGAATATATACGTAGTGAACAATGAATTGTGTCTAGCTAAATGGCATTCAATGTGTTAACCTTAAATCATATTTTCTGGCAACATGGGTTTCTTCAAAAACTTTCCACATAGTGCAGTGCCTTGCCATATGCACCCATGTTCCTGTGCTAATCTTTTTCAGGTCATCTGCTTATCTAAAATTTAGTCAAAGGCATCAATGACACTGGAATGGCCATCCAAGATGTACAAAAGCCTCAAAATAAAACAGCTCACAATAATATAATGGTAGTTTAAAAAACCAAAAAACACTACATTTCCACTCTTCTGACTCCATCATCAGATCATCGACACCAAGTGTAATATAATGGAGTCGTCAAAACGAATCATTTTTTAAATCTTTGCCATACTGGGCGACTATGCCAGTCTCATTGATAAACCTCATTCTCTTTTTGCAATCGACAATCCAACAAATTTATACAGACTGACAGTACTCCTACAGAGCATATCAGCCAATACACATGGTTCTGTACCAAATACCCTTTGCTAGCGACTGTACTCCAAAGTGGGCCTCCTAGCTCCATCATCAGATCAGCCCCAAGCTACCAAATTATAGTATTGTCATCGGAATTAAATACAAAGTATCATTTAGATACGACAATTAGAAGTTTAAATTAACTTTCAAGATTTGATTACATTGTTAGTTACAAGTGAAGCTAATAAAAGTGTGTTAGAAAATGATTAGGTCCTCCTCTTTTCCTTTTATCTTCTCTGGTAACACGTGTTTCCAATTGAAGGCAGTCATTAAGGAAAGTCAATGGCTAATAGTCTGACACTAAACAACCAATTTGCACTGGATCAGCATGGTAGATTATGGCACATAACCTCTACCATTCAGAGGAGGCTGAGCGCCAACAGTAGGGATGTGTAAGGTCGTTGATGAAGGACAAAAGTATATACTTCTTAATCAAATAAAGGGAACACTAAGAAAACCCTGAGTATATACTTTTCGAAAATAGAAGTGGTTTTGAAAGTTGATGAAGTCTGTTAAAAAGAACCTAAGACATCAAATTTTCCAGTCTTTTTTTGCAGAGTACACCTTCTTTTGTACTCTAAATTTTGAAATTGAGTGAATTTGTGGTAAAATCCATGTCAACTATAACAGGTTGGTACTTCACTTACCAAATGCTATTGAATAACAGACTAACAATTGTAGAACACTTACTTCTATATTGGCAACTCGCGCCAAGTCATCGGCGATGTTGCTGCTCATATTTTTCCAACGCAAGGGCCAGCCATCGAATATGTTGTACATGTAAGATTTCGAACCTATTTTCAAACAAGTACGACACAACAGCCGTGATGATTGCTGGGGTGAATTCGAAACGACGACAGAGTACTGGGCACCGGTGCTCATCTTTTCTCGTTTCTAAAAAGCTTACTGTTTCATGAACTATTACATGACTAACAAAAATAATCACTTAAAACATTAGAAAACATCGCAAGAGACACGGCGACTTTTATTTTTTTCTTGACAAGCAAGAAGCAACCAAGAAGCAAGGATAGCAAAACACAGACAATAAAATGAACGAACAAATCACATTGATCAATCTATCTCGCGAATGAAAGAGAAATACCGCGTTTTCCAATTCACCTTCTAACAAAGCAAATTGGAACGCGCGCTCAGACGAACAAAACATTTATTAAAATATACTCAGTAAATAGTTACTATACTCTGCTTTTAACGTGACAATGGTTTGGGCAACCAAACAACCACGCATGCCACTGCGTAATTTATAACCTCGATCTGGAAAATTATTCGCTTTTGAACGAAATTATACTGCTAGATTGCGACCTGTATTTTTTTTTATAATCCCAAGAGATATAAACACTACGTTTAAATCTCATTGTATACAGGTAGATTAGTTACATAATAATCTACTGTCTCACTTAAACTGAACGGCATTTGAATGGATATATGCGATCAATGTTTTGTAGATCGATGATGTGAAAAAAAATTGTGTGGGTTTGAAACTAAAGAAACTAAAACCAGTTGCCGTGCCGTCGCATCGCACTGTTGCAAGGAGAAAGACACAGTGGTGTCGATTCGGTTGCACACGAACTAAACTAAAACGAGATTTAGACTAAAGTGCTGTCACGTTATATTGTTCCAGAGAGAAAAAGACAGGCTCACTCAATTGGTTTTAGTTTAGTTTGCGTCCAACCGAATCAACACCACTACTCCTTTTAAAACTGCTTTTAGTTTAGTTTAGTAGGTGTGCGTCCGAATCGACTCCATTTAGAAAGAAAGGATTGAGAACAAGAAAGGATCGAAGGCAGTATGGCTTTGTTCCTTAGCCTTTCCTATTACAAGGAAAAAGAAAACTTCTCTCACAAATGTCAAAAGAGGTTATAATCTCCGGGTTATAACCCTTTAGGACAGTTACTATACTCTTTGGTTATAACTAGACATTATCTGAGTAATCTGTGGTTATAGCACAGAACACTATTAATTACTGGCTTTTTGGCGGGAACTCGGCGAGTGAAGTAGCAATTTTCTTTATAATTCTTATAATTTGTGCATTCTGACCTTTGAAGCTTAATAATGGCAGAATATTGTGCAGCAAACGTTAGTGATGGTGTACAAGTGAAGGGAAGTGTAAATTAAAGTGCGTAACGGAGCTTTCGGGTTCCCACAAGAAGCCGCCAAAATCTTTTGTAAAGCATTCTGCCTCTTTACTGAAGAATGACTTGACCGTGACTAGACTCTGTATACGCCAAGTATACGACGAATTACTTGTTTTGACTGAGACTGACTTACATACAGAAGAAATAAGAGAAATAAGACATGGCTGTTATGGGCTAGATCCCTTTGCCTTCTCCTAGAGGAGAAAATAAAACTAAAAAAAAAAAACTATTAATTACACTTCAAATGTCATCAATTTTCATAGCACATTGCGACCTCTGAACTGCGGTTGACGAACTAACCGTTATTAGTGTTCTGTGGCAGCAGCCGCCATCTTACCGGTGGGTGATGTCATGTCGAGCTCTCAGTCAACGTCTATTGAAATCCGTTTGAAAGTTTTTGTAAAAGTTCAGATTTTTGTTAATTTGTTGTTTGTTTTTGTTATACTTGTTTTTCATAGCTAATTTAAAGAAATTAGTTATACGAAATAAAAATTTCCTCATAAACAACAATACCTATTTCTAAACCCAGTTTCTACCTATACAGGGCGTCCCAAAGTTATGGGACATGAAGGGGAAGTACCTTAAATATCGTAGATAGTGAATTTTGCTCAAAGAAGACTTTATGTTATTTTTAAAAGTTAGTAATTCTGCATTCATAGATTTTCTAAAAATTATTTGCTTCGGCTGGGAATCGAACCGACTCAAATGTGAAAAAAAAAACACCCTACTTTTATGATGCCAATCGAAAGAATAGCTAAAAAATAATAACTCTGCCTAAGTAACATAGTATTTTAAAAGAAAGGAACAACGTGAAATTAATCATTTTAATCAAATAAAAAACATACATGAAACTGCCGTAGTCAATTAAGTAGGTATTTTTTTGTAAATTAATTAATTAAATTACGTATTGAAATACAAGTTTTATCATTTCATCTACACGTGCACTTATAATAAGGAAAACTATGTTAGTACCTATTTTATGAAGTGGGTACTTATTTACGAATAATCAATGCTATCTTTGGAATGATAATATCGCTACTTTTCGAACGTCGTCGGCAATAAATAACTTTCTTGAAATTTGACTCAATCATTTTATGTTGTTCCTTTCTTTTAAAATACTATGTTACTTAGGCAGAGTTATTATTTTTTAGCTATTCTTTCGATTGGCATCATAAAAGTAGGGTGTTTTTTTTTTCACATTTAAGTCGGTTCGATTCCCAGCCGAAGCAAGTAATTTTTAGAAAATCTATGAATGCAGAATTACTAACTTTTAAAAATAACATAAAGTCTTCTTTGAGCAAAATTCACTATCTACGATATTTAAGGTACTTCCCCTTCATGTCCCATAACTTTGGGACGCCCTGTATAATCAGTGTACGTAGGTATGTATAGATAGATTTAATTCCTCAACCAATCGCTGGCAGCAGCACTGTCTATACATGCAAATTTAACCACGGAGTTGCCACTCTTTCTCGGTAAATAGTTACTATACTCTTTGATTACTCCTAGCGGAGGTTATAATACAAACACCATTGCCTATAAACCTCTATCTTTACCATTATCTGAGTAATCTGTGTCTTTACCTTTGAGTGAGTTGGATTTAACACTCGAGGTTCATCTGTTAATTTCAAGGAATGTATTGGTTAATATTCCTACTCTTTGTTGTAAATTGAATGCACCATATACAATTGTTTACCTTTGCTGCACGTGAATTTATTATAATTATATTTCCTAACCAAATTGAGAATAGTATTGAGAAATGGAAGAAAATGCGCCAACTGTTAGTTTAGTATCCTGTATGCATTTCGTGCGACGTGGTATAGCAAAAGCGGTGCCAGAAAAGGTAATAATCTCCAATGTGGAGTATTATATTTTTTACCGTAATAATTCTATCGCAAACCACAATGAGTTACCTGTTTTTTACTTGTTTAGTAATTTCTTGTATCTCACAGATAGAATTGACTGAAAAGGAGTTGGAGAAGATTATTAAACAAACAGCAGACGATTTGCGGTGAGCTAAGTTCTTTACCTTTTTTCTCCCAGTGCAAAAATGTGCGTTTTTGCGTCCTCTTATCGATGTTCAGACCGCTTTCTGTCTTTGTATATATAACTTTATTCTGGAACAATTACTATTCTATCAGACTGACTGAGGCTGGGGACGATAACAGTGATGAGGAAACTGGAGGCGAGTCCAGTGCTGTTAGAGATCCACCGGCGGATCCAAATGATGAGTTTAACTTTGAAAAGTATGATGAAGAAGATTCAAGTAAGTTCAAAAGATTTGCTGTCCTTTTTCATTAGTTTTATACATTGTCGGACAATTAAAGCGGTGTCATGGGGTTTGGGTCAAAATTACCCGCCTAATTTATGTTTGCTTATAGTTTTGGCACAGAGAGGCATATGGACAGAAGAGGGAGTCCTTTGCCTAGCAGTGGGCCAATATGGGCTCCTGATAATAATAAAATAGTTTTGTATCTAAACTTGCTACATTGCAGTTCTTCTCATTATCTGGAATTGATGACATCCTCTAATCGTTTTTGACAAGGAATCATTCGAACGACAAATGAGCTGAGAGGTGCGAGTAGTTGAAGTTAAAAAAGATAAATATGACCTCTCTCCATGTTTAACCTTACAATATTATGCCATTATTCCCACAGTGATCCGCATGGCCCAATGTAAACAACATAGTATTTATGATTCCGAGGTCTTAGGTTCAAACACCATGTTTAGTACTTGGTTTGGTTGGTGGTTTTTAAATGTCCATATGGCTACCACCATCTTATCTAAATCTGCTGCCAAACAGCTAAAAAAAACTGAATTAAATTATTTTTGCTACAAATTTTTTGTACTTTTAATAGACTTTAAAAAATTAGAAGGTTCTCAGTTCTGTTGATAATTTGGTCTGGTGCTATGTCTTTAAGAAGTTTTATTGTTGTAACAATTAGAATCATATTGTATCCCTGGATATGCAAAAAAAATTAAATGAAAGCTATTTTGCAGACCGCAATTGATAGCTCACCGTTATAGCAAAGGTGAGCGAAATGCTTTTCAACTTGTGTACAATTTTGTTTTGGTCTACTAAGTACCGATACATGCAAAATAGTTGGAAGCTATTATAAAATAGTGTTGCCTCTTGATTTACATTTTTTTTTTCTTTTTTGCAGTTGCTAATCCCATTGGAATTGGCACAGTAGCAACATTACCTAACTTGGGAGACCTCAGCGAAAATGTTCAAATTAGGGTGAGTAGTTATTATTTTACACTAATTAAAATAAAAAAATGTTTTTTGATGAATTTGAAAATGTGCGATCAATCCATTGACTCTAAGTAGTTGTGAAAATGTTTGGCTTGTTTAGCTAGCCATCACATTGTCAGGCAGCATTCTTTAGATGCTTCCTTTTTTAGAGATTATCCCATGAATGAAGCCTCTTGAGGCGTGTTGTCTTAGGTGGTTCAATCAGCATTTGAGCAAGTATATTCTATCTTTATAGATTGACGACCTGTTTGGTGTACTGGTTAGAAACTCTGACCACTGTACCAAAAAGTCGCGGGTTCGAATCCCGCTCGGGGCATATGTTGAAGATGAATACGGACAAGTGTACCCGAATTATGGATGTTTTCATTTATAACAAGTATTTATTTACAAAAAAAATGTATTTATGTAGTATATCAACCATCTGGTATCAACTACACAAGCCTATAGTTGCTTAAAGTGGAACTAGATGTCATTGTGTGCATGTTCAAGGATATTTATTTATTATAGATTCTTGTTACACTAAATATGTAAACTCAGAGAAACTAAGAAATTGAACTCTGATGTAAGCTTCATCAGTTGTTTCAGCTGCTTCTTATTCAGTAATAATAAAAAAACTTCTTCATTATAATAATAATGTCTTTGCACAAACACACAGTGCCATCTAGGTAATAATAATAATAATAAATAAATATTTCGGACACTTACACCAATCATCTAGTCCCAAACTAAGCAAAGCTTGTGCTATGAATACTAGATAATGGATAAACATACATAAATATTTATATAAACATCCATGACTCGGGAATAAATGTTCGTATTCATCACACAAACATTTACCCCTCGCGGGATTCGAACCCGCAACCGTTGGTTTCGCTGACAGGGTCACTATCCACTACACCAACCGGTCGTCATTGGGAAGTTTCTTTTTAACCCTCGACGAAAAAGGGACCACCCCTTGTTTTAAAAGTTTTTCTGTCTGGCATTGTAAGTCATAGCTTCATTTCAAAACGGTTGTTTATTTTCGAAAGGTAGTATTTGCGAAACCATTCTTTCTTAGCTATGTGTGATAGAAATCTGTTAAGTTGGTATAAAGATATTTTGCTTTTAACATGGTCGGTTTATCTGGATGATATTTTCAGTTTGTCAGTGAGTTTTTGAGTTTTAGAATTTTCAATTTATTAATTCGTGAACCAAATATATTGAGATGAGTCTTTTTTTTACAGACTGAAGGTCCAGACAGTGATGAAGAAGATGATATAATAAAGCCTGATGATAATCTACTTTTAGTGGGGCATGTGGAGAGTGATGCTAGCATATTGGAAGTGTATGGTAAGAATTACACATATTTACTAAGACATTATAATATTATGTTCAGCAGAGGATATCCCGGAATGGATAGGATGACGAGGGTAATAATATGGTCTGGAAACCTGAACTGAATTAGGCGATTGTAACTGCTAGAACTGCTTGCCTAATCATCGCTTATTAATTTCAGTATTCAACAAAGAGGAGGGCTCATTTTATGTCCATCATGACATAATTCTACCATGGTTCCCCCTGTGCATTGAATGGCTCAGCCACGACCCATCTGATCCTAACCCTGGTAAGTAATAACTAAAAGCTGAATCCTAACCATAGTGCGTTAAGAGGGCTTATTCCGTCCAGTGGCGCCCTCATGTATATATTTTTAAATGAAGAATAAATCAAAGCAATCGCTCTGATCTGCCCTCGAAAAGTCTAAAAGCAATTATAAGTAGTACCTAAAAAGCTTTGATTGTAGCTGAAGAGTTGTGCCCACCTATTCCCGGCTAGCTCAGTCGGTAGAGCATGAAACTCAATCTCAGGGTCGTGGGTTCGAGCCCCACGTTGGGCGCCAAATGTGACCTTGCCAGCCCACCTATGCCCAGCTGGGTTGAGTCACGAGGTGTATATGTACAGAAGGGGCGGGACAGCTCTGGCCAGGGTCAAAACAGAACACTGATCACCACACCAACATATTTATTGCATGAAACAGGTCGTGCAGAGGATCGAAAGGGCCTTAAAACTAAAAAATTAACTATTGAGATGTAAAAAAAATGATTAAAATAACGGTGCGACTGAGTTGAAATCTGGAAATCAATGTGCCAAAAAAAAGTATCCGTCAGTTCTTCAGTCAGTCACTTAGTTTAAAATGTCGAAGTTGAACTCCAATAACCCAAACCCATCAATAAAAACGACACCGTTACAGTGCATTTTTACTTCTAAAAGGAGGAAGAAATGGAATCGAGCCCACAGTTTTTAATACCATTCTCTTCAATAAAAATTTGTATTTCACTGTTCTAATTCTAATCTTCAAGTCCATATGCAAAACCGGAAAAAGCATTTGTTTCTCTAGACATACACATACATTTAATTTTTAGGCAAGTTTGGCTCCTCTCCTAACCTCTCCTAACTGTGAGGTGTGTGGTATTGTAGAGGATGTGCACCATATATTGGTGGAATGTGTCCGGAACGAGCACCAACGAAAGACACTGATGATGGAACAGAGGCTAAATGGACTAGATGGGGGAATATTCCATGAGATTCTAGCTCATCCAAAATCTGATGCTGTCCGGAGAGTCTATTTGCCTTTGTGAAGTCATCAGTGTCTCGCTAGAATTAGTTTTAAATAGATTAAGTCAGTAAGAGGTACGATAGGACTGGCGTATACCCTTTGTATAAAAGTCCCTAAATCAAAATTAGAAAAAAAATAACTTTTAGGCACAATAACAATTATGACATGCATATTACAGGGTTAATGTTAATGTATGTGTGTGCTACAGCGCAACAACATTGTCCTCTACTCCACCCCAAGTAACACAAGTACACTCGAAGTTTGACTATTGATTATCTCACTTCTCACAGGACTCAATAAGTGTATAAGTACTAATTTACATTAATAGTTTTTGCTCAGAGGATAAGAAAAAGTTGTTTGACTCGATTAATGTTAAGTATTGTTTTAAGGTAACCTATGCGCACTTGGTGGTATGGATCCCGTCATACAAGTGTGGGACTTAGACATAGAGAATTGTCTAGAGCCGGCGTTCAAACTGGGCAAGAAACCCAATAAGAAGAAAAAGACTAAACGAATTGGACATAAAGATGCTGTTTTGGATTTGTCTTGGAACAGGAATTTTACGTAAGTTACAATTTATAACAACATATTTCATTTACTCTAAACCTTAATCGTATAATAAATATGACTGAATTTAGCTTGTATGGAAATCGATCCACTTCCACCCGATCAATGATTATTATGTACTTCTCTATTCTGTTGTGGGTAAAAATACTCCAAACCAAACACCTTTCGCTCTTCATCACCTTCATTAGCAATCTCCATTTGGAACGACGCCACCTTGACCGGGACCGGTGTAAGCTCTAATCTCCATACAAATGGTCCGTTTTGATTTTGTAAATGAATTCGAATGAATTGTAATTTTAAAACATTGAACACAAATGAAAGCATTCATTCTAGATCTTTTTGATTATAATATTGTTGATACAAATATGTCATTCACGAATGAAGATTGTACTACGTTTAAATTATTTACTGCATCATCATGATGATGAGCCTTACACAGCCCCACTGTTGGGGCACAGCCTTCTCTCACTGGAAGAGTGCATAAGCCATAATTCCCCACGCGGGCCCAGTGGGGATTGGTGGATCTGTGTCAGACTACTGACCACTTAACAGTCAGTGTTTGTAAGCCACCCACTTGGCTTAACGTTTGCCTTCAATTGAAATTCAATTTTAACATACCTTGTTAAGTAATCAGTCCCAGTATCATGGAAACACTCGTATGTAAATGCCACTAGTGGTCACCCATCTATGGACAGACCACGTCAGACTTTGCTTAACTTCGCTAATTGAAAACGAATAGCGTATGCGACTGCGCCACGACTGCTTCCGAATGCGAATTATTTACTTATTACTTTTTATATAATAATGGCAATTGCAAATTTCAGTCACGTGCTAGCGAGTGGTTCGGCCGACAAAACAGTTCTGCTGTGGGATATGGATCAAGGGTCGCCGCATACGAAGCTTGATTATTTCCAAGACAAGGTACTTAAAGACATCACCTGATGGAGCCCAGCAGTTTTATCTGGCCGTCAATTATCAACTTTGTGAAATAATACTAAATAGTGTTACGCAACTGGCAATTAATGAATAATTACGACACGAGAGGCGAATGTCACAATTTTTTACAAAATTTGGTACAAATGTCCGTATTCATCACACAAAGATATGCCCCTAGCGGGATTCGAACCCGCAACCTTTTGGTATAGTGGCCAGAGTTGCTAACCACCACACCAAACCTACATACACATATATTATAAACCTACATACACATAATAATACCACGGAAGATGGGAAAATATAAAGGTGGAGCTAATAAAAACATTTTATAAAGTACTATTTTACGCCCTTGTATCCTAATCTTCTCTTCCAGGTGCAATCGTTGACCTTCCATCCGTTAGAAGCGCAAACCTTACTATCGGGCTCCTGCGACGGCGGCGCTCGCGTCACTGACTGTCGCACGCCGGACTCTCACCGCGTGTGGCAGCTGGGCGGAGAGATCGAGCGCGTCACGTGGGACCGTCAGAATCCCTTCTGTTTCGCCGTTATTACCCTTTCTAACTACTTTAGTCTATAAGTCAAACTTCAAGCATTTATTTCAACGTAAGATACATGACATCATTTGTTGAATGTCAATATAAATCTACTGGAAATAAAAAAGGTTTATTGCATTTATCTGTCAGTCGGTATGTTCAAGCTACTACCGCTTCGGAAAGGGAAATCATCTGTGGGAAAAGAAGCGGCGCAAGAAACCCACAGGATCATTGTTGTTCTTTTTTTTTAATAAATTATTTATCTAATACAATTTTATAATTTTGGGGAGCTGGTCGAAGTACACCAAGTGTGTTTGTCATTCAAGTAGTCACTAATTTTAAAGTATGTTAATACTATATTAATTCTGTGCTAAAAGTGAAACATTCCTTTTATTTTTGTACAATGCCGTATTACCACCGAATTGGTATTATGTATGAGATAGAAGTATCCTATTACGTGAAACAGATCGCGAACGAAATCGGAGTGTGACTGAGTTCTCATTGGGTCCAAACGTCCGTTTTAACATCAATGAAGCGGTGCCATTTTGTTTCAACGACCCGGTCTATAGCAGTAATAGACCGGTTTTTTTACCGTAAGGAAAATATAGGGCATATTAGGTAAGTGAAATTATTTTTATCGAAAACGCCCGCGCCGCGCTTGTTTTGATATGCGACTGGGCGTGATTCGTAGGGGTATCTTGCGAAATTTATTTAGAACTTTTTCTTTATTTAATTTAATGGTGTAATTATGTGGAATAAGCTACAAACGCGACCGTCAAATGACACAGTTAACAGTTTAGTCGAGGATTATTGTCAAGTGTAAAAATGTAGTGTAGTGAGTGTAAAAATTACTGTCAATGCCAATACCTTCTATTTCACTTAACTAATATGCCCTATTTTTTATGATTAAAAAATTCATTCGGTATAATAACCCTCTTATTCATAAATAATTACATACGCTTTATAAGCCTGTTTTAGTTATAGTATGTTTTGTCACTTTCTTTCTTTACAACATTTCCTTATGAACGACAGAGACAAAACACACTTTAACAGGCACAAGTTAAAAAGCTTTATAAAAAGCGTTTGTAAATTTTCATGAATAAGACGGTATGTCTATAGTTGCAAATTATGTATTTGCTGTAAATATGTGGCCGATAATAGTTGTTTGATTACAAAAGTTTCTCACAACTATCTGCTAATGCAAATTTTTGGCATTGTCATAGTACAATTAGTAATTCTAAATAAAAACTATTTTAACTTAACCATCGATTGGTGTAGCGGGTAGCGACCATGCCTTCGAAACCAACGGTTGCAGGTTCAATATCCCGCTAGGGGTATATGTTTGTGATAAATACGAACATTTATTCCCGAGTAATGGATGTTTATATAAATATTTATGTGTGTTTATTCGCATCCATAATACAGGCGTTGCATAATTTGGGACTGGTTTTTAATTGTTGTAAGTGTACGAAATATTTCATCACAAAGACCTAGGATCCAGAATCCACATGACTTTGAATTTTATTTATTTTTCCTGCATGGTTTCCGTTTAAAAGCAGTCGGATAAATGCACATTAGTAATTAAATTAAATTTAAAAACTCATTGGTACATGGCCTGCCTGGGAATCGAACCCGGACCTCCTAAATTGGGAGACCGCGTCTTAACCGCTGAGCCACCGACCGGAATTATAAGCTCATAACAAATAAATTTATATTTATCTGTCTGTCTTCCCGCGATACGGTTCTAGGACTAGTGTAGGATACAGAGTTTAAGTAATATACTGCTCAGATAATGATGCCAGGACATTTTATTTATTTTTTATGCACGTCGGGTTCGTACTTGACCTCAATCACACCTGATGTTAAGTGAAGATGAGGTCGAAGGTGGAAGCGTAACTGACCCGGAAACCCCAACACATTTGGGGGACCGGCTATCTTATCTCTGACAACCGGAACACAAGAATGCTATTAACATTGCTGCTTGGCGGCAGATTTAGATAAGATGGTGGTAACTAGCCAGGCGGACATTTAAAATGCCCTACCACCAACCAAACCGAGTACTAACATGTACCCCGCTGGGGATCGAACCCGCGACCTCCGAATCGTAAACCCAATGTTGTTTACATTGAGCCACGGAGGCGGTTCAAATATTTGTTTAAATATTATACTACCTATGGTAAAAAAAATGTGAGTTCTATAGTGTTTAATGGCATAATAATAAAGATCATTTCATTTCCAGATGAGCAACAACCAAGGCAAAGTGGCTTATGTAGACTGCAGGCATAATGACCCGTTGTGGACGATAACTGCTCATGAAAAGGAAGTAACAGGTGATTTCTCTTTGTGTCTTTAATCAATATTTCCACTATGTTTGTAAAGGATTTTTTGTACGTAAAAATAAATAGACAAGTAGGTATACATTTTAGTCGGAATAATGTACAAAGGCGGACCCGTTGTGGACGATAACTGCTCATGAAAAGGAAGTAACATGTGATTTCTCTTTGTGTCTTTAATCAATATTTCCACTATGTTTGTAAAGGATTTTTTGTACGTAAAAATAAATAGACAAGTAGGTATACATTTTAGTGGAATAATGTACAAAGACGGACCCGTTGTGGACGATAACTGCTCATGAAAAGGAAGTAACATGTGATTTCTCTTTGTGTCTTTAATCAATATTTCCACTATGTTTGTAAAGGATTTTTTGTACCCAAAAATAAATAGACAAGTAGGTATACATTTTAGTCGGAATAATGTACAAAGGCGGACTTACCCTTATCAGTCAACTTAATTTTTGACATCGACTCGCTAAGACGAAGAAGTCAACCTAAAATTGTAATATGGTGAAGATATGTTACTTTGATCGCCAGCTTTGATTAACTCACTATAATAGCACCTCAGATCGTAAAAATGTTTTCTCAATATGGTTACAATGTATATGTTGTATTACAATTCAATTGAATGCCTAGGCCCTATTGGTTAAAAATTAAAAAAATATATATTCAATGTATGATACAAAAATATACTTATTGAAAATCAACGTGGTTTTGTTTTTAAGTACATTGCTTCACAATGTGATATAGTTAGGGTAAAGAAGCGACAAGCAACTCCGTAACAACACATCTTTTAAATAAGTTTCCATCATTACAACTTAATATTCTAATAGGTAATATACAAAAAACTAACCAGAAATTTTTTTTATGCACAACGGGTTGGTGCTTGACCTCAATCACGTCGATGATGGTGGATAAGATGATGGTAGCTAGCCAGGCGGACATTTAAAATGCCCTACCACCAACCAAACCGAGTACTTTAACATGTACCCCGCTGGGGATCGAACACGCGACCTTGAGCCACGGAGGCGGTTGATATACATATAACGATTGACCCGCCTAGGCATCTAATTGAAAGACTAATTTAATTACCTGCCTTGCACACATAAAGTGTACCTCGCACTGTTAACCCTCTGAGCGGTCCAGAGTTTAGGTACACTAAAACAATATGCACGCATACATGGAATAATATATAGAAAATTGAAGATCATCTCAAAAGGTTAAAGTAATTTACCTATTCTTTTCAGGTCTAATTCTAAGTGAACAAGTTCCAGGCCTCATGGTTACTGTCAGCACAGATGGGAAATTAAAAACCTGGGATATATCAAGGTAATTTTTGTTTTTCAAGGTCGACGCCAAAATAAGTCAATTAGTGTGTAGCTAGGCCCGAATAGCCCGCCCCCTTGATTAGACCCTCAGAACAGAAAACCTAGGAGAAATGGTGTATAGCGCCCTTTTTATACAAGCAGATGTCGCCATTTACACAACTGCATAATAACGGATTCACAGTATAATCTCAAAGAGACACGCACACGAAACAGCATGTCTAGTTATATATATATATATATATATATATATATATATATGATCACGCGGGATATATTTTATCACACATTTTGTCGCATTTATCTTTTACAATGCTGTGTACGACTGTTATGTCGATCATTTTGACAGTTTTTTTTAACTTTTTTCCTGTCGCCTTCAGATGGGACATTTAAGGGTGTGTCTGGTGATTGTGACAGGAAGGCATGCAGCACATGCTAAATCCTATTACAGATTTTGACAGATGACGGCGATAAAATGTGTGAAAACTTATATCTCAAGTTGGCATACTACCATTGCTGCTCGCAATTGGCCACAAACCCAAAATATCGTATTCATTCACTACACAAATGTAGACTATGTTATCCGGTGAAGGTCGCAGATGCCACATGCGCCTGTATCATGACATCGCGACTAAATATGACCATCATTTAATTTGGTGTTTGTCGCATGTGCAAACTAATATGAAATAGGTATGGTAAAATCACAATGGACTGCCTAAAAACTTAAGTTATTGGCCGGTTCTGTCACCTTATTCACCTCTGATTGACACTGTCAAGGACCTGTAAGAACAGCTGGAAGCAATCGGAATACGAAACCCCGCCCATGCCGCATACATCAGCTAGTTGACAAATTTAATTCCGTATAGTAAATCAACCATTAAGGTCCGTATTTCAGAATGTTACTCAAGCAGAGATCTTGAGGCTGAGTTTGAGGACATTACCCGCCTCCACTCTCTTCCCACTGCAACTCCTGTAAGCCAGGATCTGCACGGCGCCTACTGAAGGTAGACGGTGCCCTACGTGTCTCTATTGCTACCTTGGGCCCCAGACTAAAGAAGAGTTAAAGGTGTGAAGTAGGAAAGAAGTCCCCCCCCCCCTCGGCAATGGGAGTGTAGCTAAATGAAAAATGATGAGTTTGAGGACAGTTAAAAAGGGACACGGGCCTAAGCGTATATGGGTTGTGCAGTTGATGATCCAAGCTGTTACATTCTAGGAGTCCGCCGGGGCAAGTGAGCGAGCGGGCGGGGCGAGTGGGGCAGTCGCTGTGTGCAGCCGCGTGCCCCGAGGCGCCGTACTCGCTGGCGCTGGGGGGAGACAACAAGGAGTGCTTCATAGAACTCGTCGACCTTTTACAAAGCGATGCAGGTATGACACTTGCAATATAAATGTTAAAAATTACCCTTTTCAAGGCGCTCTGTCAATCATTTTACACGAGCAGTGTATGGGTGTCGGATGACCTAAGGAAGAGAGGAAGGCTTAGGACATACATGGTACAAGTAAAAGAAAAAGTAAATGCCGTGTCGTATCAGGAAGTCAAAGAAAAGGCGGAATGTAGAGAAGTGTGGAACGGAATCTACCGACAAGAGCATAGCTCTTAAATATACTTGGCGGATTGGTGTAGTGGATACTGACCCTGTCAGCGAAACCAACGGTTGCCGGTTCGAATCCCGCGATGGGTAAATGTTTGTGTGATGAATATGAACATTTATTCCTGAGTCATGGATGTTTATATAAATATTTATGTATGTTTATCCGTTATCTAGTATCCATAGTACAAGCTTTGCTTAGTTTGGGACTAGACGATTGGTGTAAGTGTCCGAAATATTTATTATTTTTTTAAACAATATAAGAGAGGCAGTCTGTGGGTGAGCTAAACGCAGAAGACCTACATGTTTTTCATTTATTGTATTCATTTACAAAAAAATATATATTTGTGTAGTTTATCAACCATCTGGTATCCATAATACAAACTTAGTTACTTAGTGTGGAAGTAGATGGCGCTGTGTGAATGTGCAAAGATATTTATTATTATTGTTGGGGCTGCCGCGCTTCTAACATGTTCACTGAGGCGCGTATCGGCGGATTCCACGCGATATGCGTAAGAAAGTGGTCTCGTTGATGAGTAGAGTGTGCGGCAGCACCAACAGCATTCTGAGGGTGGTGGGAGATAAACAGGAGTGTCCTATGCTAGCCACAAGTAGACATTTATTTTATTTCTATATATAGTTGTCGTTATATGACTAATTTTATACTAACTTAGACTGACTTACTGCCCAAGTATGGGATTTACTGAAATAAAATAATTTATTTAAATAATATCCAACAGATAACTTTGCCGTTGAGTGAGTCGCTTCTTGGATGGTCTATAATTTTTATTGTATTGTCTTTTTTTTCCAGTTACGAATTGCTTCGGCTCCCGACAACTAGTAACTGTTACAACAGCAACAAACGACGCCGATATGGATACATAAAATATATTGTACATTTTGTATTGAGTTCTATTTAATAGTGAACTACAGACTGGCGGTTTTTAAATTTGTGAAAATTTCAAAACAAAAAGTCCTTTTCAAAATTATCATCGCTTGAATGTTTTTTTACGAATTTATATATTTTTTCCGGTTACATATTATAATGTCTTTTGCTTCGCTCCCGCCTTAACCTTCGATGTTAGGTTGACATATTTGTAATATTTTCGAACTCATGTACATCGGACTACTTGATATAGTGTACTTCGATATCTTGGACTTTCTTTGCCTTTTGTGGTTGAATATTTTAGGGTTAAGTATTTAGTACATTTAATTTTCGGGCTCTGATTATTCGGCCGTAAGATATTTTAAATCATTGGAATTATACATACTTGGCATTTTAAATATAAGGTATTTCGATTTCCAAAAATCGGTCTATAGTGCACTACTAAATCGTATTGTATACCGGACGAATTTTTTTACCGGAAGGATAAAAATACGGCATATTAGGTAAGTGAAATAGAAGGTATTGGCATAGGTAGTTTAATTTTTTTTTCCTTCAAAACCATTAAATATTATAAAACGTCGTCTCATTTGACGGTCGCGTTTGTAGCCTACAAATAATTGCATGATTTAATGAAATAAATAAAAAAACTTGGACAAAATATGTGTTCCAAATAAATTTCGCATGATAGGAACCTTGTAAGATGTTCAATGAGTGTCACAGTCTGAGGATCTATTACGTAAGTCAATCGATGAGTCCATCGTCAACGATTATTACGATCATCGACGTCAAACTCGCGAAATCTTATTACGCATTTCAAACGATTACGAATGCGAGTGTCATCGATACGATTGACGATGAATGAATGATCTCTCATACAAAAGTAATGACATCGGCATTACCTATGCACATCGTATACGATTCAAACGTTATCGATAAATGTGAGTCGGGGTTTACCCCAATCGTATTCGTATTCACTATAGGTACTAAGAATTCTTATGATTCTTTTGTTATTGCAAAAAAATATTATTTCAAAAACGTGTTTTACGTTTATTAGTTAAGCTAGTACTCCTACTAATAATTTGTAGAACAAATACCTTTTCCAAAAAGTGAATATTTCGACAAATAACCTACTATTATAAAATTATTTTTATTACATGATGATGTATATAAAGAGAAGTTGAACGTCGTGTCGTATCAGGAGGTCAAGAGGAAGGCGGAGAGCAGAGAGATATGGAAAAATCTCCACCGACAAGAGCATGGCTCTTAAATCAGATGATGATGATGATGTATGAGTCATGTAGATGATCGAAGCATGTATCAAACAATATTTTTAATGGTTCCTACGTAATTTTCCAGAAATTTCTTCGAAATGATAATTAAAGAAGTACAATATTCTTTCATGTAAAATGTTCTTTAATGTTTTACTTTAACTTGAAAACTTGTTGTTCTTATTACGTAAAAAATGTAGTAACACGATTAGCAATAAAAATACTATGGGTTCTTTTACAAATTTTATTGGCCTTGATTCCCCGATAAATTCCCGATTTAAATTATTCCTCACTCTCTATTTTCCCACAAATCGAGGAATTTTTTCGTAATTGGCAGCACTGCATGTACAAATTTGGTAGGTTAGAAATTATGTAATGCAAAAATAGAGTGAGATAACGTTATTCTGGGTATAAGGGCATCCCTTTCTATTGCGCTCTTTTAGCCCAAGGTGTTAACGAAAAAAGTACACAATAGCGCCGTCTAGTGTCGAGTAGCAATACTTTTGGACAATTACAATATCATTCATTCATTGTATACGAGTGTCAAACGACGACATACGTAATGCAGTAACTTTTATACGAGTGGTCGATGATCGTAAACGATGGCCGATGGCCGATTGAAACGTTTAAATTTACGTAATAGGCCCTCTGATCGTCTATGCTATTATACAGAGTTCACCTGAAGGCGTGGGGATGCTAGGGAAATGATGATAAAATGCAATACTGCTGTTGACGATCAAAGTAACACTGTCTTTATTCTCTATGAATACAATATATTATAATTAATGCTATGACGCGAGCGCATCGTGTCAATAACCCGCTTTTTAGGTCAAATGATTGCCGCCAGTCGCATATCAATGTGCGGCCGGCTGAAAAATAAATTAAACAACCTATGCCTAGACCTTCTATTTCACTTACCTAATATGTCCTATCCTTACGGTAAAAAAACTCACCAGTATATGCATACAAAGCTTCATTGGAATCGGAGTATTTGAAAGATTTTTATATTTGAAGTTTGTATTCCAAACGCTATTGCGTTTGGAATACACTCTCTTAGTTAAGATGCTGTTCATCACCGTAGTTGGGCCTTGTCGAACTTTATCAGTCCTTGTGAATTATAGTTGGTTCAAAGACAATACGCTGAAGTAAATTGCGGGGAAACGATCTTTTTGAGAACAATTGACGACCGACACCGCCTGCCTTCAAAACCAACGGTTGGGGATTCGCTATGGGTAAATGTTTGTGTGATGAATACCATCATTTACGAGTCGTGGGTGTTTATATAAATTGTTTTTTTTTTATGCACAACGGGTTAGTACTTGACCTCAATAATCACACCTGGTGTTAAGTGAAAATGAAGTCGAAGCGTACTGACCCGGAAACCCCAACATATTTCGGGGTACTAGCTATCATATCTCTGACAACCGGAACACAATAATGCTATTAACATTGCTGCTTAGCAGTAGATTATGATAAGATGGTGGTATCTAGCCAGGCGAACATTTGAAATGCCCTACCACCAACCAAACCGAGTCCTTAAACATGTACCCCGCTGGGGATCGAACCCGTGACCTCCGATTTGTAAACCCAATGTTGTTTACATTGAGCCACCGAGGCGGTTAATTGGTGTAATTGTGCAAAATATTTATTTGACTTTATTGCCTTAGGTTGTTTTACGTTCGCGAGGGCTCGACCGATGCCAGGTTCAATCGTTTAGATAGGCTTAGTTAAATGAATTTCAGCTGTATGCCAATGTTATTAAAGTTGATTTTCAATTGTTGTCAGAAGAGCGCTTCGTTACCGTTGACAGTGTTGAGGTGGTATGTATTATATGTAGTACCAAATTGTAATGACACAACGAAGACGCTTTATTGACTGAACTAGGGTGATGGATAGTGCAGGTATGTAACTACGCCACAGTGTTTTTTTATTTCATTGAGACAATACAAATACTCTTTATTGCACCAAATAATTTAATGTACGATGTACGTACACAATTTACATGTCATATTTGGGACTGTACCACTTTTAAAAAAGTTCATTGACATATTATAAAGTCTGACAAGCGAAATATTACAAAATTCATAAATAATTCGCCCTGTATCGATATGTACATACATACTATACAGCGTTCGTACATTATCTATAATCAGAAAAATGAAAAGTATGAATAATAAATGGCGCAGCTATACCTCTATAATGCTAATAAAAATAATGCTCTAAGGCAATGCCACTGTAATTGTCTATGCTCTTTGTGTCTAAAAGTAGTACAGTCCCAAATATTACATATACATTATGTACGTACGTACCACTGGGAATATGAAAAAAAAAATACGGTGGCGTAGCTACGAAATATATCACGCGATTGTAATATGTAATAAACTTATTATTGTTAGTTTTCTCTTTTATTTGTTCGATTGCCTTATATTATTAATTTACATCATAAAATAATAGAGCACGGCGAAACACTGCTGTGTTAAAGGGAAAAAATTATACGGAATATGTTGATATTCTATGGTGTATTTTATTAATCTCATTTGCCTTAAATATTTATAAAATTATGTACAATAAAAAGGATAAATAATCTCCCTCCACCAATAATACCAGCACATACCATTGAAGGGAAAATCAGAGTTGCCAGCTCCGTCATAACTTCGCTTGGGCTTTCGTACCACTGTGGAACAAACAAGATCTTTTTGTAATGTATTCATTTATACGACGTTTAACATGAAGTTATATATAAAACTCGAAGCCACACTCCTAATACCTACTTGAAGCCCGGAAAATTTGCTCTGCCCCTCTATTTCTAACACAACCGCAAAGATAGGGGACTTAGGCCCGCATTAATAAACCGTTCTCAAGATTGACATGGCCCCAAGTTGACGCTTGAGAATCTGTTGCATATTAAAACAGCGTCAGAATAAATGGTCTTGAGGCTGAGACGGGATTTTAATCTCAAACTCCAGAACGATTTATTAATACGGGCCTAAGGCGTACGAGATTTGTATAGATCTGCCATGTCCAATTTTTCCGTCTTCACTTAGGTGTGTGGTAGTGTTGCCAACTTCATGACGTCTAAGCATCCGAAGGAGACTACTATGGAACAGATGATAAAAACTTATTTTCTTGAACTCTGACATGGCCTCTGCCTAGCAGGCGTCGAAACAGACTTTTATATCCTATTTACATAACAAATGTTAGATCATGTTTGAAAGTTATCAACATTTGACTGGCAATAAATCTCTAGATAACCCTTTATCCGTAAATATAATTCTGTTATACATTCTGTACTTTTATAGATGTCACTTAAATTTTTGAGTAAGTTTTCAAAACAAGCAACAGGTTTTGCATGTAACATTGGTGTCGATTCGGATGTACCCCAACTAAACTAAAACCAGTTTTAAAGTAGTACTGTCTCTTTCTCCCTGGAACAGAACGATGCGACGGCACCACTTCAAAACTGGTTTTAGTTTAGTTGGTGTACATCCGAATCGATACCACTGTTATTATATTTCTGATGGTTTAGACAATGGTGTCGATTCGGTTGTACACCAACTAAACTAAAACCAATTTTGGAGTGGTGCCGTCGCTTCGTACTGTTCCAGGGAGAAAGGACAGTACTACTTTAAAACTGGTTTTAGTTGGTGTACATCCGAATCGACGTCAATATAACGTTAAACATGTGTCTCCCTCTGTCGCCTCGTTTAAACAGTCGATGGAATGCCTAAAAGGATCGTAGAGACATTTCTATAAAAGGTGATAAGGAACCCTAACATAACCTCGGCAATCCGTAGCACAGTTTCTGCAAAATCGGAAATGCCCGGCATGCATTACGATCCGCCTACACATTCAATTGAAAGGAATCATCAGACTACGTCATTTCTAACAGATTTTTCGGTAGCTACAGTCTGAAACCTTTACAGGTCTGCAAAATTCGTATTAAATTTTCTCATTTGAATTTTTATTTAGTTAATGCCAATTATCCACTTCAACACTATGATATAAAGTATTGTCGATAACAAATTTAATTTGTAATATGGAAGCCTATATAGGTTTCTGTTTCAGACTGTACACAAGGAATAATATTTTATCTTCAGCAAATGAAACACCGTTTTATAACAACCGAGATTATATTAATTGAAAACTATTACAGTTAAAACAAGTCCAATATAAATGAACAACTATATAACAAACGCCTATTGCATTACAATCCTTGTTATTGCTCAAATTAAAAGCTTGTAATACTGAAAGCCGATTAGTCAAGTTTCAACTCGATTTATTTATAATATAAACATAATATACTTAAGTAAATAAAAGCATGTATAATTGCATGATTTGCTCCACACGTGATCGCGATTGTTATTTAAAATCTTTACCCTCTCGATCTAGGTGGCATCGGAGCTGAAATAATAGTGTTGTCTATGTATGCAGTTTTGAATTTGCCCCGATTAGACAATCCCGCTCTTAACAAGTTTTGCTTGTTTAGACTGTTTTTTTCGTAATATAAGTAGATGAGTGTCTAAAAAAATAAACAACAAAAAATCGCCAATTACATAAACGCCTTTAAACCTATATTATTCTATAAAGACTATAATGACAACGCAATCACGCATCACATTCGGAAATCTGATTTCATCAAGAATATAACTGACCAATAAGGCGCCATTTCATCAATATACCGAACACATGATTCACGATCAAACAAATGGCAGTGTTAAAAATAGATTTGCGACAATATAGGTTATGTGACATATTTTTTAAAGAGTATTAAATAATTATTTCTATTTATGTTTTTAAAACAATCTCACAGCCCAACACAATAGGTGGCTCAACGAAACAAATGTATAGGTACATAATATGTACAATAATTAGGACAATAATATTTATGTCTAATATTGCTCTAGAGTTTGTGTTTGTCATACATAATACTATCGTTTGTGTTATTAATTTATATATACAATTTCGTATAGCGTTGCTGAGCGAAAATATACCCTAATGTCTCGACGGAATGAGGACTGGAATAGCCTGTCACCCCACTGCAAAAATAACCACTGTAAATAGCCATTTGTTCCATATACGGCATGTTCACCAGCCCACATTTCTTCGAGTCTAACTACGAATTTTATGAGTTATCGAATCCTCATCTCATCTCTAATTCGTGTAAAAAGATTGATTAATTATTGTTTTCAACAGTATACACAATATTATTAAGTATTACCCAACCAAACTAACTAACTAAGTATGTCAATAAAACAGAACCGATGAAGAAAGCGCTCCTTTTCGGCTTAGGAATTTATTTCTAATTAAAATGCAATTTGTAGTTCGAATTTCTTATGTTATTAGTCCCCTGACTAATGCCTACATCTAAATCTTTCTAGCGTAGTTATCTATTGCAGCTTGTCTATATTAACTTCATATCAATGTATATAATAAGCTAATTAATATTATAGTCTAGGCTACCTAATCTGTAGATAAATACTTCTATAGCCGAAGTGCCTCAACTAGTTTATCATTTATACATAATATTTATATAAAAATAAGGAACACGATTTTGTTTCATTCAAACGGTATGTGTAAACGCCTTTTTGTAGCACCAAAACGATAGTGTACAAAGTAGACCCGTATAAATTCATGCGGCGAACTTGAGTTGGCACTTGACGTATTGTTTTCATATAAAAATAGTATCTCAATACAAATGTCAACTCAAATCCAATCTCTAGACTTCCGTACTATGCAGTAATGTTCAGAAAAATTATGTTAGTCATAATATTTGAAAGTGAAGAAAATTGCCAAATAACCCGAGATATAAATAAAAAAAGACTAATTTCACCGGGTGGGTAAAGAGTGGTGAGATAATCTACTCATTAAAAGTCTACGTTACGCAAGACTAAAAAAAAATAAGAAAAATGTAATCTACTGAATAAGGGTTAAGGTCACTATGCATTTCCGTTCAAAGCAAAAGCACCATTACAGCGTTATTTTACAATATTTTGCCGACAAATTTGCTCTATATATGGTGATCTATGTACTTCATAACGACTTCCCCAGGCCTTCATTATTGGGTCATCCGTCCACCTTGCGGGTTGAAGTCTCCACTCTAGAACTTTAATGTTCCACCGGCCATCAGCAGCTTAGAGCTATCATCACAACCCGTAAACATCCCAATGCAGGGAAATAGGTCTATAATGAGGAAGTATGGGCCATAGTCCACAATGCTGGCCCAATGCGGGTTAAAGACTTTATATGTGTATGCACACGTTTTCCTTGCTCATGCAGTCGGATAAATGCACATAATTAATTAAATTAAATTTAAAAATTCATTGGTACATGGCCTCCCTGGGAACGAACCTGGACCTCCCAAATTGGGAGATTTGTGTCTCCTCCACTGAGCCACCGACCGAGGTTAGAGCTGTGCTCTGCCAATTGCCACTTCAACTAATCTGTTGAGCTATATCAGTGGATTTCGTTCTGCTGCGCTTAAGCCTTAATAAGACTACCATATTCAAGAGCAAATACGAATAATTTATTATGAAGAGTGATATCTAGTTTTTCTTTGATCGAAGTCAGAAATACATGTGACCTTTCTACAAGACTGGCTACATCAGTAATAAATAAAGGAAAGGGATACGTTTCTTTCGAGAGTGGTCATCTTCACTCGCGGTGGTATTTCGGCAATCATTCCGTTATCGAGCGTCACCGACGCCGGGACAAGTGTGCCTTGTAGTCAACTGGATTTTCCTGTGAGCATCGACTACTTCGAATAACTGTGGATGTTTTACTACCAGTTAAAAGTGCACTCACAGCCAAAGAAAGTACATCAAAGTTTTGGCTAATTCAATAATAAATACCAAACTAAATCAAGCTGCATTTGACTGTTGTAGTTACATAACAAAGTTAATTGTATACTAGGCACTGGGTAACCTATTTCTTTTAATAAATGCAAAAAAAAATTGTTTTCAACATGAACGAGAAAACTTTGATGTAGTCTGGGGTGCATTTAATTAAGTATTGGAAAATATTGGCATACTCCATGACACTTCGACGGATCTAATAAACCCTTATTAGAATCTATCAAGACTTTACATTCGAATTTACATACAAATACATAGATTTTGGGGCTTGCCGGACTACCTCATAATCTCAATATTAAATTGAGACTAAACGTTTCATGATAACTTCTTCACTTCCAAAATTAATGAAAACTATCGCTCTATCCCTGTTACTCGCATTGCCAACGAACAGGACAGATAACCATGACTTCCTTTGAATGCAGTTTATAGCATAGTATGCAGCATAGTAGCCTATCGGGTTAAGATGTATTACTCAAATATACGCTGCCAAAATTATCTTCGTTCTCCCTAAAAAAGACGTCTACGCACCAAACCAATAAAAAAAATATGAAAACAAATTACAATTCCTCCGGGAACTTGCTGATGGCGTCGTTCATCGCCTTGGCGACGTATTGTACATTGTTAGGGTTGAGGCCGCAGACGTTGATCCTTCCAGACTTGAGGAGGTAGATGTGGTACTCCTGGATCAGGTGTTCAACTTGCCGTTGCGTCAGGCCAGTGTAGGAGAAGAGCCCGATTTGTTTCACTATGTGGTCCCAGCAGCCCGGGGTGCCGAGTCTAAGGAATAAACAATACTTTAAGGGTAAATAATAATAATTTTTCTTATAAACTATAATATCACACATGTAAAAAATTATTACAGGTATTGTATATTACAAAAAGGCAAAATAATTTCATTATTAATTGTGAAATAGCCTGGTTATGCGAACGAGCTGGTTATGTCCAGGGATGATTATCATCTAAATAGTCTGATATTTTATAATATGCTTTCTTTATAGGTTTTTGTTTCATAGTATCTTTAAAATTAAAAGGAAGATTTTGTATACCCACGGGAACCTTAATGAAAAAACGTATACTTTACCGAGGCCACTTATGTGACCTACAAGTTTATCTTTCTTTTTTCTTTAAGTTCAAACACTAATGTCATCATAATTAACAATAACCAAAATAAATAAATAAAGGGCTCCTTTATTTTAAGGCGTTTTCCTCTCAAACGTAAAATGGGTTAAATAAAAGATAAAAATAAATTAACTTGACAATAAATTGAATATTTAGTAATTATCTAAGTAAACAAAAGAACTGTGTTAAAAGCTAAATATCCTCGAAACGGCTGAACCGATTTTCATCAAACATGGCTAGGAACCATCTCGCAAATACCAGCTTTTTTGGCGCTATAATACACACTCGTACAGATAGGAATGGGCTTGAAACTTATAACAACGTGTATTAGCTACAGTACCACGATCTATCGTCTCTCTTCAATGATACGAGATAGAATTAAGCACTAAGAAGTTCGATTCTTCATCTCCCTTCCGGCGTCAGTCTTTCCTGAATCCTACAACCTTGGGATCTTCAAGAGCAGAGTGAATAGGCATTTACTGGGATCGCGTGCTTCATCTTTGACCACATCGTCACTTTCCATCACGTGAGATTGTGGTCAAACGCGAATCCAGATAATCACAAAAAAAAATTACTCACATAAAGTATGAACGAAATTCAGAGTCCTATCTCTTGGAGTAACTACGTATCATGCAATAGGTGTGGCAAAGTGAAAACTTACTTAATAAGCTCTGCCCTTAGAGCCTCTCTCATTTGGATGACTCTAGTAGACATGTGTTTGATATGCTGTTTCCTGCAAAAATTTAAATATTTCAGACACTTATACCAATCATCTAGCCCCAAACTAAGCGAAGCTTGTAGTATGGATACTGGATAATGGATACACATAAATATTTATATAAACATGACTCGCGAATTAATGTTCGCATTCATCTCACAAGCATTTTATCCAAGGATCCGAACCAGCAACCGTTAGTTTCAGTGATAGGATCACTATCCACTACACCAATCGGTCGTCGTAATATGATATGTTACTATTACAATGATACATATTATGGGTCATTTACATTCGTTGATAGGAAACGACCGCACGTTGATATATTTTTTTTTATACACAACGGGTTAGCACTTGACCTCAATCACACCTGATGTTAAGTGAAGATGAGGCCGAAGGTGGTAGCGTACTGACCCGGAAACCCCATCTTATTTGGGAGACTGGCTATCTTATCTCTGACAACCGGAACACAACAGTGCTATTAACATTGCTGTTTGGCGGCAGATTTAGATAAGATGGTGGTAGCTAGCCAGGCGGACATTTAATAAGCTCTACCACCAACCAAACCGAGTACTAAATATGTACAGGGTCAAATTAAGTTTGACCCTGTATACGAGAACGTAGGGCAACTCTAGTTTTATTGAATATCCCCATTCAATAAAACTAGAGTTGCCCTACGTTCTCGTATACAGGGTCAAACTTAATTTGTGTAATTCCAGTTTACAGTTGACTCCACCCCTGATTTAGAACAACTCTCCCTAAGAACTCGATCACAAAATTTTCGATTACCTACCCATACAAAGTAAACCATTGTAAAACCGCCTTTAGTATGGAAGTCCAACAATTTTCGGTCCTGATTACGACCAACTTTCCACTAGGAACCATAACCGAATTCAGAATTATATTGTGATCGAATTCGGCTATGGTTCCTAGAGGAAAATTGTTGATAATCAAGAGTACCGTCACCATTAATGGGAATTACACGAATTGAAATGAATTGGTACGGTGAATCTGTGTATATATTTTTCAGGGCGACTATAAACATCCAAAGACAGGTCAACTAAACGTGATCAAGAAAAGGAGACAACGCGTGATTAATGGACGCCTTTTACTTGCCCACTTTTTTCATGTTTTATCAGCACCTGGATCTTATGGCAACCCCGAATAAACGCCAAAATATTTACAGGTTTATATTTCATCACAAATCACGCGACTCACTCGATGCCAGGCGTACGTGATTACCACAGATCGTAGTAGGTGATCTGTATTATTTACAAACTAAATTGAACCATATTTATTAAGTGGTAAAGACCAGAATTAATCGAAATCCTTACGTTACGTAAGATTAAATTCAAAACATAATGGAAAATGCAGCAATGGCATTGGGTAGTCCAATGCAAAATTTTTGTTATAATTACTTTGAAAAGGATGTAAGTCGCATAAAAATTTTGATTAGCATATTGATTTCAATAACCTACTCCGATGTAATGGTGATTATTACGCATGCGACAGCTAGATGCTGAACATGATACAGGATTCCTGCGCGACTGAACGTCCGAGTGAAGACATACGGGTATTTTTCTTTGTTTCTTACAATTTGTATGTCAGCCACTGGACGTCATCTGCTGAACATAGGCCTCCCCCATAAAAATCAATACATTTTTTTTAATACTGTTTTAATATGCAACAGATTCTCAAGCGTCAACTTAAGGTCATCTCAATGTTGAGAACGGTTTATTAATATGGGGCGTATGAGTATTACACTGACCACTCGTCGAAGAGTTGCTTGTTGGCCAGCACGGAGGCGACGACCCTGGCCCCGTGCGCCGGCGGGTTGGAGTACATCCCGCGCACGATCCACGTCACCTGCGAGCGGATGGGCGCCACGGGCCGGCTGTCGTTCAACACCACCGTCAGGTTGCCCACGCGCTCGTCTGCAACCATTCACTCACCATCAACCAACTGCCTCCGTGTGCTTTAGGTACGTAAACATAATAGAGCCTACCCTTCCCGTGGGTGGCGTAAAGGACGACTAAGGAACTTTCCACCCAAAAAAATATAGACTTGCATGTTTTAACCGTCTGTCACGTGCGCATTTGGGTATATTGCGAAGGTGAACCGCGGATGCTGTACCAAGCATTAAATTTTTTGTTGTGGGGTGGCCATTTGGGATAAAGGCCATGACTTTATGTAAGTATGTACCTATGTATACAGGGTGTAATCGTTAAGTGTGCACAGGCGATTATTCCGTAACTATTATAGATATCAAAAGACTTTAAACTGATATCGAAAATACTTTACCTAATGAGTAAAATGACAGTAATAACTTTTTTTAAATAAAACGAGAAATATCCAAAAAAATTACATTAAACACTTCCATACATTTAGCATGAGATAGTAGAGATTTTAGTTTCCTTATTTTAAGTGGAATAGTATCAACTCATTTTACCCTTACCATTTTATAATTATGTATTATGATAGTGATGAATTTCAAGTAGATACACGTGTAGGTTAATTATCTTACCACTTCAAATTAATAATAAACCTTGTGTCAATATCGCATTGATTTGAACTGGCTGAAAAGCAACATACTAAATAAAAACAAAAAAAAAGATACTATTTGGTGTTCGTTCTAAATTCAAATTCTTTATCGCGGATTCTCGTTCCCGCCAATTTATTGCGTTTTTTCAATTTGCGTCAATAATCGTGATTGTTGCATTTATTAATTAAAAAATGGCATATTCCAATACAGAAAAAAGGGACATGTTAAAAATGTACTACAAACATGATTGTAACAATAGGGCAGCCATTATTGCCTACAGAAGAGAGTACCCAGATAGAGAAGTACTGCACAACGAGGACGTCACTTCGAACATCTGCTTTGAATAGGTACAAAATTTTGTACTTACTAAGAAATAAAATGTATGGGAGTGTTTAATATAATTTTTTTGGACATTTCTCGTTTTATTTTTAAAAAGTTATTAATGTCATTTTACTCATTAGGTAAAGTACTTTCGATATCAGTTTAAAGTTTTTTGATATCTATAATAGTTACGGAATAATCGCCTGTGCACACTTAACGATTACACCCTGTATATCTGTACATGTAATAAAATCGCGCATTGTTTGAACGCGCATCATGGAAAAACTACTGAGCGGATTTTATAGGAGTTTACACAGATATATTTAATTAAGTCCGGATTAACTTTTATATAGAACTCTGTGGACTGTGACCATGATAAAGAATAAAAAAATAGATTTTTCTGGACAGGCAAAAGGTATGGAGCTCATACAGCCAAGCTTTTTATCCACGCGGACAGGGTCGCGAAGCTAGTCATATAGTAAGTATGTGTCAACCGTATGAGTGGACAGAAAAATACGAAAATTTTCTAAAATCAAAATTGGCTTATCCACAATTCCGATATAAAATAGGAACAATAAAATTATTATTTATTAATGGATGTAAGAACCCACTTGAGTTGTTTGTAATGGTAGATAGAAAAATAATCCTACGTATTTGTTTACCAATTCATCATTTGAGTCTACTAGGTCTAGTATACTAAGATAGTAATTTATTCTATTGTGCGTAGATACTGGATAAAAATTCATTCTATATTTACATTTTTAAGGAGTAAATATTGAACTAGCTTTTGTGAACACTGCATTGTATTTTGACGAATGTATTCTGTTTGTGTATGCCCAATAAAGAACATAAAAAACATATGATTCCGCTGTAAGATATAACCCCTTTCTCTTGGAGCGAATTTCATAGGATTGGTCTCTTGGTTGGTGAACGTTCGCCACAAGTTTTTTCCCAATGGACTTATGTTCAAAACGTTATCACTTACTGTAGAGCCCGAAGTTCTTGGCGTAGGACTGCGCACAGACCAGTTCGAAGCCGCGTTTCACAAAGTAGCGCACCGCCCACGCGTCTTTGTCGAGGTCACCCGAAGCGAAGCCCTGGTACGCACTGTCGAAGAACGGGAACAACTTGTGCTCCTGTAACGATAAATATATATTTAGTAGGTAATTGTGTCGATTCGGATGTACACCAACTAAACTAAAACCAGTTTTAGAGTGGTACTGTCGCATCGTACTGTTTCAGAGAGAAAGAGACAGTACTACTTTAAAACTGGTTTTAGTTGTTTATTGTAAGTTTGATTGCAGACCGTGCTCCGTACGGCTTTTCTTCTCTTTATTGGTTTACCAACACTTTGACACTTATTTATAGTTTTAAAATCAGTACTATTTAATCGATAGTGAGCCTTACAAAAGGTAAACACCTCATGGGTAAACACCTCATGGATTAAAAAGTGAAACATAAAATTAATAAGAAATTAATGACTAAGATTATGTGTAATACTAGAATTATACAAATGCAAAATGTCCTACATTTTACAAAGAAGGTCCGATTTGGAAAATTAAACATTAAACTATTTAAATGCGCCTGTAATTTTGCTATATTTAATATTATATTAATACATTTTGCTGAATCAGCGTCCTAATCTAACAGGTCACTATAATCATCAGCCAGTTTGCACAACCGAGAGATTGGTGAGTTAGCACCAAGTGCTGTTCTGCTTATTGACGGACTAAGGAGTGTAATTGGATTGGGTGGGTACTTGTGAGGGGCATGTTGATGTATACCAATAGCTCAACTACCCTTACCTCCATGATATCAGCGATCTTCTCCCACTGTTCCTGCGTGGGATCTATTCCGGTGGGGTTGTGTGCGCACGCGTGGAGAATGATCACGGAATTTTCAGGCGCATTGCGAAGGTCTTCGATCAACCCAGCGAAGTCGATGGCGCGGGTCCGGTCGTCCCAGTAGCGGTAGGTGCGCGGCGTCGTGAACCCAGAGTTCATGAACACTAGGTGGTGGTTCTCTGGAAGATTTGTTAGCATTAACTACTTGTCAGTTGGATACTTATTCATTACTAGTCTTCATCATTGTACATATATGAACAAAATCCAAATAATTGTAAAAAAATATCTATAAATTTTTACAAGACCTATCGTGTGACCATACTAAAGATTTGCTTATATTTTATAAGTTTCACATTAATTGAATAAAATATTGAAATCTTACATTGAATAAAATATTTTTGATTTTGATTTCTCTAAATAGTATGAAACATAATCTCTATCTGCGTCTGTCTGTTATGCGCTTATTTGTTCTAAAATATGCAAAGGATTTTAATAAGGTTTTCACTTTTAGAGACTTTTTGCGGAATGTATAATATTATGTAAAATAATAAATAATAATAAAAATAAAATATCCTTGGACATATACAGACAACGCCATCTAGTTCCACACTAAGCAACTATGCTTGTGTTGTGGATACCAGATGATTGATACACTACACAAATACATTTTTTTTTGTAAATAAATACATATATTAATGAAAAACATCCATAACTCGGGTCCACATGTCCGTGTTCATCATACAAACATAAGCCCCTAGCGAGATTCGAGCCCGCGACCTTTTGGCATAGCAGCAGAGATTCTAACCACTACACCAACCAGGTCGTCAGGTCAAAGTTTAATATACCAAAAAAAAAGTAGGTATATAAACATAAATACAAACAATAAAACCTGAATAATCGTAACAAAAAATATGTAAATACATAATATGTACCTAACAACTGTATATATAAATTAACCACTGTGATATGCAATAAATACTTTGAGTTTATTATATTTATAAGAAGCAATTTCACCCGTGCGAAGCCGGGACAAGTCGCTAGTGTACCATATGATATTATCCAAATCCGGTAAGGAACATATATGCAAATTTTCGCATTTATAATACTAGTAGCATTTTTCTTTGATGGTAGGGTATCTTTGTGCGCTCGGGAGTGGATGAGCAAGGTTCCACTTTCGATCTTGTCTTCACTTAACATCAAGCAGTCGGCTTTTCTTGATCTCTGCTTGTTACACGCTTTTATCCATAATGCCTAATAATAATAGCAAACAGGAAAAAATATCAAACTAACCTCTCACTGAAATGAACCAATCAAATTGTAATCAAAATTGATCAGAGTAGGTATGTTCTAGAATGTAACATGCACACAGACACACTTTCACCCTCCACACATATACTCCCTCACACACAGATATACACTCAAGATTAAAATTGGAATACAGATCAGAGGGTTTAATCCATCCAGAGGCGCCCTTATTGGATAAATTAAGAATTCCTCTTAAATACAGAATAAATCAAAAAAATCGCTCTGACCTGCACTCTAGAAGTCTAAAAGCAAATTATAAATAATACATCAACATCAGCCCACTGCTGGTATATATTTTTTTTTAAAGCAGGATCAGTTGCTGTCAAGCTGATAGGCTTTTTACAGCTTAGCCGGGCGGGTGGGCGAGCGCGGGAGCGCTCTGCCCGTCAGGAGCGCTCTGCCCGTCGGAGCGCTCTGCCCGTCACTGCAGGTATATAGACCTTCCCTCGTATATGAGGGAGTATGGGCTGTCCGCCACGCTGGCCCAATGCGGTTGGGGACGTCACATGCCTTAGAATTTTTATTTCTCAGGCATGCAGGTTTCCTCCCGATGTTTTCCTTCACCGTTTAACAGTAGTCGGATAAATGCACATAAGCAATTAAATTTAAAAACCCATTCAAATCAAATCAAAAATGCTTTATTTTGTAGGTACACAGGGTACAATTAAAATAGTCAGATTTTACATTTTTAAAGCTACTGCTTGTCAAAAGGCAATTTTCCCCTGAGAATAACAAGCAAGAAACTCGAGAGGTTGCTCTTTAAAAAAAAAGGTGTTTATATTACAAAATTATTAATTGTTATTTTATATTATAATATTTCATTATTAATTATTATTGGTGCATGGCCAGCCTGGGAATCGAACCCGGACCTCGTAAATTGGAAGACCGCGTCTTCCAATTTACGAGGTCCACCGACGCTCCATAAATAATACATAAATATCTTTAATTACGGTTATTTTCGAAAATTTCAAATTATTGATAAAAACGGTCACACTCGTGAATTTTGGAAAATAACCCCCATCAAAGATATTTAGTCATTATAATCAGGACCACTAACTAAATGTTCATTTAATTAATTACCTAAATGAGAGGCGGCTACGTCAAAAACAAGATGGTGCTTCCCGGGCTTATTGCTCTTTAAAAAAGATATTTAAAAAGAGCCACCCCGGAGTTTCTTGCTCGTTCTTCTCTGGCGAGACTGCCTAGTGAATGAGCGATAACTGTATGTCATGACGATTTCAAATGTTATTCTTATAACTTACGAAATAAAACATTTTTGATTTAGATTTTTTGATTTTATTTGGGTTCAGTACCCCAAAGTGAGGTAAAAACCATCGCGGATTCGATTCCCAGTTAGTTACTTAAGTTATTATTTGTAATTCATATTCAGAATAATCGTATTTATCATCTATATTCTCTTCTAGCAGTGGGACGTAACTAAGTAAGACTATTGAATTATATAGGAAATTATTATCAAAAGGAACTTACCCCAGGTAGGCGCGGAGTAGTAGAACGTTGTATGCTTGAGATGCTTGTTGAGTAATTCGGCACCGACACGCAAACCACCTGTGCCAGACAGAGTTTGAACACCGAAAGCCTGTGAAAAATATAAAACTTTTCTAAAGTGTTCTTTACAGAAAAGAGATTGCTGGTAATGACTATATAAATATTTTTGTCATGTACAGACCAGTTTGGCCAGTTTGGAACTAGATAATTGGTGTAATATTTATTATTTTGTCAGAGGGCGGAGTTTACGTGACGATTTGTATGAAGAAATGTGCAGCGCCTCTAGCGGATAGTTTACTCTCATCTCAGGCCGTAAACATCCCACTGCACGTATATAGGTCTTCCCTCGTATAATGAGGGAGTATGGGCCATAGTCCGCCACGTTGGCCCAATACGGGTTGGGGACTTCACATGCCTTAGAATTTTTATTTCTCAGGCATGCAGGTTTCCTCAAGATGTTTTCCTTCACCGATTTAGGAGCACTCGGAAAAATGCACCGGGGATCGAACCCGCACGTCCCAAATTTCATGGCCTCCTGGATCAGCAAACTACCTAAAGGAAATTGCTTAACTTGTAAAGTCAAAGTCAAAAATGCTTTATTTTGTAGGTACACAGAGTACACTTAAAATAGTCAATTTTACATTTTTTAAGCTATTGCTTGTTCAAAATGCCATTTTCCCCTGAAAAGAACCAAGCAAGAAACTCGAAGTGTCGCTCTTTTAAATATGTATAGAACTTAATTGCTTATGCGCGAATGACAAATGAAAGTTATTCCAAAAAAAGAAATACTATTTTCTTACATCTCACAAATCATTACTTCCGTATTTAAAATTTTGTCCAATTAAAGGAATTGTAGATTTCTGCCATCAACAAAAAGTTTTCGCTGCAGCCAAACAAGTCTGACGTATATTTCTGGGACAGAAACAATCCCTTGTACCATTAATTAAAATATTGCAAAATGATAATAACTGTCCGTAAATAAATATTTAAGTATTTAAAAACCAAAAAACTCGACAGTATATTTTGTATTTTCCGGAAGCCATGTTGGATTTTTTTATCATAAAATGTATCTTGACCCATAATATGTATCATGTACATATTATGTAATATTTTTATATTATACTGTGATGATTTTCTTGTTTTTATTAAAATTGTTGTTGCTATAGTGTGGCGTCAAATAAATATATGTCTATGTCTATGTCCATGTATCAAGACGAATTTAACGACACCATGCACTTCGAAACGAACCGATATACATACATACTTACATTTATACACTCGAAAAACATTACCCTCTTTTCATGGGCAGTCGGGTAAAAATGGTTTTGTTGTATCAAAATATGAAATTACTTTTACGATACGTTTCATTTGGTAATCGCGTTTAGGCAATAGGTTCTATGCAATTTGGGCAATCTCCTTTAGGTATACGTATATTGATTACGAACCTAATTTTATAAAGGAGACACCTTTATTTAACGTTTAACAAAGAAATTCTACAGATAACGCCGGTTGGTTCAGAGGGAGTACAAATAAAATTATAAATACTGAACCAATTATCTAGCCTCAAGCTAGACAAAGTGTGTATACCGCATAATGGATAAACATACAAAAATATTCATATAAAAATCGATGATTCATATTAATCACACAAACATTTTACCCCTACCGGGATTGGAATTCAAAGCTAGGGCCAATACCCACTGTACCAACGAGATCAACAGGATGCCAATGTATATTCCTGATCATTAATGCATTATGCCGTTCTCACACGCATCCGTGAGACTGCTCTATATATACGTGTATGTAAATATTTCAATTAGCGGTTGGCATCGAGTGTCAGTGCTGATAGATGTGACACTGAACATAATCCATTTGTTTCTTCATTGATATGATCATGAACCTTTATATTGTCCAAATACGAAAAGACGAATGACTTGTACAAAGAAAGATTTGGTGGAATAGAGGAAAATATATAAATTGTAAACTGCTTATTAGTGCCCATCAATACAGGGTGAATTTGAATTCGTATAATTTCCACAAACTGGTGACGCCACTCTTGATTACGAACAACTTTTCACTAGGTCCACAGCCGAATTCAGCCGAAAATTGTTGGACTTCCATACTAAAGGTGGTTTCAGAATGGTTTACTTTATATGGGTAATCGAAATTTTTTTATCGAATTGGACTATGGTTCCTTGGGGAAAATTGTTCGTAATCACGAGTAGAGTCACCAGTTTACGGGAATTACACGACTTCAAATTCACCTGTATAACCTTTGTATGTCCAAAAAGGATGATCATTATCAATGAAACCGTCCTGTTTGCTCACGCTCCCACCCCATTGCGCAAGATGGGTACCGTACCACGTAAAAATGTTTTCGTTCAAGCGCTAAACATTTGTCGTTAAGCTCGTGTCTACAGGCTACAGTCGGATGGTCGGTGCACTTGTGGGACTGTTCTGTGTGTGTGTTGGTTACTATGAGCCTGGTTCAGTCCGTCCACTAAATCTTCCGGTGTTCTTGCAGAACTATATGATGTCTTCATATTTCAGATACTGTAATTCTTATTCTCCAATTTTATCCTTGCCAAAAATTTCCCATCTCAGGCCCGTCTTAATAAACCGTTCTCAAGATAGAGATGACCTTAAGTAGACGCTTGAGCATCTGTTGCACATTAAAACAGTATCAAAAAAGGTTGTGCTGAGACGCGATCTCAATCTCAAAATCGATTTATTAATACGGCCCTTAGTTAACCTCATCTATTGGTAGATTGTATCTTTACCCTAAGGTTTGCCTGGAAGAGAGAGATGTTAGCGATAAGGCCGCCTTTTTGTGTGATTAATGATGTACGCTGTATTCTTCATGTAGCTTTTGTTAATTGTGCAATAAAGAGTATTTGATTGATTGATTGATGGATTGATTGATTGATTGATTGATTGATTGATTGATTGATTGATTGATTGATTGATTATCCCACCCCTTATCTTAGCTCGATAGCGTTAGATAGCTAAAGGTACCACGTACGTAAGCGCCCTAGTAATAAATTATGGTAATACGGTACATCTATCCATTAGACGTTTATTCCCTTATCCTTACTTCTATATAGGGCTTGAGTGACGTGCTTTAATGATCGAACGCAAAAACTTTACGTGGTTCGGCTGTTGGCCCGAAAAGGCTAGAATCCCAGTTTGTCACATCCATAAAATGGCGACCGAATGGTGTAGTGGATAGTGACCCTGTCAGCGAAACCAACGGTTGCGAGTTCGAATCCCGCGAGGGGTGAATGTTCGTGTGATGAATACGAACATTTATTCCCGAGTCATGGATGTTTATATAAATATTTATGTATGTCAATCCGTTATCTAGGATCCATAGCACAAGCTTGGCTTAGTTTGGGACTAGATGATTGGTGTAAGTGTCCGAAATATTTATTATTATTATAAAAGAAGGATGAATTTACGTTAATGTTCATTTTAAAATATTATGTTCTCTCTCTCGCTCTCTTACAGCCCACTAGACTTACCCGGCCGTTGGCTATCGCTGGGCTATCTTCTCCCAACAGCATGGAGACGGATGCGGTGGTGAACTGATCCAAACCTGAGGACAATCACACAAGAACATAGTAGTATTTGATTCTGACGTTGTCATTTTTCGACGTGACGAGAGGTGAAGTTGATTGCTCTTTAGTATTACTAAACAACTATTTGTACGGTGCTCGGGCAGACAGCTGCCCTCGATATTATTGTAGTTTAAAAATAAATAAAATAAAAATATAGTAACACCCCACTCTTGACCCCATGCCCGTACAATAAAATTTATATTTTATGTTATACAATCGTAACACGCCATCCTTTAGCAGAATCCTCAAACTGTCTGTTTACATTCTTTATAATTAATTGATCAGCTTTAAGTTTATCCCGGATGTTTAATTTATTTATCCTGCGGGAACTGCTCACTTTAGCGGGGATAAAATATATCCTATGTTTTAATCTAGGGTATGTTCTACCTACTTACCAAATCCGTTCATTCGTTCAAACAACAAACATCCAAACTTTCGCATTTATAAGTAGATCGAAGGTTGTTAACATTTGTTCTTCATTATCCGGATTATTTGTAATAGACTTCAGAAGTTCCCTGAGACCAGTGGTTCAAGAGACGGTGCCATCGCTTCCCCCTTATTCCCCAACGTAGTAGGTACCACAGACCACTCACCCACTAGACCAGAGATAGAGTAATTGCTTACTCTATCGCTTATCATTAACTAGCTTTCCGTCCGTGGCATCACCTGCGTAAATAGCCTTATCGCGGATATGTTTAATTTGTTTATCCCGCGAGGAACTACTCACTTTATAGGGATAAACAGTATCCTATGTCTCAATCTCCGGTATATTCTACCTATATACCAAATTTCATCCAAATCCGTTCATCCGTTTCGCCGTGATTGAACTACAAACAAACATCCACGTTTTTGCATTTACTCGTATAGTTATTAGTTAGATTAGTTAAATTAGATTTGATGCAGATGAATATATTTATCTTTACAATAAACGGAAATTAGTAAGGACACAGAAAAAACAAGAAAATGTACTACAAACACTCGGCATCAGAATTATCCACAAAAATAATTTAATTTTCAATTCAAATTATTTGAATAACCTTATGCAATACTACGCAAAAGATAATCCAAGCGGCCTTTCCCAAAGGAAAATTCGTATCAAAATACGATTGTCATTTTTTTATGAAAGACCCACGCCAAAACCCACGCTCACTTAATCTTTATAATATTAGTTAGATATCGATAGTAATATCGATTTCAAAGGTTATTTTATTATTTCCATACATGAATGTAATAGACTACTGCTAACCCCTTTGATGTCGCCATACAATACATAGGTACATTACCGCCGTGTAGTTCGCAGAAACATTGCTTATAGCTTGACGCGGTTTCGATCTTCAGTCAACTCTACATGGTAGCAAAACTTTAACGATAAAATATCAAAGACATTCATCCTACATTCATCTCATTAAAAAGCCCATTTCTTTCAAAGGTAATGTTTTGAATTAAACGTCTGTATGTAGTCTATGGTAGGTAGATCACCTATTGTTTCCCCACTTCTAATATTGCACCTATTTATCATCATGTCAGTGCACGATTGCTAAATACAACGATTAATGTTGATATCAGTTATTTAATGATACTTCAAAGCGCATGTTATCGAATGGATTCTCGTAATAGAAAAGATTGCAATAACACTCCACTGTTCAAATAAGATAACACAATTCAAATTATCTTCACGAATAATATTTTATACAATGCCGCTACTGCATGGTTCTCGATCTACGAACGTCTTATCAAATCTTCCTCTAGGTAGGTAAGCTAACGCACATATTAAGAGGGCTTATCCCGCACGGAATACCATACAAACTGTCAGGTCCAAATTTTTCGAAATTAACAAACCGATTCTAACGAAACGACCTGTTTTGTGTAGTGGTTAGCAACTCTGACCACTATACCAAAAGGTTGCGGGTTCGAATCCCGCTAGGGGCATATGTTTGTGTGATAAATACAGACATGTGTATACCCGAGTTATGGATGTCTTAATTTATAATAAGTATTTATTTCCCAAAAAAAATGTATTTATGTAGTATATCAACCATCTAGTATCCACAACACAAGCCTATAGTTGGTTACTGTTGAACTAGATGGCGCTGTGTGTATGTCTAAGGATATTGAATAAGGATAATGAAAGTTTATCTGCATAAAGAACGTACATAGATCTAAAAAGTTAGTAGAGAACATTTTCGAAAAAGAGTATTGAAAATAAATTAGAGCGATTTTAAGTTTTCCATACAAAAACAAAAAATAATAATAATAAATAAATATTTCGGACACTTACACCAATCTAGTCCCAAACTAAGCAAAGCTTGTGCTATGGATACAAGATAAACGGATAAACATACATAAATATTTATATAAACATCCAAGACTCGGGAATAAATGTTCGTATTCATCACACAAACATTTACCCCTCGCGGGATTCGAACCCGCAACCGTTGGTTTCGCTGATAGGGTCACTATCCACTACACCAATCGGTCGTCTTTATATAATATTATACAATAACTATATTCTTTTAAATTCAATATTTTTAAAATATTTACTACTAACTTTTTAGATGTATCCTGCTTAGACGTATAAAATTTCATTAGAAATGGTTCATTCTTTCGGAAAATTTGGACTTGAAACTTCGTATGTAATGAATGATGTGTGGGATAAACTCTCTCAACAGCCTAGAAAAATCTCTCATGGAGCGATTTTCATTGCTTTCCTTGGGAGGAATTGCTCTAAAGTCCGTCACTGGTGTAATATACTGTGATAGGTGTCCTTTAGTTGCCTTATACGACACCCACGGGAAGAGACTGTTTGGTCCTGTTCTAGCACCACAAGTAATCGCATTAGTCTAGAGAATCCTATTACACAATTGCTTTGTAAACCAGCCAAATGCGTGTTGAATCCGTAGCTTGTCCAGAGGCATATTTCCCACTTTCAATCAAAATTTATTTCATTAAAATTAAGATTGTTGATAACTGGAAATTGTGGATATTTATATGTATATATATCCTTAGACATACACACAGCGCCATCTAGTTCCACAGTAAGCAACTATAGGCTTGTGTTGTGGATACCAGATGGTTGATATACTACATAAATACATTTTTTTTGTAAATAAATGCTTATTGTAAATGAAAACATCCTTATCTCGGGTGCACATGTCCGTATTCATCACACACACATATGCCCCTATCGGGATTCGAACCCGCAGCCTTTTTGGTATAGTGGTCAGAGCTGCTAACCACTACACAAAACAGACGTATTATATTATTATATTCTAATAAGTATAGTGTTAGAGGTGTGTCCACGTAAGTTTTTTTATTTTATTTATTTACACAGAATCAACAGCATTATTACAAATTCTCATATAGAAAAGTAATACCAAACTTATACCAATTAAAGATTCTAATTTTGAGTCTTTCTTCTGGTACCAGAGAAACCAAAGGTAGACCGGGATCGGTTTTCATCCGAAGCTTTCATTTTCAGAATAACATCATTAGCTATAATGATATGCCCGGACACGGGTTGCGAACCCGAGACCGTTTCGTATAAGAGCTGCATTACGTTACCAACAGTCACGAAATTCGTTTCTGATATTCATGGTTGATTCCATTTTATGCGGCGTCTTATTGCATTTGTTTGAAGGTCATTAACAGCACGCAAACAAAGATCTTTGACCCCAAACGCTTCTCGATGGAGACGTGAGATTTAATTAGCATTGAGACGACCGCCGAAGCCATTCGAAGCGCACTTTATGGATGGAAGTGTTAGTTCACGGTACAGTGATTATTAAACGAGCTATTACGATCCAAAAGACATGGCCTCCTTCGTGTTCTAATTGCATAAGCCGGTGCGCGAATCTATTACAACGAAATAACGATTAGGGCAAATTCATCTAGCAAATCCACGATTTGTAGAGCCAGATTAAGACTCCTATCGGTCAAAAAAATCTTCTAAAGCTTAGACGAAGATAGTAGAAGAAGATATATTTGAATAGATATACTCTTATGTATTTATTTAAAAACAGTAACAATTAAAGATATGGAATTTAAATATAAACTAGAACAAATGTAAAAAATTGGAGCCGCGAGGCAAGGTACCCAAAACACTCACAGCATTTCCTCGTTGGATGCAGATACTTAAGCGTCGAGCGAGGAAACAACCAGCTCTCGGGTCACCAGTGACATCGACTAAGCGCTTTAAAATATTAAAGAAAAATTTAAGAGACCGGCCCCCAAGGACCTAAAGTTTCTACTCCGAAAGCAAGGAAAATGTATACGGAACCGATGCCTCTAGAAAGAAATTACTACGGAAGGTTACCTACTTAGCACACAATACTAGGTATTACAAAAAAAACCAAGCTTATGAACTTGTAGCTTTCCTCCTGCAGCTTGGCTCGCGTGAAATTACTTCTTTATAAAAACTAGCCCAGATACCAAAACTACCTATCTATAAGCAGTGAGATCACAATGAATATATTGGCTTTGTTAAATAAAAACTAATTTAGTTAAAAAAACCCGACAGCATATTTTGTATTTGGCGGACGCCATGTTGGATTTTTTACCATAAATTGTATCCTCTGATACTACAGGTATCAAAACGAATCTAACGACACCAATACACTTCGAAATAGGTCAAGCTGTTTAGGCTACAGGATGCGTCAAAGGAACGGACATATTTACATACATACACTCGAAAAACATTACCCTCCTTTCTTAGGCAATCGGGTAAAAAGTGACAATCAGCGGTGACGATGCCTTTATATCGCTACTGTTCAACCGCATGCTGTACAAAGTCTATCGGCAGTCGAATAGTCGAGTAAAAAACAGTAAGTAAAAAGATAAAGATCGAGTTAAGTACCATAAGGTTAGGTAGGCAATCTTCCTTATCACGTAAAAGGTCATCTTAGTGCCTTATGGAACGAAAAAATTTTTATTCATTCGCAATTCCTTTTCAATTAGCAATGTTAAGTAACTTCTGGTGTGGTCTGTCTGGTGACCACTGGTGGCATTCTAACACGAGTGTTTTCGTAACTCAGAGAGAAATTAATCAGTTCGTCTTGGTTTTTTCAATTGAAGGCAATCGTAAAGACCAATCGGTGGTCTGCAGGAGCAAGGTGGACATAGTCTGGCATAAATCTAGCAATATTCCGCATTGCGCCTGCGTGGTGGATGATGACCATACCCTCTCCTAATGACAGGAGACTATGCCTCAACACTGGGGACATAAGGTTGTTTATGTGTTTATTCCATTATGATGCTTTCATGTGTAATCGGTAAATGTATGAACGTAGTCCGACGCAATAGATGTACGTACACGTTGATAAATATCTGTGACGCAAATAGACCTTATGAAAAACAGCAATTATTACTCTTGTGGCCTTGTTTTAAACCCCCAAGGAAAAACTACGTGAGTGACAGCTTTCTGAAGGTGTGGTCTGATTTGAGTGCGGTTTTATTTATATTTAAACTAGGGGAAAGGTTCTTAGCCTATAACCGCGTCTGTGGCTCAATGTGAACAATATAAGGTTTACAAATCGGATGTCGCGTGTTCGATCCCCGTGTACCCCACATGTTTAGCACTCGGTTTGGTTGATGATAGCTATCACCATCTTACCTAAGTCTCCGCCAAACAGCAATGTTAATAGAATGATTGTGTTCCGTTCCGGTTGTCAGATATAAGACAGCAAGTCCACCCAAATAATTACTGGTCAGTACACGTCCACCTTCGGCCTCATCTTCAATGTCAAGGGGTAGTAGTTGTGCATAAAAAAGAAAAAATCATTATTGTTGAAAATGGGTTCAGTCGTTTCGAAGATATTTAACAGTTACTTTCTATACATGAATGATATTATTACGTTTAATTAGACGGGGGTTTTCGAAATTTTCAATTTATAGCTTCGTAAGAATTGAATAAGTTCTTACATTATTTTGAACTTTTTCACTGTCTCAGTGGCACAATTTGAACAATACCTACACTAGGAGAGTGACAGGCGCGACAAATTGACAATTAACGGATTAACAATGTCCAGCTATGATTAGGAGACCACAACTTTGTAATCACGGACAAATTATAAGCTGTTATATATTAAAAATTTTCATCTAAGTACCTTCCTTACCTACTTGACAATAGTGTGCCGTACTGTGTAAATTTTTACCTTTAACATTGATACTCTTTACTAAGAACAAGTTGTTCATACAATATTAGTAATCATTACACTCACCAAGAACAGGCAGGTACTCATGCAGCAGTGTATCATCCTCTGCCATCTGTTTCTCCATCTTGCGCACCACTGGGAGGACCCATGGCTTACCATTCTCGTCTCTGTAAGCTGAAGGTTATAAAACTTATGATTCATCCCGACCTTTTTTTTTAAACAATCGCTTTACGTCATCCACAAAATATAAATGTATGAATCTGTTATTGAGAATTTTAAATTTGACAATTGAATAATCAGAAAGTAAGTTGATTAATAAAATGTTTGCATGCCGCATCACTGGTAGAACATAAGATCCTCAAACTAATTTGTGACTAAATGAAGTTCTTGCAAAACTAAAGAAAAAAAAATTATTGTTATTCTTTTTGACTTTGATAGTTCTGAAAATAATTATTCTAATATAGTAAAGCAATATTAGTTTATAAAATGTAACTTAGACTCATCTTCACTTAACATCAAGTGTGATTGAGGTCAAGTACCAACCCGTTGGGCATAAAGAAAAAATTAAAAAAACTTGTATTTTTCGGTAGCACTATTCATGCACAGTTTTTTGGGATATAAATTATAATCATTAGTAAAGCAGTCTTTGCATATGAGAATGAGGATTCCAGCAACACATGACGCCAATATGCTCAATTAAAATATTCTTCTTCTTCTTTTCGAGTTGAGGCAAGTATAAAATTTTATTGGACGAAAACTTAGCCAATCTAACAGCACTTTCTGTGGTGTTAAGGAGGTCGTCAAAGGTGCAGCTGTCAGAACACACGGAGCAAGACAATAGGTAATCCATAGTCTGAATAACTCTTAAACTACAGGCACTATTTGGCCCTACTTCAGCACAGATTTTGACCTTGTCAAAATAGCTGAGTTTTACTTCATGTAATCTAGCATCACATACATAAATCTTGCTGCCTGTTAACTTTAACATAAGTATATTGAGTAAATTTCCACTAATATAAATGGCGGCCAGTCGTTGCCTATCTTTAACAGGTTTCCTGACGAAACGCGAGGACCGGGTTTTGGGTATTGTCAAAATATTTTCTTGTGTAAATTAACCATTTTGGATTGCCAACAAAAACTAAACGAATACAGATAATAAAAAACCAAAAACGGCAAAAACAAACAAAAATCCAAGCTTAGTGCCGCTCAACATAATATGACTTACACCCCTTGCCGGTTGCTAAATTCCTTATGAGAGTTCCAAGTAAAGGACACGCACCGGTGCATATTCGGTATGTCGCCCACCCCAACGCACTGGTGTGTGGTCCTGAACCTGTTAAATCCCATTTGAAAGAACCATAGGTCCCGTCAAAACCTTTGGTTCATATTTAATTATATATTATAGGCTTATTTTATTTATTAAGGCATTTTTATTATAATGTAGTATGGTACTTATTAGTATAGTAATATAATATTTATTTTCTTATTTCTTTTTTATTGGTGTGCACTCTACGTTCTTCTTCTTTATGGTTATTGTCCTGTAATGGGTTTGCTGGCAGATATCTCATTTAGGTATAAGCTCACCTTTTGCATATGTTGTTTATTAATAAGAAGTTAATAAAGTATAAGTATAGTAATAAAAAAATTTCAAGAGTAACAAAAATACAGATAGTCATTAATAAATAAACTAAAACAATCACTGAAGCTATTTAAACAATTCTTTGCGTCATACAAGTAATATCAATAAAGATTTCATAATATTAAGTTACATAACAAGGGTCTGGGTTATTTATTTATAACAATTTTTATATATATTATGCTATAAATAAACTGATAATAAACCGCTGTAAAACTTACCGCCGACACCTAAATTAACTTTATTTTGGAAAGTGTCCTCAGAAAAGAGTTTGTTCAGTTGAAAAACCTCAATCGGAGGACCTTGTTCGATATCTTGAAAACGGGAACTCATTTTGAATTAACTCTTATCACAAACTACACGAGCACTGAAGTTGACGACCAGCTACAAAGTGTATAGTCGTCGACCTATATAGCTGATAACAAAAACTTTATAGAATTTTATGACAATGCAAATAAAAAGCCGAGCAGGCAGGCAACTGACCTTTGCCAATGTCAGCAATGTCAAATAAAATTGGCATGACAACTTTGACACTTGTTGGATGCGTTCAAGCCGGCTATAACTTTATCCTCGCCAAACGTAGAAAGAGAATCTGTCTACGTCGCCAAATGACAATATACAGGTGACGCCGGCCGTCAGTCAGACAAAAATAACTTGGTAGGTAGGTAATATAAGCTTGGGTCATAAAGTTATTAACTTTATGGCTTGGTTACTATTATGTATTCTGTGACTTGGGTGAAAATTTAACTAGCAGGGAAAGCTTCGTTACGGAAGTTCGTTATGGAAGTCGGGCTGTCAATTTTCACCACAGATTAATTATATGTGGCAAACTGTTGCAAGCTAGCGCGTTTAGGCGCGTTTTCTTCGTTTCGAGGTTATAATAAAAACAGACACTTTTACAATGACGAAGGAATAATAGAGACTCGAAGCACTTTTATTAAGTAATCTGTGGTCATATTTATTTTGGTTGGTACATTTCCGTATATTCATAGTACTGTTTGACGACCGGTTGGTGTAGTGGATAGTGACCCTGTCAGCGAAGCCAACGGTTGCGGATTCGAATCCCGCGAGAGACTAAAGGGCGAACATATCGCTATAAGAGGATTCTTCCAGCAAACCCGCTAAATTAAAATTGGTATTTCGTTGCAAGTTTTTGTCCTGAGATTTCTGCACTATGATCCCTTACCACGCATAGCTATGCAACCGCTTTACTTTAGATTATTAAAAAAGGTTTGACGCGACGAGAAGTTTTAGTTCGTTTGATAATTTTGACATTCTTTCTACAACTGCCAACTGAGATTCGTAGTAACAATTGAAAATTATACTTTATCTTATAGAAATCGCAACAATTTAGCGAAATCTAGCAATCATGCCTATGCCACCAACTATTGGTCATCAAATTAAACATGCCAAAGGGATCGGGGGTCTCTTCATGAAAGCTTGTTGGGAGATACCAGAGCTCGTTGGTGCAACAACCCTGGCACTTATTGGAATTGGATTAGCTGCAGCAGGACTTAAACATTATGAAAAAACTGATGGCGATAATAGAGAATTTAAGATGACTTACTACATTGTACGAGACGATGATCCGAGAGCACTTCGCATCAAAAATCCTGTATTCTCCGATTTTGTTAAATAAATAATAAACCGTACCCGTGCCTTTTCTTCATTGAGTGCATAGGCACTCAATGTAGTAAGTAATAGTACTGTGTTTATAATTATCTTTATTATTTGGAATATACCTATTTATCTATGTGATTGTATAGTGTTCTTATTAGTTTCTAGATTCGAGTATCGGTGGATATCATTTCCTTTTATTTTTATTTTATTTATTCTTACAGAATCAACAGCATAAATTATACAATAAAATTTTACATATAATACAATAAATACAAAAAACTTAAAAATTTATCTCCAATAAGTTTTTAAGTTATACCTAATTTAAAAGCGTTGTGTAGCATATACCTACATGCCGGCGAGCGTAGCGTGGAACATCCACCTACAAAGTGAATATAAGGCGATACGGTAAATCACTGGGCGGACACCACTTCCAATGGATAAAAATATATGGGAGAGGCCGATAAACATAGTAAACCCTTTGTGTCTGATATGATAATAATATAGGTATTTGCCTAAAGGCAAAGGCATTTAAATGGAGCGTAGGCAGAGCCTACAGATTTCCACTTGCTACGATCATGATCATGATACACCTCTTACATGATTAAAGTATATAATTTAATCATAAAACTGGACTACTTAAACACACCAACATAAGGTCCTAATATATTAGTCCGGATCCATTGAACATGAAATTGTATACGTCCAAAGTTCCAAACAACAATTTTGTTTATAAAAATAATATATTTGTATTATCCCGCTATCCGCTGTGCATAAAAAAAAATATCGAACCTTTCGGAGAAAAGTATCACTGCAGCAATCAAATTGTAGGTAGTTCGGGGTTCTTTCTATTATTTTCGGTGATCGGGCCCGTGTTCCATCAGCGCCAGACCATTACCCCGTTTTCTATTACACCCACCCTAGCATCACTCTGTAATCCTATACACCTATAGTAACTTGACATGATAATATCACAATTGCCCAAGCCACCTTATAACACGAATCGGCTGGCGCTGAGGTCACTCCGCGTTCCCCGACACATAAAATCATTGGCAGCCGGTACGGCAGGAGATCACTGAACGATTTTCTTCACGCGGTTGCGGCGGCCTTCAGCCCTGCAAGTACGTGAGGTGCAATGTTGTGGCCAACACTGGCAACTGCGTGCCTGAAATAGTGCGCTAGATTTTGTTATTCTGGATATCCCCTTTACCAGTGTGTACATTCGGGTACAAGATTTGGTAGGTGGTCTCTAAAAGTTAAGGAACGACATAGCTTGACGTCAAGATATTTAGAAATAAGTAATCGAAATCATGGCGCACCCTTTCACTTCCAAAAGTTACCGTCAGTACTTTATGGGCCATACAGCTTGTGGGAGAGAAAGTAAGATACTTCTGTTTTAGAATAAAATTCGCCAAGTGCCCGTGATTCCGTACTTACCCTCACAATATGCAGACTTAGAAGGGGGCTTTGTGTTGTTTGATTCACGTATCCAAAACCAACTGTTTAGCTTTTAGGGAGGGGGGATGGACACTCGACCCTAACAAAACTTGAACAAAATGAACACTTTATTGTCAGATGTATTTGCTTAATATTTTAGTTATACCAAACCCTAACTTTGCACATTGTCAATTTTAATAAAAATTAACATATTCAATTACTATCTAATTATCATGATGTACAATACGTACTACATATAAGCATGGACATAGCTGTCTAATCATATAATTATCAAATCGCAACCTATAATCTGTTTAAAAGAGCAACCCTAGAGTTTCTTGCTCGTTCTTCTCTGGGGAGTCAGCTTTGTGAATGAGCAGTAAATTTAAACTATAATGTAATATTAATATTAATAGTGACGTTTTCAAGTGATAATTTTATCCTATGAAATAAAAATATTTTGATTTTGATTTTTTGATTTGATTTAATATTAAATAATTTAATAAAGTCATCTATAAGTAAAGCGATGTCAAAAATAATGTCTATAGGTATAATTTAATTTCTTGTTGTCCATAAATATATTAATTTGATTTATTTTACGCGCTAGGAATTCCCTAACACTATAAAACAATTAAAAGTTAATATTTAAAGGAGCTCCAAATTAAAACCCTGTTTAAAATCTCATTCTAATCTAATATAACCTCTAATACTTTTGATCAACCTATCCAATAACACTCTACACTATGGGGTACAAAAATAAAAGAAAATTCATCCTCACTTTCCGTGTAGGGGGATAGGTATACTTTAAAAAAATTAAAAGGTTTTATTTTACCACCCTCGACCTCATCTTCACTTAACATCAGGTGTGATTGAGTCAAGTACGAACCCGTCGTGCATAAAAAAAAACAAAAAAAACCGGTGTACTAATGCCAAATTACAGCTTTCTAGTACTAAAAGCCTCTGAGCTATGCTTCGGACAGACCGACGACGGGACATGGCCAAACTATAACAGTTACTTGTTGAGAACGGAACCCTAAAAAGAGTCACTTTCTGTAATACCGTTAAGAATGTCTTCGGTCGTCGGCATAGATGAATTTTATATTGTGCAGTGTTGTAGGGCGTTTCGCTAGTGTCGTATTGAACGGAAGCGGGGTCAGCATAGACCCTTGGGATCATCCGTCCTTTAGCATCATTTCTGCATTCCACCACGAATCACCTTTACATAGTCATATTTATTTATTTATTTATTTAGGATCACCAACAGTTGTTACACTAGTACATAGTCCATTTAACAATTAATGTAGTTGGAATTTAAATGTACAACCTTTTATAGACATTAGATAGAATCTAAACGAAGCCCCACATGCAATCCCTATGTTATCGGCTTAGTAGTGATCATTCTTTGTGGTAACTCGCTTGATGCCAATCGTATTTTCATTCTACAAAAAAGAGCAATAATAATTTTATGTGGAATATGGAAAATGGAATCACATTTTTATCAGTCAAAAATAATGACGTTATATTATTTGATGGTATTTATACCAAGTGATACTGTTTGTGCGACGAAATTATCGGTCTTACGACGGACCACACTTCTCGTGAAATAACTATTTAAGTATTAAAAAACCCTACAGCATATTTTGTATTATGTGGATGCCACGTTAGTTTTTTAACATTAAAGTATATTCTATGACACTCCGTGTACCAAGACGAATCTAACGACACCATGCACTTGTTTGTTTGTAAACGCTTTATTGTTATACATACCTACTTAATAAATTAAATGTAAAAATTAAGTACAAAGGCGGAGCATTATTTATTATTATGACATGTCGATAATATTCTGACATGTTTTACAATATATTTTGTTAATTTTGAGTTTTGAACAATATTGTCGAAAATCCAGTAAAGAAACACAATTAAAGACAAGCCTAAAATACCGATCATTTATTGTACAGAGATAAAATTGACAGTGCCGTTATTTTTCACGTTGCCAGAACAACTATGTGACAAATATTTTGATTTTACCCGACCGCCCAAGGAAGGAGGATAATGTTTTTTATTGAATAATTCTGTAATTAATTTATGTTTAGCAATCACTTTTATATAAGACTTCATTAATTTACGAATTTTATGTAACGAAAACACGAACAAGTTTTGGAACCTGTGTTTTCCATCAACTTCAAAAGTGAACTAGGTAAATAAATGTAATCTATAGCGATTGACAAGCATAGCTGCGATAGGATCAGTTTACAGTGAGTTATACAGGGTGTCCCTGGAAGTATGGATCAAATCGAACAGGGGCATGGGGAAGGTCATTCCCAAACTTTTTAACCCTATTTAATGGCAGATTGCCATTTTTGCCATTGACGGTGCCATTTTTGACGGTTCAAAAGTTATGATCAATTTTTTACATTTTCATATTATCGAATAGTGCTTATACAAAAAAAATTTTTAAAAGAAAACTAGCAAAGCTATCAGCTTAATTTTTTTTCACGATGTTTGTTCGAGCATGTGACTTTCATGTTTTAATACTTTTATGTCGATAGCAGACATGATTCCTACAAAAAAAAAGATTGAATACAAAGACATTGGTCTGCCAAAAATTTCACTCAATTTTCAAGCGATTGCCATGGGAAAAAAATGTACTAGAGAAAGTTGACCACGTATCACAAAAAGTTGCCCATTCCATACAGATTCTTTTGAGATGTGTAACACTGGGTTACTCTTATTAATTTAAAAGTTATTAGATTTTTTTATCATAAAGGTCGCTTTTTCAAAACTTTCGAACTTCTAAGATTTTAATTTTTAGCTTTAAATACGATTTACTCTCAACCCTCATGTACAAAGTCACCTATCCGAGCACTTTGGTGTGGTTAACATAATAAGACAACATTTTTTTAAAGTAAAACCTCACTAGATACGAACGTGCGGGGGGAGGAGGGGGCTTAAACAAAGGAACCGAAAGGGTCGTAAACAATGACGGTGGGTACTGCAGGCTTGCACTCAGGTAGAATTTTTAGTAACTCGCTATCAGCTTGTAACTGCGCACGTACTTAATTCGGTGTTTATTAATTATTGGCGTCATTTGGATTGTGTTACCTGGACTTTGATTTTGCTTGCGATTTGGATACTGTTTGACCTAAAATGACTACTTACAGCAATCAAGAATATGCTGACATGCATTTCATTTACGGATTTTGCGACGGAAATGCACGCGAATGTGATACGTGGTCAACTTTCTCTAGTACATTTTTTTCCCATGGCAATCGCTTGAAAATTGAGTGAAATTTTTGGCAGACCAATGTCTTTGTATTCAATCTTTTTTTTTGTAGGAATCATGTCTGCTATCGACATAAAAGTATTAAAACATGAAAGTCACATGCTCGAACAAACATCGTGAAAAAAAAATTAAGCTGATAGCTTTGCTAGTTTTCTTTTAAAAATTTTTTTTGTATAAGCACTATTCGATAATATTATGAAAATGTAAAAAATTGATCATAACTTTTGAACCGTCAAAAATGGCACCGACATTCATAGGGTTAAAAAGTTTGGGAATGACCTTCCCCATGCCCCTGTTCGATTTGATCCATACTTCCAGGGACACCCTGTATATAGTACCTATATATATACTCTTTATTCAGTTTTCGCGAGTTAGACGACGATGATCGTAATAATCGTTTACGATGGACCCATCGTTTGCCTTACGTAATAGATCCTCTGATTAGCTAGTGATTAGCCATCAACAGCATCCCAGCAGATTCATGAAAATAAGAATAAAGAATTGGATTCTTTTAGGGGCAGAATCTTATTCAGATTATCAGAAATATTACTAGAGATTTTTGTGGGCCAAATACAACATACCAAAAGAAACGAATTGACCAGGAGAACGGTGGCTGTGCAGCAAATGTTCGATCCGTTTTCATTGGTGGTTTGCCTGAGTAGTATGTGAATTTAAATGTCTGTATAATAATGGCAACACTGGTTGGTGTCACTTTTTGATTTTGAGTTGCCAGGTTGAGTAATTTGTCGTCTTCTAGGCAATCTCCAAAAATCGATTGGCGATTAGACATGTTACATTCGCTATCACAGAACTAATTTTGGGCGAAAAAATAAAAATTAATTAATATCTTTGCACGTTCCCACATCACCATTTAGTTCCACACTAAGCAACTAGGCTTGTATTATAGATACCAGATGGTTGATCTGTATCATAAATGCATTTTTCTTGTAAATAAATAAATATATAAATAAAAACATTCATAGCTCGGATAAACAGGTCCGTATCCACTACACAAATATATGCCCCTAGCGGGATTCGAACCCGCAATCTTTCAGTATAGCAGTCAGAGTTTCTGACCACTACACCAAACAAGCCGTCAAAAAACATTATAATTTTACTGTTGATTGTATCAAATGATAATTTTTCTTAAACAATACAAATACACTTTATTGCACAACAGAAAAGAAAATACAGTTACAGAAAGTGCTAGGGTAGAACTTATATACTTCTCCTCCGGTCAATTATAAAACATTTTATTATATTTAATCTTTTTACTGCTGTAAGGCAGCCCTTTTATATTGTTTTGTTTCATATATACCTATGTTTATTGTTCTGTCACTGAAGCCAAAAACTTACAATCTAGAATTAGTTTATCTTGTCTTCAATTTAATTTTTATAGGTAATTTTTTTGTTCACGAATTTATTAGGGCGACTTTGACAAACTTAACGAAATTTTTGGCAACTTGGATCGGCCCCGACCTGGCAACCCAAGACTTCGCTGTTTTCTTTCTCTGGATTTCCCTTGCTCAATAATTTTCGATTCAATGATTTCATCGAATACATTGTACTAACAAATAGAATTCTGTTATTCTATATTCCGATCGAAACAAAACAAGCTAAATGGCTGCTATTGCTTCGAAACGAACACTTGGCCAACTTTTAAAACAAGGTTGGACCGAAATCCCCGAAGTTTTAGCCTCGACAGGTTTGGCTTTCGTCGGTATAGGTTTGGCAGCCGTAGGGTGTTATAATTACGCTAAAGAGGATCAGGACAATAGAAGATACAAGATGACCTACGTAGTGATGAGGCCAGATGACCCCAAAGTTAAATTAATCAGGAAAGATTAAAGTGTTACGAACTTCATAGTAAATTATTAGTGGTGTATTATGTAATAAAGTGCTGTTGTCTTCAGTGGTTGTTTACTTGCATTTTATCCACAGATTTTGCCCTCGCTGAGGTAACAAAAAATAATCTGACAATTATGTTATATGTATTGGTGGGATTTTCTAATTGCTTATGTGTCAAACGTAAGCATTCACTAACACCATCAAATCAAAATCAAAATGTTTTTTATAATACATGAAGAGATGTGGGTGGATAGTATGACAGACATTTCGCTTTTATAGAAAAATAAAATTGCTTGGAGCCAGTTGGTTAGGCTGTGTTGTTACTTTGGATACTACAGAGGAGCCCCGCCATACATATTGATCAGCCTTGGCATTCAATTAAGTGGCTAATTTAGTCATCTGCCATTATTATAAATGCGAAAGTTTGGATGTTTATTTGTTGCCCAATCATGGCAAAAGAGATGAACGAGTTTGGATATGAGTCTCTTACATGTCTCTATTAAGTAATTTGAATTTAAGTTAATTTGCACCTTAAATACAGTAAGTCAATAGTTTAATAGTATACAACAAGCAAAAACCTCTTCTAGACAAACTGATATTATTGATAAAATTCACCCATACTTTGCTACTATTAGTATAGAAACCTCTACTGGTAGCTTGTATCTTTACCCTAAGGTTTGCATGGAAGAGATCGCTGTTAGCGATAAAGTCGCCTTTTTGTGTGATCAATGATGGACTCTGTAATCTTTACATAGTTTTTGTTAATTGTGCAATAAAGAGTATTTGATTGACTGATCAGTTTAATAAAATGTTGCAGGAATCATGTAAACAAAACTATCCAGGTTAGGGTAATATTAGCGAATAAAACATTCTCTCAACTTAATATCAATAGTTTAATACACAAGAAATTTATCACACAATTCTCAATCACCAACGGTAATTAACATTTTATTAAAACCTACTCTTATTTACCACTATCGTCATTATTAAAAAGAAGTAAATATTTTAAACAATTGTTTTAGCACAACTGCAGTTCCATAACATTGCATAGCGCTATCTCCATATCTGTTACTGGTACTGTAGGTGCAAAGCAATATGCAGAGAGTACTTAGGATCGCAAAAAAAAATAGCGTCTATGAAGAAGGCATCTATTATGTATCTGTAACGAATACCACCCACTTAACTCAAAATATCTACATAAACAAATAACAAGGTTAATGGGAGAGGGAGTACCAAGCTGAAACGGGTTCTTAGGCACATATTAATAAACCAATCTTAATACAAGTCTTGAGGCTGTACCAACCGAGATGCGTCTTAAGCAGTTGATGCTATCTCAAACTCTGTGCTAATTTATAAACCAATCTTGAGGTCAATCTTTCTCAAGTATTCGGATCCTCATTATGAATGATAGTTTTGAGTTTTGTTTAATGTGAAACTTGGCGCACCTCTCAAGTGAGTACTGCTTGAGTATGCACTTGCTTTTCAGGTTTCAAGTTGGGTTTATTAATAAACACGTTTACTTGACACCGATCACAAGACTTCGTGAGTAGAACACACGAAAAAAAAAAATTGACTCCATACAAAACTGGCCGATGCAATCACCTGTACTGAAGACTAAAGTACAGATTTTTTTTTTATTTATATCTGGTCAATGGATACTGCTTTTGTTCTAAAACCGATATTCTTTACCTGTGATTTTTCCTCTATGCTGTCATTGGCAGAATTTATTGTGCTAGAAGAGCATGATATGAAAAGCCAAAATGAAAAGTCTTTTGTCATGATACCTAATACCCCCTTTCAGCTTAGTTCCAGCTTCCCAACCAACATTTTATATCCTATGTAAACGTGATGTGAATATAAGAAATATAAAACTTTTAAACGGATATCGATACAACGCAGCCCAGTGACCAAAATGACATTAAAACTTGGAATACAAAACATTCCCAAAGGCTTTGACACTTTGTTTATTAAGTTAGTGGCTGCCATTATGGAGCAGTAAGTCGAAATTTCACGTTTTTCAAGAAGTTCTTTATGCCGTTATTTTCACTAGACGAAGTAGTGTCCAGATAAAGTTTAAAAATCTCTGTTGTGTGCACACAAATCACACTTAACAATTTACCTGTAATATAGTCACAATTTTTATTTTTAACTTGCATGCAGTGTATAAGCTTGTAACATGATACATATAAGGTTGCAAATAACTTGTCAACATCCATCCGCCACAAGAAACGAAATAATCGCTCAGCATGTTGATCATTTGAAAGATACATGACAGTCAGCTTGATAATTTAAATGACGATTTACACTACTGAGCTCTGAGGCCGATCGCGAAATTTTACAACGGATTTACCGTTCGAGCGGAACGTTTTTGGTTTCGGTTTATATTTGGTTTAGCTGATGCAAAAAATCATTAAATCGCTCAACCATTAAATCGCTGACGTTATCAAAATTAAACCAAACGCAAAACGTTTAGAGCTTACCACGAGTATTAAAATATTCCGTTTAAATGGTTAGCGCGATATGAAATGAGTGTAACGTTTTTGGATATTGTTTAGTTTTTTGTATTATCGCTCGAACTTAATGCGATTAGCCCCTTGGTTCGGCCACAGATCCGCTGATCAGCTTGACTGTAAAATGAAGTGCGTATTGTACAATTTATTTGTGTCATCAAACATTGCGTGTGATACAGTCCCGAGGCCTGCGCGGACGCAGACCACTCACACTAGTAAATAAAGTAGCGTTGTAATTTCTTTGAATGTTATTTTCTCTTCTTGCTTGAACTGGCTTTGTCTTTGCTGGAACTCTGTTTAGCTTTGCTGGAACTTGGTTGTTCTTGGCTAGAACTGGCTTTTCTTGTGGGTTTGTCAATTTTCTTTTTCTGTGAATAATGATATCTTTGTATAATATTGGAATAAAAACAAATAAATATCCTTGGACATACATACAATGCCATCTAGTTCCACACTAAGCAACTGATGGTTAATATATTACACAAAAACATTTTTTTGTTGTTAATAAATACATTTATAAATGAAAAACATCGACAACTCGGGTACACATGTCCGTGTTCATCATACACACATATGTCCCTAGCGGGATTCGAACCCGCGACCTTTTTGGTATAGCGGTCAGAGTTTCTAACCACTACACCAAACAGGTCGTCAAATATTGTATGAATTTGTCAATTTTTTGGGATACAAATCGTGTTTTCCTGGCCATTCTATTGTAATTTGTTCGTTTTTGTACTAAAGCAAGGAAATATTTACTATAGTATATTATAAAATTATAATACATATAATAATTATAAGGCATACTTTCTGGCCACGCCCACCCGGATAGTATTATAGGGATTATTATTATTCTAAATGCATTGGTAAACATATGTATATTGTCCGTTCCAATAAACCAAAAATGTGTGAAATGTAGTGAAAAACTAAATAATTATTCTGACTGTGTAGGGATAAGTTCAATATGCACAATAAAAACTTTAACTAAAACAGGCTTATAAAGCGTTTGTAATTTTTTATGAATAAGAGGGCTAGTATTCATGCATTCTATTTACATTTGTATCATTTTCATCTACCCGCATAATAAAAAAGATTATACACTTCATTTATTTATACATGTTAAATCATAAATATATGTCATTTATGACGTGTTTTAATCAACCAATTTGCTTCAAATCAAGTTTTATTGTGTATCTGCGTATGAGAAATGAGGTATCCAGTATCACATAACGCCAGAATCCTCACTAAAAAGATCTAATAACTACAATGGCAAAAAATCTGAATACCATTGTGAGTGACTCCTACCACTCAGCATACATGCGAAGCATCAATTAAACCATTTGAGGTACATTCTCACCTTGATAAATGCATCGTGTTCGGGATCGCTGTCCTCCGCTTCATCGCCTTCATCATCGTATTCATCCCCCTCATCACCCTCGTCACGCGCGCGCCCTTTCCGTATGGCCCCAGGTGCGTAAGGCAAAGCCAGCGCCTTCTTGTTGTATGTACGAGTCATCGCCGCTTTTACCTGTGAAGAGGTTTCATTTTATTTTTATCCGACTGCATAATGTTTCTCGGATGTATGTATGTAGGATGCTATGTAACCTCCTGCGTCTTAAACTGCTTCATCGATTTTGAAGCGCAACTTCTCGTTAGGGTTGTTTCGATCTCCAGTGTTATAGGATACTTTTATAGTAAAAAATCTAACGTGGTGCATATACGAAATATGCTATAGCTTTTTTGGTTTTTAAATATATAATATTAATCGACTTCAGAAAGGAGGAGGTGCTCAATTAGGGCGTTTGTATTCTCTAATAATAAATATTTCAGGCACGGGTATGGAACCCCGACCCATAAAGACTGTTGAAAACAGGAACTGTTCGACCTATTTGATTTCACATCTGGGGTGCGATTCTTGTACGTTCATCGATGGATTCAAAATTACTATAGTCAATCGAATTCACTTGGGCATTTGTTTTCTATTAACTCCGTTTTACAGCATTTTAAATAACGATTACAAACCTTAGAATCAATCAGAATCATAGGGTCCCTCTGGCCAGGCCACAGCGAAAGGTCTCTCAACGACTCCAAGTCTTCCCTCAAAAGATGGTAAGACTCCAGCACTTCCAGAGCCTTGGGTATACCCTCCGTTTTGTCCTTTAGCATAGGAGTGAGGATCGCATCACGAATATGCGTCGCGTAGTCGAGGAATATCGACGACTTCGACCCTGTAGTGCTGAGGATTTATTTCAGATTATTACACAATATTTCGTAACATATATAGCTGTTGCAGTGAAGGTATATCTCAGTATTCCATTCTAACGGTCGGTTAGATGGGAATGTCCAGTTGACAACAGGAGTTTCAGTGCGCAAGGATTCACATCATTTTAACCCCCGACGAAAAACGACGGGTGTTATGTTATGGTGACGTTATGTGTGTGGGACGTTGTGTGTTCGTGTTTGTGTGTGTGTGTGTGTGTGTGTGTGTGCGTGCGTGCGTGCGTGCGTGCGTGTGTGTGTGTGTGTGTGTGTGTGTGTGTGTGTGTGTGTGTGTATGTGTGTGGGTGGGTGTGTGGGTGTGCGTGTGGGACGTTGTGTGGGTGTGCGTGTGGGACGTTGTGTGCGTGTGTGTGGGACGTTGTGTGCGTGTGGGACGTTGTGTGCGTGTGGGACGTTGTGTGCGTGTGGGACGTTGTGTGCGTGTGGGACGTTGTGTGCGTGTGGGACGTTGTGTGCGTGTGGGACGTTGTGTGTGTGTGGGACATTAATGAATGTATAGGTATCTGTATACAGCATTTTTTTTCTATGTTTATTATACAGGCCTAAGTTAAGAGTGGAGTCTCACCTGAGCCGCGTGTGCGCATGTATCTCCTGACACAGGCGATGCATCTTGCTAGCGCGCGAGTTCTTCCCGAGCCAGCCGGGGAACTGGATCTGACCCGCCATGTGTCCTGACAGAATGTGGCCCGGAATCACTGAGCTATGCATCGCCTGTGATAAAATCTCACATTAATAAATAAAATAAGAAATTAACACTTTATATCATGACTCGGCATTGGAATAGTAGAAGGTGAATGATGGAATACAGTTAATACCGGCGACGACCGGTTGGTGTAGTGGATAGTGACCCTGTCAGCGAAACCAACGGTTGCGGGTTCGAATCCCGCGAGGGGTAAATGTTTGTGTGATGAATACGAACATTTATTCCCGAGTCATGGATGTTTATATAAAGATTTATGTGTTTATCCGTTACCTATTATCCATAGCACAAGCTTTGCTTAGTTTGGGACTAGATGATTGGTGTAAGTGTCCGAAATATTTATACAAAAAAAAAAAACGTTTGAGTTTCTTTTTACGGTGTTTATCACACACTTCTACCAAAGTATAAATAGTTTATGGTAGAAAATATACCCGCTTGATTGTAACAATATTACAATGTACCGCCGCCATGGCTCAATGTAAACAACATTGGGTTTACGTTTCGGAGGTCGCGGATTCGATCCTCAGCGGGGTACATATTTTGTACTCGGTTTGGTTGGTGGATAATTTAATATGCCTATTAAATGTCGGCTTGGCTAGCTACCACCATCTTAACTAAATCTGCCGCCAAACAGCAATGTTAATAGCATTGTTGTGTTCCGGTTGTCAGAGATAAGATAGCTAGCCCTCGAAATAAGATGGGGTTTCCGTGTCAGTACGCTACCACCTTCGGCCTTATCTTCACTTAACATCAGGTGTGATTGAGGTCAAGTGCTAACCCGTTGTGGATAAAAAAAAATGTAACTGTATGTAACACATTATTTAGACTTTCGTGAATTTCACAGTATTATGAATGGTAAATGAAACATAAATATTATTCATATGATTGGAACTTTATTAATTTGAACTTAAATGATTTTGGCACAGTGTCACAGATTTAATATAATATGACAGTGGTGTCGATTCGGATGTACACCAACTAAACTAAAATAAGTTTTGGAGTGGTGCCGTCGCATCGTACTGTTCCAGGGAGAAAGAGACAGTACTACTTTAAAACTGGTTTTAGTTTAGTTTAGTTGATGTACATCCGAATCGACACCAGTGTCACTTGTTATATCTTGATATGCGCATGCGCGCTGCCACTTATTTTAATTATTTTAGTTACACGGCATGTCGACATGGGAAAGAATTAGGTTTTAAAGGACCGTTTACAAACGCCTGTCACCAGTCTTATAAAATAATTTTCTCACTATATCTGTCTCATACATTTTAGAACTTCAATGAAACATAATGTACTGTAGCTACAGCTACCACATTCGCTTTTGTCTCGGATTTCTTTTTATATGGAACTTTGTAAATTTACAGGCATCGTCCATTATTCGTCGTATTAGACAAATCTTCCATAACTAGTTTATTTAGCGAGAAAATGCCACAGACAATGCTGTAGGCGTAGCCGCATTCTGGTCTTCAAAAATTTGATATGTTTGCCATCGACTAGCAAAGAAGAAGCGAGAAAATGATTTCAACTAGTGCTTAAGGCCGTCTATATATTGGGTCTTTTTACCTATGAAATTGGAGTTTTTTTTCTTCGTTAATCATATGTACCAATTTCTGCAATTTTCAAAGCTATATCCAAATTTGTTTTTTATTTGGAAAATGGAATATTACTTCAAGATTTCACATGAAATAATTTTTAAATTCTGGGCTAAATCACATAATAAAAAAAGAACAGAGCTCTTTTCATGTGCTTCCCTTAATCATTTCTTAGATTCGCTGAAACTTTTATAAAGCGGGTACTTTTAAAAATTAACGCTGCCTATACTTAACTTAATGTTATCCGATAATACACACAAAGTTTAGCCAATTTTGGATTTGCCGTTCCCAAAAAAAAAACAAAAATGTTAACGTATGGAGAAAACAGTCTTAATGAAATTCTTCATACAAAATGCCAATTTCATAGGTAAGGACCTAATATTATGAAAAATATCAGTATGACTGAAACTGAAGTGAACTTTTAGGATATCATAAATAAGAATTCAGCTGGATTCACATTTTAAACGAATATTGGTTTCATGCTATACGGAATATTATCAACGAAACGTGCACTGTACCTGCATTGGTAGGAGGCTCCAAGCTTGGTTGCGGCGTATCCTCGCGTCAATTAAGTCACCTGAGCTGATACTTTCGGCGGCCATGCTTATTCTTTCGAGAACTTCGTGTCTGTAAACATTATAATACTTATGGTTCGATGGTTTCGTTATGTTATCATATTCGCACAGTTACCATTTATTCGCAACTATAAATAAATATCTTTGCACATTCACATAGCACCATCTAGTTCCACACTAAGCAACTAAGCTTGTATTATAGATACCAGATGGTTGATAAACTACACAAATATTTTTTTTGTAAATAAAACATATATAAATGAATAACATCCATAACTCGGGAACACATGTCTGTATACATCACATAAACATATGCCCCTAGCGGGATTCGAGCCCGCGACTTTTTGATATAGCAGCAGAGTTTCTACACCAAACAGGTCGTACTGCACGGTTAGTACCACTCGAGGGAGAAAGATCATGGATTGAAAGAAAGCCTACAGTGATATACATATCACCGTCGAGAAAGCCATGAATCAAATCAAATCAAAAATATTTTATTCAATGTAGGATACAAAAATATCACTTATTGAAAGTCAACATGTTAGTTTTTATAAACTACCTCGCTCCACAAGGTGTTATGTTTAGGGAGAAGAAGCGACAAAAATACAACAGCATGTGACCTCAGACCAATCATGTGACCCGAATTTTCTCAACGTGACAAGTTGTGCTGCGAAAATGACAAGATTTGTGACCCGAGAAACTTTGTCGAGTCATATAAGCTGTGCTAGCCCTGCTGGTCATCTTGATACGATACGTCAAATGACATAAATTGAATTGAAAAGGTCACCAGCTTAATTGTCGATGCTAAACTAAAGCGAGTACCAGGAAAGTTGATTATTTTTGGTGCTAAAGCTTCAGTGAGTTTAAGAAGTATTGAGGTAATAAGGTAGCTTGAACCGTTCGGCGGTATACAGTCTATTTAATTGTATATATTTTTTTTAGTTGAATCACAAATTATAACACCTATACCTATTCACGACCTTTATCCCAAATGGGGCTGTCAGAGATATCCCAAATAATAATGTTTGGGTGTTCCAAACATTACAATTTTAATGATTGAAACAACGTCGACAGTTCACCTTACGAAATGTACATTTTAATCCCATGAAATAAAGGTAATAGTCGTACATACATGGGACAGTGCGGCGACACTTGTAAATAATTCTCTTGCACGAAGAGCGGTGCGAGGCTGTAGTCGTAGAAAAATAGGTCACTCTTGTCGTTTATGGTCATCGTTTTATGGTCCTGCGCCGAGAATACCTTGCGGATCGCTTCCCATGGGCCCTGGACATCAGGATAATATGGTTACAATCCAAAGTAATTAACAATTTGACCGCCTCCGTGGCTCAATGTAAACAACATTGGGTTTACGATTCGGAGGGCGCGGGTTCGATCCCCAGCGGGGTACATGTTTAAGTACTCGGTTTGGTTGGTGGAAGGGCATTTTAAATGTCCGCCTAGCTAGCTACCACCATCTTATCTAAATCTGCCGCCAAGCAGCAATGTGAAGCATTGTTGTGTTCCGGTTGTCAGAGATAAGATAGCCAGTCCCCCAAATGTGTTGGGGTTTCCGGGTCAGTACGCTTCCACCTTCGACCCCATATTCACTTAACATCAGGTGTGATTGAGGTCAAGTACCAACCCGTTGTGCATAAAAAAAAAACATTTCACTGTATGAGAACTTAAATGAGTAGAGTCCGATTTATTTATACTAGTAACATTCGTAAATACAAATCTTTGGTGGGATTTTGAGCAGGGTTACACTGTTGAAAGGGAGTGGACAGAAAACAAAAATAACTAGTGAAGATAAGATAGCCAGTCCCCTAAATAAGATGGGGTTTCCGCACCTTCGGCCTCATCTTCTCTTAACATCAGGTGTGATAGAGGTCAAGTGCTAACCCATTGTTCATAAAAAAAACCGTGCAGAACCATGTAACCGGACGCGGAATAGCATCGACATCTGCGTAGTTGACAATTACAACTTCCAAAGACAAGGTTTACAGATGAATTCTCACATTAATTGCTCGGAAGTAATTACTAAATTCTAGTGAATTGACTGGACCTCTTGTCTGGTGATATGAATAAGCGGATACAATAGAAACCGTGACTTCCATTTCTCACCCTGATTCGGAAATAGACTTCATAATTCTTGTAAAATAAAAACCTACATAGATTGACACTTTAATGCGATCGATTCTCCACACTATGGTGGATTTAGGGAGTCCATACAACATACCAGTTTAATGTCCTTTTTCCCGCTGCTAGTATCTTTCTTCAGCCTTTCAGAGTCGTTGAGGTTGGTATCCACTGCCCACATTGACAATAGGTTGAGGGTTTGCCTCACATCCTGATTGGAGGCTATAATCAACTGGGTCAAAGCGTCTGGAGGGATCTTTATGCCTTCCTTGCAGCATATCGACATCATTGCTGACTGAAAACGAAAACCGCGATATATACTCGTACATAAATAGTATGAAATCGAGTGCTTCATCTTCGGCCACATAATCACTTCATGAGATTGTGATCAAACCAGTCTAGTTCGTTATAAGAAATATTAATGCTCAGAAATTCCAACGCAAATTCCCGAACGACTTACCGCTCTTTCGATTAAGAAAATCGTAACTGAAATTCAGGAAATTCGTAACTATTCATAATGTACATATCTATGAAATAAAAAAAGTTATAAAACATCGTTTAAATTTACAAAAACGATGTTTAGGTGAAATATAATCAATATACCATTCCTTGGCGTGCCATCCATACAGGCAGAAAGGCAGTGTCTACCGTAGCAAATTGTAAGCTTTCCTCAAAATGCATTATCAAAATGCATTATCATACTGATATGAACAGAATTATTCTAAACTGTTGCGAGGATTGCTATAAGAGTAAGTTATTTTTTGTAGTTGTTTTTCTCAGCAAATTTTATAATTCTGCCTAAACTGTGACAAAACGCTGCTGCAAGCCTCTGATACCAACACATCTTGCAAGATATTTGGTTTACATGAGATTCAATGTGAATATTGAAAAACTGACCTTAATCTGTTCAACTCTAGGTCTGTTGAATCTCAAGTCGTAGCAGTAGTTGACGAGAGACCGCATCTTTTGGCTGTTTCTATCGTTGCACATACATATTATCGGCACCGATGACGCTTTTATTAGCATTATTAGCTCTTGGAGACCACCTAGGGAATGAACTTGGGTAAGAATGTGGTGTCTGCATCACTATTGTTACGGATGTAACTATTAATGGTATTCAATATCATGCTTACGACTATAACATGTTTAAGTACTCGGTTTGGTTGGTGATAGGGCATTTTAAATGTCCGCCTGGCTAGCTACCACCATCTTATCTAAATCTGCCGCCAAGCTGCAATGTTAATAGCATTGTTGTGTTCCGGTTGTCAGAGATAAGATAGCCAGTCCCCCGAATGTGTTGGGGTTTCCGGGTCAGTACGCTTCCACCTTCGACCTCATCTTCACTTAACGTCAGGTGTGATTGAGGTCAAGTACCAACCCGTTTATAATAAATTATTGTGACGCCTGACAATTTCTTACTTAACCACAACTCAACTACAGTTATTATCACAGTAATAATATAGATTTTACATTAAAATCGGTATAGTACTGTCAGAGTATAAGTAGCTATTTTAATAAAATAAAATAAAGTATATTTTAATTAATAAGTAACTATTTTCTAAACCCAGACATGCAGGAGGTTGCATAGAGATTTATTTGGTGGGTCGAGCTTTTAAGACCAGTGTAGTTTATCACACGTTATATTGCGCGAATCTGTCAAAATGGTGCTGTACGACTGTTGTTTTTTTTAGTAGATAGTAGTAGTAGTAAATCCTTTCAGCTGTAAGATTAAATAAACACTCTAACTTACCTCTGTCTTCGTTTCCTGCCATGCCGTCGACCTCGTCCATTACTAGAACGTGCTTTTTCGTCACAGCTTGATGCCCTGTGTGACCTGTTGACGTTCATAAATTAGCATCAAAAGGTGACGTATTTTCTGTTCTTAAACTACAAACGATCGCGCTCAAACCAAATACCCTGCTCCAGGTGCTTATTTGGTGATGCCTAGTTCTATGCCCACATTAGAATTTATGATCTTTATTGTAAATTTCACAATACAAAAACCACAAAATATTAACATGTGTGTAGTAAAATTTCGTCGTCTGCGTTACCCCTTTTCAGAAAGGTATAAAAGTTGTTTTTGAAGAACTACTTATTGTACTTGTATATTTATGCATAATTTTTGTGATATAAATTATAATTCTAAGTAAACCGTCTCTGCGTATGAGAATGAGGAGTCCAGCAACACACGACGCCAGAATGCTCTTAAAATATTGGCCACCTCCGTGGCTCAATGTAAACAACATTGGGTTTACGATTCAGAGGTCGCGGGTTCGATACCCAGCGGGGTACATATTTAGTACTCGGTTTGGTTGATGGTAGGGCATTTTAAATGTCCGCCTGGTTAGCTAGCACCATCTTATCAAAATCTGCCGCCAACCAGCAATGTTAATAGCATTGTTGTATTCCGGTTGTCAGAGATAAGATAAGTCAGTACCCAAATAAGATGGGGTTTCCGGGTCAGTACGTTACCACCTTCGGCCTCATCTTCACTTAACATCAGGTGTGATTGAGCTCAAGGGCTAACCCGCTGCGCATAAAAAAAAATTACTAACTCTTAAATTACAATGGCACATTTTTTTTCCTTTGGGCGTTATTTGGCACTATTTCAACACAGTTTTTTTTGACAATTGTCAAAACAGCTGAATTCCACTCTGTGAATTTTAGCATCACGTACCTGTATATTAAACAAATTACAATACAAAAGATGGCTATTTAGAAAATTTATGTAACAACTAAGTAATTACAAGTGCCAAATAGTCGAGGAATAGTAGAATCAATAACAGTAGTGTCGAGGCTCCACAGAAAATCAGGGCTGTAGTTATTTATACTACTTGCGACTAATATTGGGCGGAGACTTTGACACCATTTTAATACGCCAACTCTAATAGCTCTGGTTTTAATTCCTTTCAAGATCGGTACTTACATATATGTTGTTAAATGACCATGAGAATTAAAATTTTATTGTTTTGTTTTACATGTCTGCGGTACGGTGAGTGAGCTTATATATTAGCATGCAAAGGTTAAATTAGGCTTTTTGGGAGCGAACCGTGACTTGGAGTATTATACATTTTCTCTGCTTTGTTTGTAAAGCTTTTTAGTATTTTTGTATGTAAAATATCATTGAGTGTGTCAAATAAAGGATTTCTATTATATTCTACCAGCAAGTGGAAGCGTGACCCCAAAACAATATTAGCTGAATGATAACATCGTGTTAAGGCCGAGTAGATGCCAATCCCGCTCGCCCTTCCTCACCCCCGCGGCGGTCATATAAAAGCGCGGACGCGAACAACGTCCGGCCCGTTTTGTCGATCACATTCAATTACAATGTACTTGCTAGTTGTACAAGAAAATAAATTCCTATCGCTATAATCAATCCTTTTATTCAAAAAACTCTCGATGTTGTGGCAGCTAAGTATACGCTCCAACATCGAAGTGGCGACCGTGACATCATTGCCCGAACACATTACGTTTGAATAGATATGAACGCATCGAACAAGCAAGACAACATTTTAGGCGGCGCTGGCAATCTGAGCATATAGCTGAACTGCAACATGGGCCTCAAATGGCGTGTTCATTGCAGAAATCTCCAGCCCGGTGACGCAGTGCTCAAGGAGGACAACACGTCGCCGCTCCTGTGGCGCGACTGTTCCCCGACGCCGACGGCATCTCTCGAGTGGCCGACGTACACACTGTACGGGGCCTCGTGCGGCGGGCGCTAGCCAAGATATGTCTGTTGGAACCTGAGGCTTCCAACGGCCGGGATGATGTTAAGGCCGCGTAGATGCCAACCCCGCCCGCCCTTCCTCACCCCTGCGGCGGTCATATAAAAGCGCGGACGCGAGCAACGTCGGGTCCTTTTTTTAGACCGCGACCGAATCCTTTTATTCAAAAAAAAACTCGATGTTAGGGCAGCCAAGTATAGGCTCCAACACATCGAATATTATTTTTTTTCATTACATGATGGGTAAATTAATTCTCTAAGGACTTCTTAGAATTTCTTAGAATTGGTTTGTGAGTATTTGCATGTTAAATGAATGAAACTAAACAGTCACCTACCTTTACCATACGCCGCCAGAGACGTGGTGGTGAGAAGTTGCCCAATCTGCTCCTTGATAAGATTCTTGCTCCTAGTATCAGACGCATTAAACTCCACCATGTCGAAACCAAGCTCTTTGCAGACAAGTGACACTGTCGTCGTTTTACCTGAACATAAACACTTCAATTATTAATTATAATGATTTTTAAGATATAGGTGTTCTCAGCCTTCCATTCTAACGGACAATTAGATGAAATGTCCAGATTTCAACAGGATCTTCAGAGCGCAAGGATTATACATCATTGATAGATGAAGAGTATTATATTATATCGTTCGCCCCAATAATTGTAATATAAAGAGTGTAATTTAAAATGATTGGAACTTGGCGGTGCACTGTCGCGCAATTAGATAATACGACTGACTACCATTCGGAAACGTCTAAGGCCCGTAGTAATAAAACGATTTGAAGATTGAGATCCAACTTGAGTTGACACTAGAGATACTATTCGACTCTTATGCAAAAAAAATGTAAATCTGATGCTACGTAGCGACATGAAATGAGACAGACTTTCATATTTATAAAATTAAAACATGAGTAAGTATAATGATAATTCAACGATGGATTGTTTGGATGTTTGTTCGTTGCTCCATCACAAACGACTCCACCGATCCGGCTAAAATTTCGTATACAGGTAGTGTCCTGGAAGAAGACAACATACTCTTTATCCCAGTTAAAGGGTCCTTAGGAAAAATTTATGATAACTATTCTGCGATAACATAATTCCACGCGGCCGAAAAGCTAGTGGCAGTAAAAACTCACCCACGCCGGGAGGTCCTGATAGCAATGCGGCTTTGTAATAACCGCCGTCGTCGTTCTTCGCCCATGGATTGGGCTTTGGCAGTTTGGCCTTGCGGTTGACGTACCATTTAGTTAACCAGTTGATCAATCTGAAATAATAATAATAACAATCTTAAACGGTGAAGGAAAACATCGTGTGGAAACCGGCATGCCTGAGAAATAAAATTTCAAAGGCGTGGGAGTACCAGCATTGGACCAGCGAGGCGGACTATGGCCCATACTCCCACATATACGAGGGAAGGCGGACCTGCAGTGGGATGTTTAGGGGCTGATGATGATGAATAATAATAAATAATTCGGACACTTAGATCAATCATGTCCCAAACTAAGCAAATCTTGTACTATGGATACTAGATGACGGATAAACTTACATAAATATTTTATAGTATAAACATCCATGACTCTGAAATAAATATTCACACAAACATTTACCCCCTCGCGGCATTCGATCGAACCCACAACCGTTGGTTTCACTGACAGGATCCACTACACGATATACAGAATAGTGCTGTAGTTAGTAGGTATTACTTTAAACACCAAAAAAATCCGAAATGTAGTCGGTGATGAGAAACCTCGGATTAAATAGAGTACAGTCTTCCAAATTATATTATCAGCACCGAATTTTCAGCTGAATTCGGCTATGGTTCCTCGTGGATAGTTGTTCTTAATCAGGAATGGAGTCACCAGCCGAAAATTGTTGGACTTCCATACTAAAGGTGCTTTCAGAAGATTGACTTTGTATGGGTAATCGAAAATTGATTGATCGAATTCGGATATGGTTCCTTGGGCTAAGTTGTATGATATTATTATTATATTTACGCATCCTTATCTATAATTATTTCTTTAGTTGGTAGTATCGTGCACCCTACCTGTTTTTCTACCTACAAATGTCCCATAGCTGTGGGTTGTCTGGAAGAGATCGCTTTTAGTGATAAGATCGCCTAATTGTGTTCTATTGTTATCATCAAAAATTATTGTAAATTATTTTGCGCAATAAAGAGTATTTGTTTTGTATTGTTCGAAATCAAGAGTGGCGTCACCAGTTATTATTATTATTTTGTTATTGTTGTAGATAAATAAATAAATATCTTTGCAATTACACACAGCGCCATCTAGTTCCACACTAAGCAACTAGGCTTGTATTATAGATACCAGATGGTTGATAAACTACACAAATACTTTTTTTTTGTAAATAAATACATATTATATAAATGAAAAACATCCATAACTCGGGAACACATGTCTGTATTCATCATACAAACATATTATGCCCTTAGCGGGATTCGAACCCGCGACCTTTTGGTATAGCAGCAGAGTTTCTAACCACTACACCAAATAGGTCGTCGTAGATGTGTTACCTTATCTGTGTATCAATATGTTTAAGCTAAATGTATATGTGTGACTGTGGAAACAAATAAAGGCTTTATCTATCTATCTATCTATCTGTCAGTTAATGGGAATTACACGAATTCAAATTCACCCTGTATACTTACTTCTTAACGTTGCTAGCATCACCATGCTGTCCTATGATCTGCTTCACACTCTGCGGTTTATATTTGTCCACCCACATTATTGAGTTTGGTTGTACTGAGGCTTTGGTTGTCATAATTGTTGGGCTTTTCACACCTGCACAAAATTAGCAAAATTCTCAAAATAAAGCACATTCATCATCACTATAAACTGTCTATAATCTCTCTTGCAATCTCTTCTTTGGACATTTTTGTACACATTTTACTTACGTAGAAAAGAGAAACAAAGGTGATATTTCTGTAATGGAGTTTATCTAAGTTTCTTTTTTAAATTTGAAAATTAATCTAACTTCATCACTGATTGTTATCTACGCGCTCACATTAATATTTCAGACGTTATTATTTTTTAGGGTATATTAAAGTTGTATTGCAATAGTTTAATATGATCAGAAGGTAGATATTTTTGTGTAGAATTCGAAGGTATTTTATTATATTTGCTTGCCTCACCACCTATATTAAGTAGTAATTTTTGTAACTCTTTAAGTTCACTGCCAACCGTGAACGAGAACGAGCGCAACTAATTTACAAAATTAAACGCGAAATCGAAGCGTTTACCTTTTACCATGGACATCTACAAAGTGGTTTTCGAGCCGGATCGGACTTGCACGACGAAGGAATACGGTGCACGCGAAGAGCATACAACCTACAAAGACTACGAGCAGTGGCTAGAATGTAGCTTCCAGGAACTGGGTAAAGTACAGTCAGCCCCCGAACACTACATCGGACGAGCTGTGCACGCAGTCTGCGACCGCACCAGGACCCGCGCGCCCCCGCGGTCTCGGCGCCCCGGGGCGGTGCCGGACCCTGCACCACTTGTGAGACAGTTCAGATACTAACTAGTGTAGTGGATAGTGATCCTGTCAGCGAAACCAACGGTTGCAGGTTCGAATCCCGCGACGGGTAAATGTTTGTGTGATGAATACGAATATTTATTCCCAAGTCAAGGATGTTTATATTTATGTATGTTTATCCGTTATCTAATATCCATAGTACAGTACAAGCTTCGCTTAGTTTGCGACTGGATGTTTGGTGTAAGTGTCCGAAATATATATTTATTTATTTCACTTTTTTTTTTTTTTATTTATTTCTTTTATTTATTTATTTTATTTATTATGCATGTCGAGAGATCTGCCCTAATTCACCGGTGACCCTATGGAATGGCTACAGTTCAAACACGCTTACGACGACGGAAGTATGTAAGTTCAGTGCTAAGGAATTGTGAAGATTGTGTAAATGTTCCGCGGAAGTGCGCATTCTGCGGACTGGACCTCTTCAGTTCTCCTCTCTCTACCTCTTCGTTAAGGAGATTTTAGCCGATCTTCTATCAATATGAAAGTGCAATGAGGAACAGAAGCCAGTTGGAGACCTCGTTCTCATACTAGATTCTGGTTTTCCACGCACTGTGTGGCCGAAAAGCGTGATCCGGGTAAGGTCAGACGGATCAGAGTGGTAGCATGACATGGTTTGTGGCGCGCGACGTAGGAGTGAGAGTGGAATAGTTGTATATTTCGTCCAAGCGAATGAGCAGGACAAATATTATCCCGCACGACATAAGCGTTTATCGCTGTCATGCTACTAATGCAGGACCGGTCCGTGGCGGCGATCTGCGGCGCGCGTCGCTCTCATCTCTTTCGTTGTCTTCATTCTGTGCTAAGTCAGCACTAGGGTGGAGAATGTTAGAGACGCGTTCACATTAATATTTTAGATGTTATTATTATTAGGGCAAGTTAAAGTTGTATTGCAGTAGTTTAATAAAATCAGAAGGTAGATATTTTTGTGTAGAATTCGAAGGTATTTTATTATATTTGATTGTCACTTGAATTTTTGAAATTTTTTAATAAATTTCGCATCAAAATGGAAGAACCAATTTGTAAGTCGTTTGACCACACTTAATTATTTTGTCTCTATTATGTTGTATCTGTATGTTTTTTTCTTGTGTGCAATAAATTATAAAATAAATAAATTAACTGTTTTAAACTATCCATCAGTTTACCAAGATGATTTGATAGTTTCCGATGTTTTCTAAGTATTCAATAAATTGAATACTAAAGAATGCTATCTTTTTGTATGAAATATCATCCACAAACTCAACATGCAAAATTAGCTCACCATTTATTTCATGCTTCAACAGGTCACTCGAATTTCCTTCAGATTTAACTTCTTCTTTAGTTGCCTTCTTTCCATGATTAGTATCAGTTTCACTTTTTGTTATATTCACATAATGTTTGTCAATTTCACCTTTTTTAGACACACCATGATTCTTATTGCTTGATTCAATTTTCTCTGGTTCGTGTTGTTTTTCTTTACTTTGCTTACGTTTATGTGATGCACTCGGAGTTTTGTCTTTTGTTTTATTTAGTGATTTTCTACTCGGACTCTTTTCTGTTTTTATGGCTGTTATTTCGGATTTATTAGTCTTCTGTTTAGATGTATCTACAATTAACTGTAGGAACTCATCTTCGCCAATGATTCTGATACCTAGTTCTTGTGCTTTGGCCATTTTAGCAGGACCTGCATCGTCCCCAGCTAAAAGATGCGTCACCTAAAACAAGTTTAGTCTCGTTATTATAATAAAAACCAATTCCATAAGCCCAACAATCTGAGAAGGTTTGAACTTGATATTACTGACTTTAGGGTAACCTAAATAATTGTTCGTCTATCTGTCCGTATGCAAACTTCTTCCAATTTAACTCCAATTTTCATGATATTGCATTGCTGTGCATATGCAAAAAGCGACGCGTACCCCATGCAGCTTATGTTATTTACGAGATATTATATATTACATATTCATATACTAGCTTTCCGCCCGCGGCTTCGCCTGCGTGGAATAACTTTATCGCAGAAATTTGTTTATCCCGCGGGAACTACTCACTTTATCGGGATAAAAAATATCCTATGTCTTAATCCAGGGTTTATTATACTTATATACCAATTTCATCCAAATCAGCAAGAAACAAATAAACAAACATCCAAACTTTCGCATTTATAATATTAGTTAGATTGCTTCTTTCCAAACAAAATACTTATCGAGTTATTAGATAAGGTATTAATAAATACGTAATCAGATACGCAACACAATAAGAACCCATTTCTAGACATTTCCTCATACGTCAAAGATTAAACATGGCTAATAATTTTGTACGGAAACCGGCTACGGTGTTTAATCATTATGTTTGGTCTGCTACTACGAGGGCGATTCTGAAAGTTCTTAGAAAATGAAAAACTAAACAAACTAGCAAGTTATTAGTTTTATTATATCTTTTCAAAATAGCGTCCATTCACATCAATCTGCATGCATGCTGCATCCGATGGAAGGAATTCCTTCCTCGGCGCCTATAAAACGTTTACCGCGAAGTTATTCTTTTATTTTGGGGAATAAATAAAAATCGCAAGGTGCGAGGTCGGGGCTATACGGCGGGTGACCCAATAATTCCACGTCTGACGTCGCCAAATAGTCGATCGTTTGCTTGGCGGTGTGCGACGAGGCGTTGTCGTGGTGATGGAGAATCCTACAGCGAGGTCGTTTCTCCCGAATTTTTTCCAAGACAAGTGGCAAACTACTGTATCACTCTGCAGTAACTGTTTTTCGAACCTCTAAAACAAATGTTGCGTAATGACCTGTCCTTCTTAAGAACGAGGCCACCATCTTTTTTCCCACGCTTCGACCTCTCTTCACTTTAGTTAGCAACTCATCGGAAGGAAACACCCAATCAGCAGACTGTCTTTTAGTTTCAGGATCATAACAGTAAATCCAGCTTTCGTCACCCCGTAAGTATGTCGAACACAGCATTTGAGTCACCTCTGTTAAATCTTTGAACCATTTCACGGCACCAATCACCACGCCGGAGTTTTTGGGCCTCTGTCAAATTATGAGGTATCGACCGGGCACAAGGCTTCCTGACCGCTAAATGTTCATGGAGGATTTTGTGCATTTGACTCATACCGATGCCTAAGCTTGTCCGAATCTGCTGATAGGTCACTCTTTTGTCAGTCTCTATCATACGCCGCACAACACTGATGTTATTTTCGATCCTTGCCGTAGAAGGCCGTCCCTCACGCAGATCATCGGTGAGATTAGTGCGACCACGTTTAAACTCATTATACCAGTTGTAAACAGTGGCACGAGAAGGGGATTCATTGTGAAAGGCCAATCTAAGTCTATCATAACTTTCTTGTTGAATTAAATGACATCGAAAGTCATAAAAAATCATTGCACAAACATTTGCGCTTTAAATTCATGCTCACGTGACATAGACAATTTTTAATTTGCTGCCAAATCGTAAAACAAATGAATGAAATACACACAGTAATATTGGCGAAGAGTTCAATTTTCAAAATTTGAGCTTAATTTTTTTATTATATCGCCCTTGTATTTATACGTCTATGTTAATTATATCGATAGTTTATAATAACGATAATTATTAGTTATACCTTTTTGCTCATGGAATTTTTGACGCATCCTCCATATTTCGCTATAGCCGCTGTAACTTCGTCGCGTTCAAACGAGTCCAATACTCCAGTCAGTAAAAATGCACAGTTATGTAGACAATCTGGTGCGCCCTAAAAAAAAAATACAACATTTGGTAGTGTTTCTTTGACATATTGTATACGATTTACATAAAAGTTGGGAGGAACTGGAGCGCAGCGATTCGCATATTTCGCGATTTCAAATCAAAAAAAAAATCAAAAATGTGTATTTAAGTAACTTATTCTTATTATCTATAACAGCATTAGGGGTCTCCTTTTAAGTAACAATGTTTACCTGTATTAGGAGGCTCCGCTCTTCTACAACTACATAAATGCTTTAAACAAGAAGGTAATTATACAAGCTTAATTCCTATTTTGCCAATATTATTTTAAAATATAAAATTATAAAAACAGAGAGGTAGAGGTATGTGTTGTATAATACATGATAGGAAGAACGAAAGTCACCAACATAGCTCAGTATATTAGTAAGTAGCATAGCTGGAAGCACTGCTTCACTGGATGCAGGCTGCTTACAACCGGTCGGTCTTGATATCTATGGGAGAGGCCTATATTCAGCAGTGGTGGTCCTGTGGTTGATATGATGATGAGGACGATTTCATAGACACAAACATTATTGATTTTATTTTTACCAATCGCGATTTTATCACTTTTCACACACAACACATGTAGCAATGTTGACATAGTCGGTCCTTGAATTGGTAACTAGTGAGTGTTTTCGTGGTTTGGTCTTTGTCTCAATTGTTTCTAACTTGTCATGTTGTTGTATTGCTTTTTTCACGTATCCTGTTGTAATGATAATATCGCTATTTTTCGAACATTGTCGTCGGCAATAAATAATGTTCTTGAAATTTGAATCAAACATTTTACGTTATCTTTTAAGATACTATGTTAAAAGATATTATAATTTTTTGTCCATTCTTTCGATTGGCATCATAAAAATCTCGTATTTTACATTTGAGTCGGTTCTATTCCCAGATGAAGCAAATAATTTAAAAAAAATCTTAGAATGAAGAACTACTAACTTTTAAAAATGAAAAATAGTCGTCTTTCAGCATAATATCCTATCTATAATATTTAAAGTAATTTCCCTCCATGTCGCATAGTCTTGGGACGCCCTGTATAGGTACCAATAACTACAAGAAAATATATAAAATCAAAGGTACCACTTTACTTACTTCGGGAATTTCCTTAGCTCCTAAATGCTTTGGCCCAGATCTATTCAGGTACTTTTGGTAAAGAGCAGCTGAATGCATCTTCCTCTCATGCCTCTCTTCATCTGTTAGAACTGTTATTAAAAAAAAATTAGTTAAAACACAAACATGAACTACAAAAGTTCAGGCAAGTTTAAAATTGGAATGTCGCCATAATAAATATTTTGCCTGTTTTTAAAAGCGGCAATACCACGCTTTAGTATGGGCATCGTCGTCGTTCGTTTTTCATCGTCATCTTTAGGCTATACATACTTGCGAAACCTGAGGGAATGAAAACGATAGGCGTCCATCCCATTAACTGTTGCAGAAATGTGTACAGGGCCTACATTTTAACGACAGCAAAAATAGTATGGCAACATTACACTTTAACAACAATTTTTAATTAAGTGATAAATTTCTGGATATCAAAAAAAATTAAGAAGCCATAGTGGACACAGAAATAGAATCCTTGGTAGCACTAGAAGAAGAGGCACCCTGTGAAGGAAAGACTTAGTGGACAAATTGTATTAATAATTTTAAACTCACCAGATTCATTAAGGCTTTTGTCCAATTTTTTCTTTTTGTTTTTAGGTTTCTCATCATCATGTATTTCAATGACACTATCATCACCTTCAACAAATTCACTGAAATCTCTTTTTTTATCATTTTTCGACACATTTTCTGAGTTACTATTAACTAATATTGATTTTTCAGTTTCCTTTTTATCATGATTTTTAATGTCTTTCTTTACCTTATTACTGATATCCACTTTCTTCTCATTATTTTTTCCGAAAACTGCTGCTACAGCATCTAATTTATCTTTCATTCGAAATGTTTCACCATTTTCTGTTCTATGAACTTCACTATGTTCTTTCTTTATTTCATCCACGTTTTTCGATTTGATTTCTGTTTCTTTGACAGAATTACCATTGAGTTTTATCAAAGATTTTTCCATTTGTAAGTTTTGATTTGTGCTCTGACTACTTAATTTATCAACTTTCTGATGAGTCTTATCTGATTTAATTTCTTTTGTAGCTAATTCTTCAATTGCATCAACTTCCAGAAGGCTTTTTTCAAATTCTTCATCAGAATGTATTCCCGTTTCAGATTTCTTCTTAATTTTCTTCACTAAAGGCTCTGTTCTTTTTATTGGGCCACTACCAAACATGTCACTAATTTTAACTTCTTTAAGAGGAGATTTCACTGGGGTTTTATGTTTCTTCTTAGAATTTGGTTTGTTACTGGTTTCGGTTTGATTCGTTTTCTTTGACGCAAATATTTCTTCATCCGAATCATCCTTGAGAACTCTCTTATTCCTAGATTCCTTTTTCTGTCAAAATGTAAATTTCATATATTAATTTGTTTATTAAATGTCCATCTAGCTAGTTAAATCGCAATTTAATTGCAGAATCCAAAGAATCTTTTCCAATACCTACCTTTTTCTTTATTAGTAAGTCAGGTGATTCGGGTATGACATCGTCATCATCTTCAATAGTTATTTTCTTTTGCACCTTACTCACTTGGAAAAATGATCTAATATCCTGTAAATATGGTATAAAATTTAAAATACTGTACTAAATATTACATCAATTAGCTCTGCCTGCATGGAATCACTTTACGTGCTACGTAATTATTTAGTTTTTTATTTATTGCACGGAAATTATTTGTAATTCTGGTAGAAAAAGTAGCCTATGTGTTAGTGCAGGATATTTATTTATTTACTTTTTGGAAGATTTATAGATTTATAAACGATAGAACAAAAACCTATCAGTAAAAACAATGTTCATAAAAAATCTCCGCCAATATATGTATAGTCTATTTGTGTGTCAAATTTAATCCAAATTCGACCATTCACATGAATGGTGAGTTGAGTAACGAACATCCAAACACAAAATTTCACTTTTGAAGTATTAATGGGATGGAATTCATGGCATTCATTATGGCTTACAAATAGAATTGTGCTTATTGAAAAAGCACTTTCTATAGTGCAATTTCATCAAATTGCTACAAAGATAATTGACATTGTAAATAGGCCATGGCATTACCCCACAAATGTTTTTTTTTTTTTCTATATTTGGGATAACCAACAAGACATGCACTATAACAAACATAATGCACCTGTGATGTGTGATATACCTATTCTAAGTGTTGCCTTAATTATAGGTTACTACGGCATGCATAGTAGCTAATTGAAACATCTGCTTCCAACATGAATACAATGAAAATAAGTACGACGACTGTTTGGCTAAACGGGGAATCACCAGTAAGTAATAGACCTAAATGTAATGTTTATCTCCATCGCAATAGTAGGTCTGTGAACTAAAGGTAGGTACTTATTTGCTGATTAAATAAACATTAAAGGTCAAATCAACTCTTGTAGAGGGATAATATAAGTTACAATACAATTTCTTAATGCCTTAATTCTTAATAAATAAACCAATGTTATGTGTAAATAACACTGGAAATCATAATTGCGCGAAAATGAATGGGTACCTACCAATTGCTCATAATAAAATACATAATTAAAGAATTCTCACCTTGGACATCGCTATGGATCAAATTTAGAAACTACATAAATATTTATTTCGGACTATAATTGTCAAGAATCCCTACAATTTCATAAAATATTTGCACTAAAAATGATAAACTCGCGCAAACGTCTTTTTGTGTTTAGAACTGTCAGTCCAGTGTTGCCAACAGATAAGCTCTCCACCAGCCAGATTCAATTTCTAAAACCACCAGAAAACAATTACAACGGTCCTTCTCTCATAATCGCTGAATTTTCCATTCAACAAATAAATATTTATGAAAGAAAACAGTACAACAGTACAAACAGTACTAAAGTGTGATTCAGCGTGATGGCGAATTTTTGAAGACAAAATTTGAGCCATCGCATGATTATCATAGTACGCGGTTTGATGCGGGAAGGGACGTTTACAGTGTGGATGTCACTCTGTGATGTCTGTCACTCATCCACCTTGTCAGTGGGGGTATTTGTGCAAATCTTTATACTATACGTTTACATTATCATCAATGTTAATTTTTATAGTTTTATTGGTATTTTGTAAAACACAACACTCCACGAGTAACAGTGTAGGGAGCGTTATCTTCTATAATAGGCACTCTAGAGAATGTTGGAATGAGGATGATTTGGCTAAATTACGTGCTCGAAAAATCTTCGAAAATATTGCTCTACCACAAGTGACTCCTGATAAAATTAGTAATAAATATATAAGGCATGCTCTTAAGTATTTTCGTAAAGCTCTAGGATCTGTAAATAAAGATATAGATAGACATAACGCTGCTCTACTTAAAGAGGCCCTGGCGGACACTATAGGCGCCCACTTGAGGAGTGAGATGCTCCCTACAGTACGATTCGCATATTATGCTGGTTACATTCCATACAGGAGTGCAAGACAACTACATAATTACTTAGACGAGATAAAGAATGATTTGAACACCCGAGGTGTTGGTTGGAAGGTGCCGGCTAGAGTTCCACAGTGGTCGAACTTAACTGTAGGTAAAATCCTCATAGGTGCCGGGAAGTTGTTCGACCCTTGTACCTATCTAGTAATTAAACGCGATTCTAATTCATGTATCCATTTACCGTCTCCTAAATTAGACGATCAGGCGGAGCCGTCTGCGATCGCTTTGCCTTTCAAAATTGGAGGGCTTGTCAGTTTATCTTCACCGATTTCGGAAAATATCCTTCTCAAATACTACACTACCGTATCGAGATGCATCTTGGGCAACTCGCCGCAAACTTGTCGACATTCCGATTTCGTTAACTTTAACAACGAGCTATGGCACTGGATGAAAAGGGATGTTGCTCCTCACCTTATGGATGAGAACCTTTACGCAGCTTATGGTGGTGTTCTGAGAATAGCTGCAGCTGTTCAGAACTATGGCAAGGGCTTGTCGCGTAGAAACCTGTATGATTACGATGATATAGACGATGCCAAATGGCACCCGTGGAGGACCCTCTCGCAGTCTTCTATTTACATAAACGCCGATTGGACGCCCCAATTTTATATCGGAATTCTTATATTGTTGGCATTTGCTATATGTATCTTACAAATGTGCTACAGTTATGTATTCTCTAGTGTCGGGGGATGTCGTTGTAGAGGAGAAGCAGACCACTCTCATTCGAAGGACGTTGCGTATGCTAACGTAGATTCTAGTTTCCCGGCAATGCTGCCAAGCCATTCGGGCAGCCAGAAGAGAGAGAAACATTGTGTTACGAAATGCAAATCCGCTTGTGTCGGCACTATAAGAACGGAAAGAGTGTACGACTTAAACGAGAATACGGAAAAGTTCATGCCGGTGATAATGAGCGACGCCGAAGGCACAGAAATGGAGTCTTCGATGTCATCGAAACCGGAAAGCGACGAGGAATGCATTGACAATACTGTGATCGATGTGCACAGTGTTTTAACGAAAAGGACGAAAAGTCCACCGAAAATTGAGGCCCCTATCGCTCAACTAAAACACGATAAGTCTCCAGTTGACCGCAGCAGAAAACCAATGTATTCGACTAGCACGGTAACACACTCGGAGATGACATTTTGCCATGAGGGGCGCATAAGTGACACAGCTTGGACGGCAACTGCTAGTTCTACGTCAGACAGATCTGCTAGTTCTGGGAGTTCAAAAACCCAATCACGAAAGTCGAGACGATCCCGAGACTTAGCGTGGGCTCGTAAAGTGATCTCGAAGCAATCACTCCTCGACGACACAGCGAAGTCTACGATCAGTCGAAATGTGGATTCATTCACAACTCCACCGTCCAGACGATAGTGCGTTCGTACGTATTTTATCTTGATAAGATTTTAAGTTTGGGTAGTAGTATTATTGTATAAGACATGTTGATTATTTAAGAAGTATTTAAGATTTGTAAGAATTATACTGTACTTGAAAATTTTTGTCTGTCATTTCGGACAACTTTTTGGCTTGAATATCGCTTTCATCAGTTACCCATACATCCGGTAAAGATGTATATGTTAAGTCTCATATCTCGCATAGTACATTACTCGTAACATTCAAAATTAATAATAGTGGAGAGCAGAGCTAGCTGATAACGTTTTACACGGTGCAGTCTCTGGGTCAGCTACACTCAGAGGTGCATACAGCGCGCTGCGCGTCAAGTACGGTGGATGCGGCTGCATGCTGCTGTTGTCGCAGAGCCTCATCGTTTTTAGTGTTTCCTAATTATAGTCCTACTAACACATCAATACATTTCACTCCTGTAACTGTGGATTTATTCGTACGCAATAAAAATTGTTTGATAACGAAAGGAAAAATTGATCCGGAACGGTATTCACAAAGCGGGCAATAACGGCTATGTTGGGTGTGATAAAATTCGAAATCCGAAGGGAGTGGGGATGAATTGAATATCGCGGAGTAAACGAAGGGGTTGATTGAATTACATACTTGCTGGGAATACTAGGTTGAATCGAGGAGGTCGTACACCCTTGATTTTAGGCGTACACACATGTGGTTGTGCTCACAGTAACGCTCGTGTTCTCCGTTCGTTAACTTTTATTCGCAGCGACCCTCATCGATCCAACCATATTTATGATGGTAATAATCAGTACCTTAAAACTGGCGACCCAGACCCGTCCTAATTTAGGTAAACTTTAAAAAAAAATCAGACCGAATCGGAAATGAGGAGATCCGCAGCAGAACAAAGGTGATCGATATGCCTTTAAGTGGCAGTGGGCGGGGCACATTGCTCGTAGGACCGACGGCCGTTGAGGCGGAAAGGTTCGCGATTGGCGACCACGCACCGGGAGACTCAGCGTGGGTAGGCCCCCCACGAGGTGGACCGATGATTTTGATTTGGTAAAGATTGTGGGAAGCCGCTGGATGCGGGCAGACCGATCGTTGTGGAGATCTTTGAGGGAGGCCTTTGTCCAGCAGTGGACGTTTTTTGACTGAAATGATGATGATGATAAAATAAAAACCATATATTTTACCAGTGATGGGCAGCAGCCAGCAGCGTCGAAAGCTCACAAAATTGCGATCAGCGTGGCATATGGAAAGATGTGCAAATCGCGCCGTAGAAAAGCCTTAATGTCCAGTAGCTTTTTAATTGCCGTTGATGTATGATAAAAAGGCGGAGTTCGTCCCTGAGGCACATAATTAATAGAGTACTAACGTAGCTACCTGAGGGTTACGCACATAACATCACCATTGACAAAATATCAAGAGCTTTAAAAGTTTTCAGAAACTTAACAGAAACAAGGTTTATTATTAATTTGAAGTGGTAAGATAATTAACCTACACGTGTGTCTACTTGAAATTCATCACTATCTTAAAATTATAATGATAAGGGTAAAATGAGTTGATACTATTCCACTTAAAATAAGGAAACTAAAATCTCTACTATCTCATGCTAAATGTATGTGAGTGTTTAATGTATTTTTTTGGATATTCCTCGTTTTATTTAAAAAAAGTTATTAATGTCATTTTACTCATTAGGTAAAGTATTTTCGATATCAGTTTAAAGTCTTTTGATATCTATAATAGTTACGGAATAATCGCCTGTCCACACTTAACAATTTACACCCTGTATATACATTAACAACTTTGTGGGCGTGGAAATGATATCGAAATAGCCATATAAAATACTAGTTTCTGAGGGTACTTCGCACTCCGCCGCGTTGTCACGACCATGTGATTTTTGTGTCATTCCATTCTGCAGGTGCACTCAAAAGGAGATATAATCGCGCACTTCATAAGTTTTAAATCCATCACATTGTCGGTCGGAGGTGTTGCGAGTCTTAGACGTTACATAAAATTATAGCCTATCTAAAGATGATCCATACAAATGTAGGTTGGTATTTTAAATGGTTCGATGATCAACGTTCGATTCGGTCTCGTTACATTACAAATATCGAATGAGTTTCCGTGAACAAAAACGCATTCGAATAAAACTTTCCGATACCGAATCGAATATCATTAATTCAGAAGAATACAGGGGCTGATATACCGGATGAGTCTTTTTACGGTAAGGAAAAAAATGGGGCATATTAGGTAAGTGAAATAGAAGTTATTGGCATAGGTATTTTTTTTTTTTTTTCAAAAACATCGTCGAGTAAAGCGTTAAATGTGTCATTTGACGGTCGCGTTTGTAACCTATGACACATAATTATATCATTAAATAAATAAAGAAAACTTGGAGAAAATATGAGGCATGATAGGAACCCTACGAATCTCGCCAGTCGCATATGAATCCTTTCCAGCGCGGGCGTTTTTGGAAAAATAAATTAAACTACCTATGCCAATAACTTCTATTTCACTTACCTAATTCGTTTCCTTACGGTAAAAAGCTCATCCGGTATAATTCCATATTGAGACTGCAATAATGAGATCAATAAAACAACTTTTAGTATCAAAATAACTTTACTTTGCACAGTCCGGTTCTTACATAATATCCAACACAGTAAACTGTAGCATCATCATAATTAGCAATAATAATATTTTCATCGGCCCCCATCGTACTTGTCTTTAAAAATTCATTTTATTTACATACAATTTCATCTTTAACAAACAGAACATACTGTATATACTTTTAAATAAATAAATATGCATATCACAAATAACACAATTTGTACCTCATGTGTAAATAAATACTTTTCATAACAACGAGCCCGACGCAGCTTAGCTTGCACGGATGAACGAAATAGCTATTTTAGCTATAATTTACTACTTCTTTGTTTTTGTATCGTGTTGTGGCGTTCATAATAAACTATTCTTATTCTTATTCTAAATACACTTAGAATAATTTGTGAATATAATCAAGTAGAAACAACAAAAAAACGTATGTAGCTTACATCGCTTAGCAATATGGTGGCATGGGGTAAGCTACGCGTCGATTTTTGTTACGAGTCAGTCACAGTACCTATCGTAACAAGTAAAAGAACGAAATAGCACTATGGCCCGTATTAATAAATTGTTCTTGAGATTGAAATCGCGTCTCAGTCTCAAGACCATTTTTTCTGATGCTGTTTTAATATGCAACAGATTCTCAAGCGTCAACTTGAGGTCATGTCAATCTTGAGAACGGTTTATTAATACGGGCCCTATGAGTTGTGCTCACTAAAAAGGGATGGAAGGTAATGTTAACTTTAGCAGGTAGTTCATACCATCAAATTGAATTTTTATTATTGAACTTTTGACACCATGAAAAATCAGTGTTTTCTCAAATAATTATATGGATATATAATAATACTGATTTACGGGAGTGAAAGCTGGATATGGCAAAAGAAAAATGAAAGTAGAATAAGGCCCGTATTAATAAACCAATCTCAATACAACAGTCTTGAGGCTGTATCATCCGAGATGCATGTTAAGCAGTTGACGCTATCTCAAGCTCCGTGCTAATTTATAAACCAATCTTGAGGTCTACTCAGCTGAGATCACTTCTCAAGAATTCGCCTCAGCGGCGTATGAATGATAGTCTTGAGTTTCGTTTATTAATACGTGAAACTCGGCCCACGTCTCAAGTGAGTAATGCTTGAGTATGCACGTGCGTTTCAGGTCTCAAGTAAGGTTTATTAATTAACACGTTTACTTGAGACCGGTCACAAAACTATTCTCAATCTTGAGAACGGTTTATTAATACGGGCCTTAAATGTATTGGAAATGAGATCATTGAGAAGTATGCGTGCGGTAACTTTGAAAGATAGAATCAGCCTGCGTAGCATGACAACGTTTGTCGCGCGCGACGCGACGTTAGAGCGGGGTAGTTGTATATTTCGTCCAAACGAATGAGCAGGACAAATGTTGTATCAAACGACATAAACGTTTATCGCTCCTGTCACGCTCCTAGCGCTGCAGTAGTGTAATGAAAGAAGACGTAGTGACAAAGATTGAAAAAGGTATGCTGAGATGGTTTGGATATGTGTGTGGAGAGGATGTATGAAAGAAGACTCACGAAAGAGATATACGAAGCGAATGTGGATGGTAGTGTTGGTAGGGGAAGAACACGGGAAACGTAACATGATCAAATCGGCGACGTCTTAAAGGCCAAGTCAAGAGTACCCTAAACCGATGAGCATGTATGAACAACCTTATGAGAGTGAATGAAGCAAAAGAGGTGTGTCAGGGTCGTAGCAAGTGGAAGTCTACGGTGTGTTTGTAGCTCCCGCAATTCTCTGTACCTCGTCCTAGATTTGTTGAGTGAAATAAACGTTTTTATTTATTAACCTAGATGAGACCTCTGTCCTTAGCCTAGCGACAATATGTTCAGTATCTTAAGATCGGGTATTTATTAATCATTGAAGTAAGTATGGCTAAATGGGTCGTGTAGGGTACATTAAGTTTGACAGTTCCGAACCACGTTGCAAATCAATGCAGAACCTCAAACACGCGGTGAAATGTTTTAGTTACAAATGATTTATGTAGGTATCTGTTTGTATGCGCGTCCGGGCTTTTAAATAAGATTTATTGGTATGAATGTGGTCTACCACGGAGCAAATACAAAGAGATGATGTATAAGACCGTCCCGTGATATCAAATGAGCTCGGGACTACATCGTATCGGGCGTGAGGCGGTTTGGTGTTACATACATAAAGTTTTTTTTTATGCACAACGGGTTAGCACTTGACCTCAATCACACCTGATGTTAAGTGAAGATGAGGCCTAAGGTTGAAGTGTACTGACTCGGAAACCCAAAATATTTGGGGAACTGGCTCTCTTATCTCTGACAACCGGAACACAACAATGCAACAATGCTATTAACTTTGCTGTTTGGCGGCAAATTTAGATAAGATGGTGGTAGCTAGCCAGGCGGACATTTAATGTTATGCCTGTTTTCCGTGTGCTGTGTGATTTCGGCACTCAAATAGAATAGAACCAACCCGTTTCTTCCCAAGGGTGTTGTAAAAGGCGACTACGGGACTTTCCACCAAAAAACATTTATAGATTTGCACGTTTCAACGGCGATGGGCTCACCACCTGTCACGTGTGTATTTCTGTGTATTTCATAAGGTGAACCGTGGATGTTGTTTCAATCCTTAAACTTTTAATGTTTGGATCACCCAAACACTATTGTTTCGGATATCTCTGATCACCCCATTTGGGATAGAGGTCGTGACGTTATGCATGCATGCTGTTTCCCGTAGGGGTAAGTAAAGACCACAGAATTCCACTTGCTCCGATCCTTTGAAGTTTATTGACCCGTAATTTTGTTTCATATGTAATGTAATCACTACCTCCATACAAGTACAATCTTTTTAAAGTTTTTCAAATCCAAGTTTTTACTGAGACAATCACTTGTCGGGTTTATATCTATTGCATTAGTTTCTACTTCAAGCGGGTGTCCCGCCCGGAGTCGGAAGTAATTTGAAGTTTATCACAGAGATCAGGAACAATTTATTCATGCATGACGCGGACATCTCCACAGGAATTTATAACGGCGAAGTACCGAGATAGTTGAATGGCGCTTGCACTAGTCAAATACTTTTCCTCGAGGAAAGTTGTTCGTAATAGGAGCGGAGTCACAGTAAATAGGAATTACACGAATTAAATTGATTACTTGACGACCGATTCGTGTAGCGGATAGTGACACTGTCAGCGAAGCCAACGGTTGCGGGTTCGAATGCCGCGACGGGTAAATGTTTGTGTGATGAATATGAACATTTATTCCTGAGTCATGGATGTTTATATAAATATTTATGTATATTTATCCGTTATCTAGTATCCATAGTACAAGCTTTGCTTAGTTTGGGACTAGATGATTGGTGTAAGTGTCCGAAATATTTATTTATTTATTTACTTACTTACTTCTTGATACCAAAATATGCATATACTCATGATTGCAAACAACTTTCCCAAAGACACAACTTTTTTTTTGAGATCACACCTATACCTTGCGCCTTAACATCAACAGGTCAAACTAACCTGTAGTTCTTAAAATTAAATTTATTTAATCGTGAGTAAGATGCATATATTTTGGTATCAAGAACTAATTAAAATTGACCCAAGATTAACAACAGTAATTCGCCGTTATAAAAATTACAACATGTCCCCACTTTTGGGGCACAGCCTATTCTCACTGCGAGACACTTTAGACGTGGGCCCATTCAAGCTGTGGGCCACTGACTTTACCACTACCTTCATTGTAAACAACCAACTGAAGATACCAGTAGTGGTCACCCATCCACATTATTTAACTTCGCTAATCGAAAATGACTAGCGTAGGCGCCTGCACCACGAATGCTTTCTTAAAAATTACAATTAGGCTATTACATAAATATATTTTATAACCTATCTAATTACATGGAATTAGGCTTATATAACTACACTAACTAAAGCTTATTATACAATAAGAATGTAATCACAGTAATATTTACTCTAATGTCACATAATATAGGTTTAAAAAAATGTGAATAAATAAGAAGATTTACAACAAAAAAAAGTAAAGAAAATAATTCGTAAAAAATATTTCTCGTATTAGTTAGTAAGGTTAATTAGAATTACGCATAAAATAAATATTCTAGTAAAAATACTCCAAAGGAAATATGACAGGGAAAATGGGAGACACCGTGAAGATGTTGATAACATTATTATTTAGAAAAAATATCATCATGCGCCCAAATATATTCATACGCAAAGTCTGGTAGATTCAGAACATACATTACGTACGTACATGACTATTGCAATGGCGAAGTAATGAGACCAGCAAGGCCATACATAAGCGGCGCGTTACCGGTATGTCAATTATGGCTATACCGGATGAGTTTCTTTACCGTCAAGAAAAAAATAGGACATATTAGGTAAGTGAAATAAAAGGTATTGACGACCTGTTTGGTGTAGTGGTTAAAAATTCTGCTGCTATACCAAAAGGTCGCGGTTTCTAATCCCGCTAGGGCCATATGTTTGTATAATGAATACAGACATGTGTTCCCAAGTTATGGTTGTTTTTCATATATATGGTATTTATTACAAAAAAAAAATATTTGTGTAGTTTATCAACCATCTGGTATCTATAATACAAACCTAGTTGCTTAGTGTGGAACTAGATGGCGCTGTGTGTATGTGCAAAGATATTTATTTATTTATAGGCAGTTTTTTTTTTCAACAGCATCCGCCCGGAGATTGATATGCGACTGGCGGAACTCGTAAGGTTCCTATCATGCGAAACTTATTTTTATTTATTAATCTAATTATATGGAATAGGCTACAAACACGACCGTCAAATAAAACAACGTTTTATTATATTTTGAAGAAAAAGAAAATAAACCACCTATGCCAATACCTACTATTTCACTTACCTAATATACCCAATTTTTTTTCCTGAAGGTAAAACAAGTCACACGGTATATTTCAGCATTTCCAGTCTATTTTATTAATTTGTTTATCTTTTATTTAAATTACTGCATGGTTGTAGAAAAATTTCATACGTGATGTCTATTACTCGTTTGGTCGTTTCATAAAACAACACTCGAGTTGTAATGACCTTGCAGTCTGATAAACCACTATTTAACTCTCTGTCATATTTCTGATATTCCATATTTATCTTTCTCTTAAAACATACCCTTTTTGTGACTATAATATAATTGAACCGTGCATATAAAGTGAATAAGGTTCATTTTTGATTTTCAAATATTCGATAGTGAATAAATAAGCTGTAAAGCGAAAATTACGTTAAAAAATTGTAGAATAATAAATTAATAGTGAATCACATTACGCACCTTAGTAAATCTAGCTAAAATTAAGTCTGTATATTTTTGTACTGGCGCAGGCTCCACTTTCTGTGCATGTATTTGACGATGTAGAGGGGGAGACAGGAGACGAGGGTTATCGTTGACACTTTCCACCAAAAGTCCCAGTGTTTTATAAAGTCGCCATCTGTCGATGTTAAAAACAAAATTGGTTGGATTTTCAGCGTATGTAACATCAAATAGCTGGATAGATGGCGCTGATACTGGAAAAAAATGCACAAATACCCCGTATCGCTCTGCTTATTCATTCTCCCTTGCACACTATGACGATCTGTTTGGTGTAGGTGTTAGAAGTCCTGACTGCTATACAAAAAGGTCGCCGGTTCGAATCCTGCTAGGGGCATATGTTCGTATAATGAATACGGACATGTGTACCTGAATAATGGATGTTTTTATTTATAATATAGTGCAGTGTGCTTTCGCCACGTAAAAAGAATAAAGCTATGGGTTAGTTCTTTTGCGGGTGTCGTTAACGAAAAGGGACTATAGACTTGCACATTCTAATGCGACGGGCTCACCTCCCGTCACGTGTCCATTTCTGTATATTTCGAAGTTTAATCGTCGATGTTGTTTCAAGCATTAATCAACACCTAAACGCTTCATTTTGGGATAACTTTGACCACCCTATTTGGGATAAAGGTCGTGACGTTATGTATATCCAAATTAATACAGTTTTTATCCGCATTCACTCAAGTGTAGTTTAAGGTGTACTCACCGAAGTAAGTAGTGAATATGAGCAGCGTGGCGGTGTACATGAGCAGGCTGACGAGCTCCGCGAGCACCATGAGACGGTGCCACGTGACCACCGTCAGCGCAACCATTATCAGCTCGGTCAGTATAAGAGCCGTGTAGCTGATTTCCACTATGTGAATCAGTTGATCCTCGAACAGGACTAGAGCACCGTACATTATAACGCCACCTGAAATGGACGACATTGAGATTAGTTCAATAAATAAATATTTCGTCCAATTACACCAATCATCTAATCCTAAACTAAGCAAAGCTTGTACTATGGATACTAGATAATGGATAAACATATATAAATATTTATATAAACATTCATGACCCGGGAATAAATGTTCGTATTCATCACACAAACATTTACCCTCGCGGGATTCGAACCCGCGACCTTTTAGTGTAGTGGTCAGAGTTTCTAACCACTTCAATATGAAACAGTAAACGATGATATCAAGTGATGATTTCTTATCGTACAAAATTGAGTTCGAATTTTGAGCTAACGTCATACCCGTCAGAAAGTTCTTTATTCAAATCAAATAAGGAAGGTACATTTAAATATCTTATAGAAATAACATAATATGGGCCCCTGGTCTTCAGTCACCAAAAAATTCGTAAAGGCGGTGTCTGATAAGCTAATTGTGGCATCAGGTGATATAAGGGCGGGCTCTTTTTTCGCTCAAAGATTAAGCCTAGCAATTCAGCGGGGCAATGCAGCCAGTGTGTTGGGGACAATGCCCCAGGTGGGAGAGCTCGACGCTATACATTTTTTGTAATTATGTAAATATTATGTTATTTTTATATTTTCTTCTTTTCTAAGTTCTTATAGAAACTATATCTTATAGAAATGGACTTTATTATTCCGATTGTGTGAGAAACTGCACCAAAAGATAATTTAATGGCTACCGTTCCTTTTGACATTTGCGACGACGTCAGTATCACTTAAGCTCCGGGCGGCGAGTTCTCAAAGGGGTCAAGTTACTGGTCACAGAAAAAAAAATTTGGTTTCGACTCAAGTGTATTTATTGAATTTATACACGTTTATGGCAATAAGCAGGTCAGATAAAAGAGATCGAGTTAAAAAAGTTGTATGTTAAAATACGTGGCTAGTTCGTTGCCTTAGCACCGGATCGTGTCACTGGTACAGTCAGACACAGATAAACATTTACAGGCCTGCATCTTACAAACTAAATTTTCTCTGGAAATTATGAAAGTTTTCGATAATAAAATTTCATTTAGTTACAGCAATTACAACTTTATGTTATATAACAATAAGTAAAAAGTAACATGTTAAAATATTCATGACTTCCTGAGAAAACGTAATTTGTATTATGTATGACTAAAGTATTGGGGAGAACGTTTTTAAAATACAAATGAAAAGTGACTAGTTTTCATACCTTGATAAATTGATATTCCTGTCCATATGTAGAAAGTTTTGTAAGAGAGCTGCCGTCCTTTGGTTAGTTGTTTGTAAAGTTGCGGGTACCTTAGCGCGGTTGAGCTCGGTATGTCCTTGTCCAGCACCTTGGGGGAAAGGGGTGACTAATGAAATAGGCAATGTTGATATATGTCGTAGATAGCGATAAATTAGCGATAGAATTCATAATTAAACCTGGTGAAAAAGTAAACCTGGTGGCGCTGGTATCGCCGGAACATCGAATATGGGACGGACTTTGCTACCAGCCTTCAAAGGAGTCGGAGCTGCATTGAACACATCAACGACTGTGAGTGATTTGATTACCATTATCACCGACGCTTGGAAGAATCCGGTGAGTCGTTAGGTAGTTAATAAGAAAGTCCGGCTGAATTCCATAGACTGCACGCGAGGCCAAGTTGTATAGCATGAGAGGAGTGCAAATGTTTACTATTCACCAGTAAGCATCTCAGGTTTTATGATCATAATTGAATGTGAATACGTTGTCTATCGCGCTATAGTAGCTTGCAATAATATCGCAATATTCGCGCAATATACCCTTTACCACGCGACTGGCACCGTCCCGGTCGCTCGCAACGTCCACCCGCCATCTCCGACATATACATATTCTTTATTGCACCAAAATATTACATATGACAGAGTAATAACGATAGGTCATGTACAATGGTGGACTTATGTCTTTAAGAGATCTCTTCTAGTCAACCAGAGAATTGAAGTAGGAAACCGAGTAAATTTGGGGTTTAGCTACTATATGAATTCTGTGGTTTAGCAGCAAATAGTGTGCAAAAGAAAACAATACCATAACGATGAATAAAACAAAAAAAAAAAGATAACCTTATCTCCTTTTTATTTTGTTCAAATATTACATTAAATCAATCAAATATTTATAATCATAAATGTGAAAGTTTGGATGTTTGTTTGTTGTTCAATCACGGCGAAACGGACAAAACGGATTTGGTTGAAATTTGGTATATAGGTAGAACATACGTTGGATATTTTTTATCCCCATAAAGTGAGTAGTTCCCGCGGGATAAACAAATTTCCGCGTTAAAGTTATTCCAAGCTGGCAAAGACGCGGGCGGAAGCTAATATAAATATAATACATATACATACTGTGAAATATATACATAACAATATATTATAAACATACATACAATCTTATACACACCACAGAACTAATAAAAAAGTAAATAGGAATGCTATGGAATAGAAATTATCCCTACTGCACAATTGGACACGACGCAGTTAATCATTTATTATTTTATACAGCATATTAATAATGATCGTTCGTCATAACAAGGACGCTTGCCGCTATTTAACTCATGTAATTTTTTTAATGTTTGCTGGGAATCGAATCCACGACAACCGTCCGTAAACCTTGTGATGTTTACATTGATACAAAACGTACACCGTGTATAGCTGTAATCATACTCACCAATGAGAATACAGGTAACATAGTGAAGACGGTCCCGTAGCCGACCATCAGAAAACCGGGGTAGAGCGAGACAGATGAGAAGTAAAACACAACGGAAAACACGGCCTGAGAATAAAATGATACGAAATTAATCATACTAGTAAAATTTTTAATGGAAAAGAAATAGGTATTCATGATGATCACACACATATTAACCTTGAACATGACCAATGAAAACTAAAACTGCCACATTCAGCGCTTAGAATACGTAACGTCATCGGTCTCGTTATCGATTACGTTGACCAACGAGAAACAGTCAAATTGCCTAGCGAGCGATGGACTTACCAATCACATGTCAGAACGTAATCGATGACGATAACGATGAAATTATGTAATAGAACCCCTGGTCCACAAGAATTTGATGTTTTTGCCATCGACTCGCTAAGAAGACACAAAACATGAAATATGATGTGTGTGGGCACACACATAATATGCAAAATGTCCATGCAGGGCAAAACACTGGTATTTTGCTATAACCTGAGGGTTTAATGTGATGATGAAAGATAATTGGTAAATGAGAATAGAGTTCATATTTCAAACTCAAACTGAAATCATTATTATTTATTTCGATGAGCTATGCCTAGATTAGAAAATAACAGCACACTAGCAGACACAAAGCGTCCACCAGTGAGACTCAAACACCAGGCTGACCCAAAGTTTAGGCAAATTCATCAATCCAGGGCAGAGTATATACTTGTGCCCCCGTACCATCGTAGTGAAAGCAGGCCTTGTCGGTGCAGTACCTTCATGTTCTTTTTATATGCAGACGGGTTCGTACTTGACCTCAATCACACCTGATGTTAAGTGAAGATGAGGTCGAAGGTGGAAGCGTACTGACCCGGAAACTCCTACACATTTGGGGGACTGGCTATCTTATCTCTGATAACCGGAACACAACAATGCTATTAACATTGCTGCTTGGCGGCAGATTTAGATAAGATGGTGGTAGCTAGCCAGGCGGACATTAAAATGCCCTACCACCAACCAAACCGAGTACTTAAACATGTACCCCGCTGGGGATCGAACCGGCGACCTCCGAATCGTAAACTCAATGTTGTTTGCATTGAGCCACGGAGGCGGTTCTCCTTATAAATAATAAATAATAGTACATAACAAAGCCAAAACTCGATGGCTTTACTAGAAGTCCTTGACGAGTTCCTTACCCACTTTCCAACGCCGTCATGAGATCAGCACATTTCATTTTTATAGTCTTTATGTGAATTCTTCAAAATAGTACCCTCGAAGCTTTTAAAGAGCATATGTAGACATGACAAATAATAATAATAAATAATAAATAAATATCCTTAGACATACACACAGCGCCATCTAGTTCCACAGTAAGCAACTATATGCTTGTGTTGTGGATACCAGATGGTTGATATAATACATAAATACATTTTTTTTTTTTGTAAATAAATACTTATTATAAATGAAAACATCCATAACTCGGGTACACATGTCCGTATTCATCACACAAACATATGCCCCTGGCGGGATTCGAACCCGCAACCTTTTGGTATAGTGGTCAGAGTTGCTAACCATTACACCAAACAGGTCGTTACAAATAACAATTGAGATTATGATTTCTGAACGAAATGACAGAACTAAAATATCATTTTACCCTTTTGCATGGTCGTAGTTGAAAAAGGATAGACTAGCCTAAACTTAGTTTTATGCGTGTGCCAATCGAATGGACAACCTTACTTCTCTTCTTTTGTTTTGAATGTTATCTATAATATTACACGTTGATACAAGTATATTATATCTTAAAAATACAATTCATTTTACGTCAATTAGAGATGTATAGCATAACAGTGTTTAATTTATATGCGAATACAGCTTCATCTCATCTCTATTTAAATTTCTTCAATATTCTCTATTATTTTCAAAATGTATGATGGTCTAGTTTGCATAAATGTAGTGATATGTTAAAAAAATTATTTGGCCATTTTGTTTTTTTTGTATGAAAACACAAAAGTGACGATATTATCCAAACAATAACCTCTAAATATAAAACAATTTCATTCCAGCAAACCAGACCTTACCAACTTTAACAATTATTACTAAAATACCGAAAATCGTGTGTTCGGTAAGTTTGTATGAAAACTAGTCAATGGTGTCGATTCGGATGTACACCGACTAAACTAAAACCAGTTTTGGAGTGGTGCCGTCGCATCGTACTGTTCTAGGGAGACAAAGACAGTACTACTTTAAAACTGGTTTTAGTTTGTGTACATCCGAATCGACACCAATGTGTTATCACGAGTCACGGATGATATACATATCCATGTACTATGTTTATCCATTATCAGATATCCCTAGTACAAGCTTTGCTAAGTTTGGGAGTAGATGATTGATGTAAGTGTGAATCATGTGAGACTGGCCTGCATGGTGGAGACGATGAGCCCCCGATGCACGATGAAGAGGCAGAGCGCGGCGGAGCGCATGGCGGCGCGGCGGCCATGAGTTAGCAGCAGGCGAGCCAGCTGCGAGAACTGGCGCACGCTCACGTCGCCCGCCAGCGACGCCGCGCGACCCTCCGCGCCCTCTATGCCCACACCTGCACAGTAACCGTACACACAGGCATCGTGTTAGGGCGGGAATATACGACAGATTGTCTTTCCGATTGTCTGATTAGGAGCTTTGTACACACAGGTATCATATTAGGGCGGGAATATACGACAGATTGTCTTTCCGATTGTCTGATCAGGCGCTTTATGCTATAACTTCATCGATATTGTCATAAATAACGATGTCCGATCCGATTATCGGATCGGACGTGTATTGATTGTTCAAACAAAATTATGGCTCCAACGCCTTCCGATAGTCTGATCAGACTATCGGAACGAAAACTCTGACGTATGATTTGGGGAAGCCGCTGGATGCGGGCAGCGCAGGACTGATCGTCGTGGAGATCTTTGGGGGAGGCCTTTGTCCAACAGTGCACGTCTTTCGGCTGATGTGATGATCCGATAATAATCCCGCCTCCACACTTCTCCGACTGTAAGCTAGGATCGACAGTAGTACACGACACGGCGCCTACTGAGTGTAGACTATTGCTACCTTGGACCCCAGAATAATTAAAGAAAGCAATTGGCAGGAAAACCAGTTTCTCACTCGTCGGATCGGAAGTCGAATCCGATAGTCTGTTGCGACTATCGAAAGGCGTTGGGACCCATCGTCCGATCGGACGTCCGAGTCGGAAACAGCGCCAAGGTGTCTACGATTTTGTAACCGGTTTATTCTTCTTTCGCGTCCCACGTGGCCGCGGGCCCGCAGCAGCCGCGCCCTCTGCGAGTGCAGGCTACTGGTGTCACTGACCCATGTCGGCCTCCTGTATCATGGCCACGTCGTTGCCGCCGTCCCCCGCGGCCGCGACCACGTGGCCGCGGGCCCGCAGCAGCCGCGCCCTCTGCGAGTGCAGGCTACTGGTGTCACTGACCCATGTCGGCCTCCTGTATCATGGCCACGTCGTTGCCGCCGTCCCCCGCGGCCGCGACCACGTGGCCGCGGGCCCGCAGCAGCCGCGCCACACGCGCCTTCTGTGTGGGCGAGCAGCGCGCCACCACCACGCCGGCGCACCCGCACAGCACCTCCACGAACTCCGCCTCGTACGACTGCAGGCACACCTGGGGGCAAAGGGAGAAATTCCTGGCGCGTGATTCTCGCACAATCTACATTGTCTATCTCTTTCACACTTGTAAGCGGGTGCCAAAGTGATAAAATATAGAGTGCGTCTGTATCTTTGTAAGGGCTATTACCACAGCTTAACAAGGACAAGCAAGCCTTCTTCAACCTTACAGTGAGTCAATTCTTGCCGGGGGATGCGGGGTGGGAGCGGCATCTAAGTCGGCAGGGCGTAAGGTAATTTTTTAAGCCCCAAAACGCGGCCACGCGTACAACATTCTTTGTGGCATTGTTACGCTATGTCCTTAAAACAAAACGGTGCAACAATTCATATTGCAACTGACTGCCCCGTATTATCTAACTCGATGAACTCCAACTGGCGATTTTGACCAATACTACAACCTTAAATTCGTTGAATGGCGAAAGAGATGCCACTGAATTAATTGCCCATTGACAAGGCTTTTGCACACTTTAATTATAGTGCAGGTTAATGGCAATCATTGTCCAGCCGGTGTGTGGCAGGTGTGCAGTGTGTACCTCCAGCGTCTCGCCCTCGACGATGAGGTCCATGGGTCCGTCAGCGTTGGCCAGCGACTGCAGCAGCTGGTAGGCGTGTCGCCGGGTGGCGCAGTCGGCGGCCACGTGCCAGCCCGCGCCGCCGCCCAGGTGCAGCGAGCGAGCGATGCACAGCGCCGTCTCCAGTTTGTCACCGGTCAGCATCCATATCTATGTATTAAAAAATAAAATAAATTTGTTTATATTCGGATAACAAGACCCACTTTGTTAGTAAACGCTTAAGATCAAAGGTTACTACTTAAAAACTACCAGGGACTTAGGCACGGTTCAACAGCGATGCGCACACCCCCTCACACGTGTGCATTTCTATTTTGACACCTGAAACGTGGATCTGGTATCAAGTATTAAACTTTCAATATTTGGAACACCCAAACGCTTGCTTGCGATATTTCTGACCAATCCATTTGGGAAAAAGGTTGTGACACATTATGTATGTCAAAATCAAAAATATTTTATTCAATGTAGGATACAAAAATATCACTTATTGAAAGTCAACATGTTATTTTTTTAAACTACTGTGTATGTGACAATGGCCTACGGTATGTGTTGTGCATGACATACCTTGACGCCCGCCGTCTTGAGCATGGCCAGGGTCCTGGGCACGTCATCAGCCAGTCTGTCCTCAACGCCGGTTAGCCCCAGCAACTCCAAGCCGTAGTAAAGCTTCGACATCGCCGCCGCTGTCTTCTCGTTGCGATTCGTAACGCTAAGACGGGCTTCCTTGTATTCGCTCTAGAATAGAAAATATGTTTTGAATAAGGGCGGATCCAGCCCTCGGGTCAGGGGAGGGTCATATACTTAATGTATAGCCTGGACAGGCTCCAGTGTATCCAGGTCCTGCATCCACCGTCAAAACGGAGTATTCGAATGCATGTAAATTTCTATGTTACCTGCTTTAGTAAACGACTTGACCGATTTTGACGTGAAAGTTGTCGTCCGAATCGTCTTAATACCCCGATTGTTATAGGATACATTTTACGGTAAAACATCCAATATGGCGCCCGCAAAATGCTACATTATGCTGTCGGGTTATTTGGTTTTTAAGTACATAAATAGTTATTAATGAACGTTAAATTACAGGTTTTCAATTTTATATGTATGTTTTATTCCTATGTTGCCGCGTATCTCCGCCAGTTTTTGATGGTTTTGTACAGGACGACAAAGATACGTTGGCAATCCATTTAATACTCATTCGGCAATTTGAAGTCTGATTCGAACTAACAGAGGAACGCCTTAAACGCCGTATCGCCCTCTCCGTAGTTCGTTGCGTGACCTTGAACTTTCTTGTGAGTCCCATAGAAGACCACTTTTTAATGCCATAAGCCATCATTGGTACCACAGATTGATTAAAGACATTCGTCTTCAAGCACTAAGGTAGTTTCAACGAGAAGACGTAGCGCAGTTGCTTCACTACTTGGTCGAATCAGGAATAAACGAACGAATGTCACCGATATAGCCCAGCGTTTTAGTAAGTTGATGTGGCAGTGGGTAGGGCACATAGCTCGAAGACTTGGTGGCCGATGGTTAAAGTTCTCGAGTGGAGACCACGCACCGGCAAACGCACAGTAGGACGTCCCCTTACAAGGTCGCTAGATGCAGGCCGCTTCTAACCGGTAGTTCTACAAATCTATGGGGGAACTCATACCTCAAACTGCAGATATTGCTCCCTCGTCATAGTCTTTCTAGCGACCACGAGGGTCCGGAGACCGTCAGCCGCCAGACGCTTGCACTCCTCATCTAGCCACGAAGAGTTGAGTAGTTTCGCCAACGCAACGTCAGCGCCCTTCACGTAGTAAGTTATTTTGCCAGTATTCTCCTCCTGGTTGAATATTTTTGTTTAAAGTTTTTTTTTTTATGGACGACAGGTTCGTACTTGGCCTCAATCACACCTGATGTTAAGTGAAGATGAGGTCAAAGGTGGAAGCGTACTGACCCGGAAACCACAACACATTTGGGGGACTGGCTATCTTATCTCTGACAACCGGAACACAACAATGCTATTATCATTGCTGCTTAGCGGCAGATTTAGATAAGATGGTGGTAGCTAGACAGGCGGACATTTTAAAATGCCCTACTACCAACCAAACCGAGTACTTAAACATGTACCCCGCTGGGGATCGAACCCGCGACCTCCGAATCGTAAACCCAATGTTGTTTACATTGAGCCACGGAGGCGGTTGAGTAGTTTTTAAATTTAATAGTTAAAGGAAATAATAGCACACTCTATCTCTGGAGTACATTAATCTCAGATCTTAACCAAATTTATTCGCGACCACCCTGGTGATAAGCCCTGGCAATCATAATAATCCATTAACAATTAAATGAAAACATGGGTGAACATAAAAAAACATACAGATGAACATAGAAGTTCCCCCTATTGTAGAGTCTGTTAAAAATAAGTAAAGTGCGAGTCGCCACTCAGGCAATAAGTGTTTATTACTGTAATTTCACTGCAGTTGTAAATCGTAATCTTAATTTACTTAATTTTTGTTTTTATTTTTATTATTGTGAAATAAGGCTACATTTCATAAGAATAACACCAAGCAGAATTATTGTTGCGTCGAATATTTTTGTATGTGTTTCTGTAATATGCAACTAAACGCTTTATCTATCTATCTAATCAATTAATAATATTACGTAAAACCTTAAAACTACGTTCACTTGGTTTAGCTAGAAGATATTTAAACGGCTTGACTTGACAGGATACTTTCATGGTAAAAATCCAACATGGCGCCCGCGAATCACAAATTATGCTGGCGGATTTTTTGGTTTTTATACCATATTTTACGTGATATGTTAGGTTGAGGAATTCGGCAACATCTACGCTACTTGACAAGAGTTGTTGATCAGACTACTTAATATATATAAAACTTTTACTGGGTTTGGATTCCAGCAGGATACCGCTTAATATGGTTCCACAAATATAACCTTGTTCTTCTCGTTCAGTAGAATTTTATCATTCTATTGTACTTAAAAAAGGCATTGTCATACCATCATAATTTCACCTTCGCCCTCATCTTCAATATTGCAGATAAAAAAACTACTGTGATCTCTTGCCGGTTGTTCTTATATTGTACTGTATTGCTACGAGTTGTATTAATTTACAATTATGAAGGATGGATTGAGCTATACCTGCACGATGATGCCCATCATCTTGCTCTCGCTGGTGAAAGGGAATATCTGCAGGATGCTGAACTGGAGGATCTCGTTGGCGGCGCGCAGTTTCAGTGAAATGTTGTGCAAGTCGCGACGGTATAGCGAGACGCCCATCTATATAATTATGATAGTATGTATTGTAGTTTGTAGTAAGATAGGCTGTAAGACGGCCGATTGGTGCAGTGGATAGTGACCCCATCGATGAAACCAACGGCTGCTGGTTCGAATCCCGCGAGGGGTAGATGTTTGTGAGACAAATACGTACATTTATTCCTGAGTCATGGATGCTCATTAAATATTTATGTATGTTTATCCGTTATCTAGTATCCATAGTACAAGCTACAGTACTTCAATTTATGTAGGTAATAGTTATTTTTGCATAAATATATATGATTTGCCTTTGCCCTGCAGTGGGACACTATGGGCTCTTAATAATAATAATAAATGATAATTTATGAATACAAGTGTTTTATTTAACTTCTTATACAAATTTGCAAACATAAAATTTTGTTGAATCCCGACCTTTGAACATTGTCGCGTATTTAAAATGACGATTTCCTGTAAATTCGTATTTTAAAGTTGGCAACACTAGTTCAGACTGACATAAGCTGGCTCAAAAGAACTAATATCCAGAGCCGTAAAAACCTTTATTTAAAATATAGGAAATAGTAAAGCTTCAAATTATATACCAACCCTCTTTTTGGGTCGATAGATAAAAATGTCGGCTATCACCTACCAAACGAGTGTAGATTGGAGGGAGTTCCTGTACTGCTACAGTTGGGGCGTGTCTACTTACCATGTCGGTCCATTTGACAAGGGCCACCTCGTCAGGGCTGGCAGCTTGGTAGTCGCAGAGTTGCTGTTGAGGGACGGCACCGCCACAGCTCTCTGACATTACTGAACTGCCCATATCTATGAAACATATGAGGTAATATTTTCTTTATTAGGAACTAGCTTCCGGCCGCGGCTTTGCCTGCGTGGAATAACTTTATCGCGGATATGTTGAATTTGTTTATCCGCGGGAACTTCTTCACTTTATCGGGATAAAAAGTATCCTATGTCTTAATCCAGGTTATATTCTACCTATATACTGCATTTCATCGAAATCTGTTCATCCGTTTCGTCGTGATTAAGTTATTGCTTTCATCCAAACTTTCGCATTTATAATATTAGTTAGATAGCATGACCACCAAAACTATTTAGCAGTCACGTCTAAAAATATTTTATTTCGTAAGTTATAATAGCTATAAATTGTTTCAGAAAATCCTCGAGAAAACAAATGATTATATCATCCAGATAAACCAAACCACCTGTGTTAAAAGCTAAATATCTAAGCCTCTTCCGTCAATTATCGGAGCGTTGGGTCGAAGCCTCACGCGATCGGAAGGCTGGTCCCGATTTAGCGCAAAGGTGATCCTTGCTTATTTCTACGAAGCAATGCCGCCAGCCTTCCTGCCTGCCTGCTTGCAAGATCTGGGACAATTTTACCTATGTCATAACCAGTCAGTCATGCATGACATAGTGATTTATATTACAATTTCATTCACAAGGCTGAGAAGAATGAAGAAGAGGCCCTCCTTCTAGTCTCAGTATCGCGTTAAAATATTTGACAGGGTGACAATGTAATTTTTAAGTGCTGTGTGGTTTCAGCACTTAAAAAGAATAGAACCAACCCGTCTCTTCTCGTGGGTGACGTAAAAGGCAACTATAACTTTCCACTAAAAAACATCTATAGATTTGCACGTTTTAACGGCGACGGGCTCACTACATGTCACGTGTGAACTGCTGTATATTTCGTAATTATAACAATATATAAATATTTCAACCCAAATGAAGTGGTCAAAAACACCCCAAACGGATGTCCTTGACCACCTCATTTGGGATAAAATATTTATATATTGTTATAATTATAAAGTCGACGGGCCTTTCCTTCTCCTGACCTTTATACATTTTTTGGAGGTCCTACACAATATAACATAATACTGATCGCAGCGGCAGTGACGTCACCTACGCCCACACGTACCGGATTGTCCGTCGTCGGCGTCGGGCTCCGCACGGGAAGGCTCGGCGCCGTAGACCGGCGTCACGTTGTGGCAGAGCGCCAGCGCCAGCACGCAGCGCCACACTTGCCGCGGGGAGGGGGAGGCGGCCTCGCCGGGGGACGTGGGGAGGGAGGGCGCGTCGTTGGTTATGTACTGCGTGAGGAATGACTCCACCTGCAAGTCATGGATCAACATTAGCCGGCTTTTCGATGAAAATTTGGCTAAAATGAACCGGTAAACAGTTCGTCTCAACATTTTTATTTTACCTACAATTTTAAATTACGAGACCAGAATTGAGCCTGTAATGAAAAGGTCGTCACCTTTTCTAGTCTCGTGTCGATGACGTAGTGAAGGTTTTTCGACTTAATTAAAAATTTGTCGGTATATCAGAATTCCTGGGTGCTTAATTGTTTCGACTTTGTCTTTCAAGTAGTCTTTCTATACATACATTGGGAATACAATAACAGGGAGTACGGATAGTTGGTTATGTGCTGCGTGAGGAATGACTCCCCCTCCAAATCAGGCGTCAACATCAGCTGGCTTTCGGTGAGAATTAGTTGGGAGACTTTGCTTTTTCTGCATAATTCCTATAATTTGTATATAGGGTGTCAGCAAAGTATGTTGAACCCTAAACCACATAATAAATAAATAAATACCCTTAGACATACACACAGCACCATCTAGTTCCACAGTAAGCAACTATTGGCTTGTGTTGTGGATACCAGATGGTTGATATACTACATAAATACATTTTTTTTGTAAATAAATACTTATTTTAAATGAAAACATCCATAACTCGTGTACACATGTCCGTATTCATCACACAAACATATGCCCCTAGCGGGATTCGAACCCGCAACCTTTTGGTATAGTGGTCAGAGTTGCTAACCACTACACCAAACAGGTCGCATATTATAGTACGAACATTCTTCATTCATAATGTGAATAGCCAAGGCATGGTAAATCCTAGAGGTTTAGGATCTTCAAGAGCATGGTGATTGAATGAGCATTTACTGAGATTGTCGATCGGTCTTCATCTGTTCTACACTTGCCGGTGCGTAGTCTCCACTCGAGAACCTTAAGGCCCCACAGGCCATCAGTTTTCCGAGCTATGTGCCCCTGCCCACTACCAGTGCAATTTACTAATCCGCTGGTATAGACCGACACAGGTCGGTGACTTTCGTCCGTCTACGGATTTCTTAATTCCTGATTCTGTGTGAGTAGAGTGCATTTAATTAAAGCCACAGTTTTACCAATAAAGAAATTAGGATATGTACAGAGGGCACCATGTAACAGTTCCAGTATCAGCTGACCGCGAAACGGTATAATAATACATTGTAATGCTGCCAGCTCTAAGAGTCGCCCTTTTACGATACCTTACCTCATGAAAAGTATTGCTATCAAATAGCGCATTCCCAAGGTGCAGCTTCTGGAACACCATCTCGTTCTTTGTCAGGGTGCCAGTCTTGTCTGCGAGAAGGTACTGGATTCGCCCCAACTCCTCGGGTATGGTTGTGGAACGCACCACGGTGCCTTCAATCTGCGGGTCGCGCTGTATAGTCCACGAGTAGAAGGCTTTGCCCATGTCCAGGTTTACTCTTAGACTGTAAAAAGAAGTGACCGGCCAGTAAGGTGCAGTTTCGAGTTTCTGCCAAAAGCAAGCCAGTTTCCTACTCAGTCTGTTTTAAGTCAGAGTAGAATAGAACCAACTCATTTCTTCCTGTAGGTATAGAATACGAGAACATAGATCAGTGAAGCTGCGAACCAAATTTGTGACAAGTCTGTTGATGTATGTAAATTAAACACCAAATAATCTGAATGGATGTTGAATTTTTTATCATAAAAATATCTTATGACTTTCTGGGGAACAAGACGAATCTAGATGTCGACCTTGCTCTTCAAAATCGGTCAAGCCGTTTAGGCTACAGAAGGTAACATAGAAATCTACATACAAACAACATTACCCTACTTCCTGGAGCAAACGGTACAAAGCCTGGTGAGTGAATAAACATATGTTACAGCTTTGTCTTAAGCCATGTCCAAGGCTGTTCATGTATATTCAACAATTTTTAAGTAGATGTCAAATTAACACCGAATATTCGCCATTACGAATATTATACAACTTTCTACTTTTTTACTAAATCATCATAAATAAAACTTCTGAGTAGTGTAGAGTTCCATTGTTCATCATCAAGTATTTCACATTTGTTTTTTATTTGCATTATCTGTTACTACTTTTAGTCTTGGTATTAACATGTTAGGTCATTTGTCAACAACTATTCAACTCACCTGATAGGAATAATGTAAGAGAATAGCAGCATAAATCTGAAGAGGAACCCGAACCAGGGCCCATTAAAGCCTTTAAGCACGATCAGGAGTAATGAGATGAGCAGCGTCGCCACAAAAAGCACCTTGGTGAGATCGTTGACCTGCAGGTCCAGCCGACCCACCTTCGAGCGAGGGACCGCGTTGTTCATCACGCTTCGTGTCTCGCTGCCTGTGGGTATAACATGCCAAGCGAAGTTAATACGTTCGGCGAAAGTAGCAGGACGAATTCTTCGGTTGCGGAGTTCACTTATATTATTTCATTGATATCGTCATCAGTTAGGTTGTGATGTATGGTTGGTTGGTACATTGCTTACGCAGCAATTTGACGGTTTCTCATTGGTTACCGTTATCCATGACCATACCCCTGACGTTACATAATCTAACAGCTGCAATCAGACCGCATAACTCAATTGCTTTGGGAATTGCTATCGTTTATGACGTCAATGCACTGTCCGTCTTTGTCATGTCGTTACGCAATGACCAAGACAGATAGTGCCTTACTATAGTTGTCGCCATAGCTTTGAGTTAGGGGGTAGAGCCCCTGGTTGTTCTTGATGTCCAAACTCGCTCTCGTCAAGAGTCTCTGTCTCGCACGCTGTCGCGTGCAAGTCGCTGCATGTATAATTACCAGTATAGATGACAAGTCCAGTGGCCTGCCCTGACGCGACGACACAGCCACTCCACAGAGTGTTCTCGATGTCCAGAGAGTCGCTCTCACCCTCGTCCAATCGCGTGCAAGTGCCAATGAACGAGTGGATGTCCTTCTCAGGCTTCTCAATGAAAACCTTCGCGTTTATATCGAGGAGATGAGCGTCGGTCGGCAGCTTTTGGGTTGATGGGAGTGGTATTCTGGATAGAAATTAGATATTGAGATGTAATATTGCGCAATACGGTATATTTCAATTCATGTCCTTGGGTTTACGATTCGGAGGTCGCGGGTTTTGATCCCCATCGGGGTACATGTTTAAGTACTCGGTTTGGTAGGTGATAGGGCATTTTAATGTCCGCCTGGCTAGCTACCACCATCTTATCTAAATCTGCCGCCAAGCAGCAATGTTAATAGCATTGTTGTGTTTCGGTTGTCAGAGATAAGATAGCCAGTCCCCCAAATGTGTTGGGGTTTCCGGGTCAGTATGCTTCCACCTTCAACCTCATCTTCACTTAACATCAGGTGTGATTGAGGTCAAGTACCAACCCTTTGTGCATAAAAAAAAAAAGAATCATGAGAAAGTTTTGCAGAAAAAAGACTTTTGAATTCTTTTACATTACTTTTACGTTTTAAAACCACTGAACTGTCAACTGTTGAATTTCCTCTGAAAATTTTGACACGAGCTCGTTCCTAGAGTACTTTCAGGATGTGTTAAGAGTTACCTACGCAAAAAGCGGTGTGTTATATAAGTTTGAAGCTAATGTCCGCCTGTGTGTCTGTCTATAGCATTGTAGCGCAAAACAGCTTACCAGATTTGTAAACGGTTTTTTAAATTCGAAAGCTGGTGTCTGCGTGGTAGCTTAGCCTTGTTTTATGGAAATCGGTTAAGCCGCAACGAAAATATTTAGCTTTTAACATAGTAAGTTTATTCATTTGGAAGATATAATCATTGGTTCTCTTGAAAGTTTTCAAAGTTTTCAATTTATGGTTCAATATAATTTTAAAAGTTTCTGAAACTAAATCAAAAGATAAACTCAATGAAGTATACAATAAAAAAAAAACTAAATAACAATTACAAAATAATTTATAAGTTTGAATTAGCGGAACTGTGTGTCACCCATTATTATAGATCCGGTGAGTGATTCATTCATTTTCATACATAGATATAATTCTCGGTGTTGTATAACATGTACGTCAAGGTAATGCAATTGATATATGTGGAACAATGGGCACATAGTATGTTTGTTATCACATACAAGGTCATCAAACCAGCATACTAAAAAATACTAGTGCTGTTTTATCTTTACTATAGAATAGAAAGTGTTTACTTTCCCGCCTCCGTGGCTCAATGTAAACAACGTTGGGTTTACGATTCGGAGGTCGCGGGTTCGATCCCCAGTGGGGTGCATGTTTAAGTACTCGGTTTGGTTGGTGGTAGGGCATTTTAAATGTCCGCCTGGCTAGCTACCACCTTCTTATCTAAATCTGCCGCCAAGCAACAATGTTAATAGCATGTGTCAGAGATAAGATAGCCAGTCCCCCAAATGTGTTGGGGTTTCCGTGTCAGGACGCTTCCACCTTCGACCTCATCTTCACTTAACATCAGGTGTGATTGAGGTCAAGTACCAAACCGTTGTGCATAAAAAAAAATTTGACATACTCAATGTAACATTAAACACATAAAATCAGAAAAAGTAATAACAATAAAATGAGAAGTATTATATTGCCATAGTACCAGGGCATTAACCATTATTGATTGTCTACATCTACAGGTAAGTACTGATCTTGGAAAGAATAAAAACACAACTTATGCCCATACTAATAGTAAACCCGTCACCCGGAACACAACTTAGATAAAATGGTGGTAAATAGCCAGCTGGATATTTAGATTCCGCCAACGAAATCTATCCCCGCTGGGTGCCCGCAACCTCCATTTTGTACTCAAACTCAAACTCAAACTCAAATCATTTATTGCATTCCTTATGTTTTGTTGTGATGACATTATAGTGTAGTGTATAGTGTACATTGTAAATCTTATGTTGTTTTACTAAAAGCTACAGAAGCAGTTATCAATATTATATATGATATTTTATGACATGTCGAGGAGATATAGTTTAGTTACTTTACATTAACTATGTACCATTTAAAATACCTCAATTTCCAATCAATTTCGCCATCCAACTGATCAGTCCGGATGAACACCGTGCCCATGGTCTCGTTTGTCCTTAACAGGATCATGTCAGCTGGCACTCGTTGCCCTTTGTGTAGCATCACAATGTCCCCAACCCTGAGAGCTGATGCAGAGACGTGCTCTGTATGGAAAGGCAGGTAGTCATCTGCAGAACCATCAAGGACTATTCGCTCATAACGCTGCCTGTTTACTTCCCTATCCCTCCTGAAAACAAAAATTAATTTCAGTATCCAGTGTAACTACTGAAAAGCAAAACAGCATTACTTTGCTATTACCAATAAAAGCCTATTTTAGAAACATAAAAACTATAACTCTATGTGGCACTTGATTGGTCTAAAGAACCAATAAAAAAATTCTTACTGGAATGCACTGAGTTATATTTTCTCATAACTGACATTTAAGAATAGTCATATGGTCAACCTCATTCAGCGTTTTAGCCATACTACCGGACTCTAGCAGTAATGGTCGACCGATTGCCATAAAAAAAAATAATTATTTAATGAAAAAAATTGTTACCTAACTTTTTTCTACGTAACAATGTTTTTTATGTTTACATGTCTAAGCTGGTAGAAATTGTACTTATGTAAGTCATAAAAGGCTCCAGAGAAACAAAAGAAGTTTTATAACGTCCAAGTAGATGTTTTGTGCTATTGATTTTTTTTTTTTTTTTTAATTATTTAAGGCTTTGGTAAATACCATCAGCCTACATTGTGCTATTAAAGAAGTAACCATAAACATAATATTTTTTTTATATATATTTTTTTTTTTCATATTTTTGCATATACACACAGCGCCATCTAGTTCTACACTAAGCAACTAGGCTTGTATTATAGATACCAGATGGTTGATAAACTACATAAATATTTTTTTTTGTAAATAAATACACATATAAATGAAAAACATCCATAACTCGGGAACACGTGTCTGTATTCATCATACAAACATATGCCCCTGGCGGGATTCGAACCCGCGACCTTTTGGTATAGCAGCAGAATTTCTAACCACTACACCAAACAGGTCGTCACTATCGTCGTAATAATACTATGTAGCATTGTACAATAAAAATCTTCTTAAGCCTTTACCTGAATCTCCTAAAGTCATCAATAGCCTCCCTGAACAGTGTGACAGCAAGCACGAAACACAGGGGCCCCCAGTATGTGTACAGGTAACCAATGCGGATGCTCGGTATGAACTGACTGAGGGCCATCACCAGAAAATACATGTTCAGGAAGAAGCGGAACTGCTCATACAGGACCAGAGGCAGGAATGTGATGATATTATATTTCTGGAAAATGAGATTCAAGATATTTTATAAAGATATTTTTGAATTAAAATTTTTGTTTACATTTATATTGACATCAGTTGACCTAATAAATATGGTTATTACAACCAGGCTGCTTCCAACTGGTTGTTCTAAAAGTCAATGGTGGAGAAGTTTGTATTACAGTGGAAGTCCTTTGACTCAGAAGATTTTTTTTTAATCTTTTTTTATTTGAGGCTTTTGTAGATAAAGCAAATGTCAGGTCAGAGTATAGATACGGAACGGAGGCACAATTATTGCAATTCTCAAGACAGAAGTGGTATTGAATCGTAACAACAAGTAAGGGTACTTTAGTTGCTAATGCATCATTAACTACACACCAACAAAAGATGGTGAACAATTTTTTACCTACATTGGTGTCGATTCGGATGTACAACGAACTAACTAAATTCAAGCAGATACATCCTTTTCTAACACTATTAACATGAAAGGGACGACTATAAATTAAGGCCTGTCAAATTAAGTTAAGAGCTGTCAAAACAAGTCGCTCTATAGTATTTTAATCGTGACGTCGCTAGGTGTACACCTAATATTGATAAAGAAGTGCTTGTTTTGATCATTTTACTTAATTTGACAGGACTTAATTATATGTCGTCCTTTTCATGTATTAGTGGTTAGAAAAGGATACATATAATTTAAATTTAGTTAGTTCGTTGTACATCCGAATCGACACCATTGTTGTGGCATTGTAGTGTTCCAATTGTCAGAGATAAGATAGCCAGTCCCCCAAATGTGTTGGGGTTTTGGGGTCAGTACGCTTACACCTTCGACCTCATCTTCATTTAACATCAGATGTGATTGAGGTCAAGTACGAACCCATCGTGCAAAAAAAAACATCCCGTGTTACAAAAAAAAAACAACTACATACTTTTGTTTTAAATATTGTCTAAATACTAGGAATGTGGGTAAATCCAGGTTATAGAAATTTAATACGTACTTGATTGCAAACATAGTTAGGTGGGAAATCATCTTCAGGCAGCTTCCCCAAATTTATGTCTCGAGCAGTTAATTCCTTCTTACGGAACCTTGGAAATTTGAGCCTGCAATGAGATAATTAGGTATTGATTCAAGCAAACAAAGAGAATTTTGCAGTATTAGATTATATATTACCTTGACCATATGGATTTCCTCCTAGGTCTCGTCAGTAGCGGTGTGGTCTCCATAATCGTATTACATTAACTTTACGCCAGTATAACAATAAACAGCACGAGTGTTTTCCTTCATAGCAATAAAATAACAAACTACAAGTAGATACAAGATACTACGTAAACAAACGTGCAAATATAAACAACACACACCACTAAGAAGGATGAATAAGATAAGACTAAAAAAAAGAAATAAGACGTTTTGGTAACCAGGGTTGCCAGATGCAATTTCTTAAGTTTCCCCAAATTCCTTTTTTTCCTTTCTTCGAAACGCTCGAGATTCCATTTTAAGGTACAATTATTTCGTGTAACATCATACCCTTTTCCTCTTTCAGTTGTTTTCCTTCATTCATTTTCCAAAGTTCCCCAAACCGCGAGAAAAACGGGAAACTTAAATCAGGCAACACTGTTTATACCTGACAGCTAGTGTTTCCACTTACCTAAATTAAAAACGCTCTTACATCGCAAAATAAAATAAAAATTATTCTCCTCTCCTCTTGTTTTCCTTCAAGTAAGTATTTATTACTACAAGACATCTAGCCATTTATCAGAGACTATTGTATGGCGAGTGTACGGTTAGAGGAAAAAAGTTCTACGAGAGCCATCTGTCGTCAATTTTACGAAACACTCTGGAAAATTGCTACTGGTATTCTAGGAAACCAGAAATAATTTTTTATATGTGTGGCAACATTGTACAGTAAATAAATATGGCCGAATAGGCGTTTCTGTGGGTACGTGAAGCAGTTTCTCCGTGTGATTTTGTGGAAACTTGGACATAAATCAGAACTTGTAAATTAAATACATCTTCCTAAATCATAGGAGTGACAAATCAGTGCTATGAAGTGTACAAAAGTTATACAGCAGTACGTTGACCAATTAGATCAATGACTGATCCTGCCTGGCCTGCCTGCCAGTTGACAATTCGGTAGTCGGTCGGGTTTCTGCGTTGGTCCTCTCATTCATTCTCCCTCGTTAGAAAGTAAGGAAAGATGGTGTTTATGTTACTTAGGCTCTATGATATAATATGCGCAGCCAGGAAAATTAGGCTATAGTAAATTATTCCTTTATTTGAAGTGAAGTTAAATCAGTTTAAATTAAATTTGCAAGAGTTTGTTATTATATTGTGATGCGCCGTCTCGTCGGTAGAGAGAAGGCAGTGCGTCTGTATCGGCGGGGTGACCCGACCGGGTAGGGCACACCTCCCGTTGACCTATTTTCTGGTTATTGCATCGAAACTAACTATTTATGTCTGGGGGTGTAATCTAGGGCGCCGCCGGTTTTGCATTACGGGTGCACTAACTTAATTTTGTTTGTGACGTACGTAATCACAGATAGTCTTTGAAGGTGTAAGGAGGTATTTGCTAGTGTAATTTTAAATGTTTATATGTTTAACAATTAGTGAGTGTTATCTAAGTGTAATGGCGGGAGTGTGAGTTCTGAAATCTCAATTTTCGGCATCATAAAATCGGCCACAGGACGTCCATTGCTGGACATAGGTCTCCTCATAGTTACCAGGTTGGGATCAGCTTGCATGCAACGACTTCTTGCGACCTTTATCAGGCTTGCGCCGCTTGCTGGTGCGTACTTTTCCGATATGTTTCATAACATGGAAAGTTATCAATTTATTTTTCCGTAAAATAAAAATTTAAAAGTTATGGTAAAATATTCTTTATTTAAAATAATTAAGTTTAGGGTCACCGTGTACCCTTCGGTGTGGGTAAGAAGAAATAAAAAAAGGTATTATTGAAAAGCTTTACATATTAGGGTCTATCAATGTTACAGAAAGTAAAAAATATAGTAATCCTGTACTTGGTTGCTGTGATTTACCACCCATTTTTCTGAAAATCATGAATAATAATTATTATTACATTACATGAAGTTTTAAAAATTATCGAATTGCGACAGCCACAATGTTTTTAGAACGCTGCAATTTTTATTTTCCCATATCTACTTGACTTATATATATACAAATAAAGGAAAATAAACATTATAATACTATCCAAAAAACTTTTGGAAAAATACATATTTTAAATTTTTTTTTTCGACCGGTGCACAATCCACATAAATAAGCTGTTAGTCTTATGTGCCTCTTCGTTTATCTGGGCTATTTCATTAAATTTCCTTTTTCTACGGATATTCATGCCTGATTCCATCGCAAGCTTTCTCTCCATGAAATCATAGAAAGGGCCCCGAACTGTGGTCAAAAGTTTGTTTTTGAAAATATAACAGACACCCCTCAGATGTTGCTCATGCTGATTCCCATTCCCTGTCAGTATAATTTTAAGGTGCCTCTAACCCAAGCCTCAAACCAACCTCACAAACTGCATCAGCATCAGTCTTATGTGTTTCGGTTTTATTGATAGATCAGTCAGTCATTCAGTTTGTCTTCTTATATTGTAGATTACATATCCAAATGAAATCGAATTATTTGAAGGTATCAATTATGTGAAATAATTTTCATCAATGTACGAGTTAATGACAAGCAGACAATAGTGAAAGACTCAAGAGACAGTGATTGATGTGTAGTGTAGTTAGTGCAGTGGCCCCAAGTACCATGACTTGGGATTTGGACTTGGTACGGAGTGACGAGACCACAATATGATGGACTCAGACCTTCCGCCAGGTAGCTGCAACTCCACCGGACATCTGTCCACTATTGGATATCATACTCTACCAGGTGAGGTGCATTATTGTTCACATATCAACTTGAGAATTGTTAAATTCATAACTTCAATTGATTAACACAAATACATAGTTTGTTAACAAATTTAAAATGTTTAAATTGTAAATATAGGCGTTGAATCTAATATAGGGTTAAAACTGTATGTGATGCCTAAATAATTCTGTAATAAATAATAATAAGAATAAATTCATTCCTTTGAATTTAAACATTATAAATAATAATAAATATAATAAATATATCCTTAGACATACACACAGCGTCATCTAGTTCCACACTAAGCAACTATAGGCTTGTGTTATGGATACCAGATGGTTGATATACTACATAAACACATTTTTTTTGGAAATAAATACTTATTATAAATGAAGACATCCATAACTCGGGTACACATGTCCGTATTCATCACACAAACATATGCCCCTAGCGGGATTCGAACCCGCAACCTTTTGTTATAGTAGTTAGAGTTGCTAGCCACTACACCAACCAGGTTGTCAAAAAAATTATTTCAGTGAGTAGGTATTTTTGGCCTGAAACTGCATGGCGCCTTGCTACCTGACTCCAATCAAATTAGATGTTTTAACGGCAGGCCGCATGCACCACTCGGCTAGCACGCCGGCGGGGGTGGACGGCGCGGGAGGGGGTTCCCGCACCCCACCAGCTACCCCCAAGAAGGGGGGCAAGATGCTCGCCGTCAGGGTGCAGATGTTGGATGACACCATATCCATGTTCCAGATACAGGTGAGTGAATGCTTTTGTTTCCGATCATGGGGCACTTGGAAACCATAATTATGGTGGTTAGTACTAGTACTAACTAGGGTGACTTAAAGAAATCCCTATGTGGGATAATTCCGCCTTTGTACTTAATTTTAAGTTAGATATAGTATTTTTTTTAATTTTATGAAATACAATAAAGCGTTTGCAAACAAACTGGTATACAATATTGCTAATTTATTGCACATATAAAAATAAATCTTACCAGGTGGAAAAAGAAGAGAAAATATCTTAAATATTTAGGTAATCCAATTTTACCTCATGGTACGTTAGTATTATATTAATTCTGTGCTCAAGGAAACCTCATTTTTAGAGATAGGAAAGGAAGTTTGGTGTAGTTTTTAAATACTTCCCCTAACTTGATACAAAATGCAAAGCAACATTGTTAGATTCCATAGTTATCCTGTAATTGAAGACAGTGTTTATTAACATCCCATACATGCAAGTTTTGAGTTGATTGACTTTTTAAAAGTGCAAAACAAATAATATCCCCTTCTGAAGAAGATGTGATAAACAAAGTATGTTACTCTGAAAAAGGGATTTGTAAATGTGCTTAGAGGTGTCTTTTTCGTCTAGACCAGCAGGGCTACTACAACTTAGTGCGACTCGAGTGACAGAGTCGCGTGCGAGATATCCTACATCTCTCAAAGCCGATTGGCGGTCAAGGTTACAGCTGTCAAGCGACAGCCAATCAGCTGCAAGAAACTGAGACTATTATTCGCGCGACTCTTTCTCACTCGAATCGCTCTAAGTTGTAGTAGGCTTGCTGCTTTATATGACAAGTTTCAAATGATCATTGAAACTTCAGCTATCACGGCTAGTACAATTTAGTGTGACTCGAGAGAGAAAGAGCGGGGGCTGCATAGTCTATGGAATGAAAGATTACGCATGTATATCGCCGTTGAGATAGCCATGTAATCTCGGACCAATCATGTGACGTTCTGTTAAGTTGTGATACGAAAAAGCAAATTTGAGACACGAGAAACTTGTCGTGTCGCTATGTCACCTTATGTAAGTTGTGGTAGCTCAGGAGACTCACATATCGCTCGAAAGATACAAATTTCCACACAAAATGGCGCAAAAATATAGTCCCTACTGAGACTAGCATCTTTGCGCTATTTGAGGTTCTCTGCGATAGTGGCCGCTGTTCCAGCATTGTTAGACATTACTGGAAGATGGGACGGCGCGGCGGCGTCGACACGTATAACCTCCCAAAACAAAGCGCGTTGCAACTTCCAGGGTGCAATTGTCATATTGTCTGGGTGCTTGCCATCATCACGCATCAAACCACGGATTCCAAAATAGCTGGCGCACCTGCCATCGTTTAGGTTCGCGTGCCGAGCTATGCGTCTAGCACTCCTGTAGCAAAATGGCTGCCCAAGATGGGGGCATGTAAATGTACTCATGAAAGGCATTTCACGAAGCATCCGAAAGTAGGACCGTACCGATTCGGAAGGTATTGCGTTCGAGCAGTGTATCTATATTGTAGGACTAACATACTCGCAGACAACACAACAAACACACATCCAAACGTTCGTATTTATAATATTAGTTGGATGGTAAAACTTACAGCTACAGTCTCGACTCACAGACACTTACAACGAGACGACGAATGTACTCTGCAGAGTTGGTAGACATCAACTACTACAGTGCTGTCCAAAATTTTTTTGAAATAAAGCTAATATTTCTGCTTCCATTCTCAACTAAAGCTGAATGATATCGAGTGTCGAAAATCGCGGCGAGAATACACACCCTTATTCATGTAAGAGCCTGGAAGGACTTGTAGAATTCTTCCGAGTTGCGAGCGAAATATGAGAGAGATAATTAATCGATTCCTTGGTCGAACCAATAGTTTGGTATATTAAAGCGTATCTTAGTCACGTTGTTCTATCTTTCCAGTCACAATCATTAATCACCTCTATACCCGGTTGAATCTATGAAGTGATTTGGGACGTTACCCTTGTCCATTATAGCTGATTCCTAAGCTTGTGTAGACAAGTTATGCATAACCAAGCTGTGTAAACTGAACTTGTTAAATAATTATCGCCACAAGCTGAGTTACTCATCTATTTTATAACATTGCCTAAAATCCATATATTCTGGACTGACTGTGTTTAGCCTCCTATTACTTTGAACATGTTATGTTCACGTAATTTAACATCAATATTTTCGTATTTCTAGGTCGCGAATTTAGCAAGTCACTAATTGCTCTCTGAATTATTACTAGCTAATGTTGCTTTGACGTTTTTGCGGTAGGAATTCGATCTTTCCGGACCTATAGAGGCTTTGGCTCATTATTTATAATAAACGAGTATCACAGGAAACTTAAACGATATTGCGGCAGGCAAGTAAATTTTCTACGAAACATATACTTTGTTAGAAATATTTATACTATCATAATTTTAGGCTGGTAATTGACGAATCTAACGTCGCAAGGGACCAGTTATGGTCAACAACGTCATTGGTGGTGGTAGCCTAAACAAATCTGCGTTTGTCAAAATAGCATGCATATCCACATCGCGCGGTGGACTTCTATGTTGATATATGAGAAATATGCATTGATATTTTATAATATGACTTTATCTCTTCGCTGGAATTTTAGCTGTCCTTCGAAGGAACGTAACGAGGTTTTGCAAATCGATATTCTTTGTCACATTATCTATTCAGCAGTAAGATGTAGGCAGGTTTCTACCTAAGGTGCGCATTTTTAACTGACTTTAAAAAAAACTAATTAGACCGGTTATGTTCGATAAGGTATCACCAAGGTGGTCCCATATAAATTTGGTTAAGATCTGATGTTACACTCCGGAGATAGACCCAAATAGTAGTTGTATACTTTATCGACATAATTATTGTTTCTGAGCTCTGAAGTCTATTGTTTTGCTTATTTTTGGCGGGTCAATTATTGTTTTAAAGGCAATAAGTATAGACTTCAAACTTCAGCCATTTATTTCAACGTAAGATACATGATATAATTTGTTGAATGTCAATTTAAATCTGCTGGGAATAAAAAAAGTTTATTGCATTTATCTGTCAGTCGGTATGTCCAAGCTACTACCGCTTCGGAAAGGGAAATCATCTGTGGGAAAAGAAGCGGCGCAAGAAACCCACTAGATCTATTTTTATCTGAAAAACTATTATTTAGGGATGGCCGTGTGGTCCCGCTCACTTCCCGCGGGTGTCGTAGAAGACAACTGAAGGAACGTGAGCACAACAGCATAGGTCAGTGATGGACAGCAGGGTCATTGGTCTGGAGCGTTCAGAAAAAAATCTGCGATCGCCCACTCGCCTGCCCCGCGTGGCGAATAGGGTAAATTTTCACATGAAAATCTTCACTGGATTATGGACCATACCTCGTGAAGAGGCTGTGCCCCACCAATGGGGACGTGTAATGCTGTCGATGATGGAACATCCATGATGCACTTTCTGTGGCTGTGAGTGTTCTAACGATGAAAATATCCTTTACATAATATGTTACAAGTTTATAAGGGTATACTCGGTCGATCCATGAATAGAATATAGGACAGAGAAAACTTTGTCCTTCAATATTTGACACTATCTCGGGGCCTCGGAGACATTTTATGTCGCCCGGTGACGTAAAGCGACACAAAATATTCAACGTCTTCATTATTATGAATATTTCACTAAACGATTTGTACTTTGTAACTGCCTAGTTGATTACACAGGGTATTTAGTCTCCCGTTTAACAGAATATCTATTCATTCTGATTTCATTAAGGTTTTGATGAAATTTCTAGTAAATGGAAAAGTTACTCCGGCTATGTTCGATGACTGTCCCTTCCCAACGGCGCTAGCAAATGTTGTAATAATTGCCGTGAGGATAAACTTTTGGGTAGCTGCTCTTACTTGCCGAAGATACCTATTGGTACTCATTTATTTAAATGAGTTTTGTAAAATCTAAATTCCTTGTAATTACCCGACTGCTCCAGGAAGCGAAGGAGGTAATGTTTTTCGGGGGTATGTATGTATACAACATTAGTTGGACGGGGGTAAATTTTCTACTTCCCCTGGTATAAATAAAAATATATTCCATACCGTCAGTCGGTCAGCTAATCGGTGACTTTTGTATGGGAAGTCGAATTTGAACCATGGTAATGTGTTCTACTTACCCTAAGAACCTCAGATTACTAAGATTTAAAATTCGGATACATTTTGTGGTTAGTCCAACATGGCGACAGCTAAATACAAAATATACTGTCGGGTCTTTTGGTTTTTAAATATTGAAATTGTTTATTTATTTATTTATTTTTTATTTTAACACTTTATTGTACACACACACAAAGAAATGGTCATTAACAAATATTGTTATTTATAATCTGGATTTTACACCACACAGACGAAACCATTTTGTTGTGGCAGAATCCCAATTTAGTCACCGATTTTCTTGGCCCTTTTGTACACAACTCAGTTTAACGTAATCTCTTGGTTTAGAATTTAGATAAATTTTGTTGTGTGAAAGTGAGATGGCTGCAGGGTCTCAAATACGATGACGCCGAAACTCTTACATCCCTATTCTTTATATCTAAGTCAATAAACTATGCATAATAAAGTACACAGTTGATTGGTATATATATACATTATGTTTTTATTTGCACTCGGCTTCGAAACAGGGGTCGAATTAGAAAGAATATTAAAATTAGAATTTCGCATTTTGAATCCAATTACAAAAAAGTAAAAAGCCAGAGTATCGAAAAGAAAGAGGTGGATGTTGAACACCTCGTCATACCGTTACCTCATCATTCACGCCTTTTTCGTTCATATCTTTTCCGTGATCTTCCTCTTCTTTTCCATCCATCGACATTCATATTCATAATTCTCTTAGTATCATGCCGTTCATCCCTTTTCATAACTAGTTCATACCAAGCCGAACAATTTCCTTTTAACTTTCTGTCACGGTTGCCACTTTTAAACTCCCTCTTATATACTCATTCCTTATTTTATCCATTTTCGTCACTCCCCTCATCCATCTCAACATTCTCATCGCTACTCCATACAACTTTCTTTCATCCGTCTTCTTCATGGCTCAACACTCCGATCCATACATTACGACAGATCTTGTTACAGATTTATAATCTTTCCTATTGACCTGAAGGCTATCTCAACTATCCAAACTAATTTAATTAACCTGACCTAGTGCATTTCGATGAAACTACTCTTTAATTACGAAGGGGTGAAAGAGAAGGGTCACACCCAAGCTTATTCAAATACTGTAACCGCTTCTAAGGTCCATGTAAGGTGGGTCTACGTAAAATTGATGAGAGTCCACCTTTGATCCGTTTATGTAGTGAATTGTACCTATGCGAATCGCTATGTCATCGCGGTCGGTATTCACTGCAAAGATGGGCTTTACAATTTTATTATGTAGCTCTAGCGAGTGGGGATAACGCAGTCGATCTGCAAAGTTACAATTGCTTTCGATATGATCTTGAATGGATTTCTGCTAATCGACGATCCGATTGTTAAACGACTTCAAAAAGAGGAGGTAATCAATGCGGCTCATGTTTTTTTTTAATTATTCGTGTAAAGCCGAGAATTAGAATGTCAACTATATATTAGATTAAATAAAAATTACATACTTTATACGGAAAAGTCTGATATGAATAACCTCATAAAAGCTGGTGTTTTTTATGATTTTTAGTGGAATTCGGATGAGCCGTTTCGAAGAAATTGAGCATATGATCGATCATACTCTCTCTTGGGGATATTCTAAATTTTAAATTTATTTTTATTGCTTCAAATATTAAGCAACATTTGGCGCGGTCTGTGCTTGGATGGGTGACCATAGTGGCATTTTCATACGAGTGTTTCCGTTCTTCGTAGGGTGCTGTCTATTTTTAACCCCCATCTAAAATTCCAAAAGAGCTGTATTAAGTTTGCTCTTCTGTCTCTTCGTCTATCTTTACGTCTCTGTGGCGTGGTAGCCCCAAAGCTGCTGAACCGAATCGAAGCCAATGTTTGCGAGATGGTTCTCCGCCATTTTTAATGGAAATTAGTTGGGCAGTATCAAAGATATTTAACTTTTAATACAGTTAGTTTTTATCAACTTAAAATGTTGAACCAAGTCGGTGTCCGGCGCGGCACTAAACCTATTAATTTTTAAAATTGGACCTGCAATGTCAACGTATGTTTGTTGATGATGATTCATGTCGAAGAATTAAAAATAACCAATCACGCCTTACAGGTCTCTACTGTTGGGGCACAGCCTCCTCTCACTGGGAGAGAGTATGGGCCATAATCCACCACTCGAACCCAGTACGGATTGATGGATTTATGTTAGACTAGTGGTCACCTAACAGTTAGTGTTCTTAAGCTGCCCATGTAAGCCACCAACTTGACTTATCGACTGTATTCAACTGAATACCCAGCAAATGCTACTGCGCCACGCACGATTGCTTCATCCACTTAATCGTACTGTACAAACCTTGATATTATTGTACTATGTATGTTGTTTGCTGAACTATCTTAGAGCGGATAATCACATATTCCCGGAATAATGTATTCTTCCCCCAACTTCGGAGTCTAGGCTCAACCGTATTAGATAAACTTTTCCGGCTCTATACCGGTCGTGGTATTGTATGTAAGGTTGATAATATATGCCGCAGCATGCGTTGCTTAGTTGTTTGAGAATTAAACTGCCTCTGTACGTAACTGCCGATAATCTCCTCTTAGGTAAACATTTTTGTCTTTGTTGGCTCTCCATCTACTCTATCATTTTAAGCCATGGTGCTATTTTAGTGACACAAAGGTGCTTCCACATTATCACGGATTGTATCTTTTTACGCATAGCAAGTTTGATGTCGAAGCAAGGTCTAAACTAGATAGGTATCACCAATTTTCAATTACCAACAAACTAGGTGAGTTAAAGGACGATTCGAAGCTTGTTTTGCCTTGCACGACATAATTATTGTAATAGATCTAGCGGGCTAGGCATTATACTTTTACCTGCAGGTGACGGTATACGAACCCCAGTGGAATATTCAATTTATGCGTGCCTGACGCGCGCTTGAGCGGTTTTTTATTTAACGGTAAAAATATATATGTTATACATACTTGTACATAAAGTCACGCCTGTTTCCCGTAGGGGTAGGCAGAGACCACAGACTTCCACTTACTACGATCCTGACACTCCTCTTTTTCTTCATGCACTCTCATTGAGTTGTTCATTCACGCTCTTCGGTTCGATCGTTGGAACGAATTTTAAACAGAGGGAATGGCACAATAGATCCAAAGCGGTAGTATCTTGGACATATACTCACCGACAGCGAAATGCTTAAGCCATAATTATATCCAATAGATTTTTTTATGATTAACTGGATACGCATTTGACCACAATCTCATTGCACGAATGAAGCACGCGATCCCAGTAAATGCCTATTCACTTTTGACGATCCCAAGGTTGTAGGATTGAGGAAAGATTGACGCTGGAAGGGAGTTCCGTGCCTTGGCTGTTCGTATTATGAATGAAGAGTCGAACTTCTTAGTGCGAATGTTCGGTATATTAACTATATACGAGTGGAATTTAAATTGACCTTAACAAATATATAATATATCCTTGGACATATATAGACAGCGCAATCTAGTTCCACACTAAGCAACTAGGCTTGTGTTGTGGATACCAGATGGTTGATACGCTACACAATTTTTTTTTGGTAAATAAATACATACCTATATAAATAAAAAACATCCATAACTCGGGTACACGTGTCCGTATTCATAGTCATCATACAAACATATGCTAGGGAGCGGGATTCGAACCCACGACCTTTTGGTATAGCAGCAGAGTTTCTAACCACTACACCAAACAGGTCATCAGTGATGTCAAATGACATCATGTATCTTACTTTGCCTCGATGTTTGAAGTTAGATCCACAAAGGTCGCAGTACTTACATTAGGACATGAGCCCATCCCTCTGTGAGATAACAATCATAAATCTAATTGTTGTACTGGACCCTTTACATTACTTACAAGTTCTTCTATTCTTCGTATTACGTATTTGGTTTGTCTAGAACATAGCCCTGCTCGGAAATTCGTCATAAAAATACATTTACATCGATTATTCGTTGGCACTTCGAGATCGGACTTGGCTATTCTTAATACGGTTTTATTATGATGTAGGTGGAGGGCGAGTGCCTAGATGATGTCACAATGTCTATTGTGTATCGTCGTAAATTATTATTACTCGCGGTTTTTTTATGTCGTAGGTACCTACATGTTATGATCATGGATAAACGATGAAGGAAGGTCGAACGAGAAAGGAGACAGTTAACAATGATAAATACATAATGTTACTTAAATCATTTATTCGTATTGTATTTAGAATGAAGAAACCCGTAGAAGAATGAAATTAAATTTTTTAGCCCAGCGCATAAGTTGGAGTGGCCAATGAGACATTAAAATTCTTGAGTTAAAATCATATACCGGCAAGCGCAGCGTAGGACGTCCATACCGTGAATGAAGGTCGCGGAAGGTCGCTAGATGCAAGTCGCTCGATGATAGTGAATATTAGAGTCAATGAAAACGGCACAGATCAATACACTAAACATTTTTAAACTAACATTATCATGCTATCTAGTCGCGGTATTTTTCTCTCGAATCTACCTATTTGTTAAAATCAATAGCGTATGGAAGTAATACCGTGCAACTGGCAGCTCTAGTTTACATTCTCCAAGCGGAACCGAGCGAGGGATTTACTTGTGTTGTCGCCAGCTGTTCGCGTTACGGCTGAGACTCCGCCTGGCATTGATCGGATATTGGATTGTAGTGTTGTACTTATGAGATCCAGTGTACTGCGGCGGAGAAAATCGTTGGCGGAAAAATTCTATGCTAGGATCTGTAACTTGGCAGTGTAGTTCCCGGCATTGCAGAATAGGGTCAACCCGTCTTAGTATCTTCGCGTGGGTATCGTAAAAGCTGACTAAAGCATCGTGATCATAACAGTATAGACCAGCCATGGTCAGCAGCATCAATGATTTAAAAAAAATATTTGTACTCCCATCGCTGGGCTAGGTTTTACAAGTTAATGAGTAATAGTCGAAATACAATATAAAATGTACTTTCCCGTTGTAAATTATTTATTGGACTTAAAATGCTAAGTCTGCATATTGTGACGGGAAAGTAGGGAACCCTACAAGACCCGACACGCACTTGGCCGGTTTTTTCTCTACGTCTTGCTCGTTGCAGACATGCCGCATACTTACCACCTATTCGAGGTTGTGGTTGGCATGTCATACCATGTGTATATTAGAGTATGCAATAAGCATGCAATAAGCATGCAAATGTGTACCTATTGGGCTTTAAAATTCAGGCATTAGCGACGCTCGCGATATTAGGGTTGCAGTTTTATTTTATTTGCCTAACAATTGTATATGTGTCGAAGTGGCGATTAATCTACACCTTCCATTTTTTTTGATTGCTTTCTATCAGGTGACCCGACCCGCATGCTCGTTTGCCGCCCTCTCATATTAAAAAAAAAAACGAAAGAATTCTTTCAGTGTTGGTATGGCGTAAACTCCATTCACACATGTATGCTTATTGGTATAGGTGTTACAATTGTGTTTATACTAAAGCCTACACATAAGTAAGGCGCTAGAGCGATATTATTATAGATAACATATACCTTTTTACTTTAAACCAACTCCCGGTCCTAGTTTCAGGAGAAGCAAATACGACTTCTCTAGGGAGAAGGTGTCGAGGTATTTATAGTCCAATAAGGATACACTTTATCTTCCTGTAATCTTAGAGGCCGTGATTTTTTGCACATGGATAGAGTATCTACCTGTCAGTGATAGAATAAAAATGTTTTCTAATAAATCGGTAGCTTGCTTTAGATATAGTAAAGGTATTTAGTAATAATACATAGACTATTAGATTAAAATTACCACTGTGAATTTCATTTTTCTTTGGAGAATATACTTAAAACTCCTTTTTTTGTTTTTTTTATGCAAGACGGGTTTGTACTTGACCTCAATCACATCTGGTGTTAAGTGAAGATGAGGTCGAAGTTGGAAGCGTACTGAACCGGAAATCCCAACATATTTGGGGGACTGGCTATCTTATCTCTGACAACCGGAACACAACAATACTATTAACATTGCTGCTTGGCGGCAGATTTAGATAAGATGGTGGTAGCTAGTCAGGCGGACATTTAAAATGCCCTACCACCAACCAAACGGAGTACTTAAACATGTACCCCGCTGGGGATCGAACCCGCGACCTCCGAATCGTAAACCCAATGTTGTTTACATTGAGCCACGGAGGCGGCTCCTGTAACTATTTTCAAAAATCGATCAATGATTTCTTTATATTTATCAAATATTTCATCGAGGGCTACTCTACTCACTATCACTATATCACGACTCAATAAACTATTTTTAGAAAACATAAAGTAGCCAACGATGAATTTTTTAGAAAATTGTTTTAGGAGATCTTACCATCTTGTACAATGCAAGTTCACAGTGGTAATTTTTATTTAATATTGTTTATAACTAAATACCTATACTATACATAAAACAAGCTACAGAATGGTTAGCAAACATTTTTGTTCTAGTACTGATGGGGTGGGTAAGGCTAGAGTTATCATCCTTCAAAAAATCTGGAACTTTAAGACTATAGGAAGTTCCACCACAAACATTACGTATTTTTACTGGCCTAGTTGTCTCTCGAGTATAGAGTACCGCATCCGGATCAAAGTATTTGGGAGAGAGCTACGAAGTTTTTCACCCGGTTCAACGCTATTGCGGATACGGACCGTACAACTTTTAACTTCAAAAAATATAATATCGGGAGCCGCAAAGAAAGGATTCCTCGTGTATTTTCTTTGTAAGCGAAGTTCCGAGTTCGTGTTATTGAAGTAAACATTGTAATATTGTGATTGTATGCTTTGTGGGATACGGGTTGAATCCGGTATTAGGATTTTTCGGTTGTGTGACTATTTATCTGACTGACTCAGGGAGTACGGTCATGTTGTTCGGGTGTATGTATGTTTATTCGGTCAAAAAATTATCGGGATTGAATGATTTGTTTGTGGTTTCAAGTTAATTTTTTTTGTTGTTAGATTGGCACAACTGTTATCCATTTTGGCGCGGAGGTTGAGTTGCATCTTTTATTTATATTAAATACAGTGCTGTTTTTAGTTATATCGTGTCTATAGTGTGTATTGCCAATTTCATAAACGACAAAAACATCGAACAAACAGTTTGTCTTAAATTTTGAATCGCCAATGGAATTTTGTGTTCGGTGTCACTGAAAATGTTACAGAAGGCTTACGGCTTTTTTTTTTTTTTTTTAATATGAGTGGGCGGCAAACGAGCATGCGGGTCACCTGATGGAAAGCAATCACCGCCGCCCATGGAGGGTGTCCATGGTTTCAAGTTAATTTTTTTTGTTGTTAGATTGGCACAACTGTTATCCATTTTGGCGCGGAGGTTGAGTTGCATCTGTTATTTATATTAAATACAGTGCTGTTTTTAGTTATATCATGTCTATAGTGTGTATTGCCAATTTCATAAACGACAAAAACATCGAACAAACAGTTTGTCTTAAATTTTGAATCGCCAATGGAATTTTGTGTTCGGTGTCACTGAAAATGTTACAGAAGGGTTACGGTTTTTTTTTTTTTTTTTTTAATATGAGAGGGCGGCAAACGAGCATGCGGGTCACCTGATGGAAAGCAATCACCGCCGCCCATGGACACCCGCAACACCAAAAGGGTCACAGATGCGTTGCCGGCCTTTGAGGAAGGTGTAGGCTCGTTTCTTGAAGGTTCCAATGTCGTACTCGTTCGGGAATACCGCTGCCGGAAGTCCGTTCAACAGGGTGGTCGTACGTGGTAAGAAGTTTCTTGAGAAACGTACAGTGGTAGACTTCCACTCATCCAGGTGATGTGGATGGAAATTTAATTTTCGGCGAGAAGTGTATCGGTTAAATTGAGCAGCGGGTATTAGCTCGAACAGTTCTTCAGAACACTCCCCATGAAATATGCGATAGAGAATGCAGAGGGATGCGACGTCTCTTCGCAACGCCAGGGGATCCAGTCGGTCAGTGAGACTCTCTTGGCCGACAATTCGGACTGCGCGACGTTGAACGCGGTCAAAAGGAAGAAGCTGGTACTGAGGTGCCCCAGCCCATAGGTGAGAACAAATACTCCACGTGCGGCCGAACTTGCGCCTTATAAAGTTGGAGGCGGTGAGCCGGCGTGAAGTAACGAGCCGCTCTATTGAGGACACCTAACTTTTTGGAGGCCAACTTGGTTATTTGACTTTATCAAAAATATGTGTTTATGAGTGGTATAAAGCATTCAAAAGCGGTCGAGATGTGATGGAAGATTTGCCTGGCTCTGGTAGGCCATCAACTTCTGCAACTGAAGTTAACATCGCAAAACTGAAGGAAATAGTGACTGAAAATCTTCATTAAACTTGGAGAGAGATAGCCGCCGAACTTTATGTATCTCACGAGTGGATGCATACCTACCATTTTAGAAAGCAAATTCGACGAAAATGGCCAGATTTGTGGAAACAAAAATTCTTTTTTGTTTCTAAAAATCACAGGATTTTGCACCACGATAATGCGCCTTCGTACAAGGCCATCATTGTGAACGAATTTTTGTCGAAAAACTCAACAAATACCATCGAGCTACCATCTCATTCACCAGATATGGTTACCACCAACTTTTTTCTTTTTCCTAACCTCAATTTACCACAGACATAAAGGAGAATTCGCGGCGAGAACTGAACTCAAATTCGGAAAAAAGCGTTTAAAAAATGTTTGGATGATTGGATTATTCGTTGGCGTATGTGTATCGTTTCTGAAGGAGCATACTTTGAAGGTGATAAAAAAAATGGATGAATAACTAACATTTTGTGCATTATTGACCTTTTCCCGGTACTTTCTTGACATAGTACTATGTAGATTTCTAAGTATACTCCTGGAAATGGTTCGACTGATTTTGAAATGTACGGTGTCGTTAAATCCCCAAAGTGTCATATAGGATACATTTATGGTAATAAAACTTTAATCATCCTATTTAAAATTATCATACACTGTCGGTTTTTTTTGGTATTAAATACGTATACCTGTAGCTAGGTTTTTTATTCTAAGGTTGTGGTATGCTCTTACATATAAATTACTAGCTATCCGCCCGCGGCTTCGCCTACGTGGAATAGCTTTCATTTGTTTACCCTGTGGGAACTACTCACTTTATCGGGATAACAAGTATCCTATGTCTTAATACTGGGTATAATCTACCTATATATCAAATTACATCCAAATCCGTTCATCCGTTTCGGCGTTATTGAGCAACAAACAAACATTCAAACTTTGACATTTATAATATTAGTTAGATAATTGATTCATTTGCTACTATGGTCCTGTAGAATAAGACCAATTCCTCTTTTCCCGTGTCGCAAAATGCGACTATAGTTAATAGATATTTTTTCGTAGGATAAAAGTTTAATTTTTGTAACTTAATATTACAATTACAGCTCAGTCACAAAGCTGCCTCCCCAGAGAAGAACGAGCAAGAAACTCAAGGGTAGCCCTTTTTAAGTAGGCTTGAGTTACAATTTGTGAATCGGACACAAGGATAAATATATATTATAAATTATATGCTTATCATCCAAATAGTCAAAAATATTATAACAGTCTTTGGTAAATAATTTCTGTCTTATGATGGTATTGAATTTATTTACAAGCTAGTCTTATTATAAAAGCGTATACATTGTCCCTTAAATGAACTGACATGAACAGCAAGTTTGTTTTCAAATGTTGTATTTAAATTATAGGTATGTGTCACTATTTTTCTTAAACGATTCTAGATTTGCGATGGTAATGTTAATATATTAATTTCTGAAACACTATGTGTCACTTAGGTTCGCAATAAAGGACTTGAACTTTGGGTATATAGTAACTATTATCTAATTGTGCTTTGGGGCCCATTTTGTAGTAACCTATCAATCAAATACGCTTTATTGTTTAAACAAGTAAATAGTGTAACTATATAAAAGTAAAGTACTATATAAATGATCGTAGGCATATGCAAACTCCTAAAAAAATCTTGTTAGATGACTAATAGGTTTTTGTGAGACTCTAGATCCCACAAACTGTGCAAACGGTTTTGTGGGGTATTGTCACAGATTAATAGTTCATCATCATCTCAGCCCGTAAACATACCACTGCAGGGATATAGGCCTTCCCTCGTATAATGAGGGAGTATGGGCAATAGTCCACCATGCTGGCCCATGCGAGTTGGGGTCTTGACATGCCTTAGCATTTTTATTTCTCAGGCATGCAGGTTTCCTCTCAATTTTTTCTTTCAACGTTTAAGAGCAGTCGGATAAATGCACATAAGTAATTAAATTAAATTTAAAAACTCATTGTACATGGCCTGCCGGGGAAGCGAACCCGGACCTCCCAAATTGGAAGGCCGTGTCTTAACCGCTGAGCCACCTACGCTCTTTTATTTTGTAATAGTTACTAGGTAAGTATTGATTAATTAAAACCATGTAATCGAATTAATAATAAAGCATAATAATAATAAAAAATATTAAAGTGAATACAGTGATGTCAAGCACCGAAATTGGTGCTCCAAAAAAAATTGCGATCGCCAACCAGCGCATGCCGATTACGGAAGATTCTGGTATGGAAAGCGACGCAGTTCCATGGAATAGGCATAAGCCTACATACATAAATCCAGTAGTGGATTTTTATAGGCAGTTGATGTGTGACGTGAACTTCTCCATTAATGTCAAGGTTTTAACACAAAAATGGTTGCCACTCCGCCCTTGTCAGGTGCGCAATAAATTCACGGGTCACGCCCAACACATTATAAAGTTACATTTGGGATTTCATGAGTGAAAATGTTAAACAAACAAACTTTAATCCACTTTGTAATATTAACGAGACAAGTTTCCAGTGTGCTCTGTATTCGTATGTGTATACTAATGTTGTTATACAGGGCGTCCCAGGCCTATGGGATACGGAGGGAGAGTGCCTTACGGGCATAAGTTGTGTTTTTGTTTGTTCGTCCAAGATCGGTACTTGTAGTACTTGGTATTATATGGTTATTTTTTCTGCCTTTGTATGTATTTAATGTGTAGTTTAGTATATCAAATAAAAGCTTTGTGTTCTTTTTTTTTCTTTCTTATATTTTAGAGAGTTTTTTTTCCTACGTGAAAATGCCATCCTCATAGGACCTCCCCTCTTCCACGCAGCAAAACGTGGTACCTATCTAATAAAACATAGATGGATAGATACTACGTAGATGGATAGATACTAGCTTGATTGTGTTCTATGATAGGTATTTTTATACTTAAAAGGAGAGTATTTTATTTTTTAACTCGCGACAAAATACGAGGGGTGTATTGTATTTGACGGCGTTATGTGTGTGACTGAGCGTCTCTGTCCGGACATATCTCGGTAATGCGTGGTCCGATGTGACTATGGTTTTTTTCTATTAAAACTAAACGAAGGGACAGGTTCTTGGAAAGTAAATATTTCATGATAATGGTGTCGATTCGGGTGTATACCAACTAAACTAAAACCAGTTTTAGAGTGGTGTCGTCGCATCGTACTGTTCGAGGGAGAAAGAGAGTACTACTTTAAAACTGGTTTTGGTTTAGTTTAGTTGGTGTACATCCGAATCGACACCATTGATGATATTATGATAATAATGTATAGTATTATAACAAGTAAGTGTAAGTAATAGGAATGTAACAACAATTTAATGTTAATTTGCACTTATTTCATTTGATTTAATGGATCTTGATATATGACAATAAACGAATTTATTTATATATTTAGCCATGTTTGATGAAAATCGGTTAAAACCTTTCGGAGATATTTGGTGTATTTCGATTATATCATATAGTCTTTTGAGGAGTTTTAAAAATTTAAATTTTTTGATATGTAAGATTAAACTGTCTCTTGATGGTTTGTTTCGTCTATTTAGATGATATAATCATTTGTTTTCTCGGGAGTTTTCAAAATTTTCAATTTATACTTATTAAATGAAGTAATATTGTATTCAAAAATTTTTTAAAGTTGCCTCATCTGTAAATTTTTTTTTTTTGTTTGTAATTTATATGTAATTAAAAAATAAAAATGTAATTTCTGTCCTATGTTTGTTCAATGTATGTTTGTATACTTATATATGCAATAAAGTGTTAAATAAATAAATAAATAAAAACAACTTATATATACAGCAGTACGACAACGTGGATGAGTTAATTGAAAAGCGGTAGATAAATCGGCAGTTTCACGTTACGTTTCTTTATTTTTTAATATTTTTTTAACAAATCTTCAATATTTTTACCTTTCCATGTCACAGAAACCTCATCGGTTTATGTGTAGACGGTGACTTCATAATCCTATCGTCCATTATCGGAGGGGTTCATACTACAAAATACGACTTATCGTTTTATTTCATAAAATGGGTTTTTAACCTAGTTTAACTTCATTAATATGTAAAGATTCATACATACATAAAGTCACGCCTGATTCCCGTCGGGGTAGACAAAAATCACAGACTCCCACTTGCTACGATCCTGACACACCTTTTGCATCATAAACTCTAGTTCTTTATATTTATTTATATACGTCAATTAGGTGTTATTATAATAAGATTCTTCTAATTCAGTCATTTTAATGACATGCAAATATTTGACAATATCAAATTTTATTTGTAAGAAAATTAGCAAGCATCAAATTTATTGTTGTTGGGCATCAAACACTCTTTTGTGGAATAGAACGAGTATTCCATAAGCCACATATTTGTTACTAAGAAGGATTCATCCTCCCTTTCCATTAACATCATAAACGAGTATTCCATAAGCCACATATTTGTTACTAAGAAGGATTCATCCTCCCTTTCCATTAACATCATAAACGAGTATTCCATAAGCCACATATTTGTTACTAAGAAGGATTCATCCTCCCTTTCCATTAACATCATAAACGAGTATTCCATAAGCCACATATTTGTTACTAAGAAGGATTCATCCTCCCTTTCCATTAACATCATAAAAATACAGGATGGTTTTCCCATTTGGCTGGTATGAATCCCAGATGACGCAAGATTTTTTTAAAAATCTCTGCAAGCAGTATTACTTACTTTTAAAAATAAAATAATGTATCTACAATGCAAAATATACTATTTAAAGTAATTTCATATCGCATTATCGCGAGATGCCCTGTATGCTTAACTATAATGCACGATGCTGCATGTATAACAAACACGGCCAGCCTCTTGAGCGAGATAACAGATTTTTGATAATGCCTCGTTCGTTGCCACTTAGAGCGCTTGCAAACTTGACGATTTTATAATGCGACACCGTCCATAATTCTGCGATTATTCTTGTTTCGAATGAAATCTAAGTGATGACTTGATTATTTGAATTGATTGTAATGAATAATGATCGGGTACCTCGCAGACTTCAACGGCAATGCCGTACTAAAGATTTATTCCATATTCCGTTTAGTATGTTATGCAAAATTATGTTTACAAGGCGTGCATGTACAATTTATAACCGTAATAACTGTTGAATATTGATGTATTCAATATTTCATTACCCACAATAATTTTTTATTTTTTAATCTGGCAAACAAATATAGTCGTTATTGCACAAAATATTTTGCAATAAATTTTAATGGTTATTTAAATAGAACACAATTAGGTGGCCTTATCACTAAAAGCAAGAAATACCATGTACCTATATACTTAGTAATCTCACGGTTCACTATTGTAATATTTTTTTTAATAGGAAATTAAACATATCGTTTCAAATGTTTCACACCATTGTTGTACTATATTATGGAAACTATAGGTCTGTATAATCTATAGTCAAGTAATATTAAAAGACCGATATGATTCTAAATAAAGCTAAAATAAAAAGTAAATTAAGAAGGGGGTTTGTGGTTTATCTCAGTTAAATATTAACTCGTTCACATATAAGGGGTCTCCTGTTATGCTTAGAACCTTTACTCTAAAATAAATGTGTTTTATTTTTTATGTTATACGGATTACCTAGCTCCCGTCTACGTCGTCTGGGTATGGGATATCCCGAACCTAGAGACTACATGGTCTTTCCACTAACCTGTATCATAAGACTTATGAAGTCTATAAGTTGGCAGTAGGGTAGAGCGAAAGCAGGGGAAGTGCACAAAAGATCCCGATTGGGTCGAAGTGCCTTTGGGCAATGTCCGACCCCACGGCAAATATAAGAACGGGAAGTGCACAAAAGATCCCGATTGGGTCGAAATGCCTTTGGGCAATGTCCGACTCCACGGCAAATATAAGACTAGAATAGCACCCGTCTATTGCATAAGACTCTTGAAAGTCGGAAACTCCCTCCTGTTGTATGTAACGTCGAATTTTTGTAAGTTTGCGACTAACAAAACGCGCGCTTATCTAAAATGCATAACGTCTGCAGTGAACCTTATTTTGGAGCGACTGGCATGTTGCCAGAATTCACGGAGCAAATGCCTTAGGAGGCAGTTTTGATTGGTTGAACGGCTCCATTGTCCTCCTTCAGCCACTACACCGTCTTTGGTCAATTTACTGCATGTTTAGTTAACAGCAAGCCTTTACGTAAATTCTTAGGATGTATTTTGTAAGTTAACTTTTGAAAGAATTTTTTTTTTCATCTTAAAATTGCCTGGTTTTTCAAAAAGTTTCTTTGCACTTGCATTCGTGGTCGTTACTTCTCAAGGGTGGGGGCGCCCCACGAAATTATAGTCGACGGTGCTGACATTCTGATATCAGACATGACTGGATACGTGTTTGACTCATTCTCACCTCATGGAAAGTATATATTTCATCTCATAAACAAAGCCCTAACAGGGAAAAACAAGTCAGTCAACATATATTCGTTACAAAAATACCCGTAAAGCTGAAAGGGTGTTAAAAGATCCCTTGTCAAGACTCTATTGACAATATACGAGTATTAAAAGCGTAGTACAATATTATGACTTACTGAAAAATTTATTATTTTTAATAAAATCATTGAATTAGTGTTGCACTTCACGTGTCGTTCATGTACACAGCTTGACGTTCCCTCAGATGGTGCACAGCCCACTCTCACGAGCAGGACCATAAGACTAGTGTTCTTCTGACAATCAGACTTGGCTTAACGAGTGCCATCAATTAAAAACCAACCGACTGTTCAATTAAGTACGTGGTGTAAAAATGATAGTAATAAATAAATAAAATGATATTAATAGCCACCCATCCATGGACTGACCGCGCTAATACATTGCGCCTTTATTTTTATATGTACCTACTGAAAACCATCGCAATATCGCTCTACATCACGGTCACTTTAGCGCCAAAATGGCTGAACCAATTTTCGAGATGGCTCTTAGATATGTTCCATGGAAATCGTTTAAGCTATTTCGAAGATTGTTTTGTTTATTATCCCAACTAATAATTATTGCGTGTGTGTATGTATATGTTTGTATGTATGGTTGTTACCTTATCATCCCAACTATATTATAATATAATTATAATATTATAAATAAATATATAATATTATAAATATGATAGTTTGTGTGTGTGTGTATATGTATGTATGTATGTTTGTATGTATGTTCGTTACATCTTCATGCCTAAACGTCTCGACAGATTTGGTTGGTAGAAAGATAGGACCTGGAATTAACATAGGGTAATTTGTATCCCGGAAAAATGACTAGATCCTGTAGGAGAGGTATTATTAGTGGGATAGCTTTGAGTGCTAAAGTGACGCCAGTGGTAATAGAACGAATTCTATGCGGACGAAGTCACGGGTTACAGCTAGTGAATAATATGATCTTAGTTTGTAAGGGTTTTCTAACTTTTCAATCATACAAATTATAAGCACTGGCTGAAATACGATCACAGATTTTCACTTACCATAATTTCAACGTAATGTTTAAATACTCAACATCGTTTTAATTCATCGGGGGCTCTATAATGTACACGATAAAGCGTCATTCCGAGCTCGCTGCGCCCTTTACCCTACCTTTTTGACGTCAAAGCCTACCACGTAGTCCGCAAATAACTTGGCTCCGAGCTAAAATAAAACATGCCCTGATTGTTTAGTTGGTATGAGACGTGAGAGAGGTCAGGATCAAACTCTTGCGTATAACTTACTAAGTACTTATCTGTGTAGATTATATAATAATCGGAATCAAAGTGAGTTAGAGGGGCCTGTGATTGATTTCCTGTCTCGTTATTTTCTACTCTAATTTTGATTGATCTAGCCTTGAAGCCTACTTTTATAGCACTCGCCTGTGGCAGTCGCCAAATGTCATTTTACATACATATATAATGTATCAAAAATCCAAACATACCTATATGTTTGGATTTTCCAAAGTTACAACTTGAAATATAAGAAGTGAAACTAACTTTCGATATTTACAGAAATGCACTCACACCCCCTGAGCCCATCGCCGTGTGTCTCTATTACTTAGCGATTGACCATATCTTACAAGGTAACGAATGATTAGTAGTTCTATACGGTGACTGCTAAAAAGTTTCGGGTTCGAACCTCGCTAAGGGTATAGGATTATGTGATGGATACGGAGACGTGTACCCGAGTTATGGATGGTTTCATATGTACAAAAAAATGTATTATATTATATTATATTATATTATATTATATTATATTATATTATATTATATTATATTATATTATATTATATTATATTATATTATATTATATTATATTATATTATATTATATTATATTATATTATATTATATTATATTATATTATATTATATTATATTATATTATATTATATTATATTATATTATATTATATTATATTATATTATATTATATTATATTATATTATATTATATTATATTATATTATATTATATTATATTATATTATATTATATTATATTATATTATATTATAGTATTATTATTATTATGTATAGAAATGCATACGCACACTCCCTAAGCCTGTGTGTATACCTTGCGATTTACCATAATATATCTACAACTAGTTCTATTGGAGATTAAGCTACTTATTCACTTTTGTTCAGTTTTGCTACATTTAGTAAATCAAGCTTCTGAAAGAAAATTTCAGCCAGCGATATTCTCTTAACTTCACATCAGAATTTAACAGATTTATCAGAATTTAACAGATATGGAAGAAATTACACAATATGTGTTGAATGCTATTTGGATTATGTTGAAATACGAGAATTGTTTTTAAGCGCCTCTGTACCAACCAAAACATTATAAAGGTTTCATGACACCTTAATCAAAATCAAGAAAAGTTGTAGAACAAAAGTCAAGTTAAATTCATAATATATGATCCATATCCAATCTAGAGGACGTAGATCTTTGAATGCTTTTGGGTCCTCTCATGTGTCAAAAGTGTCATAAATGCGAAAGTTTGGATGTTCGTTACTCAATCACGCCGCTAAACAGATTTGTATGAAACTTGGCACATAGGTAGATTATGTCCTGAAATAACATAGGAGCGAAATTTCAAGCACCTGCACGGAACTATACGCTTATCACCACCCATCTAGTATCAAAACATTTTCTCGATGAGTACTACCGTCGCCGGAGACCAGCAACGGTAGTAGGTACTCGTGTTTTTTTTACTATTCTTTAACAATACAGTCGCCTTCATAATTAATGATATATGACTATTTCACATAATTAATGGTAACATGCGGTCCATTTAAGCTGTACCATAAGCAGTTCTCTAAAACTAAAGTCTAGACTGCGATTGGTATAGTCTGAATAAACAACATAGGGCTCACGAATCGAAGGTCGCGGGTTCTATCCTCAGCGGGGTACATGTTTAGTATTCGGTTTGGTTGGCGCTTGAGCATTTTAAATGTCCGCCTGTCTAGCTACCATGCACCATCTTACTTATATAAGTCTGCCGCCAAACAGCAATGTTAATAGCATTGTACTGTTCCGGTTGTCAGATATAAGATAGACAGTCCCCCCAAATAAAATTGGGTTTCCACCTTCAGCCTCATCTTCATTTATCAACAGGTGTGAAGGTCAAAGTGCTAACCCGTTATCTACGCTCCTTGTGTATAAAAAAGGTCACTGTGTCTTGACTCTAACATAATCATCGACAAATACGTGGCAGCCAAATAAAGCGAAGCCATGTTAAACCCAAAACGTGAAGTGATTGGACACATTCTATGTCTATGGTTTGACTGTACAAATATTCATATGTAAACAAGTTGGCAGGAGTTTTCCGCCCGGAGGCGTTTCAGGGCTGTTGTGTTGTCAATCAATCTCAGGTGCGAAGGCCCGTGGGTATGCTCGTGTGACTCGTTAAATGATTGGAGTGGCGTTGGGTAAAAATAGAGTCCTCGTTGTAGTCGGTGTTGCTATTGTGAGGAAATATTTTGAGGAGTGACGGAACAAAGGGGCACACACTTTTTCCCTATTGCATTTTTTTTCGTTAGGGCTGTCAAGGTAGGGTGACTTGTTGTCATAAAACCTATATTCGTCCATCATGTAATATTTTCTGTATCGCATTAATAGAAGTTAAAGTTGGTAGGGTCCTGTTTCTGGGAATGTATTTATTTATTTAACACCTTATTACATATAGCAAAACAAAAAACCAGAACAATATGAAAAATATACAAAAGGCGAGCAGCGAGAAATAATCAGTAAGGAGGTAATGTGGAGTAGGTAACTTAAAAGTGGACAGAGAGTACACTTACAAAACCTCAATCACACCTGATGTTAAATGAATGAATGAAATATTTAAATGTACCTTCCTTATTTAAACAATAAAGCGTATTTGATTGATTGATTGAATGAAGATGAGGTCTTTGGTGGAAGCGTACTGACCCGGAAACCCCGTCTTATTTGGGGAACTGGCTATGTTATCTCTGACAACCGGAACACAACAATGCTATTAACATTGCTGTTTGGCGGCAGATTTAGATAAGATGGCGGTAGCTAGCCAGGCGGATATTTAAAATGCCCTATCACCCACCAAACCGAGTACTAAACATGTATCCCGCTGGGGATCGAACCCGCAACCTCCAAATCGTAACTCAGTGTTGTTTACATTGAGCCACGGAGGCGGTTACAAACGAAGTTATAAACGAACATACAACTGATAAATAAAAGAAAATAACAAAAATGTCGACAACAAATCCATAATACTTATACCGGTTGAGTTTTACCATGTAAGGAAAAAATAGGGCATATTGGGTTAGTGAAATCGAAGGTATTGGCATAGGTAGTTTAATTTAGACGGAGGCGGTCCATTTAAGTGCACCTTTGTTCTAGGTCGTTCAAAATGGAGCTTCTCCTTTTAGGTTATTTAAATTTAGGCCGATCGACCTCGTTGCTTCATCGTGTCTCTAATTTTTACACTTTGTTTCACCATCGTCAAACCTTACAAGACTGTCCTAGTTTTTACACATTATCGGCCTACACTCGTCCACATTATTGGTCTCCCGGAGGTTAAAGCTGCACATTCTTATTAATGTCGGAAAGGAAATTAATTAAAAATAATAAATAAGTAAATATTCAAAAACGGTTAAACTTGCGTCATCATATATCAATCAATTAAGTACACTTTATTGCACAAAAATTCTACAATAAATAAATATAGCTTCAAAAAAAATAATAATTGTACAACCAGACGGTCTTATCGCTATTAAGCGATTTATACCAGACAACCTTTGGGTAGAGAAAAAAGTAGAATGGGATAAAAGCAAGTAGGTTGTGCCACCAATGACTTAAAAATATATATAAAATAATAGATACTAAACAATAGATATAAACATACATACGAGTACGTATATACGTATGAACATCAACTTACATGCAATGATAGTGTAAAATATACTTACATATATAGTGGTAAATTATTATATATACATATACAATATATGTGACACCAAACAAAGAAAATATTGGATACTATAATTATCAAATCTCAGAACCACGAATATGGCAACAGTCAAGACGCTAGAAAATTCATTTATCTGTATTATCATTTATCTGTCATTTATGTATTTGTATTATCTACCTATAGAGGAACTTCTAATTTGTAAGTTCTCTCCTTCATTTCACTTTGCGTAATGTAGCGATCGTCTAATATTGGAGGGAAGCTGGCACTGCCTTCCGACTGCCGTTTAACAAGATTCATTGTTTCCTCTTGATAAATACTGTCTCAATTTTTCTCTGACAAGATCTCGTGATTGAGGGTTAGCCTATTACTGTTGTACATTTTGAACAAGGTCAGGCGTACTGTCTGTAAACTGTTGCAATTTATGGCTCGGGTTTAGCCTCACGTACTATTAGAGATGGAATAGGAGATGGGCAGGCGTGCACCCAGGTCGATCTTCCACTCGATGTCGATGATTCCTAAACTGACTGACGGTTTAGAGTCCATTACTTTTCGACAGGGACGTAGACTCCGTCTGTCTTCTACGGGATATCATATTGGGCAGGTTATGGTCTATGCTGTTATGTTCACGATCCCTAATCGGGGTTAACTCATAGCCCATGGGAGGAGACTGTTTGGCTGTTTTCTTTTTTGCTGTAGAATCAATTAATACCCAATTAAATGGGCTCTTTTTCTCTATTCTTTCCTGTGAAGCTTGTGTTCACGCTTCTTACATGACAACTACCAAAGAATTCTTAGGTTTCTTGTAAGTGCTCAACAACACTGTGACTGTCATTGCAATCTGTAGACTGGTTTGTATATATGAGTAAATTCTAGTAAGGACGAAGCGGTGCATGTCCACTGCTAACATAGGCCTCCTCCATACATGTCCAGAGCGATCGGTGAGTTGATCTCACCATACGCTCATGTTTGTATTGTTGTGTTCCGGCTGTTTGAAGTAAGACAGTTTTCAGAGCGTTTCTGTATCTTTGATACTTAAACCCAATAAAAATATTTCCTTAAAAAAAACAAGGTAAATGGTAACAGGCCCTGTTAAACAGGGCCAAATTTGTACGTACATAAAATATTTCAAACCAAGCAATAGTAAGGATGCGAACGGTGTCTTGTCCTTCCGCCATCCTAATTGTAAATGATTCTATGTTGAATTGGCCAACGACCCGATACAGACAGTACCGGTACGTAGACGTAGCGCACCTTCCTGTTGTCGATGTCCAGAGCATGTGAAAGTCCAGCGTAAATGCTATCAGCGATGTAGAAGGTGCTGGTTACGGAACATTGTCTTTATGTTTGTACGGGTCACTGTAACGCCAAAAATGCTGAAGCAATATGAAAACGTTTTTATTTTCGAAATTTAGTATATGCTGATGGTTCTTCTTCCTGTTTATCTGGATGACATATTCACACTCTCTTGAGATTTTCTACATTTTAATTTTACAGTTATACACTATTATTTAAAAGGTAATTATAGTTACTGAACACAAAATAATTAATTTGTAGTTAGTGCGAGAAATTATCATATCTATCATGTATAATCAAAACAATATATTGTTGACTGTCCTGCTGAACGGAGCGACGCATGAGTAATAAACCGTAACATATAGCTGGCCGAGGTCGTGGGTTTGATTCCTGGGGGGCGACTAACCAATTTAATTTGAGTGGCTTGCGGTCTCGCCTCAAATTATACCAATTGATTCTGGGGGCTCTTTTACACTGTCAACACCTATTGTGACACGTTTTGAGGGCACAAGCTTTAGTGTTCTGGGGGTTTCTTTTCTACTTTAAAAACCTAATGCAATACGTTTCATTTTATATTTTTGAATTTTCAGATGGTTTGTTTATAGTTCACCGCAATAATGTGTTCAAATGACAAGGCGGAATGTCTTTGAAAGTTGTCGGGAAGTGACAAATGAAAGATGTCGTAATAAATGGCTATAGAATTTATTAAGCATATTTTTATATTAGATTATATTCCTGCCTAAGTGCCCATTATTCAGTTAACTTCGGGTTGCCAGATGGTGTCCTAAAGAGGACATGTTCTCCTTTTTTATTATTTTGTCCTCCCGTCCTCTCTTGTCTACAGGTATATTGCTATACGTGTTTAATGCATGCTGTTAATGCCATTGCAAAGAAACGGACTTTGTGCATTGGCTTAAAGAAAGAATCAGATTCAGTGTGGAGACAATAAAATCATTGATTCTAACACAATATAATTTTTAAAACATGCAATGTTACGATTTCCATACTTTTTTGTTAAATTAGTTTTTTGTTGGGCTAAATATGATTAAGAAGTAAATTATATTAAAAGCACGTTCAATTACGTAAGTCCTCCGAGTTATTAGAAAGTCTTCATATTTCGGCCCTTTAGCTTTCCTTTTTGAAATTGTGATCTGGCAACCCTAATTAACTGCAAGTATTCCGCTCTTGATACCGAAGAGCTATTATTCGATTTAGTAGGAGTTGAGCGGGGGAGCCGTATCTGATTCATGTTTGTTGTATTACAATAGGAAATTTGCTGCATTCCGTGCTATTGTAATTCAGTGGTGAAGTATTGTTTGGTGGAAGCCATGATGCTAGAGCATAATAAATAATTGTGCAATCAATTTTAATATAATATATATATACCCCGAGACTCCCGAGAGTCTTCATGTAAGCTAAATGTCTTTCAAACGACTACACGATTTCCATGAAACATGAATAAAAACCATCTCGCAACTACGAAAATGGATAATGGTTTTCAAACCAGCTTAGCTATTTTGGCGCTACAAAGCCATAGATAGACACACAGACATAGGCTCCAAACTTACAACATCTCGCTTTGCATCAGGGGTTAAAAAACGGTTAAGTGCAAGTTGGAACTCGAGCAATGAGTGTCTTGTACCTATACTTTTAATTGTTTTATTGCAGCAGTTCAGTGATTGGAACCAATTTACCTATAAGTTTTGAACATTGCATTCAATTGTAACTACTTTGTAAAATAACCTAATCTGCTGTTAAAGTTGGTAATAATAATCATCGCCATCAAGAGCCAGATAAAATATTTGGGTATTATAGTCGACGAAACTCTCTCATTCAAGCAACACATAGAGACTCTAATTGGCAGAATCCAGAAATTAATTTTTGTTTTTAAAAAATTACGCACAATCGCAGATTCAAAAATAATTAGGCAGGTATACTTTGCTTTATGTCAATCATTATTGACTTACTGCATTACGGCGTGGGGCGGAGCAGCTAAAACAATATTACTGACCCTAGAGAGAGCGCAAAGAGCGATTCTAAAGGTCTCTACTTTTCATTCATTTCTCTACCCCACTGATCTTCTTTATAAATCTTGTAAAGTATTAACAATCCGACAATTATTTATAATAAATATCGTACTTAAAAAGCGCAAAAGTCTTCCATATATCACTGAAATTACTAACAAAAGACGAAACGATATAGTTTGCCCTAACAACACAGGAACAAAACATGCATTTTCATCTAGATTTTACGTGTTCCTAGGACCACATCTTTATAATAGATTTCATTAAATGTACCACCTAACCTACAGTCATAATAAGAAATTATTACAAGATCTTCTTCAAAATTTGACCTACGAGGATACAGAAAAGTTATTGACTGTCTTGAAGTAATCTTTAAGCATAGATTTATTCTGTATATCTACTTTATTTATAGATTTTTAGTTTATATCTATATGATTATATTATTTCAAGTCATAGAAGCACTAGCTTCGCCTGAAATTGATTGATTTCATAATATATTTTTTTTTTTTGACATGAGAATAATAATTGTGTTTAAAATTTTGACATGAGTAATTAATATAATAAATAGTAATTAATTAATATAATGTTGCAATGTTCTGACGGGGTTTCCATGTCTGTACACTAACATAGATTTAATACCTTTATAACTAACACATGGAAATGCAATAAATAATTATGATTATGATTATGAAACACAGGATTTTCCTAGTTCAGGCACTAGTGTTACAGTTGCAATTAAGTGTTTTTATATATTACTATATACTTGGACATACACAATGCCATCTAGTTCCATATTAAGCAACTATAGGCTTGTGTTGTGGATACAAGCTGGTTGATATACTACATAAATACATTTCTTTTTTGTAAATAAATACTTACTATGAATGAAAACATCTATAACTAGGGTACACATGTCCGTATTCATCACACAAACATATGCCCCTAGCGGGATTGGAACTCGTGACATTTTGGTATAGTGGTCGGAGTTTCTAACCACTACACCAAACGGGTCGTGGTAAGTATGAGTATTATTATGTAGATTTTATGTTTTAATGTACCATGAGAATTAATAAAGTATATCTGATTTGAATTAAATTTAATTTCAAGTAACAATATACCTAAATTGTTAAACAAAGTTTTTAAAAGTTTTCGTCTTAGTTCATTTTTTTTTCGACATACCCTATCGATACTGTTAAAAATGAACTGAAGACAGCTATTCAAGTGTATTTTCAAACAACACTTAACACAAAACATTTCACAAAAATGTCTTGTTGAATGCATTTACCATGATACTTGTCTTTAATTTTTAATTTTCCCTTTATGTTTCTTAAACTAAACAGCAATCGTAATCTTACTTTTTAAAGTAATTACGTTTTTTTGTGCTACCATTTTCTGCGACTATACCCTTTCAATTGTCTAAGTTAAATAGTTTCTGAACAACCAGACGCCGTTTTTCCATTTATGGTACGGAATACCAATTAGAATTTCCATAAATTTGGTATGTTTGTAGCGAGGTTAAAAACTGTGGAGTGTGACAGAAAAGTGATGAAAAATTATTTGTCTTCCTTGCCAAACATTGGCAGCAGCTACAGTTCTTCCTACAAGCTAGATTTATACAAATAAATAGGAATGTTTCCAAATCCAAAACACAGCCTAGCACAGTGTCGCGTACACAATCTCTCTCGAGACTTGGAAGGCAGCGGCCGATCAGCCCGTATGAATTACAAACGACATTAAACTCGTAATTTGATCTAAGTATGAATATTATTAGTGACACCGCTATAATATTACATTACAGAGTATTTCTTTGTACGTACAGTCAACCAAAGATTTTTGTTAGAACACTTTTATAAAATGTATTTAAAGAATTCAGAAAATTTACGGATTATGATTGCGTCGGAGCTGCAGAGTGTAGACGTAGTAAGTAACTACACAATCTGTGCTGTAGACTCACCGAACTCAAAATATTACTTTCCTATACTACTATACTATACTATACTATACTATACTATACTATACTATACTATACTATACTATACTATACTATACTATACTATACTATACTATACTATACTATACTATACTATACTATACTATACTATACTATACTATACTATACTATACTATACTATACTATACTATACTATACTATACTATACTATACTATACTATACTATACTATACTATAGTAGTACATAAGGTCCTAAATCTTATATCTAATTTTATTCCAATTTGATTAGGTTTATTTTCCTTAATTTTTAGAGTATTAATAGATATATAGACATAATATGATTATATAGATATAACTTCATGACCTTTATCCCAAATGGGGTGGTCAAAGATATTCCAAACTATGCTGTTTGGATGTTCCAAACATAAAGAGTTTAATGCTTGAAACTGAATGCTTGAAGGTTCGCCTTACGAAATATACAGAAACTCACAGGTGACAGTGGGTGAGCCCATCGCCACGTTAAAACGTGCAAGAATCTATAATGTTTTTGTACCCGGAACCCCCAAATAAATCTGGGGTTCCGTGTGCGCACGCCTTTGGCCGTGTGGTTGAGGTCAAGCGCTGACCCGTTGTGCAAAGAATAGAGTAGAATACATTTATTTCCAATGATTAGTGTAAGTAAAATAGTTGGTAAAATAGTATAAATTGTATCACCTAAATCAGCCATATACAATAGCATGTAAAATTATAATTATTAAAATTATGTCCTTCGTTAACCAACAAAAATTCAAATTAAATTACACAATTAGCATGTCCTTCGTTATATTTTATAATCAATACAAATACCATGTCAGTCATTCTTGATAAAATTAATTTTCTAGTTAATTAATTCACAATTTAGAGAAATAACGTCTAATAACAATTTATTACAGTTTAATTAAAATATGTCCTATTAATTTATAATTATTGATTTAATTTAATAAAATTTTTATTACATTACATTATTATTAAAATTATGTTTAAAATATTCGTCAATTGAGTAAAATACACTGTTCGATAAGAATTTAAATATAGTCGTTTTGAACATCTTACAATACCATACAAATACTCTTTATTGCGCAAAATAATTTTCAATTTCTTAATTGGTAATTCCCTTATGTCCAATTTATCATACACTGACTTGCACATAGAATAACAAATCTTTTGAAATCGTACACTACCTGGAATTCCCTCAAACACTATCCTATTACGAACGTGGGCCCTAGTGTTTCTAGAGGATATGTCGTTACCCCGTTTGAACAGGTCTGGATTTAATTTTACAAATTTAACTAATTCAAAAACGTAGAGGCACGGGTCTGGTAATATTTTTAACAATTTGAAAAGCGGCCTATATGGCTCGTCTGGCGCACATGCACAGACAGCACGTATGCATCGTTTTTGGGCCATAAACACTTTATACCTGTCAGGGCTATTTCCCCAAATTATAAAGCCATATCGTAAAACCGAATCTACATACGCATAGTAAGCAGTGATCGCGGCGCTTTGACTCGCTACTGCAGTCAGTCAAAGTACTTTTATGTGTTGTTACTTCAGCGAGGTCGTTTATATACAATAGAAAAAGCAACGGTCCAAGGACACTTCCTTGTGGCAAATTTATTTTCTTTAAACTCAGATCTGTAGTATTCGACTGCATATTTTGAGTTAAATTGTGATACTTCAGTACATTGCACTCTGTTTTCTAGATAGGTTTCTATCCATTTTAATGCCGGACCTCTGATACCATTATATTCAAACTTGGATAAAAGTTGTGCATGACAGACAAGATCGAAGGCTTTAGACATGTCCAAGAATAATACAGTAGTATGGTTCTGTAGAATTTCATTTACAAGAGTGAATTGATTGCTAGTGTTGTTAATTCATTTTTTTGAAATCCATTTTGGTTTGGCTTAATAACGTTGTATCTTTCAAAGAAAGACACAAACTTACTGTGTATTACTTTTTCATATATTTTAGAAAAAAATTAAATCATCGTAACCGGACTGTACCTAGTTTTTATCTAACCACTTAATCTATCTACTTGTTATTTATTCATGGCGCGTAAGTGTAGGTGAAAGTCTAGATTGTGTTACGAATAACTGGAGTGCCTACACTTGTGTGTACAATATACTTTACATTATCTAAATGGCCAGCCAAGATCTATCGTTCTAGTTATGGTTTCTCGTAACTCTTTAATCTCGTTTAGTACGGGTTTTATATCCGAAATTTAAAATTTATCATAAAATGTATCCTATGACAAATAGACTAGACCCTACTATGATAAGCTGTAAAACGACACTGCATTAAATATGACTGTTCTGGCTATTATTTTCAACAATTGGTTTTGCTTGTTTTATATCCATTTGGCTTTCTGTCAAAGTTATCTCATTTATATAATTAAGTCTGAGAAACTTATTTATCTAAAAACTTACATGTGGGAACTTATTATGAACATGTAAATATCTTAAATTATCTCACATTATACTTAATTATTGTTGTTAGTTCTCCAAAAAGAAAATAAAGACACAAGTAAATAAAAATTATCTTCCGGTGATTAAGATGGAACGACACTTTGCACTTTAAAATCGGTCAACACGTTTAGGTAACAGAAAAATTCATACATTTGTATAAATTGTTTCTCTGCACCTATATTTATTTTCTGTTGTGTACAATAAAGAATTATCATAATAAAATAACGATAGAGAAAGGAACTTTGCTGAAGTCGGTGGTTTTGCTGATTTTGTCGGTTCATTTCAGCTGAGAATAATTACCTTCTCTATAATAATAATATCATGGTGTAGTTTGTATTATCTCTTTACTATACCCATCATATAGGAGATTTTTAGACCCGTTTGAATCCGTTTGTGCACTGTTGAGATTTTTTGTGCCCGAGTCATCGCCCAAGCCGCCTATGGTGTCGAAGGACCAAAACAGCGGACCCGTTTTGAAAACAGTTGTCTTTTCGAAAGCTGCAGCCGTAACACGTAAATATTTTTGGTAATTATTTGCCGTTTAGCTCGCTAGTATAAATTTCGTACCACGTGAGCGCTCTAAAAGTAATTAACAGGGTATAAACCTCTAATGGATAGACTTATCCAGTTACCATAATTTAGACATAGACATATATTTATTTGACACCACACTATAGTAACAACAATATTAATAAAAACAAGAAAATTTGAGCCATGTTTGTTGGAAATCGGCTCAGTAGATTTTAAGATGATTAGTCAATGAAAATGCGACGGAATAGTCTCTTGACCGATCATCCGTCTGACGCCCGCAAACGTCCCACCTGCAATATGCAAGATAATTAGATTTTAGGTAACAGAAATGTGAACCGTGGATGTTGTTTCAAAAATTTTACTTCAGATGCTTATTACAAAGCTTTGCTCAAGTCATGACAACTACTTAAACTTAACATCAGGTGTGATTGAGGTCAAGTACGAACCCGTCGTGCATAAAAAAAAAGTTAAAAAGAAATGCGTAAATATTTACAGACAGGGATGGCTATACACTCAGACTTGAGAATCGTTCTGTTAACCGCACGCTAATGTTTGGGATATTGGTCGTGACGTTATGTATGTGGTTTGCTTACTTAGATGTCTTGTTAAAGTATTAGACAATGGAGTTTCTTTTCTGGAAGATTGAATTTTTCTTTGCCTCATAAATTAGAAGAAATAAAAGTAATAAAAGAGACAAAACAGATCTCTTTTGTCCTGAAACAACATTGTGCGTAGGAACTCCGGAGAGTATAAATATTTTTTTTTATGATATCTATAATCTGGACTACCACCAAAAAGGTAGTTGAATTGAAATCAGTAACTTAACTCGATGATGCTTATTGATGCTACAGACAGACGACGACAACATATTCTATCCACTGTCGATAATGTGCTTGCCCCCGGGCAACCTGACAACTGACAAATGTTTCTTTAACTACAAAAAAACGCTGACGCTTTAACTCTCGCAACTGATTGGCTGTTAACTATGCACGGGTTATGGACGGCCAATCAACTGCGATAAATGAGTCGGTAACGTTAGTCGTTATAGAAACGCGTGTTACTTGTCTAGCCGCTCTATTGGAAGAGAATACTCTTATTGTAAGAGAATTGTTATAATAATAACAATTGAAATCAAGCAAAAATGATTCCGAAGGTACAATCCAATACCAAACTCCTCCCATTGTAACTCCTATAAGCTAGAATCAACAGTGGTACTCGACGTGGCGCCTATTGAAGGTAGACGGTGCCCTACCTGACTATATTGCTACCTTGGACCACAGACTAATTAAAGAAAGAAATAGGGTGTGTAAGTAGGAAAAGGTCGTTATAATTTCTTCCCATTGGCATCGGCAAATGGGAATGCAACCAATGAAATGCAAAATGGTACTAATGCCAACTCTATATTGAAGGAGGTCGAGTGAAGCTCGGCCGACTGTTTTCGTTTACATCACGGACTGCGCCTGAATGCAGTGGGCGGGACGGTAGCTAAAGGCTACCGCGAGTAAATGTGTCAGTAATAAGGGTGACAAAAATGCTTGAAGGCTTGGGAATTCCGAAGTACAGTCAGTACAGTATAGTCGTGTAAACTCAGGACGTTCCAAATCATTGCAGGGACTGACTAACGTATCTTAAATGATTTCAAATGTGGAAAGGATTATTATTGATAATGACATCAGCCCTCTTAGACAAGTGCCAAACGTTTCTATATCTATCTACAAACGCTTCAGCTCGCGTAGCGGACTGTTCATGATTTATTGACAACCAATCAACTGCAAGAAATGAAGCGACGATGGCTCTATAAACTCTCGGAGATAATTTCAAAATACAGGGCTTCGAAGCATCTGAGGAATAATATATCTTTTATCCTTCGAGCATTTATATGAAGATGTGTTATTGATGTTTGATAGAGTGTGCTGTGGCGACAGGCTATAACGTTGTCTACAATCTCGAGCTAACCCGTATACAGTCGGACTGTTTGCATAGTATCTAACTAAACTATATTTACACCGTTGTGGTAAATAACTTTCGGAATACGTTGCGGTTTTTAAGAAAATTTTATTTAACTTGTCTTGTTATTTTTGTAAAATGTCCACTTTCGTTTCTGGTATGTTGGTTCTGTTCTTACCACTTTTCGGAAACTGTATTTTCTTTTCTGTTGTGCAATAAAGTGTATTTGTTGTTGTTACTTTAAAATTAAATAAATATAAATAAATTCTTGGCCATACACACAGCGCCATCTAGTTCAATCAATCAATCAATCAATCAATCATTTATTTGCAAGAATACATACAATTTAAAGATATAAAATTAAGAATTCCAGTAAATGTATCCAACCTGCAAGCAGGTGTGCAAATATTTACAAAATAACACAAGATAATAAAAAATAACATTAATTTAAAAAGTAATAATAATAATAATCTATGTAATTATAATCATTGTCATTTTTACAAGAGCCGCATTTCACTAACTAAGTTTATATGTTCTCATTGAACTCCAAATATTCCTTAAGACTATAAAAACACTTATCCAATAAAAAATTATTTAATTCTGATTTAAATCTATTACCCTGGAACAGCATTAAATAATCAGGAAGTTTGTTATATATTAATATGCTCATATTTATTACATTTTTTTCATATATATATGTCTGGCAGCGCGGGCGATGTAACAGGTTACCATGTTGTCGTCTTTGAGACCTGATACAAATTTCCTGACGATTCTTAAAATGTTCCGGATTAAGTTTAACAAATAGGCAAATGTCTTTCACGTACATGCAGGGTAATGGTAAGATACATAGCTGTTTAAACAATGGCCTGCATGAGTCTAAGAACCAAGCACCACAAATGGCCCGAATACACTTTTTTTGCAAAACAAATGCTCTATCTACATTAACAGAGTTGCCCCACAATATAAGACCATAGCTAAGGATAGATGAAACATAGCCGTGATACGCTGTTAATGCTGCCTCTCTTGACACAGTTTGTCTTAGCCTCCTTAACGCAAATACGAAGCGATCGACCTTTTGACTTATTAATTCTATGTGCTGTTTCCAATTCAAATGCTTATCGATTATGATGCCTAAGAAATTGACATTATCAACTTCGTCTATCTTATTATTATCATGCATAATACTTAGAGGCAGTGCATTAGCTTGTGGGGCGTGAAATTGCATAAATCTGGTTTTACTTACATTTATTTCAAGATTATTTTTAGTCATCCAACTTGTGACATCAGATAAGGCTTTATTAATAGCAGATTCAAAGTGTTCCTTGTTATCACATTGTATTGTGACTGTGGTATCATCTGCGAAAAGAGTACATTTATGTGGGGTGGCGTTTGGGAGATCATTTACATATAATATAAAAAGTAATGGGCCTAGTATACTCCCTTGGGGAACACCAGAGTTGCTAATTTTGAATCCAGATCTGAATTTTTGTTTCAAGAGAACTTGATTAACTTTAGAGATTTTAGATATTTCTGTACACTGTTTCCTATTCTTTAAATAAGTCGCTAAATAAGATTCTAGCCATTCATTTGCCCTTCCTCTGATGCCATATATTTCTGCTTTCTTTAACAACACTGTATGATCAACAAAGTCAAAAGCTTTACTCATGTCAAGAAATATTGATACAACTGGGTTTCCCTTATTATTACTTTCAGTTATAGTCTTTAACAGATCGAAACTTGCAAGAGTTGTGGAACGTCCTTTGAGAAAACCAAACTGTTCGTTTTTTAATAGTTTATGCTTTGTTATAAAGTCATTCAATCTATTACACATTGCTTTTTCCAAAATTTTAGATATTATCGGAACAATGGTAATTGGTCTATAGTTATTAAGGTTGGTCTTGTCTCCTTTCTTGTAAAGGGGTTTAACAATAGACTGTTTTCGTTTTCGTTTTGTTGTGTTAGTAGATTGTGTTGTTTTGTTCCACACTAAGTAACTAGGCTTGTATTGTGGATGGATTCGAATCAGCGACCTTTTTGTATAGCAGTCAGGGCTTCTAACACCGACACTAACAGGTCGTCAAAATAGCTGTAATAGTTTAGCAAAATAGCGCTAAGGTCAGAGCCAGGATGGGTGAATTTGAATTTAGCACTTTACAACTAAAGGATCTTTGGCAATGCAGCGAGGTGACACCAAGGTTACCTGAAATAGCGAGTTACACTGAAGTATATTAGCACTGTCCTCTGGTTCTCTCTGACGCTCTGGTTGGCGCAACCACTCAGTGCTGGCAGTGTCCGTGTTGTCTCAAAACATGCTTCATGTCTACATTCAGTAAAAAAAGAAAAACTGTTTCTCTTCACTTCGACTCAAATTGTGTTGTATTAGGGAAATTGGCGTTTTGTATGAAGATTTTATTAAGACTATTTTCTCCATACAAACATTTTTGATTTTTTTTTTGGGAACGGCAAATCCAAATTTAGCTAAACTTTGTGTGTATTATCGGATAACATTAAGTTAAGTATATATATATACAGGGCGTCCCACGGCTATGCCACATGGAGGGAAAGTACATTGAATTTTGTAGATGGAACATTTTACTGAAAGAAGACATTATTTTAATTTAAAAAACAATTTAAACTGCATTCATAGATTTTTAAATAAGTACATGGTTGAACCGGGAATCGAACCATTTATTTATAAAAAAAAATTACCATGTAACTTTATCATACCGATCGAAAGGCTTCATCATAAGGATTATTTTTTGCTAAATAACATATTGTCAGAAATAAAAGGAAGACCATGAATTTTAACATTAGATGTTCAATTTTGTTCAGAAAAATGAAAAGCTGACATTGCCGTAAGGACATACAACTGACATTATCATTACTAATACTAATTACCCACTCGAGAAGTATGCATCATTTCCCTATTATAATTTAAGTTCATGATAAAATGATAAAGAGATACGTAATTAGTAAGTAGGACTATCTCAATGAACATTTTCTTTCCTGGATCGGGACAAATGGACGAAAAAATGGCCGCCGAGATCCCCAGATCTAACCTCGTTAGATTTTTTTATGGGGTTATGTAAAAAATTTACTTTACAAGAACCAGTGTCAAAGTGTCCACGAGCTACAAACTGAACTTCGACGTATTATTCTAAATATCCACCACAACATGATCAAAAAATCGACAGGGAGCGAAATAATCAAAAGAGTGCGACTTTGTATTGAACAGGATGGGACTCATTTTGAGCATTTGATAAATTTGATTAATTTTGTATTAAAAATGTTAAAATTCATGGTCTTCCTTTTATTTCTGACACTATGTTATTTAGCAAAAAATTATCCTTATGATGAAGCCTTTCGATTGGTATATGATAAAGTTACATGGTAATTTTTTTTTTATAAATAAAGGGTTCGATTCCCGGTTCAACCATGTACTTATTTAAAAATCTATGAATGCAGTTTAAATTGTTTTTTAAATTAAAATAATGTCTTCTTTCAGTAAAATGTTCCATCTACAAAATTCAAGGTACTTTCCCTCCATGTGGCATAGCCGTGGGACGCCCTGTATATAAGCGTTAATTTTTAAAAGTAACCGCTTTATAAAAGTTTCAGCTAATCTAAGAAATGATTATGGGAAGCACATGAAAAGAGCTCTATACAATTTTTTTTTATTATGTGATTTAGCCCAGAAATTAAAAAATATTTCATGTGAAACCTTGAAATAATATTCAATTTTCCAAATAAAAAACAAATTTGGATATAGCTTTGAAAGTCGCAGGAATTGGTACATATGATTAACGAAGAAAAAAAACACCAATTTCATAGGTAAAGACCCAATATAATCCCAACTAATATTATAAATGCGATAAGTGTATGTTCGAGTATGTATGTATATTTGTTTGTTACCTCTAAACAGCTGAGCGGATTTGACTGAAATTTGGTTAGTAGACAGCTTAGGACCTGGATTAACATATAGGTTAATTCTTGAAGTGTCGCAGCAGTGAAACGGAAACCACTTAGCTTTATACTGAGCTTATAAGAGCTCAACGCGGATTTTCTGTCGCCCTGTGGCGAGCGTCTAGCCCGCTCCGCGCCGTGCAGATTGCCACTGTTGCTCCTGGCCTACAGAAGTTGCAGTGGGAGGAATATGGAGGCGGGTACAAAGCAAATAATGAAACAACTTTTGAGACCCCTCTCCCCTATAAAGTGTTAATAGTAAGCGATTACATTCTGACATGTGAGTGGTTGGGTCATTGCTGGCACGTCATTATGATGTTTTCTCATTGGTAAACATCGATGAAGTTACTAATTAATAGGGTTACTTACATTTGTGTCCAATCGGAGGACAATCAGAGCAATACACACACGTGTGTCTGTCTGTGGCACCGTAGTTCTTAAACGGGTGAAACGATTTGGATGCGTTTTTTTTATTTTAAAGGTTTTCTAGCGGTAGTTTTAGACATGTTATATCAAAATCGGTTCAACCGTTTTGTTTGAATTGCTTGTTTTATAAGATGTTTTCTAAATTTTTAATTTATCTTTTCGGTTGTGTAATAAAGTAAATTTGTATTGTATTGTACTTACAACAGATGCATAAATACGCTACTTCTCTATTTCCTCTGAATTTTTTTTTCTTCTTATCCCTTGTATCGCCAAGTTGGGACATGGTCGCATATAACAATAGAAATTCTATTGTGTCTAGTGTGTGGCGCTTCATGTGATAGACTACTAAATGTGACTTTGAAAGAGATAACCATTGATATTCTGGACACATAGACTGATTAACTAAGCAAATTTCTCTTTGTTGTAACAGTCGAAGGCGCTGGGCCGGGTGCTGTTCGACCAGGTGTGCCGACAGCTTCACCTACTGGAGGCGGATTACTTCGGCCTAGAGTACCAGGACGCCAACGGGACTAAGGTATCTATACCTCAATAGGGTTGTAACACATTCATGACCTTCCCTGAAATAGATTAGCCCTGCATATGATTAAAGGTAGGTATATGTAAACAGACAGCAGGTCAGGAACAGAGACAACACAGACCGTACATTTCTTTTAATCGTAATGTATATAATTGACTAAGTTATTATATCGTAGTTATATAATAGCGATATAAATTTGAATTAATTATAATTTTTTTATGCACAACCGGTTGGTACTTGACCTCAATCACACCTGATGTTAAGTGAAGATGAGGTCGAAGGTGGAAGCGTACTGACCCGGAAACCCCATCTTGTTTGGGGAACTGGCTATCTTATCTCTGACAACCGGAACACAACAATGCTATTAACATTGCTGTTTGGCGGCAGATTTAGATAAGATGGTGGTAGGTAGCCAGGCGGACATTTAAAATGCCCTACCACCAACCAAACCGAGTACTAAACATGTACCCCGCTTGGGATCGAACCCGCAACCTCCGAATTGTAACTCAGTGTTGTTTACATTGAGCCACGGAGGCGGTTCTTATTGACCTTTTCAATCATTATTATCACAAATATTAACTGTATCTTTCCAAAAAACTACATCAGTTATTAACACAGGAAAAGATTGAACGGAAATGAAATCAGAAATCGATATAAGAAACACTGTAGCTACAATTCATTATGGAATGGAATGCCCATATAACTTCAACTGTAACATGTGCTACAGGTGAGTCAAACAAATAGACACACATTCCTCCTTTCGTACTACCAACCGCCTTCGTGAATGTGACAAAAGCATAATGTTTACAATACGGATGTCGCGGATTCTATTCCCAGTGGGGTACATCTTTAGTACCCGTCGGCCAAGCTGCAATGTTGATAGGCTGTTGAGATAAGACAGCCAGTTCCCCAAATAAGTTATGATTCCAGGTTAGCGCGCTTCTAACTTCGGCCTCATTTTCATTTTAACATCAGGTGTGGCTGAGGTCGAGCGCCGTTTTTCATGCATAAACAAAAAGAATATTATTGTCACCATTATTTAAAAATACACTTCTGCTATACTCGTAAACATCTTTCAAGTTGTATAAAACCAAACCAAAAAATGTAATAAACCATGTTACTAACATTTTTTGCTTTATATAATTTCTCGTACGAGAACTCCTCGTGTGGTTTGAATTAGGAATTCCATGTTACAGCGGGTTTGTGCGGTAGCTTATTTCATTAAACTGTCAACCCACTTTAGGCGAGGTAACAGTTTTTCCCATTAACAATTTTGATGTCTTATCCAAGTCAAAAAAAAAAGTTTATTTTGTTGGTACACAGGGTAGACTTGAAATATAAAAATGTATGTCGTAGGCAGATTGTTGAATTAGCCATTAAACTTAATGCCTAGGTGGATTGTAAAGTATGGCAGACGTTTTTGCTTTATCAGCAAACTGCTGCTCAGAGGAGGCAGGTTAGGTTTCTTTGGATACTACCGACCGACTTTGAATTCGTGTGGGGCTCCACTTTCCACCGCAGGAAAGTCCGCCTTACATTATTATTATTTATATGCACAACGTGTTAGCACTTGACCTCAGTCACACCTGATGTTAAGTGAAGATGAGACCGAAGGTGGAAACGTACTGACCCGTAAACCCCATCTTAGTTGGGGGACTGGCTATCTTATGTCTGACCGGAACACAACGGTGATATTAACATTGCTGTTTGGCGACACCTCTCCTATTTTAACCATCTGCCTACGATATATAGAAGATAATTAGAAAGCGTTGAAAAGTATTTAAAAGGGTATCAGTAAAAATCAGTCTTGTTTTTTAATAATTTGTTTCGTCTAATTTCAATTACTATCAAATTCGACGAAGGAGATTGCAATAAACTTCATTATGGACGGAAGGCTAGTCGTTTAAAAATAATGTTAACCATATTCCTTCTTTATTCCCAGTACTGGCTTGACGTGGAAAAGGCGATGTGTCGCCAAATCGGCCTCTCCATGCTGGAGCCCACGCTGCGGTTCTGCGTGAAGTTCTACACGCCTGATCCCGCCCGTCTGGAGGAGGAGTTCACACGATACCTGTTCTGCTTGCAAGTGAAGCGCGACCTGGCGCAGGGTTGCGTGCAGTGCAACGAGAACACCGCCGCGCTCATGGCCAGCTATATCGTACAAGGTGATTAGTAGACGTAGAATCAACGTAATACAACTGGTATTACATTGATTACAGAACCAAAAAATCTGCGATTGCCAACCCACCTGCACTGCGTGGCAATTTGGGTAAATCCTCCCATGGGAGAAGCTTATATCCAATAATAGATTTTACCGGCTGTTGATGTGATATATTTGGTCTTTATCCATGAAATTGGCGTTTTGTACGAAGAATTTCATTAAGACTGTTTTCCCCATACAAACATTTTTGATTTTTTTTGGGGAAGGCAAATCCAAATTTAGCTAAACTTTGTGTGTATTATCAGATAACATTAAGTTAAATATAGGCAGCGTTAATTTTTAAAAGTAACCGCTTTATAAATGTTTCAGCGAATCTAAGAAATGATTATGGGATTAAGCACATGAAAACCGCTCTGTTCAAATTTTTTTTATTATGTGATTTAGCCCAGAAATTAAAAAATATTTCATGTGAAACCTTGAAATAATATTCAATTTTCCAAATAAAAAACAAATTTGGATAAAGCTTTGAAAATCGCAGGAATAGGTACATATGATTAACGAAGAAAAAACACTCCAATTTCATAGGTAAAGACCCAATATTTCCAATGGGGAAAAGAAGTTGAAGCTAATTGCAAATGTGGCACCATTTGCAATTAGTTTATTTTTTTTTGATTTGATCAGCCCGCATTATTATCCCTAGACTATTCGGTTTAGGTATCCAGTTAATTCCAGCCGTCCGACATAGATCGTCCGTGCTTCTTTTCGGTGGCGTCGCACACAACATTTGGCTGGTCTAGTAACGAAGTCTTTACTAATTCACAGCGGAGTGCGGCGACTTTGTCCCGGAGGATTACCCCGACCACACCTACCTCAGCGGGTACAAGTTCTTTCCCGGGCAGGATTCGGAATCGGAGAGGCGGATAATGGAGAACCACAAGAAACACATGTGAGTTGTTATTTATGGCTTTAGACCGTTCATAGCCAAGTTTAGTGGAAATCGGTTCGTTTATTTGTAAATGCTTTCATGTGCAAATGAAAACACATGAATATTCTGTGTTGTTTAATTTTAATTTAACACAGTTGTTGATAGGTCTCGGAAGTTACCTACATTACACATTATTTAAAAGTGATTGGCGTACTCACAAAAGTTCAGATGCGATAAACCACTAACATGTGTGAAGCATTTGATGAGAGTGGAAGAAGCATAATTAGTATGTCAGGATCGTTGCAAATGGAAATCAATAGTCTCTGCCTATGCCAACGGGAAACAGGCGTGAGCATATGTATGTATTTATCGAGTGAAAATCAAATAGTCTGCCTACCCCAACGAGAAACGGACGTGAGCAATATGTGTCTATTTATATAGGTGATATAGATTCAGATTTATTCGTAATAGTCTAATCGTCTTATTCATAAAAATTTGCAAACCCTTTATAAGCCTATTTTAGTTAAAGTATGTTTTATCTCTGTCGTTCATAAGGCAATGTTGCAATGAAAGAAAGTTACAAAACACACTATAACTAAAACAGGCTTGCTTATAAAGCGTTTGTAAATTTTTATGAATAAGAGGGTTACATCGTCAATATTATATCTACAGTATTACTTTTATTTCGCCGAATGAACGGCATATACACCAGACTGTAGTCTTCATCAGCCCGTAAACATCCCAAACAGCCATAGTCCGCCACGCTGGCCCAATGCGGGTTGGGGACTTCACATGCCTTTGAATTTTTATTTCTCAGGCATGCAGGTTTCCTCGCGATGTTTTCCTTCACCGTTTAAGAGCAGTCGGATAAATGCACATAAGTAATTAAATTATATTCAGAAACTCTTAGTACATGGCCTGGCTGGCAAGCGAACCCGGACCTCCCAAATTTAGGAGACCGCGTCAGAACCGCTGACGCTCATGTAGTAACAGGAAACAACACGTGGAACCAATCTTGTAAACCTCTGTTTGTTGTTCCAGAGGACAGAGTCCGGCTGAAGCGGATTTGAATTTATTAGAGACGGCGCGACGATGCGAACTTTATGGTGAGTAGGAACTACTAAAAATACAAAGCTTAAAATGGAAAACTTTTCTGCAGGGCGTGCACAACTTAGCGTTACTTGAGTGAGAAAAAGAGTAGCAGGCGCAACATAGCGCCTATGGAATTATAGAAAGCATGGAGAGGTAAATCGCCGTCGACATAGCCACGTGACCTCAGACCAATTATGTGACGCTTATTTTCTCAGTCTGTCAAGCTGTGCTGCGAAAATGGGACAGATTTGAGACATGAGAAACATGCCTATGTCACCTCATATGAATTGTGCGAACCCTACTGGACCAAACTAAACCACCAGACAAATAAATTGCATGAAAATTTTTACTTGTACGCGCCGCCGACGTCATTTATTTGTTACCGAGTCCCCGATGTGGAATCTGAGAAACCCGCTGTGATTGAAAGACAACGTATATGATTTGGATTATACTGGAACCCCCGGCTTACTTGGGGGACTGGCTATTTTATCCCAAACAGCCGGGACACCACAAAACTGTCAACTGCTGTTTGGGCGCAGACTTAGACAACATGATGGTAGCGCCGGGCATTTAAAAAACTAACCAAAACGAATACTGAATAAATAAAATAAATAATAATAATAAATAAATATCCTTAGCCATACACACAGCGCCATCTAGTTCTACAGTAAGCAACTATAGGCTTGTGTTGTGGATACCAGATGGTTGATATACTACATAAATATATTTTTTTTGTAAATAAATATTTAGTATAAATGAAAACATCCATAACTCGGTACACATGTCCGTATTCATCACACAAACATATGCCCCTAGCATGATTCGAACCCGCAACCTTTTGGTATAGTGGTCAGAGTTGCTAAACACTACACCAAACAAACAAATAATGTGTTGTTAATTATTTAAATTGAGCTACGGATGCGACTAAATGTGTATATTCTTTTACCAATGATCTCTCTTTTAGGTGTCAAAATGCACCCAGCGAAGGACCACGAGAGCGTGCCACTGAACTTGGCGGTGGCTCACATGGGTATCGTGGTGTTCCAGAACTACACGAAGATCAACACGTTCAGTTGGGCCAAGATACGCAAGATATCGTTCAAACGGAAAAAGTTTCTCATCAAACTACACGCCGAGGGATACGTGAGTTTGATTTTGAGATTTTTTTTTCCAATCAATTGGTTCCCGACCGAGTAGAATAAAACCAACCAGTCTCCTCCAGTGGAGGTCGTAAAAGGCGACAAAGGGATCGTGTTGCGTGAGCACAACAGTATTTTATAGCAGTAATGGGCAGTAGGCAGTGGCGTCTTTGTTGCGGTGAAAAATCTGCGATCGCCAATCCGCCTCCCCAGTTTGATGATTAGGGCAATCATCCCATGGAATGCAATGCGAAGTCCTGCATGGGAGAGGCTTATGTCCAGTAGTAGAATTCGTCAGGCCGTTAATAATTGGTGTAGTGTATAGTGACCCTGTCAGCGAAACCAACGGTTGCGGGTTCGAATTCCGCGAGGGGTAAATGTTTGTGTGATGAATACGAACATTTATTCTCGAGTCGTGGATGTTTATATAAATATTTATGTATGTTTATCCGTTATCTAGTATCCATAGCACAAGCTTTGGTTAGTTTGGGACTAGATGATTGGTGTAAGTGTCCGAAATATTTATTTATTTTATTTATTTAATTATAATACACACAAATTGTATACAATAATACAAATTGTAACATTATTGATTGTATAATACGATCAATAATGTTTTATTTTCATAGGTAAAAATTACATTTGAAAATAGTCGGTTTTGTTGAAACTACTTAGACAAGGCAAACATTTGAACAATGTAAATGTGTTATTTGTTTACCTGTGAGTAAAAGATGATTATGATTATTATTGACATTAAAAAGAACAGCCCTTGAGTCTCTTAGGCGTTTTTTCACAGGAAGATTTTAAATACGGAACGTCTAATAAATAGATTAAATATTTGCCTTGTGAGAGTCTGGTGTCTGTACTAGGAAATACCTGATTCACAGATCACCAGGCTCCCACTCCTCGGAAACTGCAAGATATAAGCTTTATACTAATACAAATCAATAATACAACTTTGCAGTTGGACAAGTTCCCCATACATTTTTATCGGTTAAGTAATCGAATATTTTTAATACCATAATTTAAGGGACTGACTTAGTAAATTTAATTTTATCCTCGAACACTATAAGTCATTCGGTATTGCATAAAATATATGTCAATATTCAGTATATCCTTCAGGCAATCTCTGTTTCCCAAACATAAACGGCTAAATGTCGCCAATAAAAACTATTCGCTAATTACAATTACCTTGAATCCAAATTTGGCTGAAATATTGTTTGTTTGTATACACTTTATTGTACAACATGAAAAGAATTATAAATACAGCAATGGGAATGCACAAGTAAATACAAAGGCGAACTTATCCCATCCAGGGATTACTTCGAGTTAACCTTAGAATAGCCGAAATGTTTTGTTTTGAATATTGTTTGAGTGATCGCTTAAAATTTCGCTGTTCCCTTATTCCACAAATTTGGTTTCCTTACAACTTTTAACTTAGTTTGTCAATTTAGGCACTGTCAAAATTAGGCCGAAAATCCCGTGAGCAAACGAAGCACTTTTTGTTGTCTGCGCAGGTCTTAAGTAGACAAAGCAGTGTTATCGCCCCGTGTCTGCACGCTTTAAAGCGAATCGAAAAAAAGTGCGTCGTCTGCGCAAGGCCGATAAAATACGCCATTTTGTTCCTGTTAAAAATATCACAAATTTCATTATTTACAGGGTTACTTCCGGGACGTAGTGGAATTCTTCTTTGAAGGTCGCAACGAGTGTAAGAATTTCTGGAAGAAATGCGTCGAGAACCACGGCTTCTTTCGGTGTTCGAGCGTACCTCGGCTGCCGCGTCATAAGACCAGGGTCATGTCCAGAGGCTCTTCTTTTAGGTAAATACTAGCTTCCGCTCGCCATAAATTAGTTTAATGTCCCGCGGCAATTACTTGAAATATCTTTAACTCTTCATCTAAATTGGTTGAGGTCTATGTAACTAATATCTAAATGTTTATACTTACTACATTGAAAATTCAATTTTGAATATAAATCAAACATACATAGAAAAGGTGATCAAGTCCCATTTGGTAATGGCCTTTATTAGGACGTAGCTAAAGGATTGTTTCATATGGAGAGGGAGAGGGGTATTTTGATGGGTGACCTTTTCTGCATTTTATTTTACTTACGTACTCGGTTTATCCCAATACATTATTTTACTCTACTAGCAATCCGCTATTCGTACAGTAATTAATTCGTAGAAATATAGTATTATTACATACTAGCTTTCCGCCCGCGGCTTCGCCTGCGTAGAATAACTTTATCGCGGATATATTTAATTTGTTTATCCCGCGTGAAATACTCACTTTATCGGGATAAAAAATATTATATGTCTTAATAGGGTATCTTCTACCTATGTACCAAATTTCATCCAAATGCGTTCAGCCGTTTCGCCGTGATTGAGCAACAAACAAACAAACATCCGAACTTCGGATTTATAATATTAGTTAGATAAACCTTCTGTTCTGGAAGAAATTCTTTAAATGATAGAGAAAACCGTGTCTAAATCCGGTGCTTTACGACTTTGATTTATACTATTGAGGGATGTTGTGTTTTGCCAAGCTATGGCAACTACTTGCCATAGCTATGTTGTGTTTTACCAAGCTATGGCAAGTAAATGCTTCCTTTTTTACTTTGCCAGTTGCAAAGGAATTGGAGTGAGTTGAACACCCAAAATCCCGTCCACTTTCGTGTGTAATACACACGTTACACATGAAAGTGTTGACACGCTGTCATTCAGTTCATCTATTGTAAAGTTACATTTGATAAAAAAAACGATACAGATGTCCGATGAATGGAATGTCCAATGTAACTTGCCAAATGCGGCATACAATATAAAGTATTTAAATTTAAACAAATTCTCTCTAAACAAACTAAAATAATCGAGATTTAAATAAATGTCATTCTCATCTCTAGTGAATAAGACATTAAATGTTTATTATTTAATATTTTATGTAGTTATACCCATTATTCTCTGTTTATAATTATGATTATATATTACTATTATTATCAATATGTTATTGATGTATTTTTGATTCTTTTTTTTATTTTTGACTGGATTCGCCTTGGACCACAATCTTATCAGATTGTTTGTCGCTACGCCGCAGTAGTGTATACAGGGTGAAATTTAATTCGTGTAATTCCTGTTGACTGGTGACGACGCCACTGCAGATTACCAACAACTTTTCCCAAGGAACCATAACCGAATTCGATCAAAAAAAAATTCGAACACCCATACACAGTAAACCATTCGGAAACCACCTTTAGTATGGAAGTCCAGCAATTTTCGGCTATTAGCTATGGCTCCTAGTAGAAAGTTCGTAATCAGAAATGGAGTCACTATCCGCAAATTGTTGGACTTCCATTCCATACATATGGTAATGGAAATTTTTTTTGATCGAATTCGACTATGACTCCTTTGGAAAAGTTTTTCACAATGACGCACTCGTCACCAGTTAATGGGAATTACACGAATTAAAATTCACCCTGTATATGTATCAAGCTCCTTTGTCACTGTTTTCCGGAAGATGCTACAATAGATAAGACCCCCTTGGTACACCTGTTTAAATTATTTCACTGTGTATATTTCTAGGTTGTGTACAATAAAGAATTTTTCTACGATCTTCTTCTAAATTTAAAATAATTCTTACAGGTATAGCGGTAAAACCCAGAAGCAGATAGTCGAGTTCGTGAGGGACAATTATGTGAAGAGACAAACGTTCCAGAGGTACGTATCTCGTGTATACCGTCTTACCGTAAGCTTAGCTACTCTGGCAGTTCTATGTAGACACCGCGGACTTTGTTGCATGATTTGACATAAATACTTCGACAGCTTTAGCCGCTATAGTTATATAAGAGTTAGCTTTTTTCTTACTGTACTTATATTTATAGGTGTAGTTAGATATGCTTATAGTTGTACAGATATCGGCACTTAATTTGAATCGTTTTGAATTTAATTGTAAACATGCTCGTACATATTATGTTGGATTTGTTTGATTCCAGGGGCCTGATTGTCTACCATTCGAGTAGACAATCAGGTCGAGTCTCGAGTCGAGATTTTAATGTCGATAGATACCGATAAGTTTGTCACTTTCGCACACGTATAGAAGTGTGATGGAGATAGACATACGAATGTCAATCGACAGTCAAATGTCTCTTGCGCGAGAATCGGGCGCCAGACCTTTGGTTATAACCGACTTCATTATAAATTGAAAATTTAGAATACTCCTGTGAAAATAAATGGTTATATACATTCATAACGTCACGACCTTAAACCCAAGTAGACCAGTGATGGGCAGCAGCGTAAACCTGCCCAGCTTGGATATCCTCCCATGGGAAGCGATACAAATCTCACCATAAAAGAGGCTTATTTAATTTAAAACATCGTGAGGAAACCTGCATGCCTGAGAAATAAAAATTCAAAGGCATCTAAAGTCCGCTACCCGCACTGGGCCAGCGTGTTGGGCTATGGCACATACTCCCTCATTATACGAGGGAAGGCCTGCAGGCAGGCAGAAGCAGCAGAGATATCCCTGCAGTGGGATGTTTACGGGCTGATGAATGCTTGTGAAGCTGTCTTATCTTTGGTCATGACTAAGGGCTTTGGTGGATTTTGTAAATTTTAAAATAGGCATGATTGAAACAAAACGAATTAGAGATTATGCCCTTTTTTAATTGAACCGCCGTAAATGGGCATCTCTATCTCCAGAGTGCATCACCAGATGTTATCCGATATATTTATTTTATATGAGACCATAGTGATCAACCCTATAAAAACAAAAAAAATCCAACGTCAAAATCGGTTAAGAATTAGCCAAAGATAGGTGAACATTCATGACAAATAAATACTTACAGACGAACATAAAACCTCCTCCCTTTTTGGAGTCGATTAAAAAGAAATAGTTCCAAATAAGAAATACGCTTATCTGGTTTCAAACGGGGTTTTTCTCGTTTATGTATACAAGAGGCTAGCTAGATGCTTAACCAATGTCAAAAATATGGCGGTCAAAATGGATACTTATTCTCTAAATACTTTCTGACACTTTTGATTCGTTACTTTATAATGAAATGAAAATTAATGACAATTTTTGAAGCTAATAATAAATTGAAAATTACTCAGAATCATTTAAGACAATTCAACCTAAGTGCCGATATTAGTTGTTTAGTTCTTTCGTTAAATGTCAAATTGCAAGAGCGTCCTTAATAGCTCAGGGAGTTAGGTTATTATTACGATTTAGGAGGGATGTACTTATTACAAAGTTAATAAACTGTTAGGTTAATATAACTGTTTTGTAACTAGTTATAAGCGAGAAGGTGAGTGGTTAGCCTGGGCTGGGCGACACTAGCTTTTGGTTTTGTAATTGTGGGCGTTTTATGTGAAAAGACAAGAGCAATTAGAGACGACGTGACCGTTGCATGGTACGAAGTGTCCCTAAACGACTAATGAGAACCAACTGACTAGCGAGGCTTCGAATAGTTTGTATTTATCAATGGTGACTTAGTTATCTCGAGCATGCGCTGTATCCGTTTGAGATTTCCGCTTCTTCAAAAGACTTTCATGACCGTCTATATTACGGGCGGCGCCGTGGCATTCGGCCGGAGGATGGTGTCGTTATAGGGACTCTTGATGATGGGTCTGCGCTCCTTATGTAAACTGAATGTTAAGTTTCATGTTATGTAGGTTTAGACCTAAACCTAAACAACCTCAGGGTTCTAACATAAAAACCTGTTTTTAAAAGAGCAACCCCTCGAGTTTCTTGCTTGATCTTCTTAGGCGAAAATTGCCTTTTGAACAAGCTGTAGTTAAATAAAAAATCTGACTATTTTAAATGTACCCTGTGTCCTATAAAATAAAGCATTTTTTTGACTTTGACTAAGCATTTTACGGCAGGACTAACTACCAACCCAGCTGTTTTCGTGCGTCGGGTCGTTAATATCGTCTCGACTACGAACAGATCTCACTCTCGCAAAGGGCTGAGAAAGTGACGCACGTGCAAATGAAAGAACGAACGGATTAAATATGTATGTTATGTACCTTAATCTCAAATCGATTGGTCAGAGGTAACCGAAACATGAGACATTTGGGTGTACCCAACATTAAAATTTTAATGCTTGAAAAAACAGCCACGGTAAGAACCGTGGTTTTGAAGTATACGGAAATGCACACTTGACGGGGTTGACCACATCATCACCATTAAAACGTGCAAATATGGTTGCAATAGATGTTTTTTTGGTGGAAAGTACCGAAGTCACCGTTCACGACACCCACGGGAAGAGACGGGTTGGTTCTATTACGTGCCGAATCTACACATAAAGTTTGTGTCAAGTCAGTCAACACCGATTTTAAAGTAAAATAAGTTAATAATGAGATGAGATATAAATCTGATAAAAGAAAAACTAAACAGCAAAAGTTCCCGAAATAAGTAGCAAAACGAAACGGGGAAATTTAAAAGACACTATGAGATTTAAACTTATCGAGAAATATACTTTTAAAGGTGTTTCCATTTTAGCTCCAGTTACAATATTCAAATATCACAGCTCTGACAGAACGGTAAGTTGCATAAAGACTACGGTCGAGAGAAGAAGAAGAATGAAAGAAAAGAAATATATTGCTAACAGATACTGATGATTAAGTACATTATATACACATACAAAAATATATTGCTAACAGATATGAGGGTCAGCATTTGCTATGCTATCCCTGCAGTGGGATGTTTACGGGCTGATATGATGATGATTATATGCTTCCGATATGTTGTGTGGTACTTGAAAACGCCAGTTTTCAGGGCAACCCAAAGGGGTTATGATAGGGAACATTTAAGTTTAAATAAGTTCTACATTCAAAATACTTTCAAAAACAAGCTTTTAATACTCCCATCACGATTATCACATATTATTATAGTACAAAGACGAGTAACGTCATCAGTCAGAATAAAGTCATCAAGGAGTTCCAGTTATGTTATACCTTTTGCTTAGCTTTACGACTGAGGTCTTTAGATCCGTTTATTGCCCGTGGTCCGATCGCCGAGTTCTACTGGTCGATCCATGGGCAATTGTTTTTGCCTGTGGTTCTATCAATCGGACCACGGGCAAATCAAATTGCCCGTAGTCCTATCGGTAGTACTAAGGGCAACTTCGTTTACCCATAGTTCGAATAAAGTGTGTAAATTCTCTTTGTATGTAAACTTCATGCAGAAAAATTGTTTAAAATTAAAAATAAATCATATTGACACTGGATCCGCTAAGACCTGAAAGTGCATTTATAAAGAAAGAAAGAAAGAAAGAAAGAAAGAAAGAAATCATTTATTTCGGACTTTGAGGTCCATACATTATAAAATAAAATACATACACATAAATATAAATAAAAATGGGCTTAATTTACTGTCGGAGACGTGGCAAAGTGACCTTTTCGACACCAATAGAAACTTATTTTATTACCTGTCCTTGTGGTGGTGACACTTTGAAACGCATAATGTTTATTGTCATAAGTTCAATTGACATACATCATATGGCATACAAATTAATAAGTATAATAGTGTTTCGCAAATTTATTATTTATTACGCATAAACATAACGCAGAATTGTTGAAGGGCATAATAATAAAAGCCATAATCATATAAGTCTATATTTTCATTTGCCATATTTTTTTAAGGCATACTTTGAAACGCAGATTTTAATTATGCATGAATTACCATATTCATAATTTTGTCTGACATACTTTTATAAAGCATAACTGCACCCCGACATGGTTAGGTTAGGTTCGAAGGGTATGGCGGAAGCGAGCCGGACGAGTGCGAGCGAAGCGAGCACGGGAGTTCTTGGCACCCCGACATGGATAGGTTAGGTTCGGGCGAGCAGAGCGAGCCCGGATCGCCCGCCATACCCTTCGTGTTGTTAGGTTGACATGTATGCTTTTTAAATATTATGTCTTTTGAATATTATGGTCAACAAAAATTATGCCTTTCATTACTTATGCTTATTAAAATTATGCCTTTCTATGATTATGCCTTACAGGTTTCGGCCATATGATATTATGTGTAATGAAGTTATGCTATAACGGTTTATTGCAAATGACTATTATGGCGAGTAATATTATGAATTGTCAGTTTATGGTGAAAAACGTTATGCGTTTCAAAAGGTAACCCCTTGTGGTTGCTTTCGATACGAGTAATCGTCATTATTGGCTAAGCAAAATATTTCAACCTTCGACATTTTGAAAGAAAAGTAGACGGAGAAGAACGAGTCGAAAGTACATGTCAGAGTTCTCTTGAACGAAGTGTATATTCCCTCTACATTTGAATATTTGCTAGATTATGTACCATATAGAAACAAATTGAAACCCTCGCAGAGATAAGTAGTCCGTTGGTTTCGTAAGATAAATTAAAAAAGGAAGATTTAAACCAGTAAGTATTAAGTACATTTGCGTCGCATACATTCCTAAATGAGTTTTGTGGACACGCGATTAATGCGTGACTATAAATGAGTGACTTGTGTCTTGGAACACAGCGCCATTATTTCGTGATACTTTGTCTTCTAATTCCGATCATAAATCTTTGATATTGTATATCACGTATGTATACATATATTGTGTAGCAAGCTGTCCTCCCACGTAGATATTACTTATTCGGACCATTTGTTTCAATTAGTTGCTTCTTCTAATAGGTACATTCGGTTACTGATGTATGTTCCGACATCTATGAATAAATTGCATTAATTTGTTTCGTATTGTTCGCTTGGATCTCGAAATAAATTTAAACTATCATTTGTATTATTCATATAAAGTTTCCGGAAGCAATTCTCCAAATGATTGTGAAAACAGTATCAAAATCCGTTGCGTGGTTTAGAACAACTAAGCGCACAAACAGACATACGCAAGCAACTTCTTTAATGTTATGTAGAGATAATTTTAAATTGACTTTAATGAAAATGCTGTTTTGGACAAAATTAACAATACGTGTTTCATACAAACACGTAAAAGTATAAATTCGTATTTATCATAAATACACAAATAAAGTCTTCAAAAGACCAGCGGTAGTTTAAAAGACCAGCGGTAGTCTCTCAACAATAGAAGCCTCCTATCTAGTTTTAATATTGTAGTAGAAGTAGACGAGAGGTCAGCTTATCAGTGAACGCTCGTTGTACTCTGGTAACGCTCCAGTATAAGTAGGTCTCGCTAATTTCATATGTCCAGTTGCGGTACGCAGCCAGCTTATATTGATAGTTCTGCGGTCTTCATGCCGTCGACTGCACAAACGTATACTAATCATAACATATCATTTCTTACTGCGATGGACAATTTTACGAACGCTATTAGTGTCGTCTAAATTCTGACTCTTAAATAAACATTCAACCAAAATCATTATAAAGTATTGAGCCTTCACGGAGCGCAGGCCCGTCCCCACAGCCGCGGCAGTTGTCATTAGTCGTTAGGGGTGGGAGCACAGTGACGCGGAACCAAAAGCTGGTGTGGTGTGTCACCATCCTCTCGCCGATGCCGGCAGGTCGGGGTCGTTCCGCGCGTCGCGGTCGGCGGGCGGGTCGCGCGGGAACGTGTCCGCTTCCGCCTCCGCGCCCGCTCCGCTCAACGCCAGCCTCTCCGCGCACCCGCTGCTGCCGCTGCCGCCCGGCTCCGACGGTACGTACCACTGAGCCCGCGCCTTCTACTCTCTACTATACTGGGAGCCACTGTCTGTTTTTCACTGTTTGTACTTCATTGGCTACACCACAGACATATATTGGACTAGATAATGCGAACTTTGGGTGTCCCTTTTTGTGCCCTAGTTATATGCTGTTAAATTCTTCCACTGTAAAGGATAACGGCGTACCGGGGCGGGAGGAGACCAATTGGCAGCGAATCTTTAAATCGGTTTGGCGCGTGGTGAGCGCGGGATATGTTTCCATAACTAAATTGTTCTCGTGACCTAATATTAGTTTAAAAAAGTCCAATATATGTCTGTGGGTTACACTCCGTTGCCGAGGGCTGTTATTTCATTCTATTTAGTCTGTGGTCCGATGTAGTAATAGAGTCATGTAGGGCATCGTCTACTTTTAGTAGTACTGTGTCGAGTACTACTGTTGATCTTAGCTTATAGAACGTACAGTGGGCGGAATGTGGAGACGGGTTTGTTGAAATAATTAATACTGCCACAGTTTAACTATATTTATGCAGTTGTAATTCTTTTTCGAATGATTTTTAGGGACGTGATAAAAACGGGCTTGAACAAAAAGACAAAGCCAGACAAAAAGAAGGTTTGTTAAACAGCGTCTTTCTTTTTTAATACACAATTGGTCTAGACATAACAATATAGACGGTAGGTCAGGATCGACATTTTGGTAGTTTGAAGACTGTCGGTACCCTATATGACTCGATTTTAGAACACAAATATTTCCGATAAGATTTTAAAGCTCTCTCTTTAAAGCTTGGTTCGATCGGTGACGGTTGCGTGTCAACATCAAGAGAAGCCCGGCGAGACCGGTCGACTGCATTTTTTTTTAAATTTATCTTTATTAAACAGTTAATATAGGTGTTTATAGGCTTGTGTAAATTGATCGGTTTGTCTGAGAGTATATCAGAGTCCACTATAATACCATATATTAATTCTAGTAGGTAGAATACATATTACAATTTATTGATACAACAACGTTCACTGAGCGGGGTAATTAATGAGGCTATAGATGATTTTTACATAACTTAGCAAACCTGACCTTCCTTTTCTAGTTTTTGTTTTTGCTGTAAAACCGTTGTAAATTTATGGAACACGTTTACGTAGCGTCTCCGAAATAGTTGTTGACACTAGGGTATCACGAAGTTGCCAGGAGATGCCATCATCGTTCCATGGTTATCAAGTTTTAGTGATTTATGCTCCCAATGCATTCTTCGGTTGGGTTTCATATAATAAAACGCAACGTTGAATACCCAACTGTCACTGATCGAGTTGTGCGTTGACCCTACCAAGTAGCCATGTCAAGACAAGACTATTTTTCCTTTTCGTTCTTTTCTAAATTCATAACTTGAACAAACAGTAAAACCTCAGAGAATTCGCGAACTATAAGCTATTATAAAAACTATGTTTTTGACTTTGGTTTGCTTTGAAAGTGATAGAGAGATTGAAAGTTTTACCCCTGATTTGGGCGTTGCCCTGTTATCGTTTTGTAGGCTTCGTTTTTAGTATGTTTAACCTGTATGTGTAAATGTTTACGGGTCAACTTTATTATATCTAGCTCGTATATTTCCGTCAAGCGTAATGAAATTTGTAATGACTGGCATTATCTGTCTCAGGGGCTTACCTAGTTAGCCTCCCGTGCTTTGCTGTATTGCTTGTGGACATTGTCATATATATTAATGTAACTAGTTTTATAGCTTGTTTGATTTTATGATTTCTGGTCATTTAGTGATTATAATGGCGAATGTTATATGGTCAACAGTAATATAACGATGATGAGTCAAGCATGTATTTACATGTTGTGATTCAGTACGCTCTTTAAAAATAGCAATGGAATACGAACAACGGTAGTACAATAAAGACCAAGTGCTGTTAACATGACAATTAAATTATCTTATTAGTACCTATGATTTATCATATACAACATGTATCTTCTTGAGTCAGCCAGGTAGAAAAACTGTAAAGTGTATCTAGGCAGCTGATAAGATTAATTTTTCGTTGCTATTTTTCACGTGCTTCTCAATGTGAGACGACCAATAAGTATGGATTATATTTCATTCGCAGCCGATTCTAATGATCAAGCATAATAGGAAGGTATTGAATATTTAACATTAGTGAACATTTGTGCAGCGATTTCCCTGGAGTGGGACAAGCAACCTCACTACCTGGAGGCTTCTCTGATGATGAAGGGGTACAGCGCGGAGGAGGCTCGGGCGGCTGCGGGGCGCACACGCCGCATCTCGGAGGGCGCGACTCGCCCGCCGCTCGCAGCTACCGCCTATGCCACCACGAGGGACAAGGTCAGTGGCAGCGTCTAGTCTATTTTTATATACTAGCTTTACTCACGCGATTCTGTCTAAGTGCAGAAAATGGCTGGGCTAAATGGAATCAGTACAGTTACGACCTTGTATAGACAGATATAAAAATATAATGGGATACCGAGATAACTATAGTCTCATTTTTATAAAGAATGAAGTATGTCTATATATTTAGTCTTTTTGCAAACAAAAATGTCTAGGAGAAATGCCATTATTCATTACTCTATCTCAAACCACTATATTATACGCGTTTTTATAAAAATCAGACTGTAAATTATTTTTTGTAGTACAAAAAACTAGGAGAGGAGAGATTGTGAAGGAGATAGTTAATCCTTTTTTACGAAAATCTTCAACTCTACTTTTAATTTATTGTTGTATTCCTTTCAGCGATAGTACTTCTAAATATGAACAACTTCTTTAGATATCGCAAAATTAAAGAATCAGTTAGTTACATTGATGAAAATTCAATAAACACCCTTGTGTTATGCTTTTATATTTGTTCGATAGTAAAAGTTGTTCTTATTCATGGGTATCGTCGGTTATAGAGTTTAGTTTTAAAGGAAGCCTAACATTTATTATAGCTCTATGTCACAGCAAATAAATGCTGAAACTATTTTATGTTTCTTTCAGCTGGCCAAACAGTACGGCAACCAAATCGTAAGGGCCATTCAGAAAATTGGCTGTTGTATGACGTTTCTAATTCTGATCATTCTCTTTCGACATTCACCTCTAACAGTCTTCGATGCATCGTGTCTTTGTATTCAAGCTTGGTAGTCTAATGTGGTTGTCATAGTAAATTCTGTCACAAATAAGTACAGTAATATTTAAAATGTTGATATTGGAAACTAGGCCAACTTGTTTATTTCTACTTTCAAAAAAATTTACCGCTGATCAACTGAATTGTGTGGGGTTAGTTATATGTAATTTTTTATGACAAGGTATGGACAAACCAGCAAACAGCTCTCCTGGTGGAAGATTACTACTACCCATGTCATTTGTCAAACAATCAGATATGTGTGTTATCGATTTAATATTAAAAATAAACAACACGTTAATGCTTTCACTTCTATTGTCAAATTAAGAAAATGCCCCATAGATTTCGTTAATTTGTAATTATTTACTTGAATGAGTTGGCAGTTCAGTGCATAGTATTGTCAAAATACGTTTGAATTAGGAACATCCCAGGTAGTTATTTGCGGGCGAGAGCTCTGTCTCACCAGTAATAAGACTTATAGTTGAGTACAGAGTTCTATCGATAGACATCAATAGGGTTGTCACTTTTGCACTTGCCTATAAGCGTGAAAGTAACAGACATACTAACTTTGAAAAATATTGAAATCACGAACGTGTGAGTATTTAACACCCAGACGACTTGCTTTTGTCGACGACGCAGTGTCTTTCGTCTTTTAGGAGCTGGGGTGTAACACATGCATTTTAACTAAACTCTTTATTAATATGAAACCACAGTAGACTAACTGAGAAGCATGGTTCGGTTGTGGGCTCTCATTGTTTATTTATTTCTAATATCTGTACGTCTCGAGCGGCACAATCATCAATGACATTATTACAAACCCAATAAGTTTATACAAGTTTAACAAAGTTTATCATTTACACCTCCGCAATCATTGTATCAGTGTAACGACTCTAAACCATAATGAAATTTGAATGATGGAAAAAAAACAGTGTGCCTGTATTGGACAAAATTGGAATCGTGGGGATATGACTAAGTTTTCGAGGAATTAGGAAGTCACTCGATTTAGGTTTAGTTTAGATTCAAAAAACACACATTCATAGGTGTGACATGGGATCCTATATACATGCCAATCAGCTGTGCTTTTTGAATTAGAACAGCCTAACTAGGTTCTATATTTTAATATACAGTACTTCATTATTGTAGCAATACTAGGATCAATTCACTCGTTCATCATAATTTTGGCTTTTACCGAAATACATACATCTTGAAGTGTTGAGTGCCTCTTGGGAATAAATTTAAGAAAATATAATTAACATTAGCTTCACAATATATTTACGAAAACATCTAGAATCGTTTAAGATAAATAGTGACATCACATAATGGAAATACAAAATATAAAAATTTATACTGTCGGCGCGTCTCATCTATGCTTCTGGTGACCGCAGAGCGGGCGGCTTCCTAGCGTAAAGAGTGAGCCCCGTATTATAGAACGTTACTCAAGCAGATCTCCGCTTGAGGACAGTAAAAAGGGACAGCTTTATGTCACTTGTATATCGGCATCTCTTTCTAACTATGCTCAAGCGCAGATTTAAGCTAGAGCAACATTCTCAAATACGGGCCTTAGTCTCGCTATTCAACGTGCAACGTGGAACGCTGCTTGCCTGTTAGATGACAAACAAGCACGGACATGAACCGCTCGGCGATATTCAGCGTAATTATTTTCTCCTTGATTTGTCGAATCATAAATTGTAAAAAATATTTACTTAAAGAGCAATCCTTAAGTTTCTAGCATTTCTTGTGTGAGGTGTGAGCTTTGGGTAATTGTGTATCATGACGATTGCTGATGTTATTTAATACGTAATATTTTTTTGATTTGCCAACAACACGAAGGTGACAATATCATATTTAAAGGGTTCCTAAAGTTAAGAAGGTAAACGCTTTTTTTATTCGGGCCTTAAAGTTACACCCTTAGATGGCAAAAATTTACTTATTGTACAAAATATATGGGGAAGACATTGTTGTCTGTAACAAAGTTTTTAACTACCACAGACAACAAAGCTTCAACAGTTGTGTAATTTATTTCGGTTCAATAAAATATTGTTATTGTTATTGTTAAAGTCTTAAGTATCGATCAACACCCTGTGAGACGTTACACTGGTCCTTACACACCCATACACGTTCCATCATTCTGCACAACTTTTAAAAGCGCACTCCACATCAATAGAGATTTGCCTTTGTGAGATGTTAAAGGATGACTTTGTGTCGACAGTTGGGCCCCGAGCTAGTGACCCATGCAGAGGTCAATCATCATCCTACGGTGGATTCGCCTCTGCCTCATCGGACGATGACACCATTGGTAAGGATAATAAAAGTATTTTTCTATTATGATTGTCATTAGCATACCCACTGTCAGTTCGACACATCTTTTGTTAGCTACCGCTGTATTCGCACGACCTTTATCCCAAATAGGGTGGTCAGAGCTATCCCGAATATTATGGTTTGGGTGTTCCAAACGTTAAGACATGGTAAAGAAAGAAACAGATTAAGCATCTGTAGTCGTTCAATTAGTTGTAGATGCAGCTGTTCTCTATGGCGAGAAGTACAATGGAACTGTACCGGTGATGGTACCATTTCAAACAAACCCTTCGTTCAGATATCAGTTCAGACTTTATATACATTGATGATTGAATAACAAATATCCCAACTTTGCCATTTGTATTCCCATTTCCTATTAGCACACCGTAACAAATGGGAATACAAATGGGAAAGTTGGGATATTTCTCGATATAAAGCGATCCGATACTTCTTTACGATGTCTTCTCACTTTAAGAATGAAGACTCCGTAGAGAAGTATCGGATCGCTGGCAGCTGTCAGACGGATGTAATGTTGTCAAATTTCACATTACCAAAGTACTATACGAGTAGCTGTTGTAGTGGCTTTGAAATAAATAAGAGACACACCTTCACTGAGAGACGGGCTGCAGTATGGTAAAAGGGCCGATGCCCCGCCCACTTAGATACCCCTCCCTCATGGTTACCCTTCGAAACTGAAGAGTTGATCAACTGTAAGGAGATAGAGGGCTTGCCTGTTTTTATTGACTTGTGCTATTGTAAGGATGGACGTATAGGTTATGTTGGTGTATGTATATTAACAACAAACTATTGTTGACGGTGCAGGTTTCTCCGGAGAGTACATGGAGCCAGGCGAGTATGCCCCGCGGCAGTGGACGCGCGCGCGCACCCACTCCGCCACCTCGGGCCCGCCCTGCGCCAGGTCAGAGCCCGCCGCGCACCCACACACCCACCCACACCCACACGCACACCAACACCCACACGTACACTGCCACGCGTCCTGCCGCCGACTCCCCTAGCGGCTACCCGGACTTTGTTCTCGCGAAACAGTCTTCCAGCTTTAAGAAGTCGTCGGAGCGACTCGAGTATGAGCTCTCGCAGTGTAACATGTACTCGGCGTGCCCGTCGACGCGTTCCAGCCGCTCCGGGGGATCACTCCTCCTGGAGGAAGTGGAGGACCCGCCTCGGGCTCGCCCTCTCTGGCGCCGCAGTGCGAGTTGCAGGAACCTCCGTGATTACAGCTTCGACGATGCCGGCCGATCGAAACGCAGTAAGCCGAAGCGTGACACGCGAAGTATGCTCGCCGACCTTGACTCGTACTATCCGATGGGCGATCGCCGCATCGATTCCCCCGTCACGAGGTACGACGATGCACGGACGCTGGCTTTCGTTCTCGGTCATCAGAGCTCTATTGAGTCGCAGAGGGAGATTATAGGGCGCACGTATTCTTCTAGTTTCCCGGGTGCGATTAGCGAACCTAGATTGGATATACCGACATTTGTTCGCAGTGGCTCGCAAGATGACATTTCGCATGACAGCTATGAAGTTATTGAGCGATCGGACGATGAAGGATCGGAGCACAGACGATACGCCAGGGTGCAACCACGGTCGTCCGTGGTCCATACACGGTCATGCTCATTGGACTCTGGAAACGATTTGCCATCGGACGATGATCAGTCGTTGTCCCATCTTTCTGAATGTGAGGACCAGGAGACGAACCTCGGTATGGTAGGGGTGAAATACAAGAGCGATAATGATATACCTCTCGATCCATTTTTAATGGACGATCCGAGGGTGTTACCTCGAGAGAAGCTTTCGGTGAGATCCGACGGTAGTTTCTATAAAGAAATCAAGCGAGCTCTTGGCTCACGAACATCCAGCCAAGAATCAAAAAGCGATATTTATGATTCAAAAATATCAAAGAGCAGTGCCGAATCAAGTAAAAAGTCAAGAGATAGCGTTTATCACACTGACAGTAAGAAATCTCGCGAAACTTTGAAAAGCAAAAGTTCTGATAGGTCAGGTTCACGAACTTCCAGTCAGGACTCCAAATCAGATTATTATGATTGCAAAAAGAATTTGTATGAACCTGACGATATCAGCATGAGACGGCGTAGTGTTACCAGCATTCAGAATGCATACATCGATCCGTTCGAACCTATCTCACCCTCTTCTAGCCCCGATTCTGGCAAAGACTTTTTCGACACACAATCAACTTTCATTGGCATGGAGAAACCAGAGTATAGAGAGAAAACACTATTCGATAAGTCACACGAAGATTTGATTGCTAATCTTTCAACTTCTCCTAACTTTTATCATATTTCGACACCATATTCAACATTCCCGAGCAATAACACGCGCCAAAGAGAGCCCAGTCCTCTGCATGCTGCAAGTTTGCAACATGTTGAGCTTGAACAATACGGGCAATACTCAGACGGAAGTCCCCAGAAGAAATCGGATGAGTTTTCAACAGAGGAAGAAGATATGCCACAAACTACTCATATTTGGCCCGAAAAAATCGTGGGTCTCGAAACTGAAATTGATACACGTGCTGCAAAAATACACAGTTACCAGAGGCGACGTTCGTCGGACACTGTTTTTAGTTTCGACAAAGATAAAATAGAATCACTGACTCGATCGATCAGTAAAGAAAATCCTCCTTCGTCTCACCTTGTAAAGGAATCTTCGAACGAATCTGATGTTAATGTTCGCGTATTACCAGCAATGGATAGCATTGAGTACGCTAAGAACAAAGCTATTAAAGCGGCCGCTGGCTCCGGAAGTCCTTCAATTCTACTGTCGGAGTTTGACAAAAATATGCGCGGAAAGGTTCACACGCACATCGTAAGAAAAGAAAGCCTTAAAGAGGAACTTATGGCCAAAACTCACTTTGACGAATACAATCCTAAACTTATTTTAGAAACTAGTTCCAGCAGTCGTCTGGCAGACACTGTCATACCATATGTTCATACCACTGTCGAAAGGACCAAGAGCGATCCAAACAGTTTGGCGAATAGACCTCGATTCAACAGTGTTAGCTCACGTAGGCATGTTCTAATGCATCAAAAATCTATTGATTTGACACCAGCTGAATCAAGTGATGAAGATTATATTTTCCGTCAAATACCCAGTGCTCCACCTATTGCAACGAAGCGATCACACTTTGAATTACCGTCGAGGCATCAGGATCTTACTTCACGTCCACCATTTGATCTGCCCAAGAACTATTTCAAGGAATTTGATGCCTTTAAAGCAGGTTTTAAAGATAACAAGAAGGTTATTGATGATGGTTATGACATTCCTTATGTTTTACATAAACGACACATCATGAATGGTACTGCTCCATCTCCAATGGACGACAAAAGACAGCCTCCTGACATTATTATGCTTCCACCGCAAAATGGTCGTCATATTGTTAATGCCCATCCTAGATGCAAATATCACGACCATCCTAAGTCGCCAAGATCACCGAAGTCACCAAAGTCTCCCAAATCACCCAAGTCTCCCAAGTCCCCTAAATCTCCGAAATCGCCAAAGTCTCCTAAATCACCCAAATCACCTAGAAATAGCATACAAGTTGAACACAGCTCAAAATTTTTGGAAGTTGAAAGTCGTGATTTCTTATTCACACAAAATATTGATTTGTCTAAAATTGACCCTATTACTTTGGAAGTCGACAAAAGTGGTCAACTGCAACATATGCCCAGTCCAAAGAGGGATATTACTAAAAATTTGGATCCTGCTTTGCTTGAGACATTAAACTCCAAATTGAGTCAAATAGAAAGTGATTCTGCCACAAGTTCAAAAACAGACAGTATCCGACAGGAGACTCAGTATACGCATGATATTAAGTTTACTATAAATGGACGTAACGTGCAGCAGCCGCCTATTTGTAAGGAGCCAAAACCAATGTCGGCTGCAGAAAAATTGCGTGCAGATATCAAATCAAAGTCTGATAAGTTGCCACCAAAGAGAGGATCTAAAGGTAGAGGTACCGGGAAAAAAGGAGCTAGTGGAAAAGTGAAATGCAAAAATAATAATAAAATTCGAATCACTTCGTTCTCTTCAGATGATGAAAGCGTAGATTCCGATGATGTTTTCGGAACTACAGAGGCAGCGCCGAAGTTAGAATTTTCTCCGCCACAGTCTCGGAAAGAATTAGAACCAATTCTGCAACTTGAGTATGACAAGATTACCTCTGGTGCATGGCACAGAGGTCAAACTATGAGTTCAACAGAAATCGAAGGATCACCACCACAGTGTCGAAAATTAGCCGAACTTGAAGCTAAATATAATAATCCACCAGCTTTGGAAAGTATTAGCGGTAATACAAGCGAATTAAGACGTATCTCTGAACGGTCAATTTCTATACCCAGTTCTGAAGATGACGTAGCTATTAAAGTGCCAGAAATTAAACAGGTTAGTAAAGATAGTTCTACATGGGAGTATAACGAAAATATTCCATCTCCTATACTAGAAAGCACTGAGTTTCTCAGATCAGATGATGAACATTTAGCTGATATGGAGATTCAAAAAGTAACAGGCATGCGAACACAGTCTGAAGATAGAAGCGACATGTATAAGGAAGACAAAAAAGATTTTGTACGGCTTGACGTCAAGAAAACTTTACGTGATGAATTGATCTCACCAATGCTGCGTAAAACTGGTGGTACACCTATTCTCTTTGCTCATGCCAGATTAAATCTTTCTGAAGGATCTGTGTTTGCTTTGCAGCGTCAAAAAGCTACACAAGATTCACCAACAGCTAGTCGTAGAGCTAAAAGCTTAGATACACCAGTTATACAATTGCATAGACTACCACCAATGAATGCCTTTTCTTCAAAAGACGATACAGTAGAGGATATAAATGAAGAAGGTGAGATATTAGAAGAAAAATCATTAATCGGGGAGAAAACTAAACTGGCTGGCTCCAAGAAAGAAATTATTCATAAAATAGAAGAGGTTGAAGAAGAACAGATGGAACCACCTGAAGATTTAAAAGCTGTTGTGATCGACAACGAAGAGTTGGCGTTATTGGAAGATTTGGTTGAACAGCGGCTTCCTCGTTCATTCAAGCGTAGTTATGATTTGACTAAATTAAATTCACAGATTAAGTCACCTTCGCGTTCCCCTTTAAGCAGATCACCTCTATCGCGGTCTCCAATTTCTAAATCGCCGTCACGCTCACCAACATCTTCTTTGAATTCTCCTCGAGGTAGCATAAGGAAATTATCGGATTTGAGTGAAGATCAAATAGTGCCTGACATTGAAAGAATCAAACGAAAAGAAAAGAGAAAGCTAACTTTAAAAGCCAAACCTGAAGAAAAACAAAAAATTACAAGCAAACTGAACAAAGGCGGTTCTCTAGATACTAATGCTACTAAGATAAAAGCTTTGCAAACACAAAAGTCTTTACCGTCATCCCTAAAAGAACGACCAGACTTTTTAACTGTCCCTCCACTTGAAATTGCTCGTGCTAAAAGCCAAGAACTTGAGCAGTCAGCGAAGAAAATGGCGAAAGAAAAATCGAAATCACTGGAAAAAATGGAAATTAAACGTGGAAGTAGTAAAGAAAGAACCAAGTCCCAAGAAGATAGCGACACTGAAATTGCTAAACGTAAAGAGAAACAGCAAATGTTGTTCGAAGCCGCCTTGAAACAAACCAAGACCATTATTAGTCCAGTAAAAGATACAATGCCTCCATTTCCACCACCAGAGGATAAGATTTTGGTTAAAACTGAAGGTGATAAGATAATTATCGAAACTAAAATTAATAGCAAAGCTGAAGATCATGTTTTCATTGCAAAATCTCCGAAAAAGCTGGATAATAAGCTCGGTGGTAAAATTAGTAGAAGTTTTGAAGATCAGAAGAGTTCCAAGACAAGCAATAAAATGAATAAAAGTATGGATGATAAGTCAAGTCAATCTTTGGAAGACAAGTTTGATGAACTTGCAGCTTTACAAAAATCACCAAAAACACTGTCTAAGAAACAAGAACTTAAACAGCAAATTGAGGGTAAAGTAGTTTATCAGAAAGTTCATCCAAGTGTGAAGTCAAAGAGCTTAGAGCGAAATGTTGATATGCATCTTGATGCAACAACGAAATCGAAAAGTTTAGATAGAAATTACATTACTCCTCCGACCACTTTATCTCCAGAGACTAGTGAAAGGCATTTCAAACAGGAAGTTGTCAAAGTTGATGTTCATCCGAGCGTGATTGACGAAACAGAATTCATTGAACCTGCCATCATTGAGCCGGAAATTAAGGAAGTTTCTCCGTCAAATAGTTATAAGGAAAGGGCTGAAGATGATTCGTCTATAGAATGGATGACAAATTCTCAGAATACAATTATAGAAAATGATACTCAAACTGTTATAATCGAGCGTCGTAAAATTGATATCTATAATAAACAAAGACAAACTGAACTACAAGAAAGTAAAAGTAATCAAGATATTCACAGTTTGGTGACGCCGGAACGAAGACCAGAAGTAGCTCGTTTGACTAGTGAAGAAGAATCATTAACTGAAGTGAGTGAACTAAAGGTGTCCGATGAAAGCCACATGTTAGGCATCTCGTTGCCGTACATTGATGCTGATAGTTCATCTGATCAGGATCAAGGTTCACAAAAAGAAAAGAGAACTAGACTTTCTCGTGGTAAAAGCGAGGATACTGGTTCTTGGGTAGAGTATGATGAATATACAGCTGATACGGAATTGCTACTTTCTGATACTAGTACCAATAAGCCCAAGGGTGTGAAAACATTAGATCCACAAAGTACATTTGATGAATCTTCGGCAAGTTTAGTTGAATTTTTGAAAAATGAATCAATTTCTCAAATTGTGGCCGAAACCGAAACAGGACGTGATGTAAAAGTTTGCAGAGAGCCACCCAGGAATATTGATTTTACGCTTAAACGCAAAAATAAAAATAAAATCATTGTTACCCCTCCACAAGAAAATAGTCCGACAGTTGAAAACATACCTTTTATAGACTCGAGCACTTCAAAGTCTACAAACAAATCTGAATCAGGCGAGCAAACTGGAAGCTCAGGAAGTGCTAATGATATTTCACCAACCGAACAGAGGAATGATCATAAGGCTTTGTTGACAGCAAAATCAAGACGTAGTGAGTTACTAAAATTGAGTGCTGAACGTTCACGTAGCTCTGAATCCACTTCATGGACTAGCATCGAAAAAGACGTGAGTCCGTCAAGCGCACATATCAAAGGTAGTTCTATTGATGATGAATCCAGTGTAAGCTGTTCTATTGCAAGGCCGTTAGGTATATCTCAAGATATTGAAAAATTGAATAAGAAAGACAGAGAATGTCTCGAAGAGCTTAAACAAGCCATGGAGTATGGCGAAGAGCACTTGCTTTCTCAACATACCCTGTCCAGTGATCACTCAAAATCAAATTCAAAATCACCGTCACCGGTTCCTGAAATGGGTAGGATTGAAAGTCCTCGAAGTCCTAGAAGCCCCAGAAGCCCTCGTAGTCCCTCCGCATTGGGGGCGAGGAAATCACCAACACCAACGTTAGAAAAACAAGGTCAAGTTGATTCACAAAAAGCTCCAACAGATTCAGAGTCCAGTTCGGAAAGTATTGATAAGACTGTTGAACAATTATCGCGACCAAATGTAAGAAAAAGTGGCCTGGACAAAATAGGAAAATGCGTTATTGAAGAATCTGAATCTAGCCAGTCAGCAACATCCAAAACTTCTGACGCGAAGATTCCTAAACATGTTAAAAAGACTAAAATAGCGATCACAATATCCCAAGAAGACCAAAATACTACTCTAGACTTTGATGACGATGGGAATGTAATTACATCTTCATTTGAAAGAGAAATAATGAAAAAGAGGGCTCTAAAAGATAGTGATCAAAAAAGTTCATCGAAATCTAGCATGGATACCACGACTACTACGACACCTTCGAAAGGATCTCTAAGTGTTGACGATTCTTCTTCCAGAAGAAGGCGACTCGACGATCAGAAGAGTTCGTCTAAATCCAGTATCGATTCCAGAGGATCTCTTAGCGTGGAGTCGCGAGGATCCTTTGAAACAACTGAATCTACATCAGGATCACTAGGCGAGGCTTATAGACGTGGTGAGGAGTTAAAGCCAACATGGCGACCATTTTTTGGAGCATCTGGTAGTGAAAACAGTACTAGTATAGAAGAAGCGTGGATACCACAGGATCACGAAGGATACGAAAACTTGTCTCTAACAAACAAAGACGGTTTTGATCAAAGAGTATTGGAAGATTTCCAAACATTTGCAAAGAATCCACCTTTGTCAGCAACCACATCTAAAGATTCTACCGAAGCTGACTTCACTGATGATCTTAATGACTTTCCTGTTAATTTCTTATATCCAGCTACTTCGTCTACGTCTTCAAACGATCTTGTGATAGGTTATGGGCAAAACTTTGGTCGAACGTTGTCTCGTATATCGGAACGTAGTACTGCATCCGAGAAAACTAGCGCTGACGAAGATTCAACGAAAGCTTGTTCTCGCTCTGAAAGTATTAACGAGGAGTCTTTAAACTCTAGTGATCACCAGGCTAGCCTTAGCTCTGATCCGCCGAGCAATGCAAATGTTGCATATATATCAGATGCGGATAGGCGAACTTCCGCTGAGATGCCAGACATACCGATAGATCAAGCTAAGATAAGTGAAATGTACTCTGAATCTAAGAAAGATTCAGATCATAAAAAATCTACTGATAGTCCAAGACCTAGAAAAAGTAAAATGAAAGCACCTAAGCAATCATCTCCTAGTGAAAGTCAAGATTCAGAAGACTGGCCTTTGCCAGAACTCCCACCGCAGGCAACTATTAAAATAACAGATTCAGATGATATAAAAGCTAGGAAATCTAGCGATGAATGGCCATCACTTCCTTCCAGTCTGTTAGAGACGCCTATTGTTGAAAAAGTTCATATTTATTATATGAGTAATGAGCCAGAACAGGCCACACAAGTCACTATCAAATCTGAAAGTTCTAAGGATCATTTAGAAGGTTCAGATGAAGACAGCGATACTCTGAACAATGATGATGATCTCGAAAAAGATATTCCAGAATCTAAATCTGAAAAATCAATAGAGCGATTCAGGGACTCTGGTCGGAAGAAATCAAAAGTCATACCTTACGACAAATCGGGATATATGGTAGAACCTCTTGAAAAACATGATGAATTCACTTGTACGAAAGGTGTCGTACCTAGCTATGATAAGTCATGCCTTAGTGGAACCATAAGTAAAGCCACCTGTCTTATGGGCGACTTAGGTTCATGCTGTTCTAGAGCGGAACACAAATCTTTCAACACCAAAAGCAATTTGGACGAGAAAGTCATAATTAACCAGCCTCAGAAATCTCCTACTAACCATAGCCCAATATTCGAAGATGAACATTTGTACGCGGATGATGTTTTCGGGGGCGATAGTAAATCATTATCCCCGGATTTTGATAAATTCTCTCAAATCGGTACACAGAAATTTTCTTGCGGGTCAAACAATTCTGATACATCAATAGATGACCTCTTATCGCAAACAAATGCGGATGAAACAGTACGTTCAGTAGCTAAACTAAGTACAGGGAGCGGTGGTACTTGCAAAAGGTGCAGCCATAGTAGTCATTCAGAAGAGGAAACTAGTTCTTTCGGGACAGACTTAGACGGTACTGTAAAAATAGGAGTACCTCAAAAGAAATGTACACACAGCTCTCATTCCGAGGATACATCTATTTGCCTAAGTATTTCAGAGTGGTCCACTGGAACTAATACAGTTCGCCAATATGCAAATCTGTCTGCTTCTGAAAGCATATCGGCAGTATCTGTCCCTAAAAGTGAGAAATCTGATAATGCTTCCGGCAAAGTGTATTCATCTTCTCACGCTACCAAAAAATCTGAACACAAACCTAAGAAAAGCTCACACGCTGAACTTAGCTCTAAAAGCAGTAGTTTTGATAAAAGTTCTGAAAATATAAAATACGATAAATTATGCAGTTCTGAGACCACTATATCACGTAAAGGTATTGATAGTAGTTCAGGTACAAAAAGTGATAGTACATTAACTCTAGCTCAATCCATATCTGAGTGGTCAGCTAGCACGAGTCATACACTTGTACCAACTGCTCGTGAAGACGAACCGCAAGCCTGCGACACTAGATCTGATGGCACTATTGTAATAGAATTGACGTCTCATACCGAGGAGAAGCAAGAAAAAGAACTTTTAACAGTAAAGAAGCTATCGCCCACAAATGATAATTTTGAAATGAAAGAACCTGTACTTAGACTGACTGCATCTTATACAGGTAAAACAGAAAAATCATCGTCAATCAGTTATAGTGATAAATCGGATAAATCTAGCTCTAGTTCTTTAAGCAGTCTGCAGAAACATACAAACGGTGTAATGAGATTTGAGCAGAGGTTAAAGGGCTTCCAGACTCAGGATGTAACTTACGAGAGATACCAAAAAGCTCCACCGAAGAGTATGAGCTATGAAGAACAATCTCAAAGGTATGTAAAACCGACACTTCGTTGTCAGAGTGAAGATAGTGGATTTACAACTTACACTGTAGGTCCAAAGCCTGAATTAGATATCGATATGCCTTCCCAACTCTATAGCCAGGAAGAGAAGCACAGTGAACGTTATCAAAGCCAAGAATTTTCAAACATAATTCGTGAGGAGCTAAGTAATCAGTTCATAAGGTCTGACTATAAACCTTTGGCAAAACATGCAAGCTATGATGATAAAACTTTATCAAAAAATCAGATAAAGGAATATAAAAGCTTTCAACAGTATCGCAGTAAACCTAAAAGCTGGTCGTTCCATGAACATTATTTAGCTTCAACAGATTTACCTATTATTCCTGTACCAGAGATACCTTCGGTGCATAGAGAACTGCAGGAGAAGAAGTCAGGAGAGAGATCTGGAAAGACTCCTCTTTCTAGATGCTCACCATACTATTCGAGCAGCTTAAGTTCTGAATCTCCACCAATACAACCGCTGAAAGCGCCGGTGAAGAAATCCCTCTTGGTAAGAAATATATCCCTAAAGAGTCCACCAAGTGGCAATGACACTGACAGTTCCCTTGATGTTATACGAGATCCAAGGGAACGTATGAAGACTTTTAGACGCAAAAAGCAAGTGACGAGCGGACGAAAGCGTCAGGAAAAAATTCAAGATGTTTTAGAAGAAGATTCCACGAAGAGTCAGTGCTCGTCCGAAAGTGAAAAATTGCAGGGTGCTAAATATCTTGCAGTAGAGGATACTCTACGTCGTATGGAAAGTTCCGAATGTTCTGACAGCTATTTACCAGAAGTGGAATCAGGATCATCAGAAATGTCGAAAGGTGATTCGAAGAATTATGAACAGGAAGTGGCTAGTTATTCTGAAGATGAAGGGCAAGAGCAATATGCGAAGTATAGTAATACTTACGAACCGCAACAATTTCCTGTCAGTATAACACCTGTGCAGTTTCAAGGATTTGGGTCGTCTGCTGACGAGGATGAAATGGGATTCCCTCGATTTGACAGGTTAGGCCGCTTACGTCATCCATATCTCGATACACAAGAACCACCTTTCGTGCAGGAGGATAGTCCTCCTCGAGCATCTTATTCAAATAAAAGCAGCCGCCAATCTTCTTTGAAGAAAGCAAAATCATCGCAGTATCGTCAATCCGAGGATAAGTCCTTAGGTGAATCCTCTGGGCAGCATCAACCAAGACAGGTGTACTATGACGAACAGAGCGACAGAGACGATTCTGACGATTACGCTTACCCGGTCGATACTATAAAGAGAGCTCCTAAAATGACAAAATCTGGTAGTTACATGTTCGAACGTAGCGAATCGGTGGCTTATTCTGATACAGAGCTACCGCAAGATAAGGATGAATACGAAGAATATAGGGGCAGTCCATATCCAGAGCATTATGAGGAACTCGATATGTTTCAAACGCAGGACTGCTACCCACAATACGAACAAGATATACACGAAATCAGGGACGTCAACGAAATTAACTTCACTCGTAATCTCGACCAACGTTTCAGTCTGAACAACGTGGAAAGGTTCTATTCTAGTCATTATGTCGATTCGCAAGCTTCTAGCGACAGCCCTGAGCAAAAGTTCGACTTGTCCACTCTCCCTCCGCCTCTTTGCTCTGATGACGAGAAAGATTAATTAATTGCACTTCTAATTTAATTTTCACATCATCTCGTGTCCTCGTAGTGGATGGCGAATATTCACTATTTAGTATGAGAGCGTGCTGTTGGCCCTGCGTTTCGTAATTTAAATTCTAACGCAATTAATTGTTATTATTGGTATTTGATATTAGGGTACGTATTATATTGAATATTTACATTGCCACTTTAAATACCTATTTAGAGAATAATTAAATAAATATTTAGTGCCAATCCCGGATAGCGCGACCCTTTTCCTATCGTATGATATTTATGCGAAATTATACCTAGCTTACTAAGTCTCATTTAGGTGTAGTTATGTGTACTGATTGAAAAATTATTCATCTCTTACATTTTATTCACGGAATTCTTATCAATATTTGAAATAAATCATGTTATATAGTTTGGTTTGAGCTAAAGCTTCCAGGTAATTCGATACAGGTATTAAGACGATTAGTGCCAATTTTTTTTTGTATTAATTACTCTAAATTGGTTGTTGATAGGTTAGCTTAACAGCAATAAAACAATTTTAAAATATTTATGATTCCTAAGTTTTTGGGACGCCATTGCAATATAAATTAAGCGTGTACTTATTTAAGTAATTTAATAAATAGCCTTTCAACAACCTAGTGAGTATGTTAGTTGAATATGTTACCCTTTATAAAATATATTTATTATGTATCGATAAATAATATCCAAAGAAAATAGTATTATGTGTGAAGGCTGTGATTTTATTTGTGTGGTAAGATCTGACTTCTTAGTTGTTCTGTATAGATATTTATTTAATGCTCAAAATTAAATGCAATACTAACTTCTGTCACACACAGCACTGTATAAGATAGTAATATAAAATTACGCCACAATACAACAAGTTGGGCAATAAAAATGTTCAAGTGTTATCTTCTTTGCGTTGGATAACATAGAGACTACGTTAGGGAAAAAGATTATCTGTTTTTGCAGTCAATAGTCAACTTTATAACCGTTACAAACAAGACATATGAGATAAATTGCCGGTTTACTTTTAGTACATTTCGTGACGTCTATCATTTGATCTTGTCAATTTCATTTTGAAATCTTATTAGGTTTCACCGCGGCTAAAGGTAACTATAACTACAAGTATTAAAGTGCTATAGAATATTTAATATTAAAGTGCTATACATAACCTACACAACCTGGACGTATTCTATCTTTATTGAGTGAGACTTCTCTATTAGGTTATTGTCTTTCCCAATAATCATTATACACAATCATTTCACTTTAACACAAACCCTGAAACAACACAGTGGGATCTGCAATCGTGCCAAATCTGCTCAATTTTTTCCACACTATATTGTTATGATGATTTTTAAACGGTTTTTTAATGTAAAATTTTGACTTATTGTTAAGGTATCTAATAGTTGGAGTAGGTAATCGAAATTTTATGTCGCGGACGAGTAGCGATAATGTATCTGTCATTGAAATTCATGGTAGGTAAAAACATACATTACACTTAAGCAATTGAAGGTTTTTAAAAGACGCACGGTCCTTTTAACATTACCTGTTATTTATTAACACTTTACAATACTACCAAAAGAGACGTTTAATAAACACATAATTAAAAACACCCGACTTTGTAAAAAGCCAACTGATGGTAACGCCTACGTGATTTATATGTCTAGACATATTCTGAACCTAGGTTCAGAATGGCCAATCACCAAAATGTCCCATTTACCAGAATGTCCATAGAAGCTCTCCACAGGTCTGCTGCATAGTATGTCTCACTTGTAATATAGCCCTTTCCTGTGATATCCATTTTTCATTTTGGCAAACCTTATCTCTTACGTTGTGGTTTACTTATTTGTGACTTAAGCTATTCTATGACAAGGACATAGTCCAAGGACTGTCACGTCATACATAGATACGCACGAAAAACATAAACAGAAAATCGTTATGGCCATTGGTTGTTGTTTTTTTAAAAAACTTCAATTGTTCGAAATAGGTGACCCTTTAAGATCGTCAGTAGATGATTTATATTTATCTACATCACACATAAGTATACAGTATTGCCAATGTTTGTTTTATTTAATCGTTGTTAAAGTTTTACCTAATGTTTACTACCAACGCGAATAGCATCGATTGTTTAACATTTGGCTTAAAATTTATCGAAACTTGTATGAACTGTTAGAAAAATCATTTGGGTATGCATCAGGTTGGTTTATATTCGTTGTAGATATTATCTGTTGAGATTACTTGAATTTATAGTTGTATAGAGCTGTTTCGTTTGAATATATTATATTCATTGTTTCAATTTAAATATAAAATCTAAGATGTATTTTACGTTTAATGTTTTAACCAATAGAGTCTAGAGTTATACCGTTTTCTGCTTATTTTGTATGAATCCACTCGCCATACTGAATGCCTTTCAACATTGGGACATAATATTTTACGATCGATCAAATAAATTATCATAAGTCGCATTGCTTCGAATAATTTTGAAAAAATCTTCGGTATGTATGAAGGGGAACCTTTTTGACAATTTTACGTCATTCGACACAAATGTATCACCCCCATTCTGAATATGTGCTAAACTAGATAGGGTTAGATAAATGAAATCGGATATAAAAAAAACAAACCTGGAATAGATTACTGACAATCTAAAGTAGAGGTATTTAATTAGAATTGAAAATAAAATGTTTATTCCTTATACATATAATATGTTAGTTGCAACAGTGTCAGTTGATTACCAATCACATAACAATCCGTATGATCGTTTCGTTGTTGCTGCTTTTACAATTTAAACTCGTGAAACTAAAAATCTAGTCAAGACTCCCAATCGAATAAAATTAGAACTAATTTTTTTCAGTCTTACCACAAGCTTTAAACGAACCTTCAACACATGTTTAACGGTTGTTTTGAGATTGCAACAAATTCACGTGCTTTTAGCCTCTATTTAAGGTCTAAATAGCGTTTATCGTTTAGACACTATTCAATTTATCGTGTGTTTGTTGTGGCATATCTGTGGTAAGACAGTTGAAGAGTACTAACGAATGGTATTAATTAAATAACAAAAATTCCTTTAGTTGATATACTTGTAAGTGTGTGAAAGTAACCTTGAAACGATCATGGTCAAAATTAAGAACTAAACTCAATTTATGCAAGAAGTCGTAAAATATTTACGATTGAAATGTAAAGAAATATAGCAGTAATAATTGTTCACCTGTGGTCCCTTTTTTCATAGGCCGCAAATTCCGCGCGGAGTATGCAGCGTGTGACCTTTGCGTTTTATTGAGGGTACATTGTCGGGGCGTGTTAGTATTGACCAATCACAGGCGGCCGCTCAAGGGCAAGTGCTTTCCTAAGAACGAATTACATGTCGTTTTATTTTATTTACGCTTCACACTCGAAAGATCCACCGCTATACGCCCCGCGCGCTGTTCCGAATTTGCGACCTTATGGTAGCGTATCTAGGACTAGAATGAATGTGCTATAGATCCTCGTGCTCCTTCAATGTGTTTAGTTCAAATCGGTACAATAAGAGACGTCAATTCTGTTAACTGAACTGATGAAAGTTTTCACCGCCTTAACCTCTGATTCGAGTTCTTGGCATGTTCATACCGCGAATTTGTTCAGTTTTATGATGCTGTTACCTCTGACTACTCGCACGGTACGAAATTGCTACATTAAGGTCCATACATGAATATTTGTTTAGTAACTGCAAATTCTCAAACAGTAAATTACTTGTTTAAACATGCTAATGTCATGGAACTAATATAAACATTAATAGGCGGTGAAAATTATTCCATTAATGTTCAATATTTTTAATCGGATAATATTATAATATCGATGTATTCTGTTCAATATTTCGAATTAAATTAATGTTAACGTTCAGTTTAAATAGCACCCTATATTCACTCTACAATTGAAATATAAAAATAATCCTACGTTAGGCACAAATCATGCAGATATTCATACACATCACATAATTTATAACATCAACAGATTATAGAAATCCGCTGTAAGATATAAACCTCTCCCATAGCGTCATTTGCATCGCACTTTCCATGGGACGATTTGCCCTAATTGCCACGCTCCGGGCAGGCGGACGGTCGCAGATATTTTTATAGCTTCTGATGCTGCTGTTTCCTGTCACTGGTCTATGCTGTTATGTTCAGAATCCATGTATAGCGACAACACTGCTCCCCCTTATTCTTCTCTGCTGGACACCATTCAACATCTTTTGATTTGAAGCAATACGGTCGCATTACAATTTGACGGAAGTTCCACGACGTTTCAATTTACACTAAATGATACTATATATGTCCGGGGATACAAACGTATCGACCATTTTGAAATACATGTACATCGTCGTCGTCTTTCCATAATCACAGGAGTTAGAAGCATTGCGTCACTTTTATTCGTTTCGCAGACTTTGATTTTCTTCTTGGTTTAATATAAAACATTACAACGGGTTTGTAAGCTGTGTGTACAATAAAACCCATAAACTCAGTTCAGTAACTTGAATTAGGGTGTTATTTAATCTGTCCATTAGAAGTAATCAATGATCGTTGACTGCCACACGTACCTTAAAAAATAATTCGACGTAATATAAAAGGGACAGTTTGTTGTACTTTGTAATGTACTCGTAAGGTATAAGCAGTGGAATAGCTTCTGATGGTAAGGAACAGGATCACTCGTATACGCACCACTTTTATAGAGTAGCTGCGAATTCACTGCATGATTATATCTAGATTTATAAATTATATTTCAATGATCGCAGAAAAAAAGGAAAGATGCATTTGGCCTTTGATTAATTTCTACCTGTATAAAGGATTGTTTTTGTATAATCTTGCCGCTGTTGATTGCACTGGAATTTTAACTGTCGATGTTTCTTGAGAATTTAATTCAATTGTTATCAAAAAAGTCAAATGTAAGTTCCAACTTTGTGGTGCTCTACGCGAATGTGTAAATGCTCTGTTTAGAATTCATTTGTGATCAAATGAAGGGGCGTAATACTACTCTAGCTATAAATAAAAGAGACCGACAAATTAAATATACATGTATGTTACATCAAAAATGCCATCACTTTCCGTACTTATATAAAGCTCAGTAATAAAAGAGAGGAGGGAAGTTAAAATATAAAGCCTAAAACGGGAAACTGTTCCATTACTTATGCTAAGTTTTAATTGGGCTGCACAAACATTGTGGCGATGTACAACCTACCCACTGGCTGCATAGTGTTCAATATAATGTGTGGTCGTGTGTGCACGAAGCAATTTTAGGCTATTAGACGTAAGGGGCGGACCGCCCCTCTAGTTAGTGCAATAATGATCGATATTAAAAATTCATAGTGTAAGTACTTCGACTTTTGAACGTGTACAATCCGAATAGACTGTAATGTTTATTTTTTGTTTTATTGTCATGTTTGGAGGATGACGTGTAGAGTGGAAAATATATGTGGCGATGACGTAGAAAGAGATTTTAAGGTTGATTTTAGACTTGTGTGAGGAACAAAGATGCCTTGTTAAAATTTTTCCTTATATGAATGTAATATTTAATCTTATCGAAAACCTGTTTAAGAATCTACAACAAAAAAATAATTTCTCTACAATTAGTAATCTATATGCTTGGTTATACAGATGATTGTGATATTATTTCAATGTAATCAGCATTGAAACCTACCTTGATTAATCCAACGGCTTATTCAAGAGACAATCAGCTACTTCCATAACTTACAAAATCTCAAATTAATTATTTTAAAACGATAGTCATACACTTGTGAAAACAAAAACGAAGCACATGGTGTATACAATGCATACGATACATTCGCTGTAAACACCTTTACATGTTAATGTCATGGTATAGGTATGTTTTAAGTTATAGATAACTAAGATGTATGAGTGACTGGTGTATGAGTGATAATATTAATAACAAAATGGTTGATGCAGTGATATCGAATGAAGGAAGGTTTTTGAACGAAAATGTTTGCTACAGAATTTTTGACGTTAGGATAGGCAATGGAGTACCTACACAAAAAAGTTTCTATATACGAGTATGTATACGAGGTGAGCGGAGGACGGAAATCGTACAATCTGAAAGGATACAATGTGAGTGAATGTAGAGCATCGGCGCACGCGGTCATCGAGTTTGTGACCAATAGTAATTTAAAATCGTTCAATGTCATCGTACGAGTTTTCCACTGTACTCTGTTGTTATTGTTTCGATTGGAATATAACTTCCTTTTTGAATTTATATGTAATTGTGTACGGTATCCCTGCAATACACGACACTACCCCCACGATTGGGGATAGTTAAACAATAAATAAATAAAATTAAACAAAACTCGACTGCGTTTTCAATTGATTTTTATATTTTTATTTATATTTTGTTTCACCTAAATAATTCCGATAAGCAGCCTGGAAAAGAAATGTAAGTTATATCGAAATGTTCAGCATGACAAAATTATTGATGTAGTATCCTTGGTTCATGATTTTTTTCGTTCGTTTTATATGGTGTTCGTATTGTTACTCTTATTTTAAATTTAAGTTACACTCGTATCGTAAAATTAATATGTTACATTTTCTGTTTTATATGCGTATTTCTTTATTGCATGAATTTCTTTAGAAAACTTTGGTTATTTTCAACATAATGTATGTTTCGATATTGAGAAGATTTTTGCGTCATTACATCGATGGTTTACAATTTACAGACGAAATATCGCCGGAGGATGATCACACGGTCTCGTCGGCTAGCATGTGCATGTCACCGTCCACGACAGACGAGTCTATGGCGCCGCTCAGCGCGTCCACCCCCATGACGAGGCCCCTCACCAATGGCCATGACTCCGTCGACAGCAAGCTGGCGAGCTGCGATACCGTCAATGGCAACGTCACTGGTGAGTGTACAGCGTACAGTGAGAAGACTTCAGACAGAAGTCTCAGATCGTTGGCAGCTGGGTTAACCCAGCTTCTACTATATGAGTAACTGTTGTAGTAGTGTACGAGTATGGTGGAACGGGCCGATATGCCCCGCCCCTCTCACCTCGCGCCCCCGCATGGTTACCCTTCGAAGCTTGAGAGTTGACTAATTAAGTCCTTGTTAAGCTGTTATCACAGTGTTGCTACGACGAGGATATGCATATTAATCAGCATGATGCGAACTTCAATATCGCATCGAACACGATGCCGGACGCCACTACTGTCGTGTTCAGTGACTAAACGTTCAATATTGTAGAATGCACGACGACGGTTGGTGGTAAATGATGGACGATGAACGAGGACAACATCCTATATTTTTGAATCGGGACTATGTCATAATGTAAGAATTTCTCGAGAATCAGCTCAAAAAATTTTTACAATTTTAATTTCAGTCTGGTTTTTCATCTCTATAAGAATCGTTTACAACTATTCCATATACACGTACACACGCACGCGTGCACGACCGCAGTTTTGCATTTTTAATGTTATTTTTTTTCCAGTAAACATAGTGTCGGAGTCAACTAGTATGGATGTTTTGAGTGGAGGCGAAAGTGATGCCGGCGATACGTTGAATAGGAGAAACAATAACAGGTAACTGAAAAATATCATTCTAGAATCTACTATCGTTTATATTTTATTTTACCTTCATTATTTGAATAAGTCGTAGAACAAATTTGTTGTTGATTTATTAAAATCAACAATTTTAATGATAAAAATGTCACAACCACATGTGTTTTTACGCGACTGCCCCAGGAAGGATGGTCATATTTACTGGTATATGTATATAGATTTCTATGTTATCTCCTGTAGCTTAAACGGCTTGACCGATTTTGAAGTACAAGGATTTGTTGCCCAATATTTATACGTCAATAATAACACCTTTAATACCTAATGTATCCTATTCAAGAGCAAATAAATTACATTCTATTCCGATTTTGAAGTGAAAGATGCCGGTACTATCGTCTTCATCCCCAGAGTGTCATGCATAAATTACAAAATGTGTCATCGGGGTTTTTGGTTTTTAAATATATAAATTTAGCCAATCAGTCATGTGGCATTAAAATATATATTTAAATATATCATAATATTTAAAGAAAAAATAACAATAAAGTCTCGAGACGAATGTCTTCAATCAGAGCGTCCGGACAGTAATGTCAGCCGAAACATGGACTCATGCGCCGCTAATCCGTAAGTTTAAAGATCTTTACTTCGTTTAAAGTTTACTGGGATCGCGTGCTTCATCTTCGACCACATCGTCACTTTCCATCAGGTGAGATTGTGGTCAAACGCGAATCCAGTCAATCATAAAAAAAAAAGAAAAAAACACGCTTAACAAACTATTGAAAGCGCTGGCATCGGAATTTCTTTGCGGAATAAGGATTAGAAATGAAAAGATTAGTTAAAAAAAAGAGGATGGTTGGCATAGCTCAGAGAATGGGTAAGTCAAAAATATTTTATGCAATGTAGGATACAAAAATATCACTTACTGAAAATCAACATGCTATTTTTTAAAACTACAATGGGCCAAGAACCGATGGCCTTTGGGGAAAGCGAGTTCTGGAGTCACGTCTCGGCATACATAGTATAAGACTCCCATTGAATGGTGTGACGATCTACGCAAGGTGCAATAACCTGAAACGCGGGGAACCGATGATGAAGATGAGATGAAGACGGGAGAGGTCAGCAGTTATTGACTTTATTATAGTTCCTTTACTTTTCCACCAGCATCTCGTCCACTCTAATGAGCACCTTGCGTGAGACTACCGACGGGCCCCGACGGCGTCTGGGCCGGGATCTCACCTACTTCATTGCGGACGAGCTGCTGATGAGCGAGCGCACCTACAAGCGGGACCTGGAGCTGGTCACCGTGGTGAGTGTGTTACTACCTCCAACATACGGTGCGTTTCAAATAACGTTCTTTTGTCACTTGTGTATTAGAGTTTCACAAAACTGTTAACTGAAAAGTTGCTATATTACGTTATTTTTGAGTTACATCTCAAATTTTGGTTTTGACAGTATCATCAGCATTGTGGGGTCTCCCTGCAATACTATGCTGAGTCAGAAACATTTCGTTGACCTGATTCACGGCGCATTATATAAATTTCTTGTCTTCTTTTTAATTATTGTACTGTTTGTTATCTCTACTTTTATTTATTTAGTTGTAAGCAAAACCAATAGTCATGCCACGTAAATCACAGATAACAAATGGAAAATATTGTAGGATAAATGTAATATGTTATTTATTTAACACTTTATTATAATGTGTATTGTAATTTCTGTCCTATGTTGTGTTCAATGTATGTGTGTATACTTGATACACACATACATTGAACACAACATAGGACAGAAATTACAATACACAAAAGGCGAACTTATCTTTATAAGAGATTTCTTCCAGCAATCCCTCGGAAGGCATTGTATAGTACCCATGCATATACCCTGTCAGAGTGAGGCAGCGGTCAGAGGACGCCCTGTCTAAAAAAACCTACTAACTACTATAAAAAAATTGTGTAATCTCGTATTGTTATATATAATATAAGTAATAAATAATAAATATCCTAAATTAAAGTATTATATAAATTAAACATTATAATATATATATTTATATTATTAAGTAAGTCTATTAATATGATATTATTATTATATTTATGCATACATATCTATAATTATTTCTTTAGTTGGTAGTATTGTGCACCCTACCTGTTTTTCTACCTACAAATGTCCCATGGCTGTGGGTTGTCTGGAAGAGATGATGTCTTTTAGTGATAAGACCGCCTAATTGTGTTCTATTGTTATCATCAAAAATTATCCTAAATTATTTTGCGCAATAAAGAGCATTTGTGTTGTATTGTTATTGTCTACTAAAGCAAATTGTGTATCATGTATACTGTCAACGAATATAGTTATTCTATTGAAATGTATGCGGTTGCAGACGTGGTCGACCCGAGTGTCGGGCTTGTCCGGCGCTGGAGCCGAGGTGGTGTCGGCGCTGGCGCGTACCTGCCTGTCGCTGGAGCCGCTGGCGCTGCCCGCCGGCGCTCTGCTGGCGCGCCTGGAGCGGGCGCTGCTGCCCTCGCATGACGGTACGCATTACTACCACAATTTATCAAGTAACTGGAAATCCACATCCACAGATTGGCGAGAGTTGCAATCTTCTGAACAAAATATAGAGCTGTCTCTAAATTGGTGCTTCAAAACTTTAAACTTGGTATTTCGTACGCGATCGTTGCATAGCCTGAGTCTTTTTGCCTTGCTTAGTCGTGGATATTGACAATAGATATTACGTAACTCTTGTGTTATTGATTCATACAAAATAAATATATAGAGGTTTAATAGGAAAACGTGATTTCAATGAAAAATAAATGTACGTGACCTATTGTTTGTACTCTGTTATTATAATATTTTGGTGCAATAAATATAATTAAATACCTTTCTTATTTTTTTTTCTCCAAAAAAAGATAGCCAAAATTTTAACCAATATTTGTCTATCTTCGGTCCTCATTACAAGCATTATGTCTCTACTATATCTGTTATGGAACTTTAGGTCTGTTTGTAGGCATTTTGTATATTTTGATTGCGCATTTTTAAATATTTTTTAGTGCTTTAATTAGAGCCACGTGTCCGGTTATCATACGACCAAGTAGGGCAACTCAATCGGTTCTTTTTACAAAATGAGTTTGCCAGGTTGTGGTTACATAATTACGAACCAACGACTGATATCGTAGTCACTTTTAGAGTACCGATTGTCGCATGAGCGACTAGTTGTTGCTTTGCTCAATATTGTATTGATTTCGTACAAAAACACTCTGGTTACGCTTAAATAATCGTTTTTCCATTATGTGAAATAATAGCGAACGGTCTCTGCTCTGCTCGTAGCATTTGAGCGCCGAAGGCGTTCTCTGTCAAAATTCACGTAGGTTACTAGAAAGAGACACGTTTACCGCCAGAATTTGGATCTTAGGTGCGTTTTTTAATCGCGTTTCTCTTTTCAGATACCGAGCCAGAGTACAAAAAGATAGCTGAGGTGCTTTATGATTTCTTGGCCAGTACGTTCGATGTAAGTAATCGTCGCTTAATTTGTAAGTTTTCAGTAGATTTACCTAGAATGAGTGTCACAAATTGTCTTGTTTTCCTTGGATTGTAGTAGTGGGTTATGCGCGTAAATAGTTTCTTATGTGTAGTAAGTGGCTTATCGGTGTATTTAGTCGCCTTTCACGACATCCGGGAAGAGACCTATCGGTCCTATTTTAGTTAAAAACGAAATTGTATGACTTGGCACCTGAAATAAATGGAGAATTTAAAAAGAAAGAAATGAAAATAAATGTGTGTAAACGAAGGTTATGGTTAGGGAAAGGGAAGATAAGTTGATGTAATGTAATGATAGATGTGGCAAAACATGAACAGGTGAAAGAATTTGTGTATTTGGGAAGTATGTTTACTAGAGAAGGCAAATGTGAGGAAGATATTGAAAGAAGAGTGAAAACAGGAAACTGTGTGAATGGAGCCTTGGGTGCCATTGTGGGCAGTCAGTCATTGTCAAGCCAAGCAAGAGTAGCGATCCACAATGCCATGGCGTGTTGGTGCCCACGGTAATGTATGGGAGCGAATGTTGGGTACGACAGAAGAAGCATGAGTCATTTGAATGATCGATTACAGAATTGTGTGATTAGAGAAATGTGTGGCTTGAGTAAGATGGAAAGAGGTATGTTAAGGTGTTTTGGCTATATGGAACGAATGAGTAAAAGGAGATTAACGAAAGCAATTTATAACGAAACCGTGAATCAAAGGTAAAGTTCGACCAAGAAGGACATACGTCAATCAAGTGACTTACGTACTCACAAAAGATCAGGTGCGGTCAACCACTAATCAACGAGCATGTATGAAGCATTTGATGAGAGTGGAAGAAGCAAAAGTAATATGTCAGGATCGTTGCAAGTGGAAATCAATAGTCTCTGCCTACCCCAACGGGAAATAGGCATGTGCATATGTATATATGCCACTGCCATTTTAAGTAGAGCACATACCCTATTAGACGACAGATTGGTGTAGTGGATAGTGACCTTGTCAGCGAAACCCACGGTTGTCGGTTCGAAACTCGCGAACGGGTAAATGATTGCGTGATGAATACGAACATTTGTTCCCGAGTCATGGATGTTTATATAAATATTTATGTATGTTTATCCGTTATCTAGTATCCGAAGCACAAGCTTTGCTTAGTTTGGGATTAGATTATTGGTATAAGTGTCTGAAATATACATATTTATACAGGGTTAGTCGGAAAGGGGGTACTAAGCCGAAAGTTAGTTATATTGTCATCGATAAGTGTTTTATTGCCAATTAGATAAATGGGGAAAACGCATATTTTTGTTTCCATACAAAGTTATTAAATTATTTAATTTAAGAAGATTTGTACAACCCTATAATTCATGAATGAACAGAGACAAAATAATCGACGCCCAAAATGACGCGGACCCCGCCCATTTTGCCCTGCGTGTGCGTCGGGTCCATCAAACGCGCCGCCGTCTGTTGACACGGGCCGCCCGCCCTTTGACACGCGCCGCCCGCCCTTTGTCGGGCACCGACATAGCGTGTGCCGTCGGAAGTTACCGAAATGTGGAATACGTGTATGGCGGGATTATGGGTGACCAGAGACCCATACATTCCATCAAATTTTCATGAAGTTCATAACCAGTTCCACCTCAAACTATTGAAATTTTGTATTGACGGCAAATAATTATTCCAGAAATCCCCACTGAATCATCCAGGTAAACAAAACAACTGTGTTAAATGTTTTCAAACACGTCGGCCCAACAAAGACACAGACAGACATAGGCTTCAAGGTTATTACATATTTTTTATGTAACGGGGCTTAAAAACTACTTTTAGTTTCAAACTCAAACTCAAACTCAAAGCATTTTATTTCAACGTAAGATACATGATATCATTTGTTGAATGTCAATTTAAATCTATTGGAAATAAAAATAGGGCTAAGCATTTTTCGGTCAGTCAGTATGTCCAAGCTACCACCGCTTCGGAAAGGGAAATCATCTGTGGGAAAAAAGCGGCGCAAGAAACCCACAGGATCATTTTCTTTTCTTTTCTTTTTTTATATATAAAAGTATACAACTAATACAATTTTATAATTTTTGGGAGCTGGGCGAAGTATACCAAGCGTTTTTGTCATTTAGGTAGTCACTAATTTTGTAATAACCTTTTTTTGTTAATGTTGTTTTGACATGGTTTTTAAATTGTTTTTCATTTAGATTAATGATATTTTCAGGTATAAGGTTATAAAAGCGTATACATTCAGTGTACTAAGTATCGGGAATTTGTCAATAAAACAAAAAATACAAATTATTCATCTAAATTTATTTTATCGCCTTCAAAGTAGGCCCCATCGCTTGCAATACAACATCTCCACCGCTTCACCCAGTCTTCCATACATTTTTCATAGGCTATTTGCGGTATGGCCTTTAGCTCATTCAGCGAATTTTCTTTTATGGCTTCTATCGACTCAAAACGTTTTCCTCGAAGTGGTAATTTTAACTTGGGAAATAAAAAAAAGTCAGACGGAGCCATATCAGGTGAATACGGTGCTTGGTCGAGAACTTTTGTTGAATTTTTCGCTAAAAACTCTTTCACTATAATGGCTGTGTGTGATGGTGCATTATCATGGTGCAGCATCCATGAGTTGTGTTGCCACAAATCTGGACGTTTTCGGCGGATACTCTCACGCAAACGCTTCATGACGCCTAAATAATATTCTTTATTCACTGTTTCTCCCTCTGGAAGGAATTCGGAGTGAACCACACCACGGTAGTCAAAAAAAACTGTCAGCATCACCTTGATTTTGGAGCGACTTTGCCGCGGTTTTTTGGGTTTCGGCTCGTTTTCGAGACGCCATTCTGAAGACTGTTGGCTTGTTTGCATGTCGTACTCATAAACCCATGTCTCGTCGCCAGTTATTATACGTTTCATAAAGGTCGGATCCGTAGAAGCTCGGGAAACCATGTCTTCAGCGACATGCTTTCGCTGCGCTTTTTGAACAAAATTGAGCTCTTTTGGAACTAGTCGAGCGGCGACGCGTTTCATGCCTAAAATGTCAATGAGAATGTTGTGGACGGACTTAAAAGATATGTTCACCTCACTAGCCAACTCTCTCAGACTCATACGTCGATTTTCGAGCACTAGCTTCTTGATTCTGTCGATGTTTTCTTTGGTCGTAGCGGTTGAAGGTCTACCAGAACGAGGCAAGTCTACTACTACTTCTCGGCCTTCTTTAAAAGCCTTATACCATTCATAAGCCCTTGTTTTCGATATACACGATTCGCCGTAGGTATTTCGCAACATTTTTAGTGATTCACCACATGAAATATCATTTGAAACACAAAATTTAAGGCACACTCTTTGTTCAACAATATTTTCCATTGTAAAAATCGCCGAGGACTCAAAACTATGACCAACAAAAAACTACATCATACGATTTTTGAAATATCAACATTCCTAGCCAGGAATCGAACCCCTTGATTAAAAAAAAAACTGTTTTATTACATCATCCGAACAAATTAAATGACAGATCCCGCTCAAATTTTGCGCGCTAAATCAGTACAGTGCTACCAACATGCAGTAAAAAAATTAGAACGACCTCTTTTACGCGGGTCTTTTTATTGACATATTCCCGATACTTTTTACACAGAGTAGTACAGTGTCCCATAAATGATGTATTAACTTTGCTCAGTCTGAACATAGGGGTGGCTAATTTGTCCTTATGTCTCAAATTTAAGTTATGCTTATCGCTATTTTTTGGGAATGCAGAAATATTTTTTCGTACGTACATAATATTCTCGTAAATAAATTGTGAAGGAACAGTTAAAATATTAATTTCTTTGAACCTGTCCCGCAGAGAGTCATATCGACGCAGATTATATATTGCGCGGACTGCCCTCTTTTGCAAAATAAAAATATTTTCAGTATCAGCTGCTCGTCCCCAAAGCAAAATACCATATGACATGATACTGTGGAAGTAACTAAAGTAAACTAATCTTGCAGTAGCCACATCTGTTAGCTGTCTAATCTTCCAGACGGCATATGCTGCGGAACTCAATCTACGCCCTAAAGATTCTAAATGTGGTCCCCACTGAAGCTTGGAGTCAAGCGTAATTCCTAAAAAGACTGTTGCATCTACAAATTCCACTTTATCTTGATCAATTACAATATTATTATCAATGTTTCTTACATTTGGAAGGCGGAAATTTATGCATTTTGTTTTCTTGGCATTCAAAACCAAGTTATTGGCTGTGAACCATCGTAAAATTGACTTTAGAGCACTATTCACCTTGTCAAGGACATTGTCTTTCCTGTCAACTTTAAAAACTAAAGATGTATCATCAGCAAATAGTACAATCTCGGTCAATCTCTGTACCATAAATGGTAGATCATTTATGTAAACTAGAAACAAAAAAGGGCCTAATATTGAACCCTGTGGTACGCCTATCCTTACTTGACAACCTGGTGATCTTACACCATTTATATCTACTTTTTGTATCCTATTTTCTAAAAAAAAAAACCAAAAATGTTTGTATGGAGAAAACAGTCTTAATTAAATTCTTCATACAAAACGCCAATTTCATAGGTAAGGACCTAATATTATACAAAGTTTTGTGAAAACTCTTACCTTAAAGCTATTTGTAATCGACGGCCAATATATTCCCTTGTAATACCGCCCCGTCCTGAGCATGCCCAATATATTTAATATCAAATAAAATATTGTGTATTGTCCAGGCGTACGCGACGTACACGGACCATGCGGGCGCGCTCGTAGCGCTCGTGGAGAGCGTCCGGCGCGGCAGCGGCGCCGCCGACCGGGAGATAGCGGCCTTCGACTGCACCGCGCCGCTGCCGCTCGCCTGCCTGCTGCTGCGGCCGCTGCACCGCACGCTGCATCTGGAGCGGCTCGCTATCGGTACCCTCTATAGTATTAGTTTAAATATTACCGAAAAAAAAGGAAATCTAAGTCAATATTGTGGTAAAATTTAAGCCACTGAGACCCTAAATAATATAATCGAAACCTGTTATAAATAATTATATAGAAGCCACATTGACTACATTGTGTAACTTTTTGCGTAACTAATTTAATAATCGAAAAATACGCTTAAAATGCGACGTTGTACTGTAAATGGGTACTTTACTCACCACCTATTTTATACACCACAACACTTTGCTGAAGGGTACAAGAATTGAATTCCAACGGCGAATAATTTTGTGTAGTCAGAACGAGTGGGCTCATTTCGAACAATTTATCAGTTAAATAATTTAAGTGTATTGATATTAAAATAAAGTTAATGTTTGTTAGAGAAATTTTATCCCGAATAATAATACTATCGATCAGTATAAGGAGTGTTTGTTTTTTTTATTTTAGTTGGTTCGAGTCCCGGGCCCGTCTTTTTAAAAATAAAGGAATGTCTCCTTTAAGTAAAATGAGCCAGCTTAAGGATTTAAGGTAGTTTGCTTCCAGAGCCCGACTTATGTTTCCACACTGGTATATGTGGTATACATTTTGACAATACCATTATTGCAATAAATGTTTGTCCTTAGAGCTGTTTGACGCCACGGGCAGCAGTACAGCGCAGAAGGCGCTGGATATAGCGCGAGTGGCGGCGCGGGCGGCCAGCGAACAGCTGCGACACGTGGAGAACCACGCGGCGCTGTGTCAGCTGCAGAGGGACATCATCGGTACGTTCCTCCCTCGTGCTAGGTTTTAACCTTCATCCATGGAGAAAAAAGATAAATATCCTTTGACATCCACACAACGCCATCTAGTTCCACGTTAAGCAACCATAGGCTTGTGTTGTGGATACCAGATGGTTGATATACTACACAAATACATTTTTTTTTGTAAATAAATACATGTATAAATGAAAAACATCCATAACTCGGGAACACAGGGATTTGAACCCGCAACCTTTTGGTATAGTAGCAGAGTTTCTAACCACTACACCAAACAGGTCGTCAAATGTTACATTTCGAATTACACTTCGAATGTAATATTAGATACTGCACTTATTTGGATCATGTTTCTAGAGAAGTGAGCTGATTTGAACTAGTAAGCCGATCGTGCTCTTTTAACCGTTGGTGTGGCAGAATTAAACAAAATGCTGTTTCGCATATATACTGACGGAATTACAAGGGAATCTGCAAGAAATTGTCGTAATTGCATACGAGCAAGCGACATGGGCTTCGTTTTATATCGTGCAAGTATGTCTTCGAATGTAAAAAAAAGCATACAAAGCGACAACGATGCAACTCAGCCGCAATTCGTCTTACTTTTTACATGTGCTACTTTATCCTAAAAGAATATCTCATTTTCTCGGGAATGGTCTCATTGAAGAATTGTGTAATAACAACCCCGTAAGCACATAAATAATTCTACGCATCCCTCAGAGTAACGATTACATTATCTTTAAAGTGAGAAGACGAGTTTTGGGTCGCTGGCAATTTTGTAATGGCCTAACGAGTAACATTAGTGTGAGAAAGGTACACCTCGTGTCTCAACGAGGAGTCGTATGGTAGATGTCGATTCCCCGCCCACTTAGATATGCCCCCCACCCCCCGTCATGGTAATCCTTCGAAACTCGAGAGTTGACTAACAATGAAGAATTGTTTTATTCTTGTTAACCCATGATACTGGGGCTCTGTCGCCTAAATAAATCAAATAAATAAATTTGGTTGGTGGTAGCTACCACCATCTTATCTAAATCTGCCGCCAAGCAGTAATATTAATGGCATTGTTGTGTTCCGGTTATCAGAGATAAGATAGCCAATCCCCCAAATGTGCTTGGGGTTTCCGGGTCGCTTCCACCTTCGACCTCATCTTCACTTAACATCAGGTGAGATTGAGGTCAAGTACGAACCCATCGTGCATAAAAAAAAAAAGCTATAGCGATAGGAATGCACGGTCCGTTTTTGTCATTGTGCTACGATATGACAAGAATGGACAGGGCATTAACGTCATAAACGACTACAATTCCTAAAGCTATAGAGTAAGCGGTCTGGCTGCTGGTTTCTTAACTTATGAAATTTTGGCTCAGGTTACGACAAGTTGTTAGTCGCGGACCGCGAGTTCGTGCGGCTCGGCTGCCTCTACAAAAATTCCACGAGGGGCCTACAACAGAGGATGCTGTTTTTGGTATGCTATTCATTTTATATAAGATCCTAATTTATTAGTCCCCATTCATTGAACACGTGATTACGTAGGTCCACAGTATATATAACAATTTTGTTTATATAAAAATAAACAGTAAAAAAACCGAACGCAACTGCCTTACGATACAATTGAAGGTCAGCGTCTCAAGGCAGCAGCAATGGCCATGCGTTTCTTTTTTGGAATTCCTGACTGAACTCAATAATAGAGAATTTTAACTGCTGAATATTAGGTATTGCTGTACAAAATATTGTACAGTGGAATTGATTTACGTTACGGCCGTTGAATCATTTACGTCCGAATACTTTTATTAATTCTAATAATATATTCTGACTCGTTTGTACAGTTCAGCGATGTGTTGGTGGTAGCGTCCAAGTCTGGCAGCTCACTGTTCCGCGCGCACGCCGCCCTGCCGCTACATGCCTTAGAAGTTAAACCCACCGAACTTCCGCACTCGCTCACACTCACGGGTGAGTACATAACACCTGTCTCTCTTCCCCTTCGTTTCAAAGAAGGTCTGTAATTTCTCAAGTTTTTTTTAAATTTAGAAGTGTGACATCGTCAATCCTTGGATAGGTGATTATTGATGGCATTTTCATAGGAGAGTTTTGTGCTTCGTAATGCACATTTAAGGGATTATGTCCGATACCGTCTCCTAGGGAGAGTTGGCTGGCCCTACAGAGGAGACAATTTGAAACGCCTCCGTGGATCAATGTAAACAACATTGGGTTTACGTTTCGGAGGTCGCGGGTTCTATCCCCAGCGGGATACATGTTTAAGTACTCGGTTTGGTTGGTGGAAGGGCATTTTAAATATCCGCCTGGCTAGCTACAACCATCTTATCTAAATCTGCCGCCAAGCAGCAATGTTAATAGCATTGTTGTGTTCCGGTTGTCAGAGATAAGATAGCCAGTCCCTCAAATGTGTTGGGGTTTCCGGATCAGTACGCTTCCACCTTCGACCTCATCTTCACATCAGGTGTGATTGAGGCCAAGTACAAACCCGTTGTGCATAAAAAAAAAGAAAGCCTCTGTGTCTTGTATCAGTGTGTCTGTTTATGGCATTGTAGTTAATACGGCTAAATAGATTAGGAAATGTTTTTTTTTTTAATATTCGAAAGCTCGTGTTTGCGAAATGGATCTTAGCGATGTTTGATGGAAATCGGTTGAATAATTGCGTTCCTTGTGGTTTTCTAAGTATTTGTCATTATTTTGATTTGTAGGCGACGACGTGAATCTCCTGTTAAGCGCCAGTAACGAGCAAGAGTACGCTGGGTGGCTGCACGCCCTCGAGCTGGCCATCGAGCGGGCGCGGCGAGCCGAGCCCGACGTCGATACGGAGCTGTCGCCCTACGAACAGGACACAGGTCAGTGTAGGCACAGCCATACACCGCACTCCATACGTTCCTATAACAGGGGGCATCTGTCAACACATCAGTATAATGGCAGGTCATTGTAGGTACAGATAAACGTTTACAGGCTTGTATAATTAAACAGGTGTCTATGAGCTGTGTGATCGATGACGCATAGCATATAATAACGCTACAGTTACAGCAAGAAGACTTTATAGGCAAGTTTCGGCAGCTGTCAGACGGATCTAGGGTTGTCACATTTCATATTACCGAAGTACTATGCGAGTAGCTGTTGTAGTAGCGTCCATGTAGGTGAGAGGTACACATTGTCTGAGGGATGACCTGCAGTATGTTAGAACGAACGGACAAATTCCTCGTATCCTCCGCATTACCCTTCGAAACTCTGTTGATTTCTGGACACTGGAGATAACTTTCACACGTAAATTTTTTACGACAACGAAAAAATCACTTCGAAACGATCATACGCACATCTCATAATGTTCACGAAATATATTCGTGCGTAAGATAATTTAATACTATTCCCTATTGTGCAAAGAATATATTATATCCAGACCTAAAATATTCTTATATTTAATAAATAGTTAATTAGAGTTATGTCCTGAATGCAGGACGCTTCCAATCGGTCTCCTATGGCTGATATTTTGAATATAATACAACAATTATAGATCATGGTATTACTTTAATGTTTCTGGTTCTAAACGATTGCTATTAGTTTTTTTCAAAAATTGCAACGAGGATTCCTATGTATGATGTTGTTTTGTCTATTGTCAGGCATGTCGACGAGTTCATACAGCCTGTCCGGGGGCAGCGCTAGTGGCGGCGCGCTCACACACGTGTGCTGGCATCGCGTCACCTCGCTCTCAAGGGACCACCTTCATCTGGCCATGAGGGTTAGTGCCAGTATTTGCTACGGAACAATCCCGCTTCCTAACTCCACTATAACTCATGTAAACTAGGATCTACAGTGGTACTCGACACGGCGCGTACTGACAACATTTCCAACTTCCCTTCGAATTGTGTAGCCAAGAAATGCAATCAGCTGTAAAGCCAACCACATGGGGAAAGAGGTCAAGTAAAGCGCGCTTTAATCCTCCGTCACTAGTTTCACATTCGGTTTCGTTAAGGTCTATCCACATATTTCCCAGTCAGTACCTCCCGAGTTCCGGGTCGTTCGGCTCGATTGTGTCAAAATATGCCATTTACAAGGTACCGAGAGAAAATGTGAGAACCTTGACTGCGAGTCGTCGGTTTATAACAGTCAGTTAGCCTATCAGTTACCCTGTTCTATTCAGCGCTTACGATTCATGCCGGCATCTGTAGTTGTAATAACGTGCCTTTAATGCACTGTTTCTACAAGTTATTATAGGGCTGCTGGACGGAAAAGGTCGCTCGGAGACACAGACCCGGAGATGTGTTTGTAGACCCTTATGCGACTGTGATAGGCTTCATTTGTTTTCAGAGCCAGCTCTCCGGAAGCCTGTTGCGCAAGTTCAAAAACTCGATCGGGTGGCAGAAGCTGTGGGTGGTGTTTGCGGCCTTCACTCTTTTCTTCTACAAGAACTGGCAGGATGAGAGTCCGCTTGCGTCCCTGCCGTTGCTCGGGTAAGGTTTGGTCCCATTTTACAGCTAGCAATTGTTCAAACTAACTGGCTGTCAATTCGGATAACATTTTTCCCAAATCTCTGCCCTCTGCTTAGTGTTTACATTTACATCTGGTTTAATCTCATTTGACATGTAGCTTTAGCCTGCTGTCAGGCCAAGATATAGTAGTTATCAACTATTTCATTTTAAAGAAGTTTTTTTTATATTAAATTAGAATTTGCAAATTATCAAAGTAGAGAATTACGGTCTTTATCTCAAAACGATAATACTTGAAGACTTATTTTTTTTTACTAATATCATAATTTATTCGAGATGTTAGGTCATTTAATCCTAATACAAGGTATTTTGTACGGAACCCTCCAGACCAGAGTAGCGATTCTCACTTTAGTCGGGTTTTTTTATGGTAGTATCTAGACTTTACTCATACCTTGTTATTAAAAGAGTGATAATGATTTTGAAGCTATTTTTTTTATATCAAATATGTTTACAGGTACACGGTGAGCGCCCCTGCTGAGAGTGACGCGATTCACAAGGACTTCGTGTTCAAGCTGCAGTTTAAAAACCATGTGTACTTCTTCAGGGCCAACAGCCAATTCACATACAACAGGTAGTTAGAGCAACGTTAGGGAATAAGGATTTGGGGGCAGGAATTTAAATATCGATAAAAAAGCCATACTTACTGATATCAAAACTATTGATAATTAGTATTTATAGATATTTCTCTATTTTCTGGGTAGCTCAATATTTTGGGCCGCCTCTGGCAACGTCGCGTGCGCGCGTGTTGATATCGTAAAGTATATCGTATATTATCGGTATTTAATATACATATAGGGTGAAATTTAATTCGTGTAATTCCTGTTTACTGGTGACTCTACTCCTGATTACGGACAACTTTTCACTAGGAGCCATAGTCGAATTTGTCCAAAACTTTTCGATTACTCCATAAAAGGTAAACCACTCTGGACCTACCTTTAGTGTGGAAGTCCAACAATTTTCGGCTGAATTCGGCTATGGTTCCTAGTGGAAAGTTGTTCGTAATCAGGGGTGGAGTCACCAGCCGAAAATTGTTGGATTGTTTTGTATGGTATTCAAAATTTTTTTGATCGTATTTTGTAATCAAGAGTGGCGCCACCAGTTACTGGGATTACACGAATTCAAATACACCCTGGTATATAATTTTATCGGTATTTTAATCGATAATTTGTTAAAGATATCCTATTATCGATATTCCATGGATTATCGATAAATCTACATAGAATATCGATAATAATCCATGCTTGGGGGGCGATATTGAAACATCAGAGATATATCTCCTGTGCTGCCACGACCTTATCTAAGTTTTGCGTCAAGCAACAATGTTAATAGCATTTTTGTGTCTCGGAAATATGAGATACAGTAGCCAGTCCCTCAATAATTAAGGATTTGAAATATTTTGCAACTTGATACTTCCATCATGAGTGAATGTGTATTGTTTGTTGTTAACAGGTGGACAGAGGTACTGCAAACGGCGATGGTGCGTTGTCACAATTAACATTAGCAGAAGTAATGACGTCACTTTGTGATTTTACATGATCGTGACAAGACAAAAGTATTGTATGTAGTTATCGGCATCCACTCCATGTGCAATAAGATATCCGATTGTGAGTGATTTATTTAAAATCACTTACTCCCAACTAACTGTAAGAAACACGGTGATTGTGAATGTTTTTTTTTTCAACGTTGAGTTATAAATGGATTCGGTACGCATACAAGAAAAATGGCATTGCAATTTTCCCCTAATACTTACTTTCCTTTGTGATAAAAAATCATGATTCTATTATCAAGATTCTCAATTCAATTCTTTATTGCGTTACACAATCAAGATATCCATTAAATGGTGCGTTCAGCTTCAAAGTTAATAAATATTACGAACTAGCTTTCCGGCTGCGGCTTAGCCCTTGCGGATTAACTTTAACGCGGACTATCAAGACAAAAAGTAGCATATTCCTTTCCCAGCACCCAGACTGTCACTGTCACATTATAGTGCAATAGATTTAGAGCTTTAGTTGAGAAAGGGTAAAATAGCGCTATACCGCATTTATATATTAATGTAGACACATATATTTATTTAAATAGGTCAACTTCTTTTACATTTGGCATTACCACACAACTCTCGTTTTGCCTTTTGCTACAAGTAAAATAACATCGCGTGCCATTTCTTTGTAACAAGTTGCCACCCATGATTTTCCTCCGTAATGATGCCTGCCATACACATCACCACCGATTTTCTGTGTGCCGACGGTTTTAACTTTTGTTCTTGGGCAGGGAATATAATTTCATTCTCATTTACAATAGGTGCCATATTAATGAAAATATTTTTTTTTTTTTACAAATATGTACGAAACTCGTGTCATTGATCAAGATCATGAACGAAGCAATAAGAATCTTGCCTGAATTTTATATTGGTTGTAAGGCTGAGCTCATATTGGAGACTAAAATCGAGATTTTAGATTATTGTGATTGTGCCTTCAATTAACTGTAACGGGACCTAAGTATTAATGTTTGTAGCATATTTATTTTTTCTAGGTTTGTGATAAAATTTTAGATTAGTAATTTTAGTAAATTTTATAGTTAACGTCACATTATTTTTAGGATTGATTATATTATATAATTTATTATTAATCCTTTGTAAAAGGAGACTAAGTAAAAATCAGACCAATATCCAGTAAATCTCATGGATATCGCATATTTTTAGGTACTATTTACAATTCGCATGTCGGCTGTGTCTGAAATCAATTCGATATTCCATCTCATGATAGTATTATTATTTTCCAAATATGCAATAATGAAGACATCACATCATGGCACTTATAGTCTGGTTTTGAGGCTATTAGCGTTGATATTTTGTACAGAAAAGGTACAATCGGTTTCATAAGTATATATGCAGTCCTAGCTCAAACGATTTGATTTCACCTTTCTATTTAAGACAAATATCGATTACTGACTTTATATAATACGATTGACTGTACAAGAATTACATATTATTTTCCATTTGAAATCTCGTTATTTGTAATAAATAAAGAAATTTCGGGCCAAATACTAATCGTTACTCGGGTAATGAGTGGTTCGTACTGTCAAATGTTTTATTGCAGTTCTAACACTTGCAATACACCTGCAATCTTTGACAATTGCATTGTAACTGCATACTTCTAAAATAACATTATACATATGTAAAAATACATAAACCACAAAACAAAGTTTATCATTGATTTTCTTATGACCTGACTTCTAGAAGTGGAACTGGATTTTGAGTCCTTATTTATAAGTGTCGGAACTAAGACAGCTATAAATGATCTGTGACCGACGTCCACACGGTTTACAAAATATGATGTATGGTGATTTTTACGTCTGGAATTGTTTTCAGAATATTTTGTAAACTTAACGGTAAATATGGGCGAGTGGGAACTTCACAGCAGCAATAAACATATTTGAATAGTATAATTTTCTCACAACGTGTTTGTATATCCTTTGTTAACCTTTGGATAATTAAGTGCATGAGTCTTTTTTATTGAAACCCAAATTGTTGCTTATCGATTTTCAGTGATGTAATTTAAATTACCGTACAATGAGCTATTTAAATGATTGCATTATCCATTGTCCGTCAGCCGTCCGTGCGGCAATCTGTAACACAGGTTTGTCCTAGTGCGAGGTCTGAGTGTCGACGGGCTTGGCGTGTTTAGCTGAGTTATATTGCTCTGTTTGGGTTCTAACTGTGAAACTCACTAATTGGCTATTCAATAAAGTCATTTATTTACCTTCGAGAGGCATCAACGATTGTTGACAGAAGCGTTGTTTACTGTCTGTTTAGTCTTTCATAATTTTTTGAACTAAACTAATAATATGTTCATTGCTGTTGCGGTGCTTCCGTTTACTCATTTTTTCTGGTTAGGAATAAACTATAATTTCCCAAAGAGGACGCCACTTGGATACAAATTTAATCTTTTCTAATGCTGTGAACCCGGGAATGTAAGATAATTAAAGTTTAATAACTCTCAGCTGTTGTTTGCAGCTTTGCAGTGTTTTGCTAGGTATGACTTGTTTATACACATAAGATGCTAGTTTATTAGTCTCGCTGGATCCATTGGAGACGTGATTGTGTAGGTCCAAAGTATTACAAATAAGAATTTTGTATACAATTAGGTATAAAACGCCGAATCGAAAGTACCGCTGCAGTACTCAAATTGTAGGTAGTATGCACTACGGGTTTAATCACTACGGGGCACTTTAATCACACCCGATGTTAAGTAAAGATGAGGTCGAAGGTGGAAGCGTACTAACCCGGAAACCCCAACACATTTGGGAGACTGGCTATCTTATCTCTGATAACCGGTTTTTTCTCTTAAGAGGTATATCCCACACGTCATTCCATAAGGCCAAAATTACCGAAATGAATAACCGATTCGAATGAAACTCTATACGTATCCAGTATACACAGATATAAAGAGATAGTAGTATATATTTTCAAAATATCGAATTTAAAAGAATATTTTGCATTGTTTCGGCTGCTCTGGAAAACTTAAAATCGTTCTAATTTACTTTCATACTTTTTTCCGAAAATGTTGTCTACTAACTTTTTAGATCTATATACGCGTTTTATACGTGTAAAGTTTAATTAGAATCAGTTTGTTCATTTCGAAAAATTTCGGCTTAAAAGTTTGTATGGGATACCGTGCGGAAGAAACACTCTTAATTAATGACGTGTTCAATGGATTGGAACTAATAAACTAGGACATATTCGAAGTTAAGTTTCCTGTCCTGTTTAGTTTATTTTATAGACAGATGTAGACACCCTAGTTAGGGATGTTTTTATTTTATTTTAGTCGTCAATGCAATCTCTGACTTATTTATTACACATAGTTTGTTTGTATTACGTAATATGAAGTAGTTGTTTTTAAAAATCATGAGCTATTTACACGAGTGTCAAGTGCTAAGGACAGTGTGAGATATTCCAAAGTTATTTTAGTGAATTTATTTACATTTTATATATCATAGGTTTTGTATAAGAACAAGTTGTTTATATTGTATTTTGGAGGGACTGAAAACGAAATTATCAATGAAAAGCATAATAAATGTATTCAAAATGGATATATTGTTTTATTTCAATTCATAATTTGAAAAAGAAACGTTTACCTAAAAAATATAATTTATAAATAGTTTGGCTTTGGTATCATTTAAGTTATAATTTATATAAATTACGTACACTGATATGACTACAAAATTACTCAGTATAATTAACAAAAAAATCTAGGTATACATTTTTCTATAGAAATTCAGATCACAACATTTATTTAAAACATTTTATCAATGTATGTATGTACACATTTAACTTAAACTATTTATAATTTAGCTTATTAGTAAGTATATGAAAAATGCACTTTGAGATCAATTTTACAATTTCGTTTGTTTTTCTATTTACAAAACACGTTTCTACTGTGGTAACTCGTTAAGATTGAATCGTAAGGCCTTTTTCACATTAGCGCAACGCTTCGACCCCACGATAGCGAAAACTGTAATTTTATGTAGATTTACTATATTTTTTCCAGCTATAACCATGTTACTGTTGCAATTTTCATCGAAATGTTATGATTTATAAACTTACCTACAAAACAATATTAGTTTTCTTACTTTTTGCATACTTTTCGGGGCCAATTTCTACCGTGATTCCCGCTCCGCCCATTCATATTTCATATTCATTTATTGTGACCAAGTAACAGTCATAACTAAATAATAACAATTTCGATTACATTCACTCTCTCAATACACTTTAGTTGTCACTGTTGTCAGACCTAATTCCAAATGTTTAATCATACCGTCTTATTCATAAAAATTTACAAACGCTTTATAAGCCCGTTTAAGTTAAAGTATGTTTTGTCTCTGTCGTTCATAAGGAAATGTCGTAATGAAAGAAAGTGACAAAAGCGTTTGTAAATTTTTATGAATAAGAGGGATAAAGTTTAGTCAGGAATAACAAAATTAAATTATACATAATACCTCAAACCTCAATTTAAACATTAGTTATTAAGTAATTATGTTTTACCATTCAGGCTAATTAAGGGCGGCGGAGTAATATTTACCATAACATTATTCTCTGAAATCGCTACCACTACGCTCGACGGGTCCGTACTTGACCTCAATCACATCTGATGTTAAGTGAAGATGAGGTCGAAGGTGGAAGCGTACTGACCCGGAAACCCCAACACATTTGAGGGACTGGCTGTCTTATCTCTGACAACCGGAACACAAGATTTAGATAAGATGGTGATAGCTAGCCAGGCGGACATTTTAAAATGCCCTACCACCAACCAAACCGAGTACTTAAACATGTACCCCGCTGGGGATCGAACCCGCGACCTCCGAATCGTAAACTCAATGTTGTTTACATTGAGCCACGGAGGCGGTTAAACAATAACATGTATAAACATCGTTCCTAGAGGCAAGCACACTTATATTAGCAAATTGGGTGGTGATCGCTGAAAGCGTTTTAGGTGTAGGGTTTTTGCCTACAGACGCTCGCTCTTGCCCACTCAGAAAGAAACTCGCGAATTTTCATTTCTCATTAATAATTTTCACTGCAAAGGAGCTAACACGACCCATAAACTGCAATGCCATGAGATAGAACATTTGCGTCTCTTTCAGTTCCATAAAGAGTGAACGAGATGCAGGGTCGATCTCATACCGTTTTAGACAGGTAGGTCCATTTTTATTTACACGTACAACTAGGTAAAGAGGCTTTAGTGCATCCAGAGAGTCGCCAATAATTAATATAAGTAGGTATAAAGATATCTGAGGCAAGGAGACACATTTATATAATTTCTAAAAAGAGCTCCCGGTGTCATTAACGATCTAGTGTTTAGATGAAAGTAATTTCAATTGCGAATGAATTTCATACAACACAATACAATACAAATACACTTTATTGCACAACAGAAAAGAAAATACAGTTTCAGAAAAGTGGCAAGAATGGAATGTACAATTTCATATAAAATGGTAAGAAGAGAAAATTGTAAAATCTCTGATGGGCGAATTAGATTCTGCTTGACGACAGTAGCAGACCCTCCGGTTGCACTAGACGCATTATGGCACATACGTTTAGGTACATAATTCAATATTTACAAAATGTCATCTTCACTTGGAAGACTCATACTGTAGCGTTTTACTTTTCATCCCCTTGTTTGAAAAATACACTTATTTATACAAATCTGACGTTCACAATAATAAACTAATATTAAATAGGTACATAAAATGTGCAGAAGTTATATAATATTGTCAATAAAGGTAGCGTCACTAAACATCGAAATACGTGCAAAGAACTGTGGTTCGAAAGATCGTAGTTCCGATATCTGTCGATCGACACGTTTCTTGTGCGATAAACCATACCGCGACAATGCTCGACGAACGGTAGTTCGAAAGAGACCTTTGTAACGAGCGAGCGAACAAGATGGGTCAGATCACCCCGACACTGTTGGCTAGGTGCAGCTTCGCTCCCGCCTTAGCCTTTGATACTGGGTTGAACATACCGGTGAGTTCGCACTAGCGTTCGTCGAAGAAGTATTCTGTCGCTGTACGGTTTACCGCTCAAGCAATCTGTCGACCAACAGAGTATCGGAACTACGATATTTCGAACCACAGTTCTCCGCAAGTTTGTATTTCGGTGATCAGTTACGGGCTAGTTTATAAATAAATATAAATCTCTTACTTTGTGCACCATAATTTTGAAACAACGTAACTACCTACTTATGTAGGTAAATAAAGGTATAAATTAATATAAACAAAACTTATTAAATATAATTTCACGGTACGGTTTTCAATACACATGTAAATCAGTAGATAGGTATCAGATATATATTTTTTATCAGTTTATCCCCCCAATTCAGGCCCATATCAATAAACCATTCTCAAGATTGAGATGACCGTAAGTTGACGCTTGAGAATCTGATGCGTATTAAAACAGTATTTGACGACCGATTGGTGTAGTAGATAGTGACCCTGTCAGCGAAACCAACGGTTGCAGTTACGAATCCCGCGACGGGTAAATGTTTGTTTTTTTTTTTATGATTGACTGGATTCGCGTTTGACCACAATCTCACCTGATGGAAAGTGACGATGTGGTCGGAGATGAAGCACGTGATCTCAGTAAATGCCTATTCACTCTGCTCTTGAAGATCCCAAGGTTGTTGGATTCAGGAAAGACTGACGCCGGAAGGGAGTTCCATGCCTTGGCTGTTCGGATGATGAATGAAGAATCGAACTTCTTAGTGCGAATGTTCGGTATATTAACTATATACGGGTGGAATCCCTCCCCACGCCTAGTGGTCCGAAGATGGAAGGGTGACGGTGGAATAAAATTATGTAATTCCAATGCACACTCCCCGAAATGTATCCTGTAAAAAACTGAGAGACAGGCGACTTTGCGACGGTGTTCAAGGCTCTGCAATTTAGCAGTCATCGAACTATCACCTATAAGTCTCATGGCACGTCGTTCCACAGAATCGAGTGCAGCTAGTTGGTACTTGGCTGAACCATCCCAGAGGTGACAGCAGTATTCCATGCACGAGCAGACTTGAGCCTGGTAAAGCACCAAAAGTTGTTTTGGTGTGAAATATCGCCTGACCTTAAGCAGAATGCCAAGCTTCTTAGCCGCTGTTTTTGCGTTCGATTCTATGAAGTGCCCAAAATTTAGGTTGGAGGTTAACTCCATGCCCAAAAGATTGAGGTGGTCGGTGATGAATATGAACATTTATTCCTGAGTCATGGATGTTTATATAAATATTTATGTATATTTATCCGTCATCTAGTATCCGTAGGACAAGCTTTGCTTAGTTTGGGACTAGATGATTGATGTAAGTGCCCGAAATATTTATTATATTTATTATTATATTATCCAAAAAATATTATTGAGACTGAGACGTGATCTGAATCTCAAGATCGATTTATTAATACGGCCCTTAATGTGCCATAGAACTCAGAAAAATGTCGATAGGGAGTTATTGATTGAGTGATTGACGACTGATATTGTCCATATCGCCCTATCTAAATTCGCCAAAAAAAAAAACTGCTTATATAAATTGTACTGTTGCTCTTATTAAAAAGTGTCTTCTCAGGCTCTTGGCTCAGTTAAAGAAGTAGTTCTTTTTTCAGGCTACTAGTATACAAACATTTGGTTTAATAATTTACGGTGCATATTATTTGTTACCCCTTTGTACTATACAAAATTAAATTAGACAGGTCGCCGTATTCATCCTTCACATACATAAAATTACCAAAATTTATGCTTTTATAAAGTAAGGGATGATGCGATATGATATGCATCCCTTTCACACACACATAACAATATCTTATGTGTATTATAAGTACACATACATAAGACCTGCCTCACATGGAGCTACTTAAAAAAAAACTAAAAAACTTAAATGAACTAACGAGTTACTTGAGCGGTTCCCCATACAATCTCATAAGAGGGTCGCACATGACCCAACTAGTCAATAACTGATTAGCAACGCGTTTGCAACTGATCTTAGTTTCTACTTGGTTTGTGATTATAATTACTGATTAGTTCCGTCATTTTTGAGTAGTTCCATATGAGAGCGGTAGACATCGAAATATTCTTGTGTTTCTGCAACGGAGCGCGCGCATGTCGTTGCTATTGCAAACGCTGTAAACACATATAAATCATCCACTCGGGCTTATCAGTGATGACGTCTATTCTCCCCGAGTTTCAACAAACAGTTCTCCCTGTGTCATGGTCATGAATGGTTCGTGTTTCATCCCCTGATGATATCAAAATCCTTGCATTCATATATCAACAGTCCACTCCATTTGGTGGTTCGGGTCGTCTACCTACGTTCCAGTAGTGAAGACGTCTCCATTCTCCCCGAGTTTCTGCAATGGGGCGTGACGCCGACGCCGTCTGTTGCTCGCCGAAAGCCTGTGTTGAACAGTCCACATACCTACATCCTAGTAGTGATGACGTCCCCATTCTCCCTGTGGTCGGGCGGCGCGGCGGGCGCGGCGGGTGCGGGGGGCGTGGGGGGCGCGGGCGCGGCGCTGTTGAGGTCGCGGCGGCGCTGGTCGCGGCTGCGGCTGCGGAAGAACGAACCCGTCGTCACGGAGCGGAAGCGGAACGTGCTCGCGGCGCTGCCGTTCGCTATCGACGTACCAGATCCTGTGGAGGTAGGCGAGTTACTAAAAAATGGTACAAAACACAATGGGTTAGCACTTGACCTTAATCACACCGTGAAGATGTGGCAGAAACGTACTGTCCCGGAAACCTAAGATGGTCTTTGGGGGACTGGTTATGTTATCTCTTACAACCGGAACACATCAATGCTATTAACATTGATGGTTGGCGGCAGATTTAGATAAGATGGTGGTAGCTAGCCAGGCGGACATTTATAATGCCCTACCTAATTGGATGGTCCAAACCGAGTAGTTAAACACGTACCCTGCTGGTGATCGAACCTGCGACCCTCGATTCGTAAACGCAATGTTGTTTACGTTGAGCCACATAGGCGGTTAAATTTTAAGTTAAATAAAAAGTAATAAGAAGTAAAGTATAATAGAATACAAAGTGGTCGTTTAAAGAGTTTAACCTAAAATCTCCTCGGAAAAGAATATGCAATAAACCCATTGTCAAAATTAGGTGTTGCAATTTTGCATTTAAAGAATACAGAAAAAAACTATTCACTTCGCTAAGCGGTTCACAGTTCTATGCTTGACTCTGTAATAAAACAATGCTACTACCATCAAGTTACCAAATAATAGTACTCTTAAGTAAGAATTTTACTTTGGGATAATCTTTTTCATAGAAATTCCTTTCAACAAAATTCATCATATCAGCCACAAGACTTCACTGGTTATAGGTATCTCTATTTACATAAACTACCAACGTATTATAGTGACCCTCTTTACCTTGCAAAAACAATATAGGTAGTCTATTGTTGTAGTTTTTACCATGTGAAATAAAAGATTTTACATTATATTATAAAATTAGTTAACATTGCCAATAAAAATTTAAATTGAATCAAAATCGAGCACACAACCAATAGACTCCTAGCAAGCGAGGGGCATTTGTCAACACATGGGATAACAGAACAGATGCCCAAAACTTATTGGCTAGCCCTGCCAGCTTACTGCACTCTGATAGGCTCCGTAATTAATAACCTTGGGAAGGCCAATCGGAACATCGTATTCCGCCCCCCTCACACCTCAGCTACACTGCCCACTGACCGTCATTCGGCTGCTCCTTGATCTTCGGCGAGCGGTCCCTCTGCGGGCGCGACCTGTAGGAGAAGCTGGCCGCCTTGAGCCGCGCGCCGATGCCCAACTTGGGCTGGCGCGCGGCCAGCGGCGACGCGTGCGGCGCGGTGGGCGTGTGCGGCGCCGACAGGCTGCCCAGCATGGACGGCGCCATGTCGGGCCGCCGCACCACCATGCTGCTGGCGTGCGGCCGCATGCCCAGCTCCAGGTCTTGGCTGCCGGACCCAGGGTTACGATTTTAGATACATATCTCACGATTTATGTCGTGAGTAATATGACATCTCGAGTGTAGTCATTAGAGTAACTAGCTCGATGTCTCTAGTGACCGAAAATCCAGGTAGACTTGGTCTTCAAAGTTATGGCATTTAAGAAAAATAAAAATAATCTTTATTTGAAGAACTCAATGATAATGATAATATGTGGTCAGGAGCCGGTGTCTTCCCCGCAGGAAGTTTATGGAGAAGTTACAAGGAAATAAATACAAACGAAATTAAAATGGAACTTTAATGTGGCTAATTAATGCACCTTTATTACTTGGTAATCTTATTATTTATTCGTATATTCATGATAGTGGCGTAGATTTCGATGTGACTTCACTAAAGTCAGTTCTAAAGTTGTGCTTCCTACAATAAAACGCGCTAGCACCAGTCTAAAATTTCTTCTTGTTTTAGAGAAGCCATGTAAAATCGACACCAATGATTCATAATCTATTTATTGACGACCGGTTAGTGTTGTGGATAGTGATCCTGTCAGCGAAACCAACGGTTGCGGGTTCGAATCTCGCAAGGGGTAAATGTTTGTGTAGTGAATACGAACATTTATTTCCGAGTCATGGATGTTTTATAAATATTCATGTATGTTTATCCGTTATCTAGTATCCATAGTACAAGCTTTGCTTAGTTTGGGATTAGATGATTGGTGTAAGTATCGGAAATATTAATTTATTTATTCACAATTTAAGTACTCGTATTTGTAATATTTAGTTAACACAAAGCTGAATACAAACATTCAGCTTAATAGTGTTTAATAACACGGATGAACATCGCAAACTCTTCCAAACAAAGAATTATCTTTGTTTGGAAGAGTTTGCGATGTTCATCCGTGTTATTAAACACAGCATTAGCATTGCAATAAATTCCTCCATCCTGGTAATTATACTAACCAGAAGAAGACATAGAATTCAAACTTGAATAACATCCTTCTGTGTTGCAGAGAGAGAGAAACAGTCTTAGTGTAAACTGACGATTTGATCAAATAACACACGCAGGCCGGCTAGCCCGTCTCGATTAGAAGACTCAGAAAACGAACGAAAACATTGCTTACTTTGTTTCAGCACGTCGAGCCCGACGCAGTTCCGCCGAGCGATGCCGCAATGGAATGCCACTGTGCACACTACCTCCACGCTTAGCTGTAACAAATAACAGTAATTTACTTCCTACTTACAACTATACCATATCGAGGTAGCAAACTATAACCAAGCTATAATCATCACATCAGCCGCAGGATGTTCACTGCTGGACATTGGTCTCTTCCATAGATTCCCAAAGCGACTTCCATCCAGCGACATAACACCGGGTATCTGAGGGAAAATTATAATATTAGCTATAGAGTAATTGTCATTGAAAAGAATAGACCGATTTTGAATTTTTACGCGGGTCCGTGGTTCGTGGCGGGACGAATACTAATGTTGCGAAGATTTCAGTCTTAATTTTGTAGACTGGACTCTATTAATTAGGACTCTTTGGGCTCATATTTGTAGTAGTCGAATAGAACAACTACTTGCTGTAAAACGATAAAATTGTAATTTCGTTATAGATAGATAAAAGTATTTATTTATGCCACTTTTAATTTATTCGGTTAGTTAATTGCTCTTTTGGTGCGGACTTAGAAAGAAAGAAAGAAAGAAAAATTACTTAAACCCATCTCATGTCACGAACAATCATGTCTGGTGCGGATAGTCCTTGGTGTCAGAACGTGTATCATACGTTTAATTGTGGTAACACCGTTTTTTTAATAGACAAGTCCGCTTTGACAGCTCGTTGATTATCCTGTCTGTTGGCTCGCTCGGCTACTCCGATTCTTGTACGTAAAGTAATTAATTATTTGTCTAAATAAAGTGTTCATCGACATATCTGCTACAAGTATGTAAACTGACTAATGTGTGTTACAAATAAACTTGATTATTGAGATTGAACATTTCTCTTCGCCACATCCGTATACCTGCTACACTTGGAAGGGTGATCACTAGTGGCACTTTAATATGACTGTTTCCGTGCTTAGGGAACACGTAAAATAGCCGGTCCCGGTTGTTTTCAATTGAACGCAGACGCAAATCCAAGTCGGTGGTCAACTGGGTGGCCTAAAAATACTGACTGTCAGGTGGCTACTAGTCTGATATAAATCCACTAATCCGAACTGGGCCCGCATAGTGGATTATGGCCTATACCCTCTTTCAGAGAGGGGAGCCTGCCCCAACAGTGGGGACGTGTAACGCTGCTGCTGATGATGAACCCAAATAAGTTGGGGGTTCCGGGTAAGAGGTTGGTCAACCTCAGACACGTCGTGCTTATTTCTTTAATAAGAAATATTTATCTCTACGCAAGATATATGTCGTGTATGTAGCAGTACTTTAGTCAGTTTAGTAGTGTGAGGTACTCACGCGGCTGCGGCGTGGTGGTGTCGAGGGTGTGCGTGTAGATCCGCTTGCGCGCCTGCAGCATGGTGTACACCACGGCCGCTAGCGAGCGCGGCGCCGCGCCGGCGGGCGGGGGCGGCCGCCGCTCGGCGCCGCGCTGCCGCACCACCCACCACGTCTCCATGCGCCCCTTGCCCTTCACCTCCACCATGCCGCGCGCCTCCAGCTCGTAGCCGCGCCGCTCCAGCAGCTGCGGAGTGTCGCCTTGCTTGTACCACTCGTGTAGCACGCTCCGGCCTCGCATTGTGACCACTTATTGCATATTCGTTTTTGTCCCAATAGATGATGCCCCTAAATCTCGCGTCCAATTGTGGGAAGAGCTGTCCCTACCGACATTTATAACACCTGCAGAGAGGCTTCCATCGGTTCACGATCCGGAGAGGCCCGTATGGAAATCTCTCAACAGACTGCGTACCGGGGTCGGTAGATGTCGAGAGAACATGTCTACGTGGGGCTACATGAACGACAACCGGTACTTGTGCAGTGATTGATCACAAACTATGGGGGCATCTTCTATGATGCCCTGCGTGTGCCGACGCTTGTACTCTTCAGGACCTCTATGATGCCACAGATAATGCTGTACCCGTAGCCACGTTCTGATCTTCAAGAATTTGATGTTTTTGTTATAGACTTGCTATAAGAAGTGATTCCATGGGTCGGACGGTACCCACGGACTTAACGTCGCCATCGGTCCCGCTCTGTTTTCGAAGGAAACTTGAAAGATTGATCATCAAATGGGTAGATCATCTGACACAAGTCCACCAATCCGCAGTGAGCCCAGGTAATTTGAGGATTATGGCCCATTACCACTTTCCTAGTGACAGAAGGTGCCTACGTTAGGCTACTCATGTGTTCAGGGGGAATGCGGATCGAGCGATAGAACTGCTTGCACTATGAGTTACTTTTGTATTGTGATGTTATAAAAACATGATTATTTGTTGGAAAGATAAGTTGTAAGACTCTATTTGAAAGTATGGTTTGTTAGGTTCTCTTGCTGAACCTATATTTAGCAACGAGGTCGAACTTTTACTTCAAGGAATGTGCTATAATCACTGAGAAATGGCACGAACGACATATTACTGCATCGTGACCAGATGTCGACTTGAATTCCTGAATTTATTTATTTAGTAGGTAACCATAATTTATATATTTTCTGAAACTGTATTTTCTTATCTGTTGTGCAATAAAGTGTATTTGTATTGTATTGTATTGTATATATCAAAATCTTGACCAACAAGTTTTATTTTGAAATATGTCTACGTTATTTATTACATACCTGTTTAGTATACTTGGTGACTTGTATCCTTCCCATAGCTCCCGTGCTCTCCATCCGCGATGCTTCGTTGACTGTGTTCCCCCAGATGTCGTATACTGGCTTCCTTGCACCAATCACACCGCCCACCAGTGGCCCACAACTTATACCTGGACGCGAGAGAATATTTTTTTATATACACAACGGGTTAGTGCTTCGCCTCAGTCACACGATGTGTATCAATAGGTTATTTATTAAGAGAGTAAATATTGTAGTCAAGAAATTAAATATTTTTGACCAATTAGTGCGTCATCATCATCGTCATATCAGCCACATGATTTCCACTACTAAACATAGACTTCTTCTATGGATTTCCAAAGCGAACGGATGGAAGCGGTCTCCAGCTACTTCTCCCGCCCTACTGAGTGGACGTCGCTGCGCTTGCCGGTGCGTGGTCTCCACTCGAGGACTTTACTGTCCCACCGGCCATTAGTTCTTCGAGCTATGTGCCCTGCCCATTGCCACTTGAACTTAATAATTCGCTGGGCTATGTCGATGTCGCTATGTAATCAGTGAGGTAAATAAGGGTAGTTAGAGACCACAGACTTCCCCACCTACCACGACGTTGACATACCTCTCTCGCTTCATTCTCTCATAAAAAAGTGACCCAATGTTTACTCACCTACTCTTAACCTGAATTTGTTGAAGCTATGTTTGTTAATATCTTCCAGCGCGTCTCTCAACGCAAAAGCGTAGTCCACTAGAGCGCATAAATGTTCGCTGTCATCATCACCAGTCTAGAAATTGACAATTCTAGCATTAAAACCATTGATCAAAATCAATCACAACGGAAATGTTATATGATGTATACAGCCGAGGGAGGTTGAATCTTCCTAAAGTGCTGCAGAGCTGGCAGACTGTTTTGAGAACTTGACCCGCCTCCACATCCTCCCACTGCAACTCGGGCACAGTCGGAATCATCAGCAATACACCTAAACTTCTCTTACTGAAGGTAAGCGGGTCCCGTTTTTACGCCTTCTTCTTCTTCAGCCCAAAAATAACTTTTAAGAATTTTCATTCTTAAAGAAGGAAAGGATAATTTCTTCTCCCTCCTCTCTACAAAGTCTTGTTCTGAGAAGTATCTATTATCAAATTGACTAAAGTTATTTCATCCAAATATACAAAACTTAGCTTCATGCTTTGATTTTAGTGCACATCATCATAGATCTGACAACTTCACTACCAGTTTTCGCTAACCTTATGATTAGGGTTGAGTCCCGACGCAGCCATGTATGTGGCGCCGATGGTTTTGATCTTCTCTATCGCTTTGAAGCGTGGTTGCATCAGTAACTTGTCGAAATCAACTGTAAAGCGTTTTAATTGGATTAGTAAAATTTAAGGAACATGGAGTCTATCTAAGAAATATGAAATACTTTCTACCCCCGTCTTTATATAAATTTGTTTATCCCGCGGGAACTACTCACTTTATCGGCACTTTATCGTATGTCTTAATCCAGGGTGTATTCTACCTCTATACCAAATTTCATCCAAATCCGTACGTCCGTTTCGCCGTGATTGTGAGCCACAAACAAATAAACATCCAAACTTTCGCATCTATAATATTAGTTAGATTATATGAAATATTTAGAATACTTGGGGATTGTATGCTTTGTATACCATAAATATGTAAATCAGCTGGATTATAAGTATAATAATAAATCCCAATCTAAATGTAAGAGTTGTCGATTGGTACATTACAAATTATTTCATTGAGCAGCCGCATGCAGTCCACCGCCTTCTGCTCCGAGTAAAACTCGTGGAAGTTGGGAATTCCAGCGAACATAACTCCTACCTCGTCTCTCCATTGTGAGTACAGCTCCTGAAAATTTTATGACAAAAATAAAAATGTTTTTAATTTAGTTTCTCAATAATCTAATTATATAGTTGTTGGCCCTTTTGACTATATATAATATCAGTGCTAAGAGGCTCCTCTCTTAAAAATTTGCCATTTACAAATTGAGGTATAGGAATTCCAGTGGTATTATCAGTACTATGAATACCTAACAAAGAAGTTTTATGGAGAAAGCAATGCGGTGAGGTTTCGGTACGTACAAGAATAGATCCTACCTATCTCTTCCCGTAGGTGTCGTAAAAGGCGACTAAGGGATTTTCCATCAACAAACATCTACAGGCTGAAATCGTGTAATTCCTGTTTCACATCTACAGGTTGAAATTTAATTTGTGTAATTCCTGTTTCTATCTCCTCGAACGAACAACTTTCCACTAACAACCGTAGCCGATTTCAGCCGAAAATTGTTGGAATTCCATACTAAAGGTTGTTTTAAAAATGGTTTAGGTACTTACTGTGCGTAATCGAAAATTTTTGATTGGATTCGACTATTGTTCCTTGGGGAAAGTTGTTCGTAATCGAGAGTAGCGTCACCAGTTAATAGGAATTACACGAATTCAAATTCACTTTGCTAGATTTGCACGTTTCAACGGCGATGGGCTCACCTATCGCCAACTGAGAAACTTTTTGTTGGAAAATGAATTTTATTCTATTAAAGAGTATATGGATATGACATTTTCATAACCTCCTGACATGCTTTCTATTTTAATATATTTACTTTAACTTGTACTTATTAAACTATTATTTGACAAAGGTGATTATGGCATATCAATAATCTCATGACATGGTTTATATTTTATTTTGTTTTTCATTATGATTATTTTATTTTATTTCATTATTTGTTTTTATTTTATTTTAGTTTTGTTTTATTTCATTATTCAAAAATAGTATGACGTTGACGTAACAATGGTTACATACTTATACTTTATTAATTAATTTTGACATAGTTACATATAATAATATGTAGATGCTAAATTTCTATCTTATTTTGTTCATTTTGTGACTTAACGAATAATCTAGTAACTCTACAAATCTTTAAGATGTATGTGTATAGTTATTGTTTTATGTTTGACAATCACTTTTACTTTAAAAATCATAAATTTACGGAACTGTATGTGTGACTTAATATTGTAAAAGTGTACTAAATAAATCTAATCTAATCTAACCTATCACGTGTGCATTTCTGTAGGTATATTCGAAAGGTCATGGTTGTACCTCAATTTGATTATATACTTACATCAGGACATCGATCTTTACTTAAGAAGTGGTTAATAACGTGGTCCGGCAGTATGTGCTTGAGCAAATGTCTGTTAGTTTTCTGTGTGTCTTTCATCTCGTCCAAGTCCGTCTCCGCCTGCAATTTCCACAGGAAGTCCAGACGCGCCGTGACCTCAACGAGCCTCGCGTGGTATATCACAACCACCAGGAACATCATCATTAATATCGACATTTGTACATAGAAGGGGAGTCCACTGAAAAAGATTTTTAGGTCTTTATTGCAGACAATAATTTAAAAAATAAAATAATTTGTTATTTGACAGCATATTTAAGACAAAGAATAGTACATGCACACACTCAGCAGATAGCGTAAATTGGTTCTCCTTCAGCTGGTGTGGTTCAGTAAACCTAGAAAGCAAGTGGAGTCCGTCCGGTCACCCACCATCTTCAATAACTATAAATCATCCAAGTACACCATCATCATCTCAGCCCGTAAACATCCCACTACAGGGACTATAGGCCTTCCCTCGTATATGAGGGAGTATGGGCCATAGCTTGCCCAATGCTTTTTATTTCTCAGGCATGCAGGTTTCCTCACGATGTTTTCCTTCACTTTAAGAGCAGTCGGATATATGCACATAAGTAATTAAATTAAATTTAAAAACTCGTTGGTACATGGCCGGCTTGGGAATCGTGCCCGGACCTCCCAAAATGAGAGACCGCGTCTTAACGGCTGAGCCACCGACGTCCCGAACAACTGTATTAAAAGCTAAATATCAGACAAAGAAACGACTTGACCTATTTGCGTCCAGTCTTTGTCCGGATGTATCTCAGTAATGCGTGGTCCGATTTGAGTACATTTTTTTATATTAAAGACTAAACGAGAGGACAGGTTATTAGGCATGTTTGATGAAAATCGGTTAAGCCGTTTGGAAGATACTTAGCTTTTAACACGTTTGGTGTGGTTTATCTTTTCTTTTATGCACAACGAGTTAGCACCTGAGGATCTATTACGTAAGTCAATCGATGAGTCCATCGTAAACGATTATTACGATCATCGACGTCAAACTCGCGAAATCTTATTACGCATTTCAAACGATTACGAATGCGAGTGTCATCGATACGATTGACGATGAATGAATGATCTCTCATACAAAAGTAATGACATCGGCATTACCTATGCACATCGAATACGATTCAAACGTTAACGATAAAGGTGAGTCGGGGTTTACCCCAATCGTATTCGTATTCACTATAGGTACTAAGAATTCTTATGATTCTTTTGTTACTGCAAAAAAATATAATTATTTCAAAAACGTGTTTTAAGTTTATTAGTTAAGCTAGTGCTCCTACTAATAATTTGTAGAACAAATACCTTTTCCAAAAAGTGAATATTTCGACAAATAACCTACTATTATAAAATTATTTTTATTACATGATGATGTATGAGTCATGTAGATGATCGAAGCATGTATCAAACAATATTTTTAATGGTTCCTACGTAATTTTCCAGAAATTTCTCCGAAATGATAATTAAAGAAGTACAATATTGTTTCATGTAAAATGTTGTTTAATGTTTTACTTTAACTTAAAAACTTGTTGTTCTTATTACGTAAAAAATGTAGTAACACGATTAGCAATAAAAATACTATGGGTTCTTTTACAAATTTTATTGGCCTTGATTCCCCGATAAATTCCCGATTAAAATTATTCCTCACTCTCTATTTTCCCACAAATCGAGGAATTTTTTCGTAATTGGCAGCACTGCATGTACAAATTTGGTAGGTTAGAAATTATGTAATGCAAAAATAGAGTGAGATAACGTTATTCTGGGTATAAGTGCATCCCTTTCTATTGCGCTCTTTTAGCCCAAGGTGTTAACGAAAAAAGTACACAATAGCGCCGTCTAGTGTCGAGTAGCAATACTTTTGGACAATTACAATATCATTCATTCATTGTATACGAGTGTCAAACGACGACATACGTAATGCAGTAACTTTTATACGAGTGGTCGATGATCGTAAACGATGGCCGATGGCCGATTGAAACGTTTAAATTTACGTAATAGGCCCTCTGACCTTAATCACACCTGATGTTAAGTGAAGATGACGGCTAAGGTGGAAGCGTACTGACCCGGAAACCCCAACACATTTGGAGGACTGTCTATCTTATCTCTGACAACCGGAACAAAACAATGTTATTAACATTGCTGTTTGGCGGAAAACTTAGATAAGATGGTTGTAGCTAGCCAGGCGGACATTTAAAATGCCCTACTACTAACCAAACCGAGTACTAAACATGTACCCCCCTGGGGATCGAACCCGCGACGTCGAACCCTATGTTGTTTAGATTGAGCCACGGAGGCGATCGAAGTCTGGATGACATAATTCGTTTCCTCTGGGGTTTGTTTCCGTTTCCGTTTCCTCTAAATTCACATTATAAAGAGATCTCTTATAGAGATAAGTTCGCCCTTTGTACATTTTTCTAAAATATTTGTTAATGACCATTTCTTTGTGTGTGTGTACAATAAAGTGTTAAAATAAAAAATAAAAGTATATTTTGACAATGTTTCTGTAAATTACTTACGAATCGGCATTAGTCCAGTTGATGTAGTATACATTGTAGTAAATCATTAGTAAGGCACAGTACATCAGCACGTTAGCTATGGCCAGGCAGGTCTTTATCAAGTAATACAGTTTGAGTATGGACGTGAGAGCCACCAGGCATAGGATCCATGTGAACACCACGTATTCCGGCGTGTAGCATTCACCGAATACTTCATCAAGGGTAGAATTTTGTCTGACGATTGCAGTTTGGTTCAAGCGTGGGTCGGCAAAATCCGGTGCCGGTGGACAGATGTAAAGTTTCACTGTGCTGAAATACAAATTGGTTATGATGACTAAAGTTATTATGAGAATTACCTACTGGACCACTTCATGCAAAAGTCCAAATATTTTGGAAATAGCAAACTGAGATTTTTTTTTATGATTTATTAAGAGGCTGCCGAGCGTCTAATGGCGCCCCATAATCATAATCAAAATAGTTAAATAAACAAAACAAAACAAAATAGTTTATTTGTTTTCCAAATCATACAATTATCAATCTGTTGTGGGATCTTTCCATAAAGCATCATAAATGCCTGTGCCAGAAAGATCCACTCTTCCTTAACTTATATAGAAGGTATGATCAAGATGCAGATATAACATTGTAACTTTAACTAAACGTAATAAAGATTTATATTTATTACATTACATAAAGTTACGACCTTTATCCCAAATGGGGTGGTCAGAGATATCCCAAACATTAGCGTTTGGGTGTTCCAAACATTTAAAAATTAATGCTTGAAACAATATTCACGTTGAACCCCTGTCGAAATATACAGAAATGCACACGTGACAGAGGGTGAGCCCATCGCCCATGAAATGTGCAAAATAGAGCTTTTTGTTAGTTCACAGTTCACAGTTCACAGGTTGGTTGTATTCTCTTTACTTGCCGAAACCACAGCACATAATCTATGTGCTTTGGGCACCATTGCACACTTAGGCCTGTATTAATAAACCAATCTCAATTACAAGTCCTGAGGCTGTATCAATCGAGATGCGTCTTAAGCAGTTGACGCTATCTCAAGCTTCGTGCTAATTTATAAACCAATCTTGAGGTTTACTCAGCTGAGATCACTCCTCAAGTATTCGCCCCAGCGGCGAATGAACGATAGTCTTGAGTTTCGTTAATTAATACGCGCACCTTTCAAGTGAGTACTGCTTGAGTATGCACGTGCTTTTCAGGTCTCAAGTTGGGTTTATTAATCAACACGTTTACTTGAGACCGGTCACAAGACTGTTCTCAATCTTGAGAATTATAGAGTGATCGGTTGGAATCGAACTGCATCCCTTCACCTTGTGCCATCCCACACCGCGCTTGCTGTTACATTGTCTCCGCTCTAGTACTTTTTTGAGTAATTTTAATTATTAAATAAAAATATGATGTATTTATTGTTGTTATATAATACAACGTTAAATAATATATTTATTAAATAAAAGTCGGTGGTAGGGCATTTTAAAAGTCCGCGTGGCTAGCTACCACAATCTTATCTAAATCTGCCGCCAAGCAGCAATGTTAATACCATTGTCGTGTTCCGGTTGTCAGAGATAAGATAGCCAGTCCCCCGTAGTCCCCAGTAGATGTGTTTGGGTTTCCGGGTCAGTACGCTTCCACCTTCGACCTCATCTTCACTTAACATCAGGTGTGATTAAGGTCATGTACCAACCCGTTGTGCATAAAAAAACAACGTTATGTGTAAGTTTATCATGCTAAACGTCTGGTACATCCAACGATGCCTACTGTAATGTCTTTTCGGCTACTCGTAGGCTGACTGGAGGGAATCCCTCACTGGGATAAGTCCGCCTTTGTACCAACTTGTGCTTTCCAATGTTTAAATAACACTATTCTTTAAATTATTTTACTAAAAGATATACGGCTTATATAGTAAAATAACAATCTGATATTACCTAGATAAAGACATGATGGTGACGAAACAGCAGATATGAATATTCCTCCGCCTCCGGTTGCCACTGACCCAGGCTGATAGCTTGGACAGCCGCGGTAAGATACCTGGGAATTCTTCGATCATCACCACCAGAAACGATAGCATCAGGGGTATCGTCATTGCCAGTAAACCTAACACTAGGAACCAACAGCTGAAAGAAATCAATCAGCTTAGTTGCACAAGTTAAAATTTTTATAAGAAACACAGAACTGTAAAATCAGACAGTTTTACGATATGCTTATAATAATAAATAAGTAAATAAATATCCTTGGACATACATCATCATCATATCAGTCATAAGATGTCCACTGCTGAACATAGTCCTCCCCCATAGAATTCCAGAGCGACGGATTGGAAGCGACCTGCATCCAGCGATTCCCCGCGACCTTTATCAGATCGTATGTCCACCTTGTGAGTGGATATCTTACGCTGCGCATACCGGTGCGCTATCCATGATGATGTACATATGATCCTTGTATCCATGATACAAGCTCAGTTGCTTAATGTGTAACTAGATGGCGCTGTGTATGTGCGGTCGATAAACTGCGTAACGTCTTCTCGTCCAAAATACGTCAGTGCTTAAAGACGAAAGTCTTTAATTAATGTGTGCTACCAGTATGATTTATGGCATTGAAATTTAGGCTCTCACAATGGACAGACATTCACAAAGTTAGTAAATCCTTCAAAGGGCAATGTATACGCTTTTATAATAAGGTTCCAGTAGACATTCAAAATTTGCCTTTAAATAAATTTAAAGCAATCATAAAACAAATTATTAGCAAAAGGCTATTATAAAATCACTGACTATTTGAATGATAAGCAAGCATGGTCATAGCTGTCTTATTATTCATATAATTATCAAATCACAAATTGTAACCCATAATCTGTTTAAAAGAGCAACCCTAGAGTTTTTTGCTCGTTCTTCTCTGGGGAGTCAGCTTTGTGAATGAGCAGTAAATTTAAAAGTAATATTAATATTAATAGCGACGTTTTCAAGTGATAATTTTATCCTATGAAATAAAATATTTTGATTTGATTTGATACATGAAAACTTCAAAGGAACACAGAATATTTTTTTTAGACTTTCTCAGTTTCCAATTTATAATATACCTATTTACACTATCTGATGAATGTGGGCTCACTTGAAGTGTATGACGTATTGCACGGCGACGATGAAGAGCCAGAGCACGAAGCAGCACATGACGTTGGACTTGAAGGTGTGCTCGTCGAGCCGCCCGAAGCGCGCCTCCAGCGAGTGGCGCCGGAACCGCAGCGACCAGTTGTTCATGTTGTCCAGCCGCATGCGACGGTTGCTGCTCACCTCGATCGAGTGGTTTATTATGTCGTCCTCCTACGCCATTGGAAAACGTAGAAAAACGTTAGTTTTTTGTTTGCCCACAATCTCACCTGACGGAAAGTGATGATGTGGCCGAAGATGAAGCACGCGACCTCAGTAAATGCCTATTCACCCTGCTCTTGAACATCCCAAGGTTGTAAGATTGAGGATATTATACTGACGCCGGAAGAGGAGTTCCTTGCCCTCGTTGTATTAATAATTGAACCGCCAACAGTTGACAAAACAACCGACTTCACTATATTCCGTTCTCTATCTCCGGCGCGCAACACCAGACCTTCACCAATAGGTACCTATATTCTTTTTGACGAAGATATCGCGTAACAATCATACAAAAAAACACAATCGCATTGAGAATCTCGTCCTTAATATGGAACATCGATGACTTTCAATAGCATTCGTACAGCAGTAGCTAAAGACTGGTTGATTTTATGTCTAAGCCGATGGCCACAGGTCTCCCATAAAGAGTTTATTTTAGTTTAGAATGTGCTGAAATGTAGTTTTGCGCGAAATTTTATGATTTGTGTAGCAATGTATCCCCTTTGAAGATAGGTTATATGTGTCTCTGTGTCTCACCTCAGAAAGGGATGGAGCATCATCTTCTTGTCCTCGCTCCGAGTCGACGCTCTTCATAGTACCCCGCACTCGCACCAGCCCGGCCGCACTGCTCGTGAAGTACTGCCCAAATATAATTATACCAGCTTTATTTTCCTTTCGGCATGTAAAAGAACAGAACCAACCCATCTCTTTCCGTTGGTGTCGTAAAAGGCGACTAAGGGACATTCCAACAAAAACATCTATATAGGCTTGCACGTTTTAAAGACGATGGATCAAGTGTACATTTCTGTATATTTCGTGGATGTTGTTTCATTAAACTTTTAATGTTTGGAAAACCCAAACGCTAATGTTTGGTATACCTCTGACCACCCCATTTGGGATAAAGGTACCCTAACATAACGTCTATGTTAGGGTTCTTCAAAATGTAATTCGTAAAAGAACGACATGTAAACGACCAGACCAAAAAATTAAGTAAGTAGTTATAATCATTATGTATTGTATCTGTCTATTTCAAATACTTATATTGTTCTTAAATGATTTTAGTGAAAGGTCGCCAAATTATACCTTGTGCTCTATCAACTTTCTGTAAAATATATTTTCCTTCTATTGTGCAATAAAGTGTATTTGCATTGTGTATATTGGTCATTGGTCGTCATTGGCTCGGAGCTATAAAAAAATCTGATATCATCAACCCTGCTCCCAACGTGACCCTTTGGGCGTGACGTTTAGGGTAAACCCTTCCATGGAATGCGATGAAATTGCGTCATAGAAGAGGTTTACTATAGACGGGTCATGTGTATGTGTGTATAGCATATGTTTAAACTCACATTTTGGAAAGGCATCTCGGGCGTCCAATCAACGGTCATTTCCTCGTCCATACTACTGCTCGTCCTTCGAGGAGTGCACTCCAATATCGGTTGAGAAAGCTGATTGCTGCCAACGAAATGTTCCATTACGATGATGACAAACTTGATTAATAAAAATATTCTGTAGAACTTGAGATACAGGAGTTGGTAAATGGCAGACCTTAGTTTGGAGGTACTATAAGATAGTAGTGATCCGAATAGATCGGTGGCGGTCACTTGTAGCGTAGGTCATTTGTAGAATAGGTCATTTGCAGAACAGGTCATTTGCAGAATAGGCCATTTGCAGAATAGGTCATTTGCAGAACAGGCCATTTGCAGAATGGGTCATTTGCAGAATAGGTCATTTGCAAAACAGGCCATTTCCAGAATAGGTTATTTGCAGAATAGGTCATTTGTAGAATAGGTCATTTGTAGAATAGACCAATTGCAAAACAGGCCATTTGTAGAATAGGTCATTTGCAGGAAAGGTCCTTAGCGGATCAGCTCATTTATAGAATAAATTATATCTAGATCATTTTTAGAATTGGTCATATATAGAATAGACCATGTTATGCGGAAGCAGTGATATGTAGAATCAATCATCTGTGCACATTTTATTGGCAAACATAGATCACAAGAACTTGCTACACCTCAATAAGAACTTTAGGAGTAGGTAATAAGTAAGATGTTTGCATTTCGTGCATTCTTTATTTTATTTTTTTTGCACAACGGGTTGGTACTTGACCTCAATCACAATTGATGTTAAGTGAAGATGAGGGTGTCGATTCGGATGTACACCAACTTAACTAAACTAAACTAAAACCAGTTTTGGAGTGGTGCCGTCGCATCGTACTGTTCCAGGGAGAAAGAGACAGTATTACTTTAAAACTGGTTTAATTTAGTTGGTGCACATCCGAATCAACACCAATGTCGAAGGTGGAAACGTACTGACCCGGAACACATTTGGGGGACTGGCTATCTTATCTCTGCCAACCGGAACACAACAATGCTATTGCTAAGCAGCAATTGCTTGGCGGCAGATTTAGATAAGATGGTGGTAGCCAGGCGAACATTTAAAATGTCCTACCACCAACCAAACCGAGTACTTAAACATGTACCCCGCTGGGGATCGAACCCAATGTTAAGCTCAATGTTATAGGGAAAATGTAAAGATAACTTACTTGACTTTGGACCTATGTCGTGTCCTCCTAGGCTGCTCCGTAGACCGGATGAGATATGTGGCCATATTGAGCTCCTTTATATAAGGGTCTCTACTGCCCCCTTCACCTGGCTCTACTTCGAATGCCCCGTTCAGATATTCCAGCGTAGCTGCTGATATGTGCACGCGTCTGCAAATTATATAAATTTCATATTATTCGAAATTAGGAGCTTTTATGACATACTACAGTCCGTACAAACTTTCGAGTTAAATTTTGGAAGTGAATAAAGTGATTCTAATGAAACATTATACGTACAAGCAGAATGCATAAATCTTATTATAGATACTTAGTTTAATTTATATGTTGTGATTAATCGTAATGTAGATGTGTGTTGTGCGTATGTGTACTTGTGTACGGATTGGACAAGTACGGAGAGGTAAGGTTCCAGGTTGAGAAGAGCCATGTCACAGGAGTATAGTACTTATAGTATTATAGTAGTACGTTACTACCCTATTATTAGTATAGTAAGTTTTGTTGTAGTAGTGTGTGCTCGGTGCGCTTCAGGGTGTTGTTTATTGGTTTTTGATATGAATGTTTTTTGTCTATTCTGCCGATTATTTTTATCGATTAGATTTTTTTTTTTATGCACAACGGGTTACTTTTAGTTATCTTTTTTTTCAGTTTATTTTTAGTTAGTTTAAGTATTAGATTATAGAAATATAGAGTCATGTCTGTAAAGGATGATACAAGATTAAATTAGACTTTGTATGGTTTCTAATGATAATTTGGCTCGATTTCCGCATCTGAGTTGAGTGCAGTCTTAAACAGATAAAATATTATAGTTCTGCGTAATACAAATTAAGTTTTCTTAGGAAATCATGAACTGATTTCGATAATTTTTTATTTATTTACAGCAATGACCGAAGTCAACAATAAGGAAAAAGTATTGTTGAAAAATATTCATGATATCCTGAGAAAACTTAGTATATATTATGCAGGACTGTGAAGGTTTGTCTATTTCTGACTGTACCTACCTGGATTCGCGTTTGACCACAATCTCACCTGATGGAAAGTGACGATGTGGTCGGAGATGAAGCACGCGATCTCAGTAAATGCCTATTCACTCTGCTCTTGAAGATCCCAAGGTTGTAGGATTCAGGACAGACTGACGCCGGAAGGGAGTTCCATGCGTTGGCTGTTCGGATGATGAATGAAGAATCGAACTTCTTAGTGCGAATGTTCGGTATATTAACTTCGGTTCGGTAATATATTCGGTATATTCAAAAGTAAAATTACTTAAATGACCTATTGACTAACAATGATTGCGATATACCTAACTTACCCTGGCATACCACCGCTCTCCATATGATTAGCAACGGAGACGTCGTGCGACCAGAGATCGAACTGCCACTTGAGCAGACCCAGCACGCCGCACAGCACCGTGCCGCTATGTATACCGATCCGCATGTCTAGGTCTACCTGATAGTAACAACGTGAGGTTTTGCTTAATGACTCATTAAAATACCAGACCAAACACTTGGATCATACTCCATCAGTTTAGAGGGGCATAATCTCGTTCAAGGGCGGATCCAGAGTGGGTCACATACTCGAGAACCAGTATGGAAGCTTAATACAAAACACTTTAAACAAGCCTGTAACGTGTTAAAAGTATTAAGCATCCAACAAAGACCTAGGCCCAGGGTCATGATTCCTATGATCCCACCTTCTGAATCTGCTGTCCCCCTATAGGGTGAGTCTTCTATTCAAAGGTTTGAATTAGGAGTTATTCCAGTCGGAAGAAATAATTTTAACCGCATCTGTGGCACAATATATGCCTCATAATGTTTGTATAACGGAGATTGAGCGTTGGATTCCGAGCGGGAGCACATTTTCTGTTCAGTTCAGTTACTCGGTTTTTAGTTGGTGACGGGCCTTTTTAAATATTCATCTGGGGTTCTATTACGTAATTTCATCGTTGTCGTCATCGGTTAGGTTCAGACATGTGATTGGTTGGCTCATCGCTCGCTCGGCAATTTGACTGTTTGTCATTGGTCAACGTAATCGATGACGATACCGATGAAGTTATGTCATCTAAGGGCTGATCTGGCTAGCTACTCTACTCACCTGTGCATTGTACCGTACATCTCGTATTGCCCGTATCATATGTAGACCCATATTCACGCAGCAGTGGGCATGGTCCTCCCTCCTCTCAGGCAGTCCGCTCACACAGAAATAACAGTCGCCAAGCAGTTTTATCCTCAGGCAGTGATTTTCCTGTAAAGCCAAAAAGATCTACAGAATGGCATAGGAAAATCCAACAAACATCTAAATATCTCTAAGATTGAAATATTTACGGATCGTGGAGCAGTCGCATTCGTCAAGTTAAGCAATGTCTAATGCAGTCAGTCTTTAAATGGGTGACCACAAGAAGGAAGTTATCAACTAGTATGTATTATCCGGTACACCGTCATGGTGAACCCATATAAATTTGGTAAACACACAACCCTTTTATTGTCTAATTCAATGGGAAAGGACCCAACGCCAAATGTCAATTTTAACCAATAGTAGGGCTTCAAATAACAAAATCGACGAATGGCAAAAGAGATTCTTTGCCCATTGGTTAGGCAATAACGCCTCTGGAAATTCACTACTGAGATAGTGAACGGAAACCTTTTAAAGCCAGTTGTTTGCTAATTATTGATGATACAATTATCTTGCTAGTGTTAAGACATGGAAATTATATTAGTAAACCATTCTCAAGATTGTCTTGTGACTGGTCTCAAGTAAACGTGTTGATTAATTAACCTAACTTGAGACCTGAAAAGCACAGGAATACTCAAGCAGTACTCACTTGAAAGCTGAGGCGAATACTTGAGAAGTGATCTCAGCTAAGTAGACCTCAAGATTGGTTTATAAATTAGCACGGAGCTTGAGATAGCGTCAACTGCTTAAGACGCATATCGGTTGATACAGCCTCAAGACTTGTATTGAGTTTGATTTATTAATACGGGCCTTAGACCTTCGGACGGAAGGCATTAAAGTGTCGGTCCTGTTTATTATTAATTGAAGGCAGCCGTGGCTACTATATTAAAACAAATCCAAAAAATCCACACTGGGAGTGCGTGGTGGATTATCACTTATACCTTCTCCAGCCTGCGTAGCATGGCATCGTTTGTCACGTGCGACGTAGGAGTGTGAGTAGGATAGTTGAATATTTCTTACTGACTGATTGACGTGCTACGGGGGCTGGTGAACGGAGACAGTGCCCCAGCGGGGGCGGCAGATCTGTTGATGTTATAGCAACGATCTTGTGCTTATATAACCTCCATTCAGTATAAGGTTATCCATGAAAACTACCATCATTACGGAAAAGGAAATCACCTGTGTTGTGGGAAAAGAAGAGGCGCAAGAAATCTTTTCAAATTTGGGAAAGAATAAAAAATACTTACAGACGCAAGTCTGTCAAACCGCGCGAATAACTCGTTAAGAAGCTTGACCAGCTCCTGGGCGCTGCATTTACTTGACAACTCTGCAAAGAACAAAAGGTGAACAAAATAGCCAACAAAAGTAGTTCCTTGAATTTTAGTGTGCATCAAGCTAGTACATCGTATGTCGTGCACCAGGTGCTATACGGAATATCCTTATTTCACTTATTCGATGATCTGGAAATCGAATTTTGCTAACAAAAACTAGGTATATCACCTGTAAATCCCTTTATGTCTGCGTACAGGATCGAGACGTCTTGATGCCTCTGGATGTAGAGGTTGTTGAACTGTTGCTCCTGGAACTCGCCCTTGACTCGCGATACGTGGTTGTAGATCTCTTTGGCTAGGAAGTCTGGAATTACTGTAATGAAGAAAATCAGGAATAGTAAATTTTAAAGCTGGCCTACAAATACTAATATGACAAGATACTTTTATTATAATTATTAGTATTACACCTTACAAGTCTCCTCTCACTAGGAGAGGGTATGTGTTATAATCATAGATTATGACACATACCCTCTCATAGATAGATAGAGGTAGGTCGACTTTCCTTGCTTGCTAAATTCAAAGGTATTTCTTGCATGTTAAATTATCAAAATGAATCAGTTTCTTTTGGCATATAAGACTATTTCGCGCGGGCGGTTGTATGGACTGTCGGGGGCTTGGCTGCAATTTCCCTTATTATCTTAATTAAAAAATATCGTAATTTGAATAAAGATTTAGATTAACTTTGAGCTTTACATCATTATAAATACGACTGAATTTAGCTGCAATCAATCAACAATGTCAGACCAGTAGTGGCCACTTGACAGTCAGTGTTTTCAAGCTGGCGTTGTACTTCCATCACCTTGGCGACTGCCTTCAATTGAAAGCAACCCGGACCGACAGTTTAACGTGCCATTTGAAACAAGGAAACATTCATATGAAAATGCCACTATAATAATTATCCATTAAAGAACAGACCACGCCAGACGTTGTATAACTTCGCAAATAGCAAACGAATAGTGCACGTGAAGACTCACCGCTCTGAAACAATTTCCACTGCCGATCGCTCTCCCGTTTCGTCCGCTCCCTGGTCACCATCGATTTGTGCGTCTCCAGAAACGCCTTCCTCTGGCCCCAATCGGCCAGGTACTTCGCGTACATGCCCACAAAGTTCACAGCACTGTACAGCAGCGCGTTGCTGATGAGGATTCGCATGCCGCATGAATGCGCCTGGGGGCAGTAATGACGTTGGGTTAGTAGTCAGCTGTTGGTATATCTAATCGAAATGTATGAAGCCTGTTAATTATTTTAAACTACTTGAAGTAGTTTTGGGGAGTTTATTATTTATTTAAATAACTATTCAAGTATTTAACAAAAAAATCCGACAGCATATTTTGTATTTTGCGGACGCCATGTTGGACGTTTTTCCACAAAATGTATTCTATGACAATCCAGGTATCAAGTCGAATCTAATGACATGCACTTCGAAATTGGTCAAGCTGTTTAGACTACAGGATGCGCCAAAGAACATACATATACATACATACCTACTTACATATATGCACTCAAAAACATTACTTTCCTCTCTTGGGCAGTCGGGTAAAAACAGTCAATACATAGATGAAACTTAAGCCTTTATTGATTTTCAATTGTGTCTACGTTGTGGCAGTTAATGTGTTAAATATAAACTAGAAGAAATGCAAAAAATCGCTGGATGCAGATACTTAAGCGTTGAGCGAGCAAACAGTCAGCTCTCGGGCCACCAGTGACATCGGCTAAGCGCTTTGAAATATTAAAGAAAAATGGAAGAGCGCACGGCCTCCAAGGGCCTAAGGTTTCGACTCCGAAAGCAAGAAAAATGTATATTTATTGATTTCGATTTTTCCGTTGTCTAATACCGTCACTACTACACTAATAATAAAATGAATCACTACATAATTATTTTACAAAAAATGTGATCAGCAGAATTGGTTACAACCTGCACTTGAGTGAACCTCTACTTTATCCAATGAGGGCGCCATTATTGGACGGAATAAACCCTCTTAACATAGTCGGTTGGTATATTTTGATGATGTCATAGTCTCTCGGGGTTTTCTAAATATTCAATTTATAGTTTGAAACAATGTCGCCAAAACAGAAAATTCAAAATTTTCGAAGTTATCATAAATAGAATGGTAAGACAAGAATATTAAAGGATGTCTATCATTAGTTTCTATATTCCCGCACCCTCGTCATGTATACAAGCTTCTGATAAGTTGTAATATATGCAATATCTACCTAGGTCATGCTATCTTCTAAAATTAGTGATAATTACATTAAAAAAATACATAATTGACTCCCGTACGTGGCCTTACCGCATTTACATTGTTCTCCATTATGTGCCTGATGTTCAACGCGGTCGCCAGTACGTGAGAGAGAGACGACAGCAACCCTATGACGATGCACCAACCGAGAGAGAGCGGGAGCATCGCATAAGGTACGAAGATTATGAATAACATGTACCAGACTTGGTTTTCGGCTGCTTGGAAACCTATCCCTTGCCCGCTTAGACCTGGAATAAGACAAATGAAAGTAGATTATAACAACAAAATACACTGGATTCAAGGTGCATACGAGACGGAAATAACTTAGCGAACGACCAAAACAATGATTATTACCCCTTTCAAAAGAAAAGTAAATAACGAGTATACAACTCGTAGTTTAAACAAGGCAATAAAATTTATTTCGATATTTAGAAATGAAATGAAATGAAATGAAAACTTTATTGTGTGTGGAATTTGGGTTATACATTTGCAGCTGTCTTTGCTTAATATTTTAGTTACACCAAACCCTACCTTTTCAAGTGTACACACTTCGACATTTTTTTTTTTTTTACAAAAAATTAACATTCTATTTACTGTCTAAATATCATGCTTTACAATACATACTACATATAATGTTTAATAATTTACTCAGGTCATAGAAAGTTTAAAGCAATGTCAAAAATAATGTCAATGTAATTTTAATATAATTTAATTCCTTGATGTCCATAAATATAATTTAATTTATTTTATGCTCTAGGATTTCCCTAACACTATAAAAACATTTATCCATCAGCCATTTTCTTGTCAACCTTTTTTTAAATAGCTACAAGAACACTTGTACCAAACTATTTCAAATCTTGAATAAGATCTTTTTGGTCTCGCCTCGTCGTCGATTTAAAATGCGAACGTTTCGCTATGTTATGTTTCCCAGGTCATGTTTCAATATTCAGATTTAAAAGTTAACTAACATTGTTTGCGTCTTGCAAATTTGCAACTAACAAAGCCAATACTTAACTGCTATTTTAAGTACCTTCTTATTTTAGACTAATAATAATACTTTTCAAGGTAGATTGTACCAATATGTGTAATGGGCTATTGCTACTGACGAGAATGATCTATTTCTGTCGACAGGCATCCGATCTCACTTCACACTAATATTAAATATGTAAGTGATGTTTGTTCCGGAACGAATTTAGTTGAAATAAAATGTATTCTTAGATAACTTCAAACCAATTTCAAGCACTTATTTCAATGACACAGGAGAACTTATGTCAATTTAATTGATATAATAGGGCCCCTTTTTGCATTTATCTGTCAGTAAGTACGTCCAAGGCACTGTTGTGGGATTTGTATATTTCGGGGGCACTATTTATGCTCAATTTTTTTGGGAAATATATTATAATCTATAATATACACATTACAAGCAGTCCCTGCGTATTAGAATGAGGATTGGATTCCAGCGACACGTGACGCCAGTATGCTCACTTAAAATATTGAATAACTCTTAAACTACAGGGGCACAGTTTTTTCCTTTCGGCGCTATTTCAGCACAATTTTTTGACATTGTCAAAATAATAATAATAAATATTTGGGGCACTTTCACCAATCGTCTAGTCCCAAAGCAAAGCTTGTACTATGGATACTAGATAACGGATAAATATACATAAATATTTATATAATTGTTCGTATTCATCATACTAACATTTACCCCTCGCGGGATTCGAACCCGCAACCGTTGATTTCGCTGACAGGGTCACTATCCACTACACCAATCGGTCGTCATTAGCCGAATTCCACTTTGTGTGTTCTAGCATTGCCATCGACAACGATTAATTGAGTCTATTATACTCATCCGTACCCTGCGCTATGAGCAGTATCCATGTGGTGGCGGCGGCCCAGTGGAGGTAATTATTGGCGAAGCAGCGCCAACACCCGAGCAGGCAGACACCAACGTTGAGCGACGAGAACGCGACCGTCGACGCGATTTGATTCAAATCGGTGTCCCTGTCTAAAGCACAGATAAGAAAAATTATTAAACCCTCTCACGGTTCAGTGGCCTTGGCGCCTTCATCGTTCATATTGTGATTTCTTTTCAAATACAACTTCTAAATCGAGAACTTAATACAAAAGTTAAATAGCCGCCGGTCCCGTGGTGGGCCGCGGGCCAGATTGGTGGAACTTGCGGGCCCCACTTGGTCCACAAGCAGTTTGGAGACCCCTAGTCTAAGGCCCGTTGTTAAGATTGAGATTACCTTAAGTTGATGCTTGAGAATCTGGTGCATATTAAAACAGTATCAGAAAAAATTGTATGAGACTTGACGCAATCAATTTCAGGATCGATTTATTAATACGGCCCTAAAGGCTTGACCCTGTTTGAGAATTAAATGTCGATTTTGGAGTGAATTATATTGCGACTGCAAATGCACAGTTTTCTATACTTAGGCCGCAAGATTGAAATACAGGAAGATGCATAAAAATTGACAAACAATAATTAAACAATATGAATAAATGTCACATCGCAATGTTAATGTCAAAAATAACAATTAATTTTGAAGTTTTTTGTTGAAGTTTTTATTTTTGAAAGAAATACCAACGAAATATGAAAAGGCCGCCACTGAGTGCTCGTAACAATACATAATAAAAAAAAATGATCAGCAATTCATTTCAAGCAACAACTAAAAAATAAACAAAGTTGAAATAGACAAGGATAGACCAAATTTTATTTTATTATTAAATTTTAGCATACCATTTAAGAACGTGTATACTGGAGTGGTTAGCTTACAAGCGCGGCTGCGTCAGAAGCTGCTCCAGATTGCACATCCTTATTAGGTATATGCTATTTTTCTTTTGAGGGTCCACTGAGATAAATGGATGAACACAGCAATTCACAAAAAGTAGCACGTCTACATCTTTCACACATAAAGGTTGATACTTACGACCGACACTAGAAAAGGTGTACGTTAATGATAGACACACCTGAAATGGAAATATATGTTTAATAATTTAGTCTCTTAGGCACCCTTCCGTTTCAGCAAGATCTGGGACTAATTTTTTATTTGTAAATGTGTATTTACTATTTCGTTTTTGTAAATATGTGAAAATAATTTTGTATTCCTCAAATTATCCCATTAAAACGGATCACGGTGGTTACCGAAAATCGTTTTAAGGATTGTAGATTATCTGAATAGCACAATACTTTAAAATATCTTTGAGATTATATTATATACTCGAGTCGACTGTTATTTCGTGTGGTGTGTCTTTTAAACTACTGGGCCCCAACTGGTACCTAAAATTGTGTAAGGTACTCGTATACGTAATATAGAAACTATACGGACAATAGTTGTGAAATTTTATGTATAATTAAATAATCGCAAAATACACATACCTACCTAATAATGACGTTGCCAGTTTGCGCTTGAGCATGATCAATCTCCATACTCTTATATAAAAATATTTAATCAGAATGTTATGCTTATGGTACGCTTACTTGCATTCAAGGGAAATAATTTTGAATAACTTTGCATTCCATTTTTTTTTATATTCCGTACCTAACTGGGCTTTTTACTAGATATCGCTATCATTTGACGATAATACCTATTAGGGCATTTGAGTACTTGACATTTTTACATTTTAGTTTTTGGCTTTCCAAGGCATGTATGTCATCAAGAGTCCATATTTCGGTTACGCATTTCATTAAGGGTAGGACTCTCTGAGTAAAGACTCATATATTATAACAAGGTGAATTTGTATTCGTGTAATTTCCATAAACTGGTGACGCCACTCTGGATTACGAATACTTTCCCCAAGTAACCCCAAGTCGAATTCGATAAATAGGTAAAAGATTCTGAAACCACCTTTAGTGGAAGTCCAACAATTTTCGACTGCTGACTCCACTCATGATTAAGAATAACTATCCAATAAAGGTGGTTTCAGAATGGTTTTGCTAGTCGTAGTCGAAAATTTTTGATCGAATTCGATTATAGTTCCTACTGGAAAGTTGTTCGTAATCAGGAACGGAGTAACCAATAAACAGGAATTACTCGAATTGAATTTCACCCTCTAAGACTTTATTAAGAATTCTCGTAGCCAATTCCACAAAGTCTGAAGATGAAATCGTTTTTTTTTTTAGGCGTATGCAATAAAGTCTTAGAGGGTGAAATTCAATTCGAGTAATTCCTGTTTATTGGTTACTCCGTTCCTGATTACGAACAACTTTCCAGTAGGAACTATAATCGAATTCGATCAAAAATTTTCGACTACGACTAGCAAAACCATTCTGAAACCACCTTTATTGGATAGTTATTCTAGGACTATTCAGTCCTACTGAATGAGGTCGCTCCAGATACTTACTTTAAGGCCCAGGTCGACCACGTTGACCATTATAAGGGATTTCTGCCTCTGCCGCCGCGAGTACCTCTGATACGATGACTCAACCATTTCGTCCTGTAACATAATCACAGTGTAACTAAACGTTATCATTCATTAGTTTAGTCATTCAATGTCAATGCCCATTATACGTTACACGCACTATCTAATAGTATTTGTATCTTTTTCATGTTATCAGGGAATAACCTCTGTATTATTTGTATATGTTTTTTTTTTATAATTTGTCTGCGAGCGTGGGCGTCTTCGGCTTAGCGAACGCCGTCACCAAATGAAAGCATTTAACACGAGCTACTAAACACAATAGAAAAAGTAAAAAATGAAAATTTAGAAAAGGTTTTCGTGGAATCAAATTACTGTACCATCCAGATAAGACTAAACCGACTGTGTTAAAAGCTAAACTTTTTCAAAACATATTAACCGATTTCCATTAAGAGGGTTACACCCGTCCAGTGGCGCCCTCATTGGGTAAATTAAGATTTCTTTTTAAATACAGCATAAATCAAAAATATTGCTTTAGCATTCGATAAGTCTAAAAGCTAAATATAAATAATACCTAAATAGCTTTAATTACGGTTAATTTCGATAATTTCAAATTATTGGTAAAAACGGCCACTTGTATTTATAATCGTGAATTCTGGAAAATAGCCGTTATCAAAGCTATTTAGGTATTATTTATATTTAGCTATTTAGCTATTTAGGTATTACTTATCATTATCATTTAGGATTTTCGAGTGCAGGTCAGAGCGATTATTTTTATTTATTCTGTATTTAAATTTAACTACTTGCACTTGATCTAATTTTAAAAGATATTTTCCATATATTGGGTCTTTACCTATTAAATTGGGTTATTTTTCTTCGTTAATCATATGTACCAATTCCTGCGATTTTCAAAGCTATAACCAAATTTGTTTTTTGTTTGGAAAATAGAATATTATTTCAAGGTTTCACATGAAATATTTTTTAATTTCTGGGCTAAATCACATAATAAAAAAAATTTGAACAGAGCACTTTTCATGTGCTTACTATAATCATTTCTTAGATTCGCTGAAACTTTTATAAAGCGGTTACTTTTAAAAATTAACGCTGCCTATACTTAACTTAATGTTATCCGATAATACACACAAAGTTTAGCTAAATTTGGATTCGCCGTTCCCATAAAAAAAAACAAAAATGTTTGTATGGAGAAAACGGTCTTAACGAAATTCTTCATACAAAACGTCAATTTACCTAATATTATACAAAGTTATTTGCAAAATTCTTACCTTAAAGCTATTTGTAATCGACGGCCAATAGATTCCCTTGTAATACCGCCCCGTCCTGAGCATGCCTTCCGTTGAAACTGGAAAGATAATATTACAATTTACATTGACATTAGGTATGATACTGGTTACGGGATCGGAATTTCCACGAGACTGAAGTCGTCCCACATCTCTTAAAATAACCTTGTGAAAGTAGATCACAAAGCATTGCATTTTTACAAGCCACTGCCCACCCTCAGATGCAATAGAATCCCAGGGAGGTGGTTTGTTAAAATGATTAATAGTTTTAAGATTTTTATTGTAGTTAATCAACTATTCATCGAGTAGACCACCTAGACCAAAGACGTGTAATGCGATAGCTATTTAGGCTGGGTATTCCCACGTCACGTTAGATTTTTCCATCAGATAGTCGGATCCGTTAGTCTGGTCCGACTATCGGAAGGCGTTGGAGCAACTATTTTGTTTGAACATTTAATACACGTCCGATCAGATAGTCGGACCGGACGTCTGAGTCGGAAGCTAGTAATTAATATTTTACTTTGTATGACTTTAGCGGTTTCCAAATGGTGGTCCGTGGAACCCTGGGGTGCCGTGGAAGGGCCACAGGGGATCCGTGTTCAATCCGAAACATTCATAGAAAACAGTCACATAACAATATGAGTTTAAAAACCGAAAAACCCAACAGCATATTTAACATTTCGCGGGCGCCATGGCCGTTTGTTTAGGGTTTCAAAATAAAATCAACACAGTCAGCAACACAGAGACGGATTGGTCCTATTGTACTTTGGCCGGAACGAAAACGTGGCTGACAATCCACAAAATTACGCTCGTTTCGCCGCAGCCTTATCTCAAACAGCTGCCAAGAAGCAATAACAGTGTTGTGTGTTCTTGGTTAACATATAATAAAAAAGAATAATGAACGTATCCCTGTGCGTCTATTATCAGCTCTATTGAGCGACCTCGTTCTCCCATTCACTATTCTGTTGGGTGTCTTTATTCCAAAATGCCTTTTTCTTTTTTTTTTTTTATGCACCACTGGTTCGTACTTGACCTCAATCACATCTGATGTTAAGTGAAGATAAGGTCGAAGGTGGAAGCGTAATGTCCCGTAAACCCCAACACATTTGGCGTACGGGCTATCTTGCTGCTTGGCGGCAGATTTAGATAAGATGGTGGTAGCTAGCTAGGCGGACATTTAAAATGCCCTACCACCAACCAAACCGAGTACTTAAACATGTATCCTGCTGGGGATTGAACCCGCGACCTCCGAATCGTAAATCCAATGTTGTTTACATTGAGCCACGGAGGCGGTTGAAACTGCCTGTTACCAGTGATGACTTCATAGCACTAAAACATGTCTGACTCCTTATAAGAAACTTCAAGGTCACATAACGAGCTATGGAGAGGGCAATGCAATGCTTCATTATGAGATCGAATCAGGAATAAAGAATACACAAACAAAAAAACCGACACTCAAATTGGACCATGCATTATTGAGATACCGGATAAACACTGAACACACACACACACAACGCAGTAAAACACATAACATCCATTGTTGTTTATCGTCGTCGTTAAAAAAATAATAGTAACTTTTTACCCGCCATAATCCTGTGCGGAAATTTTTTCAATGTTTTTTTTTTATTCAAATTTAGAACAAGCATCAACAACAAATTTCTGCACTCGTCGAGTTTTAATTTGAATGTCTTGCCAACAACATTCACAATCAAACTTTTTGGATTTATCTTGTTGGTCCAAATTAAAAAAAAACCAAAGGGCCTTAGTTATTATAACATAATTACCTGGGTCACTTTCTTCTCTAAAGGGAATACTGTGTCTTGTGCCGCTGCTGGAGCCATCGTCATCGCTAGTTCGTAACTGAAAATCGTTACAGAGGTCAATTTAAAACTAAAGAAGGTTAATTAATACTCACTTTCATGATTATAATGGAAGTTACGGAAATTAAGACTGATTAGACGTGTAACTAGATGCTTACATGAGAAAGAGGAAAACGAGATATTAGCGAATGTAGAATAATAATACCAATCAATAGACTGTCCAAATTAGCTGTATGTACTGTAGAGAGAGATACTTGCTAAAATTTGACATATAGATAAATAGATAAAGCATTTATTTGTTTCTCCAGTCACACACATACATTAAACTTACAGGCACAATAACAAATTGTAGATCGATACAATTATGGCAACGTATTACAGGATTATTGTTAATGTATATGTGTGTGTGTGTTTCTTTTGTGCTGCAGCAGCACAATATGTACGCAGTATCTAGCGGCTGGAAGGCTGGAAGTGGAAGGGGCTAAATGCGTATTCATGAAATAAATTTTGAAAATGGAAGTATTGCTACATGTAATGTTGGAATATTTTTATTTATTTTTGTGCTAAAGTATTAGTATCAATCAATCAAATCATGTCACCACGACGGTTTAACAACATTTTCCGAAATTGTTCAACAAGTGTCGGAAATATTTATTTATTATTATTTATTTATATTATTTTGACCCATTTAGCGACACACACATACATGTATAACTGTGAAAAACAAAAACAATGAACACAGTGAAATTGGGACGGGATGAGATAAAAAAAGTAATCGATCGCCGTACTACAAAGTGCTCAACAACCACGTTGTTAGACGGAAGAGTATAACATGTGGGTTGTTGCCTCAGACCATAGAGTGAAGAGTTTTCAAGGCAACCACACAACTCATTATTAATCTGTGAATTTAAATTCTTAGTCCTTCAATCAATCATGGAGTTTATACAGTTGAAATTATTTGATTCACAAAGTAAATAATATGTTTATACTCCCCTAATTATCTGGTAAAACCCGCGTATTTACCGAGTGGTAAAGTAAAAAGAATGAGAATTTAATCAAACTTTTAAATCCTACCTTCTTTTCAAATTGAGAAAAAACACAAAGTGCAGCATTTCGTGAGATTTGTGTAGTGGCTTCGAAAGTAAAAGTTGCGCGTACGAATCTTGTTTGTTTGTTTGTTTGTAAACGCTTTATTGTACAAAAGGGCAATACATTAATTTAGCATTGATACATAAATTGAGTTTTTTATGATTGACTGGATTCGCGTTTGACCACAAACCACACGATGTGGTCGGAGATGAAGCACGCGATCTCAGTAAATGTCTATTCACTCTGCTCTTGAAGATCCCAAGGTTGTAGGATTCAGGAAAGACTGACGCCGGAAGGCAGTTCCATGCCTTGGTTGTTCGGATGTTGAATGAAGAATCGAATAAATAAATAAATAAAATAAATAAAAATGAAAGAAGTATATACATCTATAAGTGTTTGTGTGATAAATATGAACATTTATTCCCGAGTCATGGATGTTTATTTATATAAGTATTCATCTATGTTTATCAGTTATCTAGTATCCATAGTAGGTGTAGGTACCTGTGTCCGATAATTTTATGTATTTATGATTTAAAAATTTAATAGCATTTAATAGCGATTTCGAAAAAAAATTGTACAGTTATGTAGGCTGTTTTTAGTTTACGAATAATAGTCGACGTATTTAACACATGTAGTTGGGTTTGTAAAAAGTTCATAGAAACTTCATAAAAAATAAAGTTCTTCAACTGCAATAATAAATTTATAGTAAAATTGGCTACAGAACCCTATTTAGCGCGGGCCCAAACGTGGCCGGTTTTGCACTTTGCTTTACAACAAACTCTCACTAGTCACACCTGGTCGTCTGGTGCCGAACAGCTGGATCCGTCCCCTGGCAGTCTCTCCCCTACAGGCGTTTGCACCTCTTCACCCTCAGCGTGCCTGGCGCAGTCGCCGCAACCTTGACTCTGGAACCAAACGATTATCATCTATTAGTATACCTATTGCGTGCCACATCATAGTGATTTACAAAAGTTGTGTATGTGTTAAGGACTCATTTATTATTGTATTGGCAGGATAGGAGGGCCTTCTGATTGTAGTGGCAGGCCGCATGGATGGGCCATTCATGAAGCACTGGTTGTCGTTGCATGCACCAGTGCCCCAGATCACACGCAATAGTTGAATTTTACTTACATAATAATTTTGACATACACATTCTACAATTTCTATAATAATAATTCAATTTTCAAAATAATTTCAAATTAATATAATTTACTTTCAATGTTTCAATTTTGATTTTTTTTATGTTTTAATTTTTCAATTGACATTTGAATCTACAATTGTAATTTTAAATGTTCAATGTCTACCACTGTTGTATGTACCACGGTGACTGTAATAACAAAGATGGACCTTATTGTCTGGAAAAATAAATGATTTATTATTATTATATTCCTATAGTTGCCATGAGGGTTGGGCATGTATCAAAGTCTTTTTGACGTAATCGGGACCTTTAAGCGTTTCCCCTGCTGTCGATCTCTCCTACAGCCTACAAGGACGCTATTACCTGTCGCATTGTTACCTGTTGTAATACTTACTCTGGATTAGTTTTTACGCAGAATACTTAAGGCAATAGCCTTATGTTAAGTAATGCGTAATATTAGGCCCTCACCTATGAAATTGGCGTTTTGAATGAAGATTTTCATTAAGACTGTTTTCTCCCATATAAACATTTTTGATTTTTTTTTGGGAACGGCAAATCCAAATTTAGCTATACTTTGTGTGTATTATCGAATAACATTAAGTTAAGTATAGGCAACGTTAATTTTTAAAAGTAACCGCTTTATAAAAGTTTCAGAGAATCTCAGGAATGATTATGGGAAGCACATGAAAAGAGCTCTGTTCAATTTTTTTCTATTACATGATTTAGTCCAGAAATTAAAAAATATTTCATGTGAAACCTTGAAATAATATTCCATTTTCCAAATAAAAAACAAATTTGGATATAGCTTTGAAAATCGCAGGAATTGGTACATATGATTAACGAAGAAAAAAACCCTTTCTTTTTAAAATAGTTTAAATAAATAAAGTAGAACGCAGCAGTACAGTCAACATCAAATTTCCCCGTTTCTAATTTGGCTTTCTAACCAACTTTTAAAAAGCAGGAGGATCTCAATTCGACTGTATTTTTATGTACTGTTTCGCAATGTTGACGCCTCCGCTCCGCGGTTCGGCTAGGAACAGCCTGAAACCGCAATTGTCGCAACCATCCCTCAGAAGGGCAACAGAATTTAATTAATTAATATAATTAACATTTATGTGGTGCTAGTATTCACCCGCGTGGATGTCGTTTAATATGTAATTTGTTTACTGCCATACAACTACTGATTTTATCGAGATAAGAAGTATCACTATTCTAGGGCATTATTCTACCTGTATACCAGCTGCAATTAAAAGTACATATACAAAAAGTACATACGTGCTAGGGAACACCCTAGCACGCTAGATCTGTTGCTTTAATTATATTAATTGTCTTGTAAAAAAAGCAAGTACAAGTCCGTAGTGCACCTTGCATGAGTAATGTTGTGAGGACATAATTGTATACCCATCGCTTGTTTGGTCTTGCACGACACAATAAACGCAATCTAACGCGTTAGGGATATACTTTGCGCTGCGGGTGACTGTACAATTCATACAAATCCGTAACGCCGTAATTGACCAATAAATAAACATCTAAACTTTTGCATTAATAAAATTCGTATGTTCGTAATAAGTACCTGCTGATACTGATCTAATATTGCTACTCTCCATGTTTATAGGTTTTTATATATTATACTGTATTGTGTTGTGTGTTGTGCGTTGTGCGTTGTGCGTTGTGCGTTGTGCGTTGTGCCTTGTGCGTTGTGCGTTGTGCGTTGTGCGTTGTGCGTTGTGCGTTGTGCGTTGTGCGTTGTGCGTTGTGCGTTGTGTGTTGTATTGATATACTGAAATACTGATACTGATGTATATCAGTATATAAACGGTAGAAAAAACCTTTCAGTATTGAAAGGTTTTTTTTTCTACCGTTTATACAAGTCTGTAAATATTCCAAGAAGTAATTAATGTTAGTTGGAATGGAATATTTGGGAGACACAGTATATATTCATTTCAACAAACATTTCGTTTTCCAAATTTCAGCAACGTGATGCGGTTTTAGCGATCCGTAAGAAAAATGCGAAACCCTGCGTTACTATTACAAAAACTCACTAACTACATCCCCTCAGCACCCATTTATTTTGAGACAGGATTACGTGGCGTGTATCCAGATCCACGCGCGTTGCGGCTGCTCTAATCCGTGTCAATACAAACAAAGTAAACATCGGCACAACACCGTGCCGAGAGCGAACGCTGAAGGATCAATACAGCCTATCTACCATTTTGTTACATGCAGAGCTCTTTGGTCGCAATTAATGTGAATTTATTTAAATGGAAGCACTTTGGAAGTTTATCAGAGCTTTTTCGAAGGTGCACTAGTGGCGCACACATTTCTCCACAAGAAACAATAAAATTACGTACGTATTATTTATGTACTTATTATGTACCTATATATATCTTTTTATTTGCCCGCACTCTGTTCCCCTTCACTATTGTTATTGTCCGATGTCGCCGTTGCTGGAAGATATATCCATGATAAGCTCGCTTTTTGTGTATATTATTTATTAATGAGCTAAGAATCGTTGTAATTGTTTCTTTGTGTATGTCCTAAAGTGTTATAATAATAATAAAATGAAGGTTGGGTTGACTTCGGATCTTTACCCACTTCAGTTGAAAAACTAACCACAATTACTGTTTATTAACAATACTACCTGCAGGGCTAGTATAGTCTAGCATAAGCTAGCATACTAGAAAATCTTTGCTCTACAGAGTTACCAGATAGAATATTTGTGTTTCTCTTACTCGTATAAAGTATGAGCGAGATAGCAGGCGTCTATTTCGTAGCGATTGTAGACGCTAGCCCCGCTGGCCTACAATTCGTAGCATTACGTAGCACTCCGCTACGAAGTAACGTAGTGTGTACATCGATACAACCTTTTGTAGCCTTTAAAATTTGTTTATACGTCGTCAGTGGGTCAGAGGGGTTATAAAGGCAGCCAGATTTATTGTGTGATTAAGTAAGAAATTAATCAAAAATTCCTATTACAGAACGTTATTTTGTCAAAGTAAGAAATAATTGAACTGCCAAAAAATAAACGAAACGAAACGACATGAGTGAGATTCCACTCTCTATCTCCAGAGTGCGTCGTCAGATCAAAACCAAAATATGGGACCAACCTGATGATAAACCCTATCAAACTAAAGAAAAGTCATTGCGAGCCGATGACAAAATTGAAAAGGAATCAGAAATAGTAAAATATGACATACTATGCCAAAAACAATACAACGTATTAGATTTTATAGAGAATTAGTGCTGTATGGTTTCGGCACCGCAAACGAATAGAACATTCTCTTGGGCGTCGCAAAAGGCGACTAAGGGACTTTACACCAAAAACATCTATAAATTTGCAGGTTTAAACGACGATGCAGTTCTATACATTTCGAAATGAACTGTGGATTCAAGAATTTAACAAATAATGTTTGGAACACTGAAACGGTAATGTTTGGGTATGTCTGACCACCTTATTTGGACTAAAGGTTATGTATGATTTACAACGCAATATTGTCATTTTCTTGCTATCAGACAGATAGACAACACACTTATTCATTTCTTCTTAGCGAGTCGATGGCAAACATCAAATTCTTGAGGAATCAATTTATTCACTGCACTTTATGTCGGCTAATATTGATGATTTATATTGTATTTGATGTGCTGTTTCACTCTAGATAAAGAGACATGTATAGATGCCCATATTTGCTAAGTCATATCGCGTAAATCACGCAAATTGCAAGGGGAGAAATGGAATAATGCATCGTCACAGATTCACCACGAGTATAGGCATCACTCCACATAAATTCAAAGTAAACATACATTTTCCGGGAACATGGAAGTGAAACGAAATCAAATATTTAGAACATTTTCAGATAACGGCGATACGTAATCTTATGAGGGTAAAAGTTAATTGCTTTCGAGGTTGGATTTTTTTAATATATTTTTTAAGGCAGAAATGAATGCGTCCTCACCCGGAAGTCCCAAGTTATTTTGGAGACTGGCTATCTTATCTGAAACAGCCTGTACACAACCATAATGCCATCGACTTTGCTACTTGGCGGTAAACTTGATAAGACACTACATAAGACATAAGCCTAATACAAGCTGGCGAGGCGACCTTTCAAAATACCATCAAACAAACCGTGTATTAACTACATGTATTTACAAATTAATTACATTGTATGTTATTTACATTGAGCCACATAGGCGGTTAAGGTCTATTATGTCAGCGGGTATAAAATTTTCCGTATTTCAATAACTTCGTTCTCTATCTCTGGAGTGCATTATGAAATCTTCTAAATCCTATGCCATTTAGAGGCTCAATAATACGCCTTCTCATTAGCAATGTAATGTGACCAATACTGCTCAAGAATGATTCCAAATGGACCTAATGACTCTGCCCCTTCTTTCTTTCTTATGGTCTCTCAAGCCCATCTACCCCCTTGCCAGTTGTAAGGGGTGTTAGCCACGAGCAAATCCAACGTTCTGGTAAGCGTCAACTGGAGGATTCTTCACTAAAAAAGAACTTACAATACAAGGAAATGCCTCAACATATCCCCAAGCGATTTTGTTGAAACTCTATATGAATGTCGATCCGGCAAGTTATAATTTTGGTAGGTATTTAAAGTTGTAGTGAAAAGCCCCAATCGGTTCAGGAAATTCTAGATATATAATTATTAACATGTTTGAGAAGATTGGCAGCTTCGTCAGACGGAATGTAAGACTTAACTGCGACAAACACTATTGCGAAAGACTGAACTGCGAAAGATGGAACTGCGACAGTGCCGAACTGCGACAGATCTATTCTCTAGTGTATTGGCTTTTTCATGTGTTTATTAAAGTGTTCTTTCGTTTTGCTTGTGCTAGTAATAAGTAATTTTTGCTTTTTGCTATATGTTATATGCTTTTGTGATAGATGAGTCGTAAAATTTAGTAAAATACCTTTAGTTAATTCCTGAAGCACCGTACCTGCATAGGATAGTTAATATTGACCTCAACCGTCGATGACAGATGGTACCTCTGTTTTAACTATTTAATCGTCCCTCTCAGCAGGAGGACCAATTGTGTGGTGGAATGGACAGTGATACTGCCTGCATAACCAGCGACAACGATTGTTGGTTCGAATCCCACTAAGGGCAAGTGTTTGTGTGATGAATACGAACATTTATAACCAAATCAAAGATCTAACTTAATATTTATAAATGCGAAAGTTTGGATATTTGTTTGTTAGTGTTTATTTGTTTGTTGCGAAGCGGATGAACAGATTTATATATTTATATATAAGTCTACTCTGGATTTAAACAGGATTTTTTTAGCCGAGTAGTTCCCGCGGGATAAACAAATTTCCGCTATAAAGTTATTCCACGCACGCGAAGCCGCGGGCGGAAAGCTAGTGTTTATATAAATATTTACATCAAGTACAACCATTGCTTAGTTCGGGACTAGATAATTGGTGTAAGGAATGGAAATATATACTCGTATACATATATATTTGATTTGGAATTTATTAGTCATCGCACCGCCAGTGCTTTGTTGGACGGATGTTTCAGTAATTTCAGGCTGCATGCGATTCTTTGCCACATGCCGTCCGCGGATTGCCAATAAATTGTCGATTTGCCTATATCTCGGGCACCCTTATGATTGATGGCACTTTTTATTGGTATATCCTTTAGGTCCGGCTTGTAAATTGAAATATGGGGTAAGAGGGAAATTCTAACCCCTGCGCAGCTCAATCTGATGATGAGTGAATCTGACTGATTGTAATTTTGACCAGCAACAGATTCGTTCTCATTACTCAATAAAAATCAGAATCCAGTGAGGATATACTTTTGACTTCCTACCATCTAAATCTCGTGATTTGTGTCATTGTCAGTGATAGAATAAAAATGTGTGCTAACAAATCGGTAGCTTGCTTTAGATGTGGTAATAAGTATTTAGTAATAAAACATAGATTTTGATTAAATTTACCAATGTGAAATTCATTGCGTCGGAGAATATACTTGACGACCGATTGGTGTAGTGGATAGTGACCCTGTTAGCGAAACCAACGGTTGCGGGTTCGAATCCCGCGAGGGGTAAATGTTTGTATGATGAATACGAACATTTATTCCCGAGTCATGGATGTTTTTATAAATATTTATGTATGTTTATCCGTTATCTAGTAATCCATAGTACCTTAGTTTGGGACTAGATGATTGGTGTGTAAGTGCACCAAATATATATATATATACTTAGAACTCCTGTAACTATTTTATGAAACATTTCACCGAGGGCAAATATCGCGACTCGATAAACTATTTATAGACAATATAAAGTACTTATATATGTGATATTTATTTATTTATATTATATAGTTTACTAATAATCACGTGTAATTTTATAACTAAGTGTATTTCTGTATTCTAGTAGTGTATGTATGTAAATAACATATTATATTATATACCTATATGTATAGTATATTTGTCCTTCCATAACTGCACTTTTTCTTCACCGTCCCGCACAATGCTCTAACCACCACTGAGGTTGGCTGGAAGAGATCTCTATTAGAGATAAGCTCACCTTTGTACAATATTTCCGACTGATTTTCAACATGTTTTTTTATGTGCAATAAAGAATATAAAGTAGCTATTGGTTAATTTTTTAGAAAATTGTTTTAGGAAATCTTACCATCTTATCTTCTACAACGCTATAAAGTTTACAGTGGTAACTTTAATTTAATAAGGTTTTATAACTAAATACCTATACTATACCTACAGCAAGCTACAGAATGATTAGAAAACATTTTTATTCTATTACTAATGGGTAACTCTATCCTTTCTATATAAATTCAGGAACTTTAAGATTATAGGAAGCTTCACCACAAAAAGTACATATTTTATTGGACTACTTGTATATACGACGACCGATTGGTGTAGTGGATAGTGACCCTGTCAGCGGAACCAACGGTTGCGGGTTCGAATCCCGCGACCGGTATATGTTTGTGTGATGAATATGAACATTTATTCCTGAGTCATGGATGTTTATATAAATATTTATGTATGTTTATCCGTTATCTAGTATCCATAGTACAAGCTTTGCTTAGTTTGGGACTAGATGATTGGTGTAAGTGTCCGAAAATTTATTTATTTATTATTATTATTTATTATTATACATGTGTAGTATGCCAACTGAATTACGACTATTATACCTTAAAATTCTGATAGTAACATAAAACTCTATATGAAGTTGGAGGTTTGAGGAGATTGGAGTCACGTTTCTCCAGCTAACACACAGCTAATTCACCAATCTATCTCATTGCGTAAGCTGTACCTAGTAAAGACCAATATTTTTTTGACAAATAGCTAACTTCTGATATTTGCAGGAAATTAAACTGCCTTTAGCCGAAGAAATCAGCTTTCTTGTAAATACAGAATAAATAAATTGTAAACAACATCGTGTCCTACGGCTGTATTGTTAAATGTTTGTCGAGTAGGTACTTCTCGTGATGTAATAAAATCGCTTTCAATTTCATTACTGTAAATATATTTCGTTTAGAAAATGGACGGAAAATTTGTTTGCGCTTTTGGCGCTTTTACCCGACTTCTCCAAGAAGGACGATATGTTTTTCGGGTATATGTGTCTGTGTAGATTTCTTTTTACCTTCGGCGTAAACGGCTTGACTTGACTTTGAAGGCTAGACCTTTCACAAACAAACCAAGCAGTATAATTGTCGTTAGATTCGTTTTAGTCTCCACAGTTTCATAGGATACATTTAATGATGCCCGCTAAATACAAAATGTGCTATCGGAATTTTTTATTTTAAATTCTTAAATTGTTATTCTAGTTGTAACAATAAGGTCATTTGATGTACTGAGTCGACGTCGACACGGTTGCTCTGTGGATGGTTTCCCAGATGTTTTAAAAGACAATGATGTTACATTGTGCATCCTAATAACTTGCGTCTACTGCTGCAACACGGACTTGTTACGAAATTTGCATTCACGTTTAATGCCCTACGTTTCCATGGTTTCACTAATTATCCCAGGGAAAATACGGTTTGACCTTGGAATAACGAATAACCGCGATTTTCTTGAAATGTTAAGGTGTTGTAAATGTAGTAACAATTGCTAAAAAGTTAAGTATTTTTAAGAAACGCAAGTACTAAGTAACTAAATAAACTAAAGCTGAAAAATGTGTTTCTTTACAAAAAAATGCTCAATTGATGGGTATTTCTTTGAATTCGAAACATTTAGGGAAATTATCGTTATTTTTATTTCTAAGCAATGCAGCTAGACGACATTTTCAGCTAAAACACATGCATGCTTAACTATAATATGCTTAGTTTTTTATCAATCAATAAGTTAACTGTGTTTAACAAAAGTCTACCTAATAAAATATCAGTTAGTATTTATTGTTATTAAGATACAAATTAAAAATAGGATTTTCTAAAAAAATCTAGACTAAGCGCTCGTTTTTAGGCTTAATTATCTCTAATATACCTCTATAAGATAGCAATTATATAAGTAAGTTTTCCCTGGGCTAAATAAGTCTTACACATCGAATTAAACTTAATGTCGGTGTCGCAAGCATAAGCTTCTTCGTAACTTAACTTCTTCAAAATGTTGCAACGAAATCAGATTTTATTTTGTCTAAAAAAAATCCAAGCTTATACTCGGATAGGCAGGATTTCACTTTTTAATAACATTTCTTATTAACCATTATCTGTCCATAGTAATGTAGGTTACGCGGACTAAGTCGCATCCAACAGCTAATGAATATTTAACTGTTGAATTTCTGAAAAATAAACAAATGAAATATTTTGTACGACGACATATCCTTGATTAGTCGGTAAAAAGTAGCTTATTAATCTAACTGCTCAACAATCAACTGACAAATCAGTCGGTGTGTAGACTGAAGCTTATTTTATTCATATCGACTGATATGATGATAACATTATCGGCACATCGTTATAATGCGTTTGCACATCGATACGTGTCGGTTCGAACATTACATCTCCACGACTTAGTATAAAATATTTCAACGAATCATTCATTCCCAAACTATGAAAAGAAAAGCTCGTCAAGTCTGAAACAAACAGACATACTACAATTAAGTTTTCTCGACAAATTCTAGATAACTAATAAATGAATGAATACACATAAATGTTCGCTTTTATCATAAAAAGTTTTTGTTAATCGTGCAATAAAGATTGACGACCTGGGGGCCTACAACGATCATTTTAAAAACCATCATGTTTCAGGAACGTTTTGTTTCAATGTTAAAGTAATATTACTCAAATTCGTACCGCGATCATCTAGCGATAATACAAAACAATATTGTTTTACTCCTGCTTAGAGACGGGAAAGAACGAATGATTTGTCTATTCCTTGCAGTCAGAAGAACGAGACAACGTTATACCTTTGTATAGCGTTATCACTTTCACACCTCGAATAATAATAGCGTTCTGGTATACGCAATTATTTAAATATTGTGCATGATTTTTGTCGTTTATGTTCATATTTTTATTGTTGAAATGCGTAATTAGAAATAAAAGTTTTTTGTATTTATGCATATATAAATTTAAATATACATTTTCATTGAAGTAATGCAAGAAAGCGTAAATTAAATGTGAAGTAACGCTGCTCCCGCCGCCGGTGTCGTTCCGTAAAATGAAACATTGTGTCAAAGTAATAAGCGCGGCGCTTTCTTAATTTCATAATCTTGGTATAAAATTTTTATTTGTTTGAAATTATTTTTTTACTGGTTTTATAGAATTTATATTATGGCGACTAGAAGTAAATACAAACTAATGTTTTAGTGATTTTTGTGCATTTATAGAATAAGCAAGCATCCTAGACAAAGAACTCGTCGAACAAATTCAGCTTCGTCAATATCGAAGGGATTACATTCTTCACGTAATCGCCTTCGACGTTGCATCTTCTCCGACAAATCCTCTGCGGCATCGTCTTCCAGAAACTCGAATAATTCGTAATCATTGGCCATCTAAAACCACATCACATTTAATGAATTTCTTATCGGTTTACGCAATGAACACAATGTATTTATAAAGAGTTATTGTGAAAAACACATCCACTTACTTTTTTAAGCGAAAATAACGGTTTATTATCCTTATACCACTAAAACAATAATAAAACCATCACAAGAGACTAACTTTTTTAAGATTGTAAAATTTGACGTTTGAGCAATATTACTAGCTGTCAAACGACCTGATGGTACGAATTGAGCGAATGATTCAGCGGTGACGTCACAAAACTGCTTAACAAAACAATATTATAATAAGCTTGTTTTAAGGCGGTCGGGGTACGAATTTCCAAAGTAATATTACTGTAATATTGCTATAAGAGATGATTGTAGGCCCCCTGGGGGCCTACAACGATCATTTTAAAAACCATCATGTTTCAGGAACGTTTTGTTTCAATGTTAAAGTAATAATACTCAAATTCGTACCGCGATCATCTAGCGATAATACAAAACAATATTGTTTTACTCCTGCTTAGAGACGGGAAAGAACGAATGATTTGTCTATTCCTTGCAGTCAGAAGAACGAGACAACGTTATACCTTTGTATAGCGTTATCACTTTCACACCTCGAATAATAATAGCGTTCCGGTATACGCAATTATTTAAATATTGTGCATGATTTTTGTCGTTTATGTTCATATTTTTATTGTTGAAATGCGTAATTAGAAATAAAAGTTTTTTATATTTATGCATATATAAATTTAAATATACATTTTCATTGAAGTAATGCAAGAAAGCGTAAATTAAATGTGAAGTAACGCTGCTCCCGCCGCCGGTGTCGTTCCGTAAAATGAAACATTGTGTCAAAGTAATAAGCGCGGCGCTTTCTTAATTTCATAATCTTGGTATAAAATTTTTATTTGTTTGAAATTATTTTTTTACTGGTTTTATAGAATTTATATTATGGCGACTAGAAGTAAATAAAAACTAATGTTTTAGTGATTTTTGTGCATTTATAGAATAAGCAAGCATCCTAGACAAAGAACTCGTCGAACAAATTCAGCTTCGTCAATATCGAAGGGATTACATTCTTCTCGTAATCGCCTTCGACGTTGCATCTTCTGTGACAAATCCTCTGCGGCATCGTCTTCCAGAAACTCGAATAATTCGTAATCATTGGCCATCTAAAACCACATCACATTTAATGTATTTCTTATCGGTTTACGCAATGAACACAATGTATTTATAAAGAGTTATTGTGAAAAACACATCCACTTACTTTTTTAAGCGAAAATAACGGTTTATTATCCTTATACCACTAAAACAATAATAAAACCATCACAAGAGACTAACTTTTTTAAGATTGTAAAATTTGACGTTTGAGCAATATTACTAGCTGTCAAACGACCGTTAAACAACGATGATGGTACGAATTGAGCGAATGATTCAGCGGTGACGTCACAAAACTGCTTAACAAAACAATATTATAATAAGCTTGTTTTAAGGCGGTCGGGGTACGAATTTCCAAAGTAATATTACTGTAATATTGCTATAAGAGGTGATTGTAGGCCCCCTGTTTGGTGTAGTGGTTGGCAACTCTGGCCACTATACCAAAAGGTTGCGGGTTCGAATCCCGTTAGGGGCATATGTTTGTGTGATGAATACGGACATTTGTACCCGAGTTATGCATGTTTTCATTTATAATAAGTATTTATTTACAAAAAAAAATGTATTTAATATGTAGTATATCAACCATCTGGTATCCACAACACAAGCCTATAGTTGCTTACTGTGGAACTAAATGGCGCTAAGAAGGATATATATTGTTTAAAAAAACAGCGTGATTCGAATCTGCAACCATTGGTTTCATGTAATCTAATCCTAATAAACAACCGACAGAAGGTCTTTGAAACAATACGTTACAATACTTCGATGTGCCTCTGAACATCGATATCTACCACACGAAATGCCTACTAACCTAACACTACTCAATAGAATATTTTCCCAACGGTTATTAGGGCAATGTAATGTTCCTATAAAAATGCGGTGAGGCAGGGACGTGTGTAAGCGGCCGATCGCCTGCCGTCCCCAGGGAGCATCATGCTGGAAGAAGAAATTGGTAGGAATTGTAGAAATAAGGAAATATTGAAAATATCGAAGTGGAAACGATTCGCTGGCGCCATACAAGACATGACGGTCGGTGTGGAGCGTAATATATCGACAGTTTCCTTGTATATTTTGATATCCATAAAGAAGGAATAATTTGAGGGGGCGTTGCATGTATTTTATTACTTACTCTAAAAAGGAATGTAGACATCTTTGGGTACTTTCCAATATTTTTACCCGTCTGTCCCGAAAAGGAGGGTCATGTTATATGAAGTCATATATATGTATGTATGTGTGTGTGTAGATATCTGTGTTACCTCCTTTAACGGTTTGACCGATTTTGAAGCACAAAGTGTCGTTCGATTCATTTTGTCATAGGATACATTTGGGTCATTAAATAAAGAATAAGGATACATATTATAAAAAAATCCAACATGGCGCCCGCATATACAAAATATGCTGTCGATTTTTCTTTGTTCTTTAATTTTAATTTAACTAATCTAAATCAAACATTATGTTTGATTTTAGATAGATGAGTTTGGATGTTTGTTTTGTTTGAATAGAATAGAACAGAACAGAACAGAACAGAACAGAACAGAACAGAACAGAACAGAACAGAACAGAACAGAACAGAACAGAACAGAACAGAACAGAACAGAACAGAACAGAACAGAACAGAACAGAACAGAACAGAACAGAACAGAACAGAACAGAACAGAACAGAACAGAACAGAACAGAACAGAACAGAACAGAACAGAACAGAACAGAACAGAACAGAACAGAACAGAACAGAACAGAACAGAACAGAACAGAACAGAACAGAACAGAACAGAACAGAACAGAACAGAACAGAACAGAACAGAACAGAACAGAACAGAACAGAACAGAACAGAACAGAACAGAACAGAACAGAACAGAACAGAACAGAACAGAACAGAACAGAACAGAACAGAACAGAACAGAACAGAACAGAACAGAACAGAACAGAACAGAACAGAATAGAATAGAATAGAATATTTTTATTTGCTTTACATGTGGTTACATTACATTGGTGGAAATATGAAATAGTACGTTTCTCACACTTAGTCTTCTCCAGACATGCAAATATGTTGTTGGATATAATTGAACAAAACTTATAATATATTTATATTTACTTAAATCAACTCAATTACTCATATTACAAAATCCCTCAACTATTTATTAAAAACATGTTTGTTTATTTGTTGCTCAATCACGGCGAAACGGATTTTTTTTTTTATGCATTACGGGTTGGTACTTGACCTCAATCACACCTGATGTTAAGTGAAGATGAACGGATGAACGGATTTGTCTGAAACTTGGTGTAACAGCGCAGGCGGATAGCTAGCAGTTAAATATTTACATTTGTTATTCATACATTTCATTGGAACCGAGTATATTCCCATTCCTTGACCAATTGTTAAATTAATTAAGATACCTAATATAAATAATTATTATTTGATAGAAAAGTTATCAAAATGATCACGTTAGTGGACCTAGATGGGGTAAGTTTGTTACTTTATAACGGTAGATTGCACGTTGAAACGGAAGGTTTGCCGAGACCTACTTTAATCAAATTACAACGCCTTTCAGCTCTGGCACTGCGTCGGACTTTGCTCTCCAGGTACGTGCTTTGTGGTGGCTATATTAAATATTAAACCTAACATACATAAATACAGTAGTGGTGACCATTAAACCACCAAAGGTAAAGGTACATTATATGTAATACAGTATTTTTTCTACATAACTAAAATCATACACAGCTAATCTTATAACCAAGCAACTATTTCACTGTGCATTTTACTATTTTATAAATACCTGCCCAACATTCAGTTTGACACGACCTCTTTGGTGTAGTGGTTCGCCGGTTCGAATCCCGCTAGGGGCATCTGTTTGTGTAATGTATACGGACATGTGTGCCCGAGGTATGGATGTTTTTATTTATATGTAAAATAAGTTAGCAGCAGCGGGAGAGACGAAAAAAAACCAAAAGATTTTACTTAAAGATTAATTTAATTTCAAATAAAGAAATTACAATTTTTAAAGTACAGATTTACAACCTAAACTAGCCTAGTGTCCAAATCGAGGTAGGATTATGGAATGCCAATGGATATCCAATTCGAGTGCATTTCCGCTGTTCTGCTGCATCAGCGCCTCGTGCCTTGTGCGTAATTTCCATTGATTTGTAAATTATGAATTGGTACTGAATCAGCAGGTTTCCTTATGGGTTGGGTCTTAACATCTCCCCCCTCAGATCAGCAACCATTTGGCACGTTTAGTGAAAATGTTGCTGGAACTCCCCTTGGAGTTTTTTGTCTATTTCTGTCGACGTCCTCGTAGGGATGATCGTGTGTTGTAGCTGGGTTTGAGGGTTTCTGTAGATGATGTCGAAATTTGTAGGTTGCGATGAGTGCGCCTGCACTTAGCAATACAATGTAAAACGGTATGGTGGTGTGAAAGACTTCCGTGCTGGGTTGCTTCTCATCTAGTTTCGCCGGGTCTTCGATCAGGATACTATCATCCACTTTGTGAAGTCCTTCCAGATTGATTGAGTTGAGCTTAATATGGGTTGATGTAGCAGCATGTTCATCGGCATCGTATGGTATATTGATTAGTTTCAGAGGTTGACCTTCTATCTCATCATTGTCATTGGTGATCAGGAACTCCTCGGTCTTTACGAAGCAGTTGAGTGGAACCGTTGCAAGATAGCTTCCCTGCAGGACATTGTGGTCTTCTCTTCCGCAGACTGACTGTACCTTGGTCGGCTTGGGAAATGATATGGTGTAGTGCTGGTCATCCAGCTGCTCCATCGCTTCTTTTGACAGGGTGACTGTAGTAAATCTGCAGGACTCAACTAAAGCTTGATTATATATCAGGTGGTGAATGCAATCTGTTTTAAGATTTACTTGATGACTTGTAGTTTTTTCACAGAGATACCAATTACTTAATTTCAGGCATTCTGCCTCTATATACATGAACATTTGCTCGTTCGTTGCTAAGTAGGGATAGGGAGGAATGAGGACATGACGATTTTTATTCGGTACTACAGAAAGTCTATACAAATCTAATACATGTTGTGAAACTATAGGGAATTTAAAAGTTATAACTATCTGATTTTTGATAAAATATGAACCTGGTTTTATAATATCATAATATTCTCGCAATTCTAAATTTAAAATTTGGTCTTTATTGTATATGTGGTTTAACTTATCTATCATACTTCTAAGTACTTCTACATCTATCATTGAATGATGAGTAGTTGAAGTGCGAATAAATGCTAAACTATTTTCTAACCTAATTAATTCTGACATTAAATCTTCTAAATTTTTACTTATTATATCTAAGAGTCTAGAGAACAAAGCATATCTAAGCATATTATTGTCTCTTGATATTATTAATTCTAATGTCGTATTAATTTTACTTTGGTTCTCAACTAACTGAGTTAACACATTACTATGTTGAGAGATCCATTCTTTACAAAGACTGATGTGGTTGTTGAACTCTGATTGCAATTTAGTTTCATTATCCTGAAGGGATTTAATCGCATCATTAAATCTTACAGCATCCGCGTGATCTAAATTGCCGGTTATGCTTTTAATAACAGAACCTAGGCCATCGATTAGGCCTCTTTTAGCTCTGTTAGGCTCTAAGGATTTAAGCTGCAGTAGAACTTTGCCAAGCTTATTAGTGAGATATTCAATCTGTAGGTCATATAAAGGATAGATATTGCCATTAAGCTTAGTTTTTACGGAATTGAGTTCAGTCTGAAGTAATGTTATCTTGTCTTCGATCTCGTCAAGTCTAACATATTGAATGAAAGTATGGTAATGAGTCGTTAACTTAGTCTGTCCGAGCTTATAAGGTAGTATTCCGGGTCCATCTGCTAGGCTCTCAAGTCTTATCTCCTGCGATCGCGCCAGATGCGCCGCCAGCACCAAAACTATCCTGTAACAATGTGGCTCCTTTAGGAACACGTTTGAGGCGGGCCTTGGCAACAGGACCACGCTTTTTGGATGTATAAATATGGATTGGCAAGTCTGCTAAAACAGTGTCCTGCGTGTAACGAGGTGCGGTTTTCTGTCTACTAGCTAAAGGATTTTTAATAAAAACTTGTTGGTTTGGAGAGTACTGTACTTCGGGCTCACGATCTTTATTCAAATTCTCTATTATAGCTGTGCGGTTAGCAAGTGAAGTCTGGTTAATGATGTCATAAACTGTCTTCATCTGTTCTTTATGATTCAACACATACTGCTGGAGCAGATGTTGCGTGTAGTCAACGTCAAGTATGTCTCTAGGGTCAAAGTGTCCAGTTAATAGGTCAAAGGGTCTACACTTGGTGAAGGAGTGGATGGAACTGTTGTAAGCTATGAGAGCATATGGCATGAGATTAACTATGGGGTCATCTTTACGCTGTAATTTTAGAATTCTAAGATGCTCAAGAAGAGTAGAGTGAAATCGTTCAATCATACCATTATCGTTTGGTGAATGGGGTAGGACTTTGTGGTGGTTTACCTTATGAAGACGGGTGAATTCTGAAAATAATTGATTAGTAAATTCGGTACCGTTGTCAGTGACAAGGGTTAGCGGGACACCATGATGGGTGCAATACTGTAATAAGGCTTGAAGTATACTGACGGCAGTACCATCGCGAAGGTGGTACGCTTGTCCATACTTGGTGAAGACGTCCATGAAGGTCACGTACTTTTCGCTCTGTACAGTGAACAGGTCCATGTGGACAATTTCGAAGGGTTTGGTTGCTGGTGGTACAATGTTGAACTTGGGTCTAATAGGATTCCTGTCGTACTTGGCTTGACCACATATAGTGCATTCATTAATGAACTTTGTGATATGGTCTTTCATCTTTGGCCAGTAGTATCTTCTGGAAAGTGCTAAGTAACATTCGGTGATGCCACGATGATTAGTTTTACCATCATGGTAGTGGCTGATGATATCTTGTTGATGAAGATACTCCTTGACGTTTTCTAGCTCTGATTTGGTTAAAACGAGGTGCATTGCTGAGCTTCTAAACTTATGCTGAATAATAGGGATGATTCTGTACATAGCAAGCGGTGGATTAATGAGAATAGCGGTTTTTACCTTTGGGTTAACGTACTCCTTGATAGCATTTACTACATCGGTCTCTAAGTTAGTTTCTGATAACTGAATGGCTATACGTGTGTGGGTATCGAAAGGTTTAGTGACTGTCGGTTTACGTTTAACATCATTAGCTATTGTAAAAACGATCTGTCTGTGAAATTTATTAAGGGGATCATCTGTGATCGGAACCTCGAGTATGGGATGTTCGTTACTAGTATGGACTGTAGCTGTCGTAGATTGCTCTTGTTGTATTGTGTCACTAGGGTTACCTAAGATAGAGTTGAGGTCATCTATTAACGTAATTAGGTCTTCATTGTGAATTTCAATTCGAGACAAGGCGTCTGCGTTGGTATTGGACTTTCCTGTCTTATAGACGATGTCAAATTGATATTCACTGAGTTTCAGCTTCCATCTACTAAGTCGGGAGTTGCCTTCGACTTTAGCACTCAGTAACCATTGGAGTGGTTTATGGTCTGAAAGGACTTTGAACTTACGACCGAACAGATAGGGTCTGAAATATTTAGTAGCCCATACAATGGCTAGAAGCTCCTTTTCGATGGTACTATAATTCATTTCGCTCTCATTCAGAGTGCGGGAAGCGTAACAAATGGGTTTGTCGGATCCAATAGGACCTTGGGATAAAACTGCGCCAACTGCAAAGTTAGAAGCGTCTGTGGTGAGTAGAAAGTCTTTACTGAAGTCGGGATATTGAAGGATGGGGTCATTGGTAAGTAGGGTCTTACATTTTTGAAAACAGGCTACATATTCGGGATCAAGGGTGATTTTACTACCCTTTTTTAGACAACGGGTCATAGGTTTAGTGATATGGGCGAAATCTGGGATAAATTTACGGTAATAGCCCATAAGGCCAAGAAACTGCTTAATTTCTTTAGGGGTTTTTGGGATTGGATAGTTTTCTATGGCAGTTATCTTATCGGGGTTTGGTTTGATACCTTCGCTGGTAATAACGTGTCCAAGGTAAGCGGTTTCTCGTTTGAGATACTCCGACTTATCCATCTGTATTTTAAAGTTGGATTCGCGAAGTCTCTGGAATACTTTTTCTAGGTTCACCATATGTTCCTGTAATGATGTGCTAAAGACAATAATATCATCCAGATAAACAAGACAGATTTCATTTTGGAGACCTCTAAGCACGTTATCCATGACACGCTGGAAGGTGGAAGGTGAGTTTTTGAGTCCCATGGGCATTCGAAGGAACTCGAAGTGTCCATGTTCGACATTGAATGCTGTCTTTGGTATGTCCTGTGATTCCATCTCCACTTGATAAAAACCACTCGCCAAATCCAAGGTGGTAAAATATTGGCATTTACCTAGTTTATCAAGGACATCATTGATGTTTGGAATAGGGTATTTATCGTCAATGGTCTTGTCGTTCAGCTTACGAAAGTCCACGACAATGCGCCACTTTTGTTTGCCGGAAGCATCAACTTTTTTGGGTACGACCCAAATCGGTGAGCTCCATGCTGAGTCTGATGGTCTGATAATTCCCTGTTCCAACATTTTATTAATCTGGTCTCTAACTTCCTGCCTGTGTATAAAAGGATAGCGGTAGCTTTTGGTGTAGATAGGTACCTCGTCAGTTGTCCTGATACGATGTTTTATTTTATTGGTGAAAGACAAGGCCTCCCCTTCTATATAAAACACGTCAGCATAGCGAGTGCAAAGAGCTATGAGATTAGCTATCTCTTCTGAGTTAAGGTGGTCGGTTCGTAGCCGTGATATGACTTCAGTTTCACGTGTCGTAGGTGTACTAACGCGTGCACTTTGCTCATTAAAAACCTCAGCCTGCGCCGGTTGGTCGAGAGAAAATATTATATCGTTAGGTGTTGGATTTTCGACCTCTAAATATCCGCGGCTGTTAAGTACGGTGGTTAAGCATTCGTTTATAATACAGTTACAAAATACCTGTTGTTTGACTAATACTTCGCCATCCGGGGCGTTAATAGGGACGCGAATTATTTTTGAAGTACCGGCTGGAATAATGTCCTCGTATAAATTCACATTACGCGAATTGTACATTCGGATGGGATTGGACGCGTTACGGGTAGCTAGTAACTCATCTTTCAAGTCTATTCTAGCTTCCCATTTGGTAAGTAAGTCTAACCCAATAAGACCGTCGAAGTAATCGTGAAAACGATATACGAATAACTTAATAGGTTCGGTGTCGTTAAATTCTGAGAAACAAGGCAAGGTGATTGAATAATCGTTTCTAGTAGTCGCGTGCACGTTTGTGACTTCAAACGGGTCAAAGTTAAGCGGCAAATCGGGATAGAATATTTCTACGGCTTGGGGGCTAATAAAAGATTGGTTAGCACCCGTATCAATTAATAGCTTAAGCGGTGGGTTACGGATCTGGATATAAGGCAGTTGCCTCTGCGTCTGTAAATTGAGTTCTATTTTGGTTTGCTTAACTTCCGGTTTAACTGAAAATCCTGGTCCGCGTTTGTCGGTTCGGTCTGTGAGTGGATACCATCGGTCAAGGTCAGCTGGTCGACAGCTGTCTCGTAATAAGAGTCTTGCGTGTCACTAGTCGCGTTATATTGATAAGCGCTGTACTCGGGACTATCTACATAGCCGTCGTAGTATGTATAATCCGGCGAGTAATAATAGTCAGCAGTGTAACATGAGTCGTCATTATACTGCATGTATGGATATGAGCATTCATTCAAGTTTACGTCACGGGTTTTGAAATAACTAGTCGGTGGCGGGTTACCAAATTTGCGCCAATCGTGACCTATCATGTTAGTATGGGGCAGTACCTTAGGTACGAAATGTTTTACACCACTCATAGGTTTGGGACTGAAATTTTGGGGTGGATTATACCTGGGCTGAAGTCGGAACATATTACTTTGAGGGTTGTAGTTCGGTGGTAGAGCACGGAACATCTCTTGAGTGCGAGTAGGCATTCGATTTTGGGGATGATTTTGAGGGTGGTTAAAACGGAAGGGTGCCTGTGGTGGTGGTTGGAAAGCTCGCTGTCCGGTGTGCGGCGTATGGGGGTTAGAGGGATGTGGTTGACTAAACCCAGTAGGTGAGGGTGTGAAAAGTGGAACTTTAATACCCTGGGGTGCTTTGTTGGAGGTTGAGGGGTCATTACGTTGCTGTAGGTATATGACGTTCAACTCTTCCTGAACAAACTCAAGCGCTTTCTCAATCGAGATGGGGCGCATGCACCGTATACGGGAACCTAGGGGTTCCTTTAATCCTCGCACGAAAGCCTGCATGGTTAGTTTTTTATATAGCGCACGTTTCGCTTCAATAGTCGTCTGGATTTGTTCGTGTAAAGTCACATAAGTCATTATTGTGCTAAACAAAGTTTGGCACTGCTCGTAAAATTCTTGTGGGGTCTTGTTGCCCTGTGTAGCTAGAGAAAGGTCATTATACAAGGCTGTCTCATCCCGTTGATCTGAAAAGTTGTTAATGAGGGAATTTCTTATCCCCAGCCAGTTGTCGGGGATGCCGTTAGAGTTGATGATGCAAGCGGCGGAACCCGTGATTTTGTTTAATATCCCATTCAATAAGCACAAATTAGTCAAATCAGAACCCTCTCTCATATAGGAATGGACTATCTGATCGCAAATATTAAGAAATCGAGTGAGAATATTTGGATTCCCATCGAATTCCGGGACAAGGCGTAGCGCCTTATACACGTCATCCGGGTTGACTGGGGGTTGGTTTGCGTTAGCCATTTCTAAATTAAATAAAAAGTTTAAATCTAAATCTAACTGAAATGAATTAGTATCACTACTGTAATTTAAATCTCTATACTTATCGGCTAAGTGGTGGCGAGCCTGACGTAATACAGGGTGTCGCGATTTATTTTCCCTATGTGGATGGAAAATTTTGAAGGAAAATTAAACTAGGAACTTGAATTAAGGTTAGGAAAAGCAACTCGAGAACAGTTCAAGTGTACTCACAGTTGGTTCATCTCTGGCTTTTCTTCTTGAATCAATGTCTGGATTCGTCTCCCGGCTGGTGCCCGATCTCGTAGGTTCCTTGGGTGGAGTCCGTGCGGCCGCGATAGTTACTGTGCGCGCGCGGAAGTAACTAGGTTTCTCGAATTTTGAGACCCTAAGCTACACTCTCTCCCCAAGACTGATGACTGCGCCAAATAAGTTAGCAGCAGCGGGAGAGACGAAAAAAAACCAAAAGATTTTACTTAAAGATTAATTTAATTTCAAATAAAGAAATTACAATTTTTAAAGTACAGATTTACAACCTAAACTAGCCTAGTGTCCAAATCGAGGTAGGATTATGGAATGCCAATGGATATCCAATTCGAGTGCATTTCCGCTGTTCTGCTGCATCAGCGCCTCGTGCCTTGTGCGTAATTTCCATTGATTTGTAAATTATGAATTGGTACTGAATCAGCAGGTTTCCTTATGGGTTGGGTCTTAACATGTATTTATTTACATAAAAAATAATAATTTGTGTAGTAAGTATATCAACTATCTGATATCCATAATACAAATAAATAAATATCCTTTGACATACACACAACGCCATCTAGTTCCACACTAAGCAACTAGGCTTGTAATAATACAAGCCTAGTTGCAATGAGGACGCCAGGCCCCTATTTCACCAAGTTGACAATTGTCAGCGACATATTTTATGTCGGCTGACAATTCGACATATGTCGCTGACAATTGTCAACGGACAGGTGACAAATGACAATTTTGTAAATTATTTGGTATAGAAAAGCTTATAAACATGACAGGTATTTTGTGACAATTGTCCTTATCTCAATCAAATGACAATTATGTTGTGAAACAAGAATCATTTTACAAGCTTTTATTTACTTTCACCTGTCCCGTTGTCTGTAATTTTGAACTAGACATATTTGTAGATTTGTCGGAATTGTTGACATGAGATCGAGGCTGTGTCAGGCTAGCGTGACAATTGTAGTGTTTTCGTTGTTAATTACAAAATGGCTCTCCGTGAAAGCAGCAGTAGTGACAGTGATAGTGATTTAGATGAGTTCGCATATAGGAGAATATATAGAGAACGAATAAATTTCTCCTTTGACATTACTGAATTAGCGTGTAAGGAAAAAATTCGAATTAGTATAAGAAGTAGTTCGAAGTAATTTCGATTTAGTAAGTTGGGTTTTTGTGTGTTGTCATATTTTTTTGACAATTGTCGCACCTGTCAATTTGGTGAAATAGGGGCCAGATGGATATACTCCACAAATACATTTTTTTGTAAATAAATACATATAAATAAAAACATCCATAACTCTGGCACACATGTCCGTATTCATTATACAAACATGTGCTCCTAGCGGGATTCGAACCGGGGACCTTTTGGTATAGCAGTCAATGTTTCTAACCACTACACCAAACAGGTCGTCAAAATACAATCCCAGTTACTTTGTGTGGAACTATGGCGATGTAGGTATGTGTGTATGTTCAAAGATATTAATTTATTTATATTTGAAATTTTTGTGGGTCTATATCAAAATTCTTAATATTATCAAAAGTGCAATTATATTGCATAGTAGGTATCAAGATACTAATATTGTAACAAGTTACAATAAATTTTCATTTATTCATACCTTGTTTGTTCTCAGACAGCCCGGGGACGAATTGTTGACTTAGTGCCGGATATTGAGGTGTGGGTCCGACCACGTATCGCCTTTTAGGGAGAGGACATGTTTCCATTTCGACACTATCTTTTTTTGTCTCCAATGAATTGCATCTTATTGAGATGTTTCTCAATTGAGACTAAAAAAAAAGTTCAAAAAAACGACCGAATGGTGTAGTTGGTGGACCTTGCTTTTGAAAACAACGGTTGCACGTTCGATCACAACTGGAGTAAATGTCATGAATATTTATATGAATAGTATAGTACAGGCTTTCCCTAGTTTGGGACTAGATAAAGCGTCCGGGTTATTGTTTTAATGCACAACGGTCTGCACTTAACCTCAATCACACCTGATGTTAAGTGAAGATGAGGCCGAAGGTGGCAGCGTACTAACCCGGAAACCCCATCTTACTTGGGGGACTGGCTAACTTATCTCTGACAACCGGAACACAACAATGCTATTATCATTGCTGCTTGGCGACAGATTTAGATAAGATCGTGCTAGCCAGGCGGACATTTAAAATACCCTATCACTAACCAAACAGAGTACTAAAGATGTACCCCGCTGGGGATCGAATCCATTCGTAAACCCAATTTTATTGGTTTATCCCAAGGAATAAACCATCAAAAATGTAACGTAGCTTGATTAAAATCAGGTGAGTAAACGATGGGTGGAGCGACGTGAAGCGTGTAAAATTGACAAAATACCTACCTGTTTTGTGCTAGAGTAGTGGCAGTTGTGGCGTCCCTTCAAAGGGCGACTAATTTCCGCTTGCTTAGCTTGTTGGACGCCAAATCGGCTATGAAATGTTGCGTCCAGTCGGCCGACAACACGTGGATATGATTAGTGAAAAAAAAACCGGACAAGCTGACACGCGCACCGAGAGTTCTGTGCAACCTTGTGTGTAAGAGTAGATAGTGTGTAAGTCTCGAAATATACGTTTGTAATCGCAAATAATATATATTTTTTATTATGTGATAAATAACAACAAAATCGTTTTCGATTTTTTTTAGTTTACAAGTAAAAGTCTGTGAAACCTTGCTCCTTGCCAAATTGCATGAATTCTAGGCCAACGGGAAGTAGCCTATGGATAGGTTCTGATTTATTTGCAAAAGTCAAAATGCGACCATAAGTGACTGTATTTTTGCTTAAAAATAGACATTATTTATATACGGCACTTTTTTGATGAATGAACGCCTATAAAGTTCTATAAATCCTTTTAATATCAATAATACCTAATACCTTTTAATATAATTTTAATATAAACATAATTGAAAGAAGAAAGAAAGAAGAATACTATTAGTATAAGTATACTAATCTAATTCTACAGATATTTTTTTTTTTAATATATAAATAATTTATAACTAAGGAAACCGATTTAGTGTACCTACATCTATATACATAATGATTGTTGTGACTTTGTTATTAGAGCAATAAAAAGCATTTGTATTTGTATTTTGTAAGAAAGATAATTCTTACACATCCTCGCTGTTTGGCACAGCCTCGTTTCACTGGGAGAGGACAGTGCGTATTGGTGAATTTGTAGAAGTCTAGTGGCCCCCTGATAGTCAGGTTTTTAGGTCACTAACTAGGCTTAACGACTGTCTCCAATTGAAAACAATCGGGAACGACTATTTTAACACTTGTATTGAAATGCTAGTGGTCACCCATTCAAGGACAGACAGCGCCCGATATTGCTAACTTCCGCTTCGGGTCAGTACGCTTCCACCTTCGGCCTCATCTTTACTTAACATCAGGTGTGATTGAACTCAAGTGCTAACCAGTTGTGCATAAAAAAAACTGGGCTATTTGAAAACAAATAATAAATGTGATGCTCCAAGAGTGCTTTTTTCGCACATTTACAGAATTCTAATGACCGCACGTTTGTTCAATAACCTGTTTAAGGTATCGTATAACCTCCCTAGCCACGCCTTTGTTTACGTAAGAAGCTGCAATTTCTTTAGAACGCTTAAGTAAGTAGAAACTAACTACGTCCACATATATCGCGGTGGCGTAAAAGTTTATGTAGTCACGCCACGTCTGGCCAAGTAATTCGTCCTAGCTCTAGAACTCGAATGCCGTTGACGCCCTTTAAAATTCCATCCACATCACCTGGATGAGTGGAAGTCTACCACTGTACGTTTCTCAAGAAACTTCCTACCACGTACGACCACCCTGTGGAACGGACCTCCTGCAGCGGTATTCCCGAACGAGTACGACATTGGAACCTTCAAGAAACGAGCCTACACCTTCCTCAAAGGCCGGCAACGCATCTGTGACCCTTTTGGTGTTGCGGGTGTCCATGGGCGGCGGTGATTGCTTTCCATGCCGCTCAGGGGTCCAATCGCGCTATTTTACAACGGTTTTACCGTTCGAACGGAACGTTTTTGGTTTTGGTTTAGCTTTAGTTTAGTTAGCTAATGTAAAAAATGGTATCGCAATTTTTTGTGAAAGATTATATCGTTGACGTTACCAAAGTAAAACCAAACCCAAAATTTGTAGAGCTAACTACGAATATTAAAAAAAAAAACTAGGTTAATTTCCATTCAAAAATGATTAGCGCGATACGAAATGTGCTTAACGTAACCTTTTTTGGTAATGGTTGAGCATTGATATTATCGTTCAAATTTAGTGCGATCGGTCATCTGCTGTCGGTAAATCACGGCACATCAAAAGATTTTATCGAAACAAAGCTCGTGCAAGTGCACTACAGTTTATTTAAATAGAGTTGCAATATGTAATTATTTGCTGATTGACATGTAATTTCAGCGCAGTATTCGTTTTTAAACTACGAAGTTTTTTATCACAACAAAGCGACACGAATCTCCGCGAGATATTATGTTACGGCCACATAAGATAATAAAGCATGAGATAATAGATACCTACATAGAAAGTTTGTTACGCAATTACATAATACCTAACAGATTTGGATGCTATTTAGTATGGTGATGGAGTATGTCCTTCATCAACATATTATAGGGTAAGTATATATCCCAGAATTTCCCAGAAATCCTGAGGGACGATAAACTATATATAACATTTTTTTAGTATTTGCCATGCTCATTATACCTACCTATCCTGTATATGACTTGCCTGTACCTACATTCTGACCATGAAGTAAAAAGAATATTGCGTCCAAGATGTAATGAAATATTTTCATGGTTCAAGTTTTAGTCGTTGAGCTATATTAGTTCCATTTCGAAAACCATAACACCAAATGGAATAGTTTTGCTTTCGCATATTTCTGTTATATGCAAAACGCTTTATCTATTTTGATTGAAGGTTTTATTTATGTGACTCCAGACTCTACCTGTCGTAAACCGCGTGCCTCGGGGTCCACAGGTGAGGCGAGGGATAAGTTCCATTTACATTCATTTAGGCGGCAGCAGCGGTACATAAATCCTCTTTATTGCGCGGTAAGAGCTGCATAAAGCCACTGGCATACTCTAGGTAGCTACTCAGATACAGGTGAAAATGACTTAAGGAGATTTATTACATAATTTAGTTTTTCTAAATCAAGTCAAGTAAAAAACTACCGTAAGGGTAAGGCGTAAGCTCGCGTCTCCATAACGTAAGTAAGGTTATAATTTCCATTGATGTTGTCATTTACAAAAGTACAATGACCGCCTCAGTGGCTCAATGTGACCAACATAGGGTTTACGAATCGAAGGTTGCAGGTTCGATCTCCGGCGGGTTTCATGTTTAAGTATGCCATGCTACGGGGGAGGTTAACATATTTAGAAGCAATTTTCGATTAACGCTCATTCGCTCAAAACCTTGATTCTCGCTAACCTAACAAAGGGCACCCGAAATTAAACTGGGATAAGCCTATCCTAAACTATAGTTGACGACGGGGCTTTGTGCGTTTACTATAAGTAGGTCGGTCTACGAGTATATACCTAGTTCTCAGTAATACGTTTGCCTCACTGGGAACTAGAGCAATCTATGGAAATTACAAAACATAATACCCAACTACCTAAAACCTGAACAGAGAGAAACGAGCTCTAAAATCTAGCATTCCGTTGTGGTACAGTCGGCAACACAATTAAGGTCTTTATTTTCTCATTTCATAGGATTTCCAATAATTGTTACATTTATAAATATATGTAGTAAAATGTCTTCTCTTTAGACTTTTTACTAAATTCTATAGAATTTATCTATCATATCATGACAGGTGTCAAGAAAAATGTAACAAAATCCAACTAATACCCTAAAAACAATATCATAAAAATTATGCCTGCTACCGGAATTGTGTTGGCGACTGTACCTTATTCGGAGACAGGAATCTCGCCTCCACATTCCTCTCACTGTAATCCATTGCTCAATGTAAACAACAAAGTGTAGGTATAAATCGGGAGTCGAGAGTTCGATTCCAATCGGGGTAGATGTTTAGTAGTCGATTTGGTCGGTTGTACGGTTTTTTAAATGTCAGCCTGGCCAGCTGGTCATATCTAATTCTGCCGCCAAGTAGCAATGTCCGCAATGATAGCACTGTTGTGTTCTAGATGTTTGAGATACTATATCTACACAAATACGTTGAAGATTCCAGGTGAGCACGCTACCACCTTCTGTCTCATCTCCACTTAACATGCAATGTGATAGATCAAGTACCTGTAGTTGATAAAACAATGAATTTAAAAAAGTGTATCTTTGAGACAGTTGTTTGTAAATTATGAGTCCATTTAGAGTATGATAAACACATCTTTTGATATTAAGAACTAATTAAAATGCCTGTGTAGGTATGTATTTTTTTTATGCACAACGGGTTAGCACTTGACCTCAATCACACCTGATGTTAAGTGAAGATGAGGCCGAAGGTGGTAACGTACTGACCCGGAAACCCCACCTTTTTTGGCGGACTGCCTATCTTACTGACAACCGGAACACAACAATGCTATAACATTGCTGTTTGGCTGCGGATTTAGATAAGATGGTGGTAGCTAGCCAGGCGGACATTTAAAATGTCCTACCACCAACCAAAGTATACGAGTAAGTAGTAGGCGCAGAATAAGCTATTCAGTTGATAGGCAGACATTTCCGCTTTTACAGAAATTGTGCTTGGAGCGATTGGTTAGTTTCCTTTGTACATTACTCTAGACAGTGCCTTTCCAATAACTTCAATCTTTAAGCAGTTATTTAAGATAAATGATATGATTTGTTGAATGTTAATTTAAATCTACTGGAAATATTAAAAGGTATAGGTAATATTAAAAGTCAGTCAGTATGTTCAAGCTAAATCGCGTCGGAAAAGGAAATCATCTGTGGTAAAAGAAGCGGCGCAAGAAATCCACCGGATCATTGTTGTCCTTTTTTTATGCAAGAAATGCACATTTGCGGATCGTAGAGGCTTACAATTCAACAGCTAGCTTAACCATCTACCCATATATAGGTATTCACCAATCCTCACTGTGTCCGCATGGTGGATTATTGCTGAGATTATGGCTCATAGGCTGCCCTAACGAGGGGAGGCAGTTTAACAGTATGGGGAAGTAAGGCACATGATGCTGCGATGTAGCCAGTACCTACTACTAGTGGGTAGACTAATATACAAGTCATAAGGGGGTGATAGTTGAAGTCATTTGTAACATTTTGTGAGGGTTTATTCCGTCCAGTGGCGCCCTCATTGGATAAGAGAAGATTTCTTTTTAAATAGTGCAATTAAAAAATATTGCTCTGGGGTTCTATTACATAATTTCATGGTTATCGTCATCGGTTACGTTCCGACACGTGATTGGTTGATTCATCGCTCGTTCGGCAATTTGACGGTTTCTAATTGGTCAACGTAATCGATAACGATGCCGATGGAGTTACATAATCTAAGGGCTGACCTGCACTCGAAAATCCTAAAACATAATTATAAATAATAAAATAACTCTAATTTTCGAGAATTTCTAATTATTTTTAAAAGCGACCACAATTTTTTATTGTCGTGAATTCTGGAAAATAATCATTATCAAAGCTAGGTATTACTTATGATTAGCTGGTAAGCTTTTCGAGTGAAGGTCAGAGTGATTTTTTTGACGTAAAGTAAAAATGGATATTAAGGAAAATCTCGTAAATTGTATGACGTTGAACTTATAGTAGGTTTGGCTTAAAATGGCTACAATTATCATCCCCATTAGATAGATAGATAGATAAAAAGTTTATTGCGTAAACTGGCACACATACAAGAGAGAAACATAAATACTACATTAACAAATAAGAAACAAACATTCATGAAAACAACAAGAGACATACAATTTTTAACAAATACAGACAGATGTTAACAAATATACATAGCAATTAAAATTTACCCAATACCTTCAAGACTTACTGCCGATTCATTATATGTGGGAATTTGTGAGGCTTTGCATCAACCTTCCTAACACCATAGAGGCTAATCTGGCATGAAATGAAGTCTAAAGACCAGCCAAGTGTATCTTTGGACCGGTATAAACTCGCAGCGGGTCTACTCTGAGTTCACTCAAACAAATACACTATCACTCGTGCTCGTATCGAAGCCGATCATTATCATCAAGGAAATAGTTTGCGTAAACTCATGGTACACCGTTCCTAATAAATCTACATTCACCATTTGTAAACAAAATGTCCTTTACCGCAAGTATCGATACCATCGGTCGAATCGGTCATTATTGGGAACCGCAAATAGTGTCCCTATTTGACCCTTCGTGCCCGCGCATATAACGAATGCCGACACGTGGATACAGTCCGAAGGGCATGAAAAGTGACGTCACTATTGACACTGCAATGACAGGCGAAATGTGAACATAATGCTTAGACTTCTATAACTATAGGAATGGGTCTTCTAGAAGAAGAAGAATACTTCTTAATCAGCCGAACCTCGAATCAGGATTCTTTAATTAGATGATGCGATTATGACCTTTAAGACAACAGTCAAACGAAGTAGCTTGTAACTGCCTTTTACAGCTCAGTAAAGAGCAGAGGCATTTGAAGAGAGCCCACCTAATAATGGAGTTTTCGTTAATACTAGGTTATGCCCTACTTAAGAATGACGCATTGGACCCATTTGTTGCTCTGGATAAACTTGTACACACATAAAATTATTAAACATTTGCCGAAAAAAGACAGCTATACAGGGTGAATTTGAATTCGTGTAATTCTCATTAACTGGTGAGGCCTCAGGAGTAGCTGAATTCAGCCGAAAATTGTTGGCCTTCCATACGACAGGTGGTTTCAGAATGGTATATTTTATATGGGTAATCGAAAATTTTTGATAGAATTCGGCTATGGTTCCTTGGGGAACGTTGTTCGTAATCAAGAGCAGCGTCACCAGTTAATAGGAATTACACGAATTCAAATTCACCCTGTATAGGGATACCTGACAGTGTTTTCAGCCGCCCCCGTGTCCTTCGACTTGGCATTACCACTGCCTAGAGTTAAAAAAAAATTATTTCGAAACCATCATCGACGCACGCGCCGCTGGCCGATGATTGATATGAGACTGGCAGGATTCGTAGGGTTCGAAATTTATTTGGAACTCGCATTTTCTCCAAGTTTTTTTAATTTAATTAATTTAATGGTGAAATTATGTGGAATAGACTGCAAACGCGACCGTCAAATAACACAACGCAAATAAATATCGTGGGACATACACACAATACCATCTAGGCATCTAATGCCACATGCCACATTAAGCAACTATAGGCTTGTGTTGTAATACCAGATGGTTGATATAACTATATAAAGAAATTTAATTTTTTGTAAACAAATACTTATTATAAATGAAAACATCCATAACTCAGGTGCGCCTCTTGCTCGTTTGCCCACCTCTTCAATAAAAAAAAAAAAAAAAAAAAAAAAAACTCGGCTACACATGTCCGTATTCATGATACAAACATATGCCCCTAGCGGGATTCCATCCCGCGACCTTTTGGTATAGTGGTCAGAGTGTCTAACCACTACACCAAAGAAGTCGTCTCAAACTGGATTTTGGGCAGGTATTAAGGACAGGTTATAAGATTAATGTGTAATGATTTTAGTTATGTAGAAAAAATACTGTATTTTACATATAATGTACCTTTAACTTAGGTTTAATATGGTCACCACTATTATATTTATGTATCTTTATGGTAGGTTTAATATTTAATATAGCCACCACAAAGCATGTACCTGGAGAGCAAAGTCCGACGCATTGCCAGAGCTATAAGAACGACCTGTTTAGTCAAAATCAAAATAAAAAAATGCTTTATTTTGTAGGCACAGGGTACACTTAAAATAGTCAGATTTTACATTTTTAAAGCTACTGCTTGTTCAAAAGGCAATTTTCCCCTGAGAAGAACAAGCAAGAAACTCGAGGGGTCGCTATTTTAAAAAAGGTTTTTATATTACAAAATTATTATTTTATATTATAATATTTCATTATTAATTGTGAAATAGCCTGGTTATGCGAACGGGCTGCGTTATGTCCATGATTGTTTATCATCTAGTGTATAACAATAACCATATATTTTTATTATGACTTAATATTGGTGTCGATTCTTTTTTAGTTTAGTTGATGTACATCCATCAACTAAACTAAACTAAAACCAGTTTTAAAGTAGTACTGTATCTTTCTCCCTGGAACAATACGATGCGACGGCACCACTCCAAAACTGGTTTTAGTTTCAACATCCGAATCGACACTATTGTTACTTAAAAGTGCTTTAACTTTTATACTATGTATGCAAAGTTCAACTTTTATAATCCTGTAATTATAAACAACATCAACTGATATCAAAAGGATGAACAAAACTAATATAAAGTTTTCTCCCGCTCTATTTTCACAAGAACTGAACTACATCGTTAGGACAGCCCTTCAAACTGTTACGTTTGGGATTTGAAAACTTTGAAAAGGGTTAAAGGGTGGTAAAATTAAGTCCAGTCTTACAATATGGACCTACCTCCAAGTAGGTAGAGTTAAAGGTATTTTTTAGTTAATTTGACCTCAGTCACGTCTGGTGTTGAGTGAAGATCTGTTTGTTTGTCTGTCCGCGGCTTAGCTCAGATGTTCTTAGTACTAGAAAGCTGTTTTTGGCATGGGTATTCACATTAATCACGCCGACAGTTTGATATAATATTTTTTTATATTTTGTACCCCCATGGCGTGGAATGTCTATAGATAGGTCGTCCAAAAATGTTAAAAGATATGGTGACCAGTTATTCGATTCAAAGATCCGTTTGCGTAACATTATTGTCAGTCAAATGTCGTCGTCCCCCCCCGTCCCCCCCCTGACAGCTAAACGGTTGTTTTTGGATACGTGAAAACATTCACGAAAGTAGTAGATATATACCGACTTTAATGTAAAAATCTATCACAGCTAAGTAGGTTTTACAAGTTATATTTTATTCAGTAATAGCTGAATAAAAAATCTCCTTCTAAGTCTGACGTATTATTTCGGGGAACTACGGAACCCTACACTGACGTGGCCCGACACGCACTTGGCTGGTTTCTTATAAAAGTAAGAGATAAAAAGTCACACCATTGGAGATACTAAAACTAACAGAGAAACTCATTCTTTTTATTAATCTGTACCATTTTAACATCCGCGGATTTCACACGACATCGTAAATAATGGGGGCATTAGCAACGTACTGTGTGTGTTTAATACCCACTTAAGTGACACAGTCAACGTGTATATCTTTAAAGAAACTTGCACTCACCAAAAAATAGGATTTTGCCTAGAGGTATTTTTACGTAGTGGTCATATTGCGTAGCAGACATTTTGCGTAGTGGACATTTTACGTAATGGACATATTGCGTAGCGGACATTTTGCGTAGTGATATTTTGCGTAGCGGATATTCTGTGTAGCGGACATTTTGCGTAGTGGTTCTGTGTATGATCACTTTCATGAAATGAATAGTCTACGTAATGTATAATGGACAATTCAAAGCTGTAAGGGGACGTAGATCCACCACGTTATTGAATCTATTGAACGCGCGATGAAAAATGCTGAGTTTAGCAAACAGAAGAAGGCGGGTCATTCAATCTACCATCACCTTATTTGTCAGCGCAGACCGGGCGGAAAACCTCTCCAGAATTTAATTTTAATTCAAAATTAGTTTGAGACTTGGACAGTTATGAATGCTGTCATATATCTACATTGCTTTCTTACTTCTATTCACTTCTTCTATTTCCACATTTTTACTACTGACGTATGTATTTTTAACCTGTATTACTTAGGTTATGTGTTTGATGGCATTGTGTGTGTTTGCATGTCCAGTCTCATGGTAATCTCAGTAATGATCCGATTTGTGTGCGGTTTATTTTATATTATGACTAAACGACGCGACAGGTTATTATCCTTAGCAGTAGGTTAATCGTTTCGAAGTTTTTTGATGTACTTGGATGATATCACAGTCTTCCTGGGGTTTTCTTTTTTATTAATGTAACATTATATTCGGGGATAGTTTCTCAATGTTTGACAGATACATGCTGTTAAGAAGATATTTAGCTTAAACACAGTTGGTTTGTTTTATCTGGATTCTGGATGATATAATCATTTGTTATATCTAGGGTTTTCTAAATTTTCAATTTATAGTTATTTATTTAGTAATTCACACGAAATCTTAACAGCATTTAAATATATCTTTATCAATCAATATTATTAATCTTGCATGCCAGATAACAAGATTTCAATATTGTCTGTATGTATGAATCGGTAGCAACTGATTTCAATACTACAATATACTACTACTAAAATAAATGAATGAGGATAAACTAGAAAAACTAATAAAACTGCAGTGATTAAAAGAAACCGAACGATCTATGTAAATATGAAACTATATGAAGAAATATGAAATTTAACCTAGTTAAAAAAATCACAGCTAACGCGTAATACTTTGTGGTTAGATTTACCTAAAATCAACAAAATGCACTGGATATTAATGAAAGGAAAAGAGCGAAATGATTCAGTTAAGGCATTTTGTAAATAAAATATTGAAAAACGTCAAAGCACTTCTCAAAAAGGGAATGGGGATTTTTCTTGCTGTGACACACTATTCTGACTAACAAATCGAATGCATTTGCGGCTTTAACGACATTCTATTGTTTATATTGATCTTTTACCTTAAAAGGACAATAGAAATCGTCGTGGAACATCTCAAGCGGTCCAGGAAATAGTGTTAGTTTTCAAATTTAATTGATGCGGAACTTTCAGGGCACGAGTGCGCTCACTGTCGTGCATCCTTCTCTACAATACCGCAGTATGGAAAATCTCAAGTTAAATTTTTGCGGTTCATAAATAATATCATTTTACTAATCTGCTTCATACGGAACCCGCAGGGTGTGTGTGATCACACAAATCGTCTCTTGATTAAGAGACGTAGAGCATATAGCTTTGGAACGTGTTATTGGCCATGCGAACATTTGAACTTGCGTTTACTGTAGTGTGTTATGAATAATGAATTAATAAATTTTTATTCAGTATCCACATACAAAAATCATGCTTCAAGTATTTATTTCAATGTAAGTTATTCAATTGCACTTATTGAAAGTCAATTTAAATATTTACAGAGGGTAAGATGAGAATAAGATGATAAGAGAGAAGAACCGATAAGAGAAGAATATATAACAATATAAGGTTTGGTTGAGCACACTTATTCTCGAGTAGGACGATGGATGTTTGTTAAGGCTGGGAATATATGTAAGTTATTCAATTGTTTTTTATATGAGAAGGCGGCAAACTAGTATGCGGGTCACCTGATGGAAAGCAATCACCGCCGCCCATGGACACCCGCAACACCAAAAGGGTCACAGATGCGTTGCCGGCCTTTGAAGAAGGTATAGGCTCGTTTCTTGAAGATTCCAATGTCGTACTCGTTCGGGAATACCGCTGCCGGAAGTCCGTTCCACAGGGTGGTCGTACGTGGTAAGAAGTTTCTTGAGAAACGTACAGTGGTAGACTTCCACTCATCCAGGTGATGTGGATGGAAATTTAATTTTCGGCGAGAAGTGTATTATTGCACTTATTGAAAGTCAATTTAAATATTTACAGAGGGTAAGATGAGAATAAGATGATAAGAGGGAAGAACAGATAAGAGAAGAATATATTATTATATTGATAAGGTTTGGTTGAGCACAATTATTCTCGAGTAGGACGACGGATGTTTGTTAAGGCTGGGAATATACGTCAGATTTTTCCATCAGATAGTCTGATCCGACCATTGGATGGCGTTGGAGCTATTATTTTATTTTGTTTGAATATTCAACACACGTCCGATTCGATAGTAGGATCGGACGTACGAGCCGGAAACAGCCTCGATTTTACTACTGGTTTTTCCCTCTTTCGCGTCAACATGAGCAAATTTTTTTTTTTTGCAATACGTAACAATATTTCGTCGTCCATTTTTCTCGAGAACGACTGTGTTCAGAAACAGTCTGGCGTAACAATCGGCCGTGTATCGAGTAAATACGATCAGATAGTCCGCCCGTAGATTATGTAGCTACACCGGTATCGTCATCGATTGCGTTGACCAATGAGAATCCGTCAAATTGCCGAGCGAGCGATGAGCCAACCAATCACATGTGAAAACGTAACCGATGACGATCACAATGAAATTAGGTAATAAAACCCCTGATCAAAGCTTGTTAGATTATATTATCCGCACAGCCACACTGATGCAGTGCTTGTGACCGAGATTGGCAACACGGTTTTTATAATCTGTCGAACGAGCCGAACTTTTAAGAGGGCGTTTTGATTATCGCTGTAACTTTGGAAGAATTGTCTGTTCAATATTATTTCTTGTGCGGGGTGTGTGCTCAGAGGATCATGTTCTCTTGTTTGAGGATACCTATATGTGCTCTCATAAAATTTATAGGGGTAAGGAAGAAAGGCGGAACCAACCCGCGTTGGTTGGAACTAATTAAATTTTAGGTAAGTTTAAAAACCCAAAAACCCGAAGGCATTTTTTATATTTATCGGGCGCCATGTTGGATTTTTTACCCTTAAATATTATAGGAGATCATATGACACTCCTGGGCTCAATACGAATATGACGATCCCTTAAAAAACGGCCAAGCCGTTGCAGCCTACAAGAGGTAACATAGAAATCTACACACATACACTCGAACCCTCCTTCCGATAAAAACATTTTTTTTTATGCACAACGGGTTTGTACTTGACCTCAATCACACCTAAAATGTTAAGTGAAGATGAAGTCGAAGGTGGAAGCGTACTGACCCGGAAACCCCAACACATTTGGGGGACTGGCTATCTTACCTCTGACAACCCGAACACAACAATGCTATTAACATTGCTGCCTGGCAGCAGACTTAGATAAGATGGTGGTAGCTAGCCAGGCGGACATTTAAAATGCCCTACCACCAACCAAACCGAGTACTTAAATATGTACCCCGCTGGGATCAAATCCGCGACCTCCGAATCATAAACCCAATGTTGTTTACATTGAGCCACGGAGGCGGTTTCAAAAACAATTCGAAATTCAAATGGAGTGCGATACCAACCGTATAATTACGATATACTACTACAATTGCAAAGTTTCCCCTAATCTTACCCAGTATAATTTTGTTCCATTATGAGAATGTTATTATAATCGGCACTGAAAGAGCGATAACAAATGAATGTTTCCACAATTACTACTCAACACAAGGTGGTTCCTATTTGCAACTTGATTAAATGTAGTGCTTCGCATTGTTACAGGATGTTAATAGCGGTATTAGTCGCTGTGCGCGAGCAATAACGTCACATTAGCGCTTACGAGCGATGCGTTTAATATGGCCAATTACGGGAATAAGGCCCCACGTAGTCAGGATTCAAAAGTATAGCTTTACATCCATTGCGCGCAGCTTCGTATTTTTAAGTATGTAATATTTTTTTTACTTTTTTTATGCATCACGGATTGGTACTTGACCCCGATCACACCTGATGTTAAATGAAGATGAGGTCGAAGGTGGAAGCGTACTGACCCGGAAACCCCAACACATTTGGGGGACTGGCTATCTTATCTCTGACAACCGGAACACAACAATGCTATTAACATTGCTGCTTGGCGCCAGATTTAGATAAGATGGTGGTAGCTAGCCAGACGGACATTTAAAATGTCCCACCACCAACCAAACGGAGTACTTAAATATGTACTCCGCTAGGGATCGAACCCGCGACCTCCGAATCGTAAAACCAATGTTGTTTACATTGAGCCACGGAGGCGGTTAATATCTGTCTTGGTTACTTAAATTTAAATACTTAAAGTTATTTAAATTTCATACATTTACGTTTTATGTGTGCCATTGGTGACATACTGTAGATAAGTGGAAATTTCATTTATAGGTAAGCGAATAACAAGACTAAGGTAACCTCCACTTTAGGAGGGACACTTGGCTAGACGGGAGGACGGACGGAGAACCAAGGCAGTCACATAGTAGTGGCCTAGCGGAGCTACAAGGCCAGTGGGTAGACCGCAACCCGTTAGTCCAATGTCATCGTACAGTTGGTGGGATCTCATTGGATGTGACTGGCATAAGACCGTGAGATTTGGATGGAGAAGAGGCGTATACCCAGCAGTGGGTGGACATGGGCTGAGATTGAATGATTGAATGAATCAAACTCTACTTTATCATACTACAAAGTTTCACTGGTGGAGGAATTAATCAATAACTCCACCACCTCGTTGATTGCATTAAGACGGTTTATTCCGTCCAGTTGCGCCCTCATTGGATAATTAAGACTTCTTTTTAAATACATACCTAATAAATTAAAAAAATCGCTCAGACCTGCACTCGATGGAAAGGTTGATGGTTTACGTTAAGAAATTAGATTTAGTAAAGACAGGAAAATAGACATATAAAGGTCTCACGATCTCTGTGGTGCAGTCTTCGATCCCCGAGGGTAGTTCCACCATCGTCTCCAGCCGGTTGCGGCCTGCAAAAAGACAAATTCCATATTTAGTTGTGTAAAGCTAAGGCCCTATGCGGGGTTATTCAGATACACGCAGCGGACAATCAAGTGTAACCCTTATAAACACTCGGGTCAGGTATAATTTGCACTGTGCAAACCATATAGAAAAGAGTCACAATCGGCACTGCGTCACGAGAGCTACTCGGTTTGGTTGGTGGTAGGGCATTTAAAATGCCATTTCTACCACCATCTTATCTAAGTCTGCCGCCATAGAGCAATGTTAATAACAATAATAAGCCAGTTCCCCAAATAAGATGGAGTTTCCGGGTCAGTACGCTTCCACCTTCGGCCTCATCTTCACTTAACATCAGGTGTGATTGAGTACAAGTGAAGCTCAAACTGCGTCAGATTGCAGTGAGTGTAGACAGTCGGCAGCAGAAGGTTCGCGTATATAAAAATGCCAATAATTCGAGTGACAAATAAGTTTAATGGCGATTTGACGGCGTCATTCAGCAAGAAATTTTAAGAGCGCTCCATTCTCATAGTATTCGAAAAATGAGTCAATAAATTTGAAATCAGCCGATGATGTTTTGATCGACCGATCGTTCGGTATTCTGTTTACGTGCTATTTTGACGCTGTGATCCAGAAGCTGATCGGATCGCAAAGTATGCGTGTAAAAATAATTTCTCATAACTATACGGCAGCCCAATATTATGTAGGTACCTACGTGATCTCTATTTACAGAAATTCATTGTTCCGCATTTTGATGTGAAATATCGTGTAATCTTGTAACATAGACTGCCAAACTGAAGATCCTCCAACTCAACTAACTTTTTGAATTGTACGAAGTGTCAACCTCCAGGTATGAGTAATGGTCTGTCTAGCAGGTCTAGCATGACCCATAGCCTCTCTATAACGACGCGAGATAAAGCCTGCCATCACGTTCAAGCTCTAGACAAGTTAGAGAGACAGTACCATACTCGCATTATTACTGTTTCATCATCATCATCAGCCCGTAAACATCCCACTGCAGGGATATAAGCCTTTCCTCGTCTAATGAGGAAGTATGGGCCGTAGTCCGCCACGCTGGCCCAATGCGGGTTGGGGACTTCACATGCTTTCCAATTTTTATTTCTCAGGCATGCAGGTTGCCTCACGATGTTTTCCTTCACCGTTTAAGAGCAGTCGGATAAATGCACATAAGTAATTAAATTGAAAAACTCATTGGTACATGGCCTGCCTGGGAATCGAACCCGGATCTCCCAAATTGAGAGACCGCGTCTTGACCGCTGAGCCACCGACGCTCCCATATATTATGTTATATGTAATTTATTTTATTGAACCTAATTTATCGCAAACACTCCTATCATGTGCGTAATGCTTCCTAACCCAAAAGTTGCCTAGAAGAGATTGATTTTAGTGATAAGGCCGCTAGATTGGACTGTTCTCGTGTTTGTTTTCCTTGGGTTATGTTTATTGTTGTACAATAAGGAATATTTTGTGTGTTTGCTTCGTAGAGAGACTATAAGGGCATGCCAACCTCGCATGCAGTTCTTTCTAAAGTGTAGGTACCAGATTCTATAATGTATTCCGATGTCAGGAGTAACATACATAGTGAAATTACAGGCTTAAGAGGTATTATTGGTGTAGATTCTGAACTATCTACTTTCTCTAAACTATACTAAAACTACTTTAAAACTGGTTGTAGTTTAGTTTAGGGAAGTGGTACCATTGTTCCTTAGGGTGACAACGTCTCTATGACCTCTGTATTTAAGGTCGAAAGTATCTCTTGTTGTTGATCAGTCTCTCTACTCAATGGCTTTGTCCACTAGCGCACGATAACACAGCCAGCCAGATACAGTATATATCTATGTATAACCATAGTCGGTCTTAGAAATAACACAGTAGTACATGAAGCTAAAAAAGTTTGCCCGCTCTAAATGGAGTACGCATCAGCCTTATTTCAAAACAGGAGGATTCTCTTTAGACTTTTTACACATATCTCAAGTGCACAGGTTAAGAAAGATGCAACATTGTTGAAAATTAATATATGCCAAAAAAAAAATTGCATCATTTAAGAAAAATTGTGATAAACAATGTCAATGTCAATACAAGAAATAAAGATAAGGTCACATTAGTTTGTTCATTCGTTAGTAATTCATTCAAAGGGCTAATACGCTTTTTCAATAAAGTTCCTGTTGATATACAAAATCTTACTTTCAATACATTTAAAGATACTATAAAACAGAAACTTATTATGACAGCATATTATAAAATATCAGACTATTAATCTTCCATGGACATAAATAGCTCGTTCGCATGCGAGGTATTTCACAATTAGTAATGAAATATAAAAACCTTTTTGTAATATAAAAAACCAGTTTTTGAAAGAGCAACCCCTCGAGTTCCTTGCCTGTTCTTTTCAGGGGTAATTGCATTTTGAACAAGCAGTAGCTTAAAAAATGTAAAATTGACTATTTTAATACGCTTAAAATGGCTTACGCTTTATTTTTTAGGTCAGGGTACGCCCTGGATGTTTTTCATTTAAGAAAGAAAATTGTTTGTATTTGAGTAGTATATCAACCATATGGTATCCGTAATACAAGCCTATGTCCAATTTATTCATTTTTGACTTTGACTTTTTGCAAAGTATACCAGTAGTATTGGGTTTAATTGTTTAGAAATGTGTATGTGGAACGACGTGCCCTGAGACTCAAAGGTGATAATTCGATGACTGCTAAATTGCAGAGCTTTGAACACCGTCGCAAAGTCGCCTGTCTCTCAGTTTTTACAGGATGTATTTCGGGGAGTGTGCGTTGGAATTACATAATCTTATTCTACCGACGCCCTTCCACCTTCGGACTACTAGGCGTGGGAAGGGATTCCACCCGTATACAGTTTATATACCAAACATTCGCACTTAGAAGTTCGACTCTTCATTCATCATCCGAGCAGCCAAGGCATGGAACTCCCTTCCGACGTCAGTCTTTCCTGAATCCTACAACCTTGGGATCTTCAAGAGCTGAGTGAATAGGCATTTACTGGGATCGTGTGAAGCACGACCACATCGTCACTTTCCATCAGGTGAGATTGTGGTCAAACGCGAATCTAGTCAATAATAAAAACAAATCTTCATGGCTTTCAATCAAACAATAATGATGCAGTAATGCGGAAACCTTAGACGGCAACCATGATTCGATTACTATTCCATGTCGTCCTCAAAACATTTTCTTTCCTCCATGTAGTTGTGATTTCAAATCCGACGACTTTCCTTTGAAGCCGTCGTCGTTCCCACGTTCGTTCCACATCCGATCACCGGTCAGCCGTAACAGTCTCACGTAGATATTGTACAAACAACTACTGTTCGGTTTAACCGATTTTAAAGAAATAGTTCGAATGCATTTTCATGCGGTTGTGTTACCCGCAAAATTGTTACAGTCTTATTCATAAAAATTTACAAACGCTATATAAGCCTGTTTTAGTTATAATGTGTTTTGTCTCTGTCGTTCAAAAGGAAATGTTGTAATGAAAGAAAGTGACAAAACATACTTTAACTATAACAGGCTTATAAAGCGTTTGTAAATTTTTATGAATGAGAGGGTTAGTTTATCACTAGCACCGTGTCTACAACATAAGCCAGTAAGATATGACCACGTGAGCAAAATCATAAAATTATAAATAATACCGACAAGAGGGTTGGCAGCTATCTCTCTCAAAGCATTAGTATTGCGATACAGAGAGGTAATGGTGCCAGCCTCCTAGGTATGGTGCCCCACGGCACTTAGATGTATTTTTTTATTTATAGGTAGTTTAATTTGTAATTTTAGAATAGGTAACCTATATTTAATTGTTTATATAGTGTAATGATAATTAATTTATTAATATGTTTGAAGGAAAGAGAGGAAGGGGAAGACCTAGGCGTAATTACTTTGACCAAGTGAAAGAAAAGGTGAATGTGGTGTCGTACCAAGAGGTTAAAACGAGGGCGGAAAGTAGAGAGACATGGTTGTTACTCTACCGACAAGAGCAATTGAAGAAAAAGTGTTTTTTTTTTATATGATTGACAATCTCACCTGATGGAAAGTGACGATGTGGTCGAAGATGAAGCACGCGATCCCAGTAAATGCCTATTCACTCTGCTCTTTAAGATCCCAAGTTTGTAGGATTCAGGGAGTTCAGAGAATCAAGGGAGTTCCAGGCCTTGGCTGTTCGGATGATGAATGAAGAATCGAACTTCTTGGTGCGAATGTTCGGTATAAAACTAAGCTAGTGTAATAGCAATCTGGAAAAATATTAAATATTTTGGACACTTATACCATTTATTCAGTTCCAAAATATACAAAGCCTGTACTATTGTTACTACACGACGGATAAACATACTTAAACAGTTATATGCGTCGGAAATAAATTCGGTAAAAACAGTCGGACCGAGGTGTTTTTAATTGCTGGCTGTCGTTAAGCCAAGTTAGTGACAAATACTCCAACCCGCACTATGGGCACATAGTGAATTATGACACATACTCTCTGCTTACGCATTACAGTACACACATGAACAGCCCATAGCAGTATACTGCTGGACATATTTATATCGCTATTGCCCTAATAGCCATGTGGGCAGACGGTCTTGCGATCGCGGCTGTTATATAGGTTATAGGTCTTCACAGCTGGATTTCCGCAACTCGACGCTGTTTTGCGCTTATTTGGCGTAGTGTCTTGCTGACACTACTCTTGTCAACCCAGTTCTTGCAAGAAGCCTCTGCTGTCTTAGGACGGTCGCGATTCTGAACTCTGTATCAGTGACGCTGGCGCCCATCACTGGTCTACATAAACGATCTGGAAATCCCTGACTGAATTCACTAGCTATAAGTAATTTAATTTGATTTTGTATTCAGTGTTCTTACTTCACCAGACAAAAGGAGGTATAGGTTCAAAGCGTACGTAATTGACTCAAATGGCGATATTTCATTTCCGTCGTCGGCCATTTTCATTAGCTGCCAAGGCAATTTCCTTAGGAATAGCGAGCAATATTGAAATAAAAAGTTTATTAATTTCATAAAAAATCAATTATAACGATAAACCATTGTCAGAATCTTTAATTGGCATAAGTTTGGTATTGTGTTCTGTATAATAATTTATAATAATGCCGTTGATTCTATCTAAATAAATAAATAACAATAGCCTCTGGGCTCGGTAGCCTTGGCTGAGATTACTTGTCATGCTACGTAGGCTGATCTCATTATACACATTTTCTCCAGCCGATAGCTCTCGTTTCCATCGACCTTCGAAATTTTCGATATAAAATATTAGACAGTTCCTTTACAAGTATACCAACCTAGACATAGATCGTGGATCCCGAGATATCTGCCCACGCACTTGCGGATTGAGCTCCACAAACACTAGAAATGAGCGATTGACACCATCTATTCTCGTCAGGTATTCAAATAGCTAACGTGTGCATCACTGTGGCAGTAGGCAAATATACGCAGATGATAAGATGCCAATATCATCTTATATAATCTACACAGACCTATGGTACGGGTGGGGAAATCGAAGTGTTTCGACCGCCATTTAAAGGGGAAACTCAGGTAGAAATAGTAAACAAATTAATATGAAAGAAGTCTGTTTGGTTTGCTGGCTATTTTGCTCAATGCCAGGTGTAACTTCACTCATCCATCACTTCATTCTTCACAAGCATACCTACTTTTTCAATATAGTTAATACTTATTAAATAAAATCTGTATACGCCTTCCATATTCAGAATATGCGTTTTAAATCAAAAAGTCTTTTTATGGAGTTTCTAGGATTTGTCTCAAACGCAACTACAATTATAAATTGGTGACTATCACTCAAACAATTAGAGCCTTAGCTGTGATAATTTTCCTTTCAGTTTCGTTATATTTATATACCGTTTGGTGTAGTGGTTAGCGACCCTGGCCAGTATGTCTAGCATTCACGGGTACGATTCCCGCTAGGGGCATGTCATGTGTTATTAATGTTTTAATTTATAAAATGTACATAATTTACAAAAAAATCTATTAGTGTAGTATATCAGCCCCTGGTATCCGTAATACTAGTACAAATAGTATTTGCTTAGTGTGGAACTAATAGCTCTATGTGGATATACACAGCCATTTATTTATTTATAGGTAGGTAGATAAAACGTTTGTTTGGTACTCCAAATATACATAAAGTTTAAGAGAATTTAAAAAAAAATTGAACGGTTATACGGTTGTAAATAATTTTAAAATTTTATAATAGGTAGTGGCTTGGCTGGTAGGATGTAGATTACTTTAAAATATTAATATTTTGTAAATGGATGCCTGTATCGAAGAAGTAATAATTAAGACAACCCCCCATATTTTTAAATACCCTATTCATCGATATCTTACGCGACGAGACATGCGTTTAAAAATAATTACTCCCAACTAAACATTAAAAAAATGTACTCGTCATTTACCTGACTAAGTAGACATAACAGATAAATATTGGCTGCCGTCAAAGATCTTTGACGTCGGTGGGTTTGACAACTTTAATTCTTAACTTTGTAGGACGTTATAAATAGCCATACCTTTCAGCTATACAGGTTGAATGAATTCGCGTTATTCCCATAAACCACGTATTCTACTGCTGATATAGAATCGTCCTGCACGGGATTTTGGTTAGTGTAAATCAAATTATTTACCTATTTATTTTGCGAATCCGACTTGCGAAGCGAAGTCAAGTAGTCTTAACTTCATCACGTGGTAGGCTTTCATTCATAAATAATTGTAGGTAAATTAAAAAGCGAGCCGTGAGCGCAACGTTTTAGTGGTCCAATATTAATAAACAGAAGCAAGACCGCGATAGACCAGCTCAATCTACGAACGAAAGAATGTTAGGAGTGAACGATGGGCCGGCCAGCCGCACCCCTGTCAGTTAGTATTCTGCGATTAAGACAGCTGTGACATAGGGACGAACTGAAATGACTATCGAAACTAGTTCTACTACAAAACCCTGAAAATTAAGGCACTGGGATTTGCTAAACCCCGGGTAGGGTTAAACATTGAGTCAAAAAGACGGTCAAATCGTCTCGTAATAACAATATAAATCTTCTCTCGCCGCCTATCCTGATATTGCCATAGAAAATATTCAATTGGCTGAACACACATTTTAGTAAGTTGACCTATTACCCCCAATCTCCCCAGTAGCGCTTTATCGTCAGAGCGGAGTAGGTACAGTAATTCCCCTAAATCCATTGCGCTGTCGTACAGAAATAATATTGGCCTTCCTTGATAAATTTATGGTGTTTGTCCGCTTACTCAATAAACGATATAATGGATGCTCGTAAAAATAATAAAAAAATAGATTGGTGGTTCCTTTGTTTTAGCACTTTCATTTGTGGTGTAATGTATCGCGGTCCGGCTCGTAATTCGGCGCTAAAATTGGATCAGTAGTTTTTTTCTTGATTAAGTTATTTATTTCATTTTTGTTCATCACTGATTATGGCACGCCCATAACGCAATCACAGAATCACAAGTCACCATATCTAATATCTTCTAAAACAAGTATATACAGCACACCGACCGTCTTAATATTAATGTAGTTTTCAAGTTAAATTTAGTATGACACTTGTAAACATAATAGTAGGTACATTGTTATCCTAGGGTCTAAATAAGTCTTTAACCCGAGGTAAAATCTGTGCTTTTCATTACGAATACAAGGAAAGTAAAATCCATATCTGAATCAGATGAACGCATTGTTTAAAACAAGTCATGCAATACGGAAGTATAAACAAAACTCTACCACTCTAAAAAAAAACAAATGAAGATAGGATTGCCGCTTTCCCGCCTATTTTGTTTTGTTTTTTTTTTCTGAGGCCGGGCACCTACTCAGCCATTATTTTTCATATGCATCATTTAAAAAATGGTAAATATTTTGCCCAAAACTATATTATTTTAAAGAAATACTGTAGTTTAAATACTGTAGTTTAAATACTGTAGTTTAAATGAATATTAAATTAATTCTTATAGAATGTCACTCAAGCAGAGATCTTCGCTTAGGGCACAGTTAAAAAGAGACAGCTTTATGTAACTTGTATAGCGGCATCTCTTTCTAACTATGCTCAGGCGCAGATCTACGCTTGAGCATCATTCTGAAATGCGGGCCTTAATGTATACCTACAATACCATACTACTAGGCAAATAGCAGAGCTAAAAGTTTGCCTTCTGGAGCAAATGGTGTAAACAAGCGTATTGCTGGGGCAAATTGAAATTAGACAAAGATCATGTTTCTCAATCTATAGAGCAAAGATCACGTATAGAGCAGAATAAGGCGAAATGCTGTGAAGCAAATCGTATATACGGCGAAATCACAAACTTATGATACATAATTAATATAGTACTAACGTACTTATGATATTAAAGTCGACGCGTACCCCCATGCAACTTATATCATTCACGAAACTTTTTTTTAATATTGCTTGTTTCTCAACAAAATACTAACGAAGTATTAGTTGAGGTATTAATAAACCACACATTTGGAACTTATTTCCAGACATTTCCTAAATCGACTAAGCCTAGTAAGAACCCTAATTAGTTGAAAATACTTTTGCATTGAAACGGGCTACATAGTTTAATCCTTATGAAGTTAGATTAGGTACTCGTAATAAGAAATGGCAATATTACATTTGTTACACATTTTATTTATTTATATTTATCAATTGGGATTCGAACTTTGACCCTGTGCGTGCAACTCTACCTAGTCATTCCGTAAACACTGCCCTTGCCATAGCACATTCGATAATAACAGCCAGCCGCGAAGTAACTTGATCCTTATCTAACACCATATAACTGGATAGCTGAGTTCGGTATAGCCCCATGTCGTGTGGTTATTGTTATTTCATTTTCCCATAAAAATAGTGAGCACACGTCAAGGGTAAGGTCGGTCAAGGTAACCTTTCCTCAAGATGAAGGGTAGGTGTAAAAAGAAATAAGGTATTTAATGAATAGTTAAGTCATTGAAAAACTTGTGGCCAATCACAACCCTGGACACTGATTTTTATAATTAATATTTCATCTACAAATAACTATAAATAGACAATTGAGAAAGCTCCCGATAACACTGATGGAACAAATAATTATATCGTACAGGTTGATTAGACCAGAATATAGTGTTAATTGGCAGAACCGATTTCCATGACACATGGCTAAAAACCTATCTCCTGTTTTCAGAAACCCCTCGAAAGTCTATTATATCACCGAAATACACCAGCTGTGGGCGAAAAGATAGTAATTACAATAAATAATTGGAGGATAAAATCGAAAAAATTACTCTAAAAATGTCGATTTAGCAGGTCTTCTAACGGATCTTCCTTGCTGCTATATGGTTTCGTCCCTAACCATCTCCTAAAGATTATTCAACACCACCATTGGACATTGTATACCACAAATAGGTAACATTGCCAACTCAGAATTTATATATAAATCACGTGTTATAGTGGGGCTAACAGATCATGCGAACTACTCTCGTTCACTGACGAGTTTGGTGTAGTGGTTAGAAACAAAAGGTCGCGAGTTCGAATCCCGCTATATGTTTGTATGATGAATACAGACGTGTTCCCGAGTTATGGATGTTTTTCATTTAAATGTGTATTTATTAACAAAAAAAAGTATTTGTGTAGTTTATCAACCATCTGGTATTTATAATACATGCCTAGTTGCTTAGTGTGGAACTAGATGGTGCTGTGTGTATGTGCAAAGATATTTAAAAAAAAAAACTATCGTTCTATCAACTGTCACCCGTATCCACAACGAGTAGCATAACCCATATATTATCGTCCGCATGAACCATGGTAAACACGCTGGTCGTAGTAAAACAACACTTAAGCCTAGCAAAGCAGCAGGGTGCTGGTGTATTATGGGCAATGCCGCAGGTGGACTGGAGGCTCTTAGGGCTGTATAAATAAACCATTCTCAAGATTGAGGTGACCTTATGTTGACGCTTGAGAATCTGTTGCATATTAAAACAGTATTATATATTGACACTGAAACGCAATTGCAATCTCAAGATGAATTTATTAATACGTTTATTGTTTCTCAGTGTATGGACTGGTGCGTGGTTCCGGACCGAAGTTGGATGTTGGTAGTAGATGTGTATAGAGTGGATGTTGCAGAGAAGTGAAACGCGGCAGCGACAGTGATCCAAGTATTTATTCAGCCAGGTAAGTTGGGCGGCGATCTATCTCGTGCTGGGCAGAGCTTCTGCGTCGTGGAGTTCTTGATGTTGGTCTGCATATTGTAAGGTCATTTTCCTGGTTATAATTGGCAATTGTAGAGTGGTGTGTGTGTCGCGACTAACGCGTTTTAGCGTTAATTTGTAGAGTCTGTACAAAAAAGTAGAATGCGTAGTCCGCGGAAAATAAAATGCACAGTGTTAACTGTACACTCAGTACCATTGCATGTAATCATCAATTACCTTGTTGTCTGATGTCTGGAGACGACATGATGGACACCCACGCGCGTTGGGAATCTGAAAATAAAATACGAGTATTAATTAAATTTCACACATCCCTTTTTCCTGCAACTGGTGTGGTTACAATAAATATATTTTTATTAATATTATATAATTTTGTTTTGTTGAGAAGGCATGCGGGGAAGGCAGGAGGGTCAAATGATGGTAAATGGTCACTGCCTTTCTTAATATTTGCACAGAGGAGCGAATACCAACCAGGGAAGATGAACAACCATATGCCATTGCTTTCACCAACAAGGTCAGTCGACGGATGGCCTAATGAAGATCGCGGGACGTCGCTGTGTGCCGCTTCCAACAGCTCGCTCTGGAAATTTATGGAAAAGCGTGGACCTCCTGCTGCAGATATTTTTTTTTGTTGGTTTGGCGTCATGTATTCCATTCACTATGACTATGAGCAGATATATTGCGCGTTCTGTCGGATTAGAGCGTGATTCCCGTGAATAAAGTCTATTGTTGACATGTACATTTGTTGACCAGTGTCCGTGTGTCATTTGGAGGCTCCACTGAAAACCAGCGTCGTAGCGAACGGCTACAACTCATGCTGAGTTGGAGACCTTTTTGACTTCATCTTGTGACACTGACAATTAGATGGCAAAGACAATGTTATTTTTTACATGTGTCTCGACTGTGTAATATTTGCACCTGATTGTTTGTTTCATGAGATGGGTTTAAATAATTTTTTCTTTCTTACTCTTCTCCTTTCTATTCTTGACCTAGAATCCTGAGCCTCTTGAGGCGTCTTTTGCTGTTAAGAATTGTTAATAGCACATCAGCTGGTTGGCTTTAGCAGTACCTTTTATTTGATAGAGTGGAGCTTTATATCTTCGTTGATAGTCTTAGTATAATGATTCTGATAAATCTCAGTAAGTTTTAGAAAAAATGTAACTGTTATGATGATTAACCCTCTTATTCATAAAAATTTACAAACGCTTTATTAGCCTGTTTTAGTAAAAGTATGTTTTGTCACTTTCTTGCAATACAACATTTCCATATGAAAAGTAAAACAAGTTTATAAAACGATTGTATTTTTTTATGAATAAGACGGTATGACTATAAGTGATGAGAAACGCCGAAGAGCGTTCTTACCCCAAATTACACGTACGCAGAAGGATGATTCGCGAAAAGCGTACAGTGATTGAACACTGAGTAGTTTCGGATATCGCGTATGACATACTCGTATTTACATGGAGTGAGTGCTTAATGGTGTTTTGATATGGTTATTATTTCATTTGTTCCTGGCTTTAAGAATGCCTTTATATGTATAGGTGACCTGTGCCGCAACATGTAAACATTGTTATTGCGATACGTTGCGGAAGTTTCATGTCAAAGGGTACATACATACACATTCAAAGATAGCGACATACATATAGTAACCACGCAAAAACATTACACATGCATGTATCACCAATGTACCTTTTTTCTTTTTTTTTAACGCGGGAAACGCATGACGCGTACCGCTGCTCGCCTGGGGGACGGAGAGATCACCAATGTACCTACTCTTTAGAAAATGGAATTGATCAAAAACTAAATTGAAAATCAAATATTGAGATCCTTTTTATCTGATGTTTTTTTACCTATATTTTATTGTTTTAATTTTCATATTTCGGTGGAATTATTGTGTGACCACATATGCAAATAAATACGTATCTCATCTCATCTCAAATGCAACAAAAAGGACACCATTACTTTTTCACAAATTTTAAGAAGTATATGTCAATACGCCAGCTCATAATATCTTTGAGATCTCTTCAAGGAGAGCTATAATTGGGAAGCACAGGTGGTCAAAGAGAAAGAATAACAAGTTATAATTTGTTGCGGGAAACTCAAGTAAAGTCTATTCGTATCTTCATTTTCTCCCATTTTTAACGTTTTAAAGAAAATCTTATCATCTTTTAATCCAAAGAAAAATGACGTAGCTTTCCTTGCGATATTCAACCAAAGTGAAGAAATATATTTTAGGTCTATATGCAATAAAATGTTCATATTTGTATTGAATATTTTAACTATATAATGTACCTATACAAGGTGACAAGTACTTTGATACATTCCTTTGAAGTAGTTAAACTTGCTTAATTCCAGTTAAGTCATGTGGTATCAAAAACAGTTGCAATTTTTTTATTTTATTTCTAGAGGTTTCAAACTGTTGTGTATTTATAACGTTGCCTTATTTCAGTATTTCACCGTAGCGTAATGGTTTACTGCAACATAAACGCATATCGCTTAGTCAGCGTCGATTCCAATATTATATATACGCTTGTAAAGAATTAAAGGGCCTTGTTCGTGCAACATCACTATTGACAACGAGTCTTATTTACGGAACCCTCCATCCTTCGACCAACCACCATCATTAATACCACATGGCGACCAACTACTTTATCACAAAACTTTGTATCAAAATGTTTTTTTTAAAAAGAATTGTTACAAAACATTTTTGAGAATTATCTAATATATAAAGAATCAATTATTCATAAGTCACCTTCAAACAAAGCAACAAAAATCATGTTTAATGGCTGTCGGGGATCTAAACACACGTATCAATTATTATTAAAAATAAACAATACAATACAAATACACTTTATTGCACAACAGAAAAGAAAATACACATATGGCATATAGTGTATAAACTGCAGACAGGGCTCTTCATCATCAGCTATCCAACTAAATTTCGAGTATGGTGTTTGGGAAAAAAACCATAATTAAACACAAGTAATGTGATGTAACGTTTCGTACCTTGTAGAGAAAAGTGGTTTCATAGAAATGAGTTTTGTTTGCGTGTAAAGTCCCTTATTAATAATGAAATAAACAATTGTATAATAATAATAATATAATAATTATTATCCTTGATATACACACAGCGCCATCTAGTTCCACAGTAAGCAACTATACGCTTGTGTTGTGGATACCAGATGGTTGATATACCCATAGCGGAATAACACTACATATACCACATAAATACATTTTTTTTTGGTAAATAAATACTTATTATAAATGAAACCATCCATAACTCGGGTACACATGTCCTTATTCATCTCACAAACTTATGCAACCTTTTGGTATAGTGGTCAGAGCTGCTAACCACTACACCAAACGTCAATATAGTATACATCTCACTGTCTAAGCCTATGAGAAACGAACATAAAACAATAATATTTGACAGGCGAAGCACATAGTAAAAACAGTTAACAATCAGTAAAAAAAAACAATTTTAATAAAAAGTCATTTTCGAACAGGTTGCCGCCCTGAATTTTCTAACTGGAAATGAGCTCTACTTTAATATCTTGAAAGGAAAGTGTTAAATTTCCTGTCACCATGTATAATATTTTTAATTCGTTGACTTAGCAGGACATGATAAATTATAGTTATGATATCGTAATAGTATGTTAGTATTGTAAGTACTCTGTGATAATGGCATTTCCCGGTTATATTGTCAATCTAATCAACAAAGCAATCTCCCGATATCATTCATTTGATTATTGTATGCTGATGCTGAATGATCTGATATTCCAATTTGTGTATACATACCTAAGCCTATATAATTCTAATTTAGTTTAGTTAAAGCATTGGGGACTTATTTTAGGCCTGAAAAATATTGGCTGCATTGAAAAAAAATTTTTGACCATGCATACCATCTGCTCACATTCTGCCCCATTACTTGCTTTAACTGATGGGTTATGGAGTTACCGATTATGGGAATTTTCATCCAAATAAGTTCATCCGTTTTGCCGTGATTGAGCAACAAACAAACAAACATAATATATTTACAGAAAGTGTTTCTGTGGTTCTTGGGAAGTAATAATTCGAAAATTTAGAAAATCCCCAAAGAACTATGACGTCTTCCAAATACACTAAACAACTGTGTTTGATGTTATGTCTCCTCGTTTAGTCTTTAATATAAATAAAACCGCAGTCAAGTCGGGCCACGCATAGCTGAGATTATACATCAAGACAAAGAGTGGACACACACACAGAACGCAATCAAACACATAACATCCTTCGTTTTTCATCATGGGTTAAAAGCGTTACTATGACGAAAATTAAGTATCTCAAGCTTTCAGTGTGAATTGTTGTGATGACCTTTGGGTAATGTCTTGAGGCTCTAAATGTGGTCATTATGTCCCTTGAATAACAGAAACATTCGTAATGAATGCCGCATTTCACCTAAATACCGAAATTATGCAAATCCATGGTATTCGATTATACGCCACTCATTAACACTACATAAACGACGCCATCGACAGACTAAATTATAATATAACTGACAAACATATTTTTTGACCTTCTGATTCTTGAGAAAAACCTTCGTAACTTTAGTCAACAATAAAACAGAGCTGGCGGGTTCGATTTCTAGCGGAGTAGTACATGTTTAGTATTTGGTTTGGTCAAGTGGAACATCCAAGCAGCATTGTTGGGTTCCCGCAGTTTGTGATAATAAGATAGACAGTACCTACAGTAAATTAAGGTGAAGCGCCCCTTCACCTGCGGCCTTATTTTCACTTAACATCAGGTGTAATTGACGTCAAGGTACTCTTTAAGAGGTTCTGCTATGAAGAGAAGCTACCGGAGAGAGAGGCTCTGATTGCACCAATCCACTCACAAAAGAGTCCTTGGATGGGTGACCAACAGTGGCAGTTTCATACTAGTGTTTCTGTGCTGCAGAGACCATTATTTAACGGTGATTTTCGGTTGGTTTCAAAGGCAGCGGCGACTTGTCAGACACAAATCCAGCAATCTACACTGAGTCATGGTGCATTATGGCCCATATTCTCTTGTGGAAGAATGCTATGACCCCGAAGCAGAGACGCAAGGCTGTTACAACAATAAGCAATCATGTAAGTATCAACCTAACAGATCAAGTTAATAAAAAATTTACAGGTAATAATGAAAAGATAGCGAGATACTCATCCATAAATGTTAACAGGTAGGTATAATGTCGACAAATATCCTACAATACTATACCGACGAGCTAATTGAATTCCGAACGAAACAGATTTACCTTAAATGGGCACATTCCACAAATTCCGTCTAAGACAACATTAAATGCGTTAATGAAGACAGGACTGCTACAGCCAGTCCTGTATAAAGAATTTTTAAAAATCAATCAATATCTCCCAACTTATTTGGAGAACTGGCTATCTTGTCTCAAACGATAGAAACACAACAATGCTATTAACATTGCTGCTTGGCTGCAGTTTTAGATAATATAGTGGTAGCTAGCCAAACAGAAAATTCCTCTAAAAATATCCTACCACCAACCAAACCGAGTACTAAACACGTGCTTGTATATCTGACTTTCCTAAGATGAATGGTTAATTCATATATTTATTGCATTACATATGTCATAGTTACAATACATAGGTAAGTACTAACATACACATGTACCTTGTCAGGCGTGGCAATATGGAGGAAAGGGATGTCTATGTTATTAATGTCGTTTCAATTACCAATACTTATTATTTTTTATGAAGCTACATATGTATGTTGCAAGTTCAAAGAAAGTGCTCCAATTCCACAGTTAATCAACAATAAACAAATAATAGCAAATTGAAAGTACACCTTATCCTATTTCAATGAATATAATAAGATGTCAATAATATTAATGATATCAAGCATAATTCTATTTTAGAATGTCAATTAAATAGTTCAATTCAAATAGTTATGGTGCACATGTATAGATTTTTTTTGTTGGAAAGTCTCTTAGTCGCCTTTTGCGACACCAGCGGTAAGAGACGAGTTGGTTCTAACTTTGTATGTGCCGAAACCACACTGTATCCTAATAAGTATGCAGTACATACAAACCGATCAATTAAGTCTTATCTATAAGTGTCGCTAAATGGATGAAAATAAAGTATTCTTATTCTTATATAGACTCAGGATGTACAGCAGACATACAGTAATTAGACACAGGACATAATTGATATTAGTATCTAAGCGAACATATTTCAATGCCATAGAATTCTTTGCTTAGTATATGATATTTTATCCCCTTAGCAACATCTTATTACCGACCCAATATGAGTAGATCTCTATTTGAATAGAGTTCGTCAATCCGCGGATAAAACGTCCCCGACTATTATGTCTGTCGCTTAACAAGCCACCTAAGCCTTTAACCTGAATATAATATATTAGGTTGACCTATGAACTTGGCGTTTTGTATGAAGAATTTCATTAAGACTGTTTTCTCCATACAAACATTTTTGATTTTTTTTTGGGAACGGCAAATCCAAATTTAGCTAAACTTTGTATGTATTATCGGATAACATTAAGTTCAGGCAGCGTTAATTTTTGAAAGTAACCGCTATATAAAATTTTCAGCGAATCTAAGAAATGATTATATGGGAAGCACATGAAAAGAGCTCTGTTCAAATTTTTTTTATTATGTGATTTAGCCCAGAAATTAAAAAATATTTCATGTGAAACCTTGAAATAATATTCCATTTTCCAAATAAAAAATAAACTATATTATCTCTGACAACCGGAACACAACAATGTTATTAACATTGCTGTTTGGCGGCAGATTTAGATAAGATGTGATAGCTAGCCAGGCGGACATTTAAAATGCCCTTCCACCAACCAAACCGAGTACTTAAACATGTACCCCGCTGGGGATCGAACCCGCGACCTCCGAATCGTAAACCCAATGCTGTTTACATTGAGCCACGGAGGCGGTTAAATTAAGTTATTTATCAAAGGTCAGATTTTGGATATCAGCAGGAACCTTATTGTAAAAGCTTATCTATACCTTTGAAGGATTTATTAACTTTGTGTGGTCGGCTACCATAAACAGAGAACTGGTTCTTGTTCCTTGTATTAACACTGTGCCTATCACTATTTTTAGTGAATAACGTTGTATTTTTTTTGGCATATTAACAAGTTTTTATGAAAAGATGCTATATGTGAAAAACATCACCCACACGGTAGATCGACCACTGCAGTATCTGTAATCCCCTGCAGATAAGGTTCACAATATGGTGGTAATGATTAGTAGTCACCCTAAAGGTTCGTAGGCCGCTAAATACAGCTAGATTAGTATATTTTAGTTATTTCCACAGCTTGATGTCTTACGGTGTCTTGCTGTGGGGAAATGCCGCGGATATAAATACAATCTTTGTTTTAGAAAAACGAACCGTTCGCGCAGTTTATCAGTTGAGACCTGCAGTGTCATTTAGAGATAGGTTTAAAGTGTATAACATTCTAACCTTTCCGTCACAGTACATTTTTGAAAAAGAAAGAAGAAAGAAAGAAAGAAGGAAAGAAAGAAATTTATTTTGATAACATTAACAGTAAAAACTAATGTATGTCAAAAAAATATAGCATCATTTAGGGAAAATAGTGATAAACATGATGTCATACAAGAAATAAAGATAAACTTACAGGTCACATAAGTCGCCTCCGCAAAGTCAGTAATTCATTCAAAGGGTTATGTATACGCTTTTTCAATAAGATTCCAGTTGATATACAAAATCTTCCTCTCAATAAATTTAAAGATACTATAAAACAGAAACTTATTATACAAAGCGTATTATAAAATATCAGACTATTTAGATGATAATCATCCCTGGACATAATCAGATCGTTCGCATGCCAGGCTATTTCACAATTAATAATGAAATATAAAAACCTTTATGTAAATCAAAACCTGATTTTAAAAGAGCAACCCTTTTCTTGCTATTTTAAGTGTACTCTGTGTACCTACAAAATAAAGCATTTTTGACTTTGACTTTGACTGTGGTAATTTTAAAGGGAATATCACATATAAGTACTCATACTTTACAAATGTTGTTCGTATTGTATTATTACTTATTACTATACGTATAGCTACTTTTAGTAAAGAAGTTTTCTGCCAAAGAGCTCTTTGCTTATTGTGATGACACCACTTAATTTGCCCATAGTGCTTCCACAAATAAGTCTAGACAATATTAATAGTTTTTTCATTATCTTATACTTTATCTAACTTAAATTGATGTACTCATCTCTAGAGTATAATTATCCCGGCGTACAAACTAATTCCATTATTGGTGTTTTAATGACAGTGGATTTTTATACAATACAATACAAATACACTTTATTGCACAACAGAATAGAAAATACAGTTTCAGAAAAATGTTAAGAATAGAATGTATCTACAATTTGGCGACCTTATCACTAAAAGCGACTCCTCCAGGCAACATTTGGGTATAAGGACAGTACATTTGAAATAGGTAGGTTGTGCGGTATTAAATAGGGATGTAGATACAAACTACGTGAATAAATATACACATACATTCATAGATCAATAGACAAATATACTTACTTAAACATAACATCTGTAAAATAGCAACAAAATAAAAAACGTAAATATGTAGGTAGATGTACTAAATAAATATTTATTGATTTATAACCACTCTACCACCGACTGATGAAGACAAGATTTACGACCTTTATCCCAAATGGGGTGGTCAGAGATATCCCAAACATTAAAAATTATTTAGTTTTTGGTGGAAAGTCCCTTAGTCGCCTTTTACGAACCTACAGGAAAAGACGTGTTGGTTCTATTCTATTTGAGTGCCGACACCACACAGCACTAGAATATCTAATTGACTAGTTAAAATCATTATGTTTCTATTCTGATGCAGTCGGACGAAAATCAAATGTAACTGTTAATATTTCACGTGTCACACCTGCCCACGTGTCTATTGATGAAAATCCACTGCCCTGTCCCGTATTTTACATAATAAAATACCTACATGTATACCCATGATGCCAAGCTTTAAGGCTTTATCGACACTTAAAGCGATACAGTGCGGTGCGTTTTTTTTTATGGACGACGGATTCGTATATGACCTCAATCACACCTGATGTTAAGTGAAGATGAAGTCGAAGGTGGAAGCGTACTGACCCGGAAACCCCAACACATTTGGGGGACTGGCTATCTTATCTCTCACAACCGGAACACAACAATGCTATTAACATTGCTGCTTGACGGCAGATTTAATCGTAATCGCGTTATATGAAGGGATACCTGGCTAATAGATGGGCTTCTGTTTGTTTGACAAAAGCCAAGTCTATTTCCGGGTTGAAATTGGTAGGGACAAGCAAGACCTGTGCTACTTCCACTTCCTTCCATCCATTTACATTTTTATTTGGAAAAAGGTCTCGCCTGGTCCCAGAATTTCTATAATTAAAAGGTTCTTCAGGCCATATTGATTTCCTGCAATATTTTTTCATACGATTTTATAAAAAAACTATATCCACGAACATAAATAATCTCGATCAGTCTCCGATTATTCTTTTTTCTTTTCTTTTTTAGTGCATAAATTAATTTTGGCATTCTTCCGCACCGCAGCAGTCGGGTTTATTAGTTTAAATACTTTTTTTTTCATTTATGTATTTATAGACTTTGACTTCCAAATGGAAAGTGATGATGTGATAATTACAGTAAGTGATTACAGCCATAATTCCACATCCCTAGATGGTAAGTTTCGGGGAACACCGACGACGAGTCTAAGGACTTGCCATCTAAGAAGACGCCAGCAAGGAGTTCAATACCTTAGCAGACCGCGTTATGAAGGAAGAAGGGAATCGCTTAATGTCGAATGTCGACACGAACGCGGGGTAAACACTCCCCTCGCTAGTAGACCCAAGATCGCACGCACATTCACCGAGATGAATACTGACAAGCAGGTGGCCTTATGACGGGGTTCAAGGCTTTGCAGTTTAACCGACTCATCAGTCGTAACCTATGAATTTTATGGCACGTTGTTTCATAAAGTTTAGGACTGCTAGTTGATACTCGACCGACTTGGACAGACTTCCCAATTTAGGGCTTTTGGCCCCAAATTTAGGGCGGCAATATGCCAATTGGGCTTTCTTTAGGGCCCTTATTCAGGTCTCTTTTTAGGGGCATCAAATCAATTTGCTAAAATCAAGAAAATATTTAATTTCTAATAAAGAAATATAACTAATAAATAACTATTTATTTATCCAAAAAACCGGACAGCATATTTTGAAGTTTGCACACGCCATGTTGGATTTTTTACCATAAAATGTATCCTATAACTCTCCAGGGATCAAGGCGCCTCTAACAACACCATGCACTTCGAAATCGGTGAAGCCGTTTAGGCTACAGGATGCGTCAAAGGAGCGGACATATATACATACTTACATATTACATACATACATACATATATACATTTACGCTCCAAAAACATTACCCTCCTTTCTTGAACAGTTGGATAAAAAGTTAAGGGCCTATTTTAGGGCTATTTAGGGGTTTTTCTTCTTGATTTTAGGGGTATTCTAAACCTAGAATATACCTTACTATATGCGGATAAGACAAATGCTACATTTATTTTCTACTTTTTAGTTCATTTTTGTAATAAAAACTTGTTTTTAAAACCATAAGTGTGACGTCACACCTCCATACCTAGTCACTACGCGCCACTTTCAGTGTAGCAAAAGCCTTAAAAGCGTGATGGCAATTGTGACCTTGTCACACACAAAACACGCACTTACGAAAGTTAGCCGGCACAAGATCATAGATAATACAGATCTTTGTTAAACAAACAAATAAATTGCCGTCCAGCGAGTCGTCAATTCGACATAATTAGTACAAATAACGAAGGCTGGTAGGAGGTGATAAGAGACAATAGAAACAGCAGGGGGCGGGATTATTTCCAACTTACGACGTCTGAAGGTCCTCACGTCGGCTACACATATTTTTAACCGGCGACACAAAGAGGGGTGTTTATAAGTTTGAATACTTTGTCTGTCTGTGGCATCGTAGCGGCTGAACAGGTGAATGGGGTTTTTACGGTATAGGCGCGGACTATGAAAGAAATTGTTTCATATAGAAATAATAATTATTACCACAGCGAACATAGAAATGACTGATTGAGAGATACAAGTGTTTTATTTATAATTTGTTATGTATGTATGTTGTATGTAGTTAACATACCGAATATTCGCACTAAGCGGTTCGGCTCTTCACTCATAATGTGAACAGTCAAGGCTCGTAATTTCCTTCCATCGTCAATCCTAAAGTTGTAAGATTCCGGAAAAGTCCTACAACTTAGGATCTTCAAGAGCATAGTGAATATTAATACCATTTATTTTCCACACACACATAAATATAAATATAAGCTGTATATAAGTGTAACAAGACATTAAAGAAGGCTCGTACTAATAAAACTATCCCAAGACTGAAAAAAACTTATAGAATGATACTTGAGAATATTCTATTTCTTCCGTCTAATCTGAATTTGAACAGTATCAAATATATAATATATTATTGAGAGTGAGACTCGATCTCAATCCTGAGACTGCCCCGTCAATACGGCCCTTAGTTTTCACAAAAAAAGAAGCTATTTTACAAAAGATATAAATAAAATAAAATAAAAAGATACTAAAGTCCCCCAAATGTGTTGGGGTTTCCGGGTCAGTACGCTTCCACCTTCGACCTCATCTTCACTTAACATCAGGTGTGATTGAGGTCAAGTACAAACCCGTCGTGCATAAAAAAAAAAAAAAATATGCGTGCGTGTGTGGTGGGAACAGACTCAGCGTACGCTGGGCGGCGCAGCCACACAGCACTGATTTTCAGCCTGCCCCTGACTACAGTAACAACAGTTTTTTTTTTATTTACGCACACATCACATACAAACATCTTTCATGCATCTATTAAGCTTCATCTTCAGCCACATCGTCACTTTTCATGAGATGATCAGGAGTTTTAGTTCTATCTGAGTCTTTGATTTATCAAACTAGCTTCTACCACAAGCTTCAAACTAAAGGAAATAAAGTTTGCTTACCGTGTTAGGTTAAATTTCTTCGTTGCATTGTCATCGAGACGTTCTCTGTAACAAGACAGTGAATATTAAAATTAAAATGAGGTAAGAACGATAAGGTCGCAAAAGCAATTATTTCCTTTATGAAAAGTGGCCTGCGACGAGCCTGTTTTCACGAGGGGTTTTATAAGTTTTAAGCCTATGATTATTATTATTATTTTCAACCGACTTCAAAAAGGAGGAGGTTTTCAATTCGTTTGTTTGTAAACGCTTTATCGTACAAAAAGACAATACATTAGTTTTTCATTTGTCCCTTTGGATGTTTTTTTTTTCAATAAAATGTTTTTGTATTGTAAAACAGTTTCGGATTCTCAAATTCACACATTGCTATAACCATTTGTCTGTCGGTTTGTTTTTCTGGATGACATTTTTGTATCGAGAGACCCTTTATTCTCAAATTATGGACGATTATCTAGTACCCATAGTACAGGCTTTCATCAGATTCATAAACTACATGTCCGTATTCATTATACAAATGTACCTTACTGTAATCAACCGATTTTAAACTTAATATACTTAGGGACATATGCATCAAGCTCGTTACTCGTGGTATCGAATGGAATTTATATGCCATGTTGTGATAAATAATAAATGGTACACCGCGATCGATTTCTGAATATTATGCATAAGCTTTGTCATGGTTATCATGAAACTAAATAAATTTTATCACAATATAATAATAATAAAATTCCTGAACTTATACACAACGCCATCTATTTCCACGCTAAGCAATTAGGCTTGTATTATAGACATCAGATGGTTGATATACTACACAAATATATTTTTTTTTGTAAATAATAAGTACACGTCCAAATAAAAACATCCACAACTCGGGCACACATGTCTTCGAACCCGCGACCTTTTGGTATAGCAGTGAGTGTTTCTAACCACTACCATATAACGGCAAATTATACAACATTCCACAAAAACATTTTTTTTTATGCACATCGGGTTAGCACTTGACCTCAATCACACCTGATGAGTGAACTGCAGGGATTTAGCCTTCCCTCGTATAATGAGGTTGGCTGGCCCAATATGGGTTGGGGACCATCATGTGTCCACTGTTGGGGCACAGCCTCCACACCCAGAGAGGGTACAGCCCAATACAGATTGACAGAAAGTATCTATATTTAGACGACTTGTTTAATGTAGTGGTTAGCCACCTATGAAATGACAGTGACTTTTAAAGAATTGTGTGATTGGTGTGGCGTGCAAGATGGCGTAGTGAGTATAAGAGATATGTTAAGGTGGTTTCGGCATATAGAACGAATGGGTGCAAGGATATTAACAAAAGCAATATATTGGGTCTTTACCTATGAAATTGGAGTTTTTTTTCTTCGTTAATCATATGTAGATACCAATTCCTGCGACTTTCAAAGCTATATCCAAATTTGTTTTTTATTTGGAAAATGGAATATAATTTAAAGTTTTCACATTAAATATTTTTTAATTTATGGGCTAAATCACATAATAAAAAAATTTTTAACAGAACTCTTTGCTTCCCATAATCGTTTCTTAGATTCGCTGAAACTTTTATAAAGCGGTTCCTTTTAAAAATTAACGCTGCCTATACTTAACTTAATGTTATCCGATATATGTATCGAGAAAAGGTAGGTAGTGCCCTTGCGCTTCGCTTGACTCGTCTTGGCGGGGGCACTACCGTGCCATGATAGGTTGTGTCAGTGTGTCTATATGTCCAGTCTTTGTTTGGATGTATTTATAATGCGTGTTCCGATTTCTGCGAGGGGACAGGTGAATTGCACACTGAAAGTTCTGTGCTCCTGGTCGCTCATAAATGTTTAAATTTCGAATGATAAATTTTTAAAAACGTAAGAAATTCAATCAAATTTTAAAAAATTGGCGGGAAATCGCGTGTCAATTTTTTATGGATTTTAAAGTTTACTGTACCCGCACGCAAGACTACACTGATAGATAGATAGATAGATAAAGCGTTTATTTGCATATTACAGAAACATATACAAAAATATTCGACGCAACAATAATTTTGCTTGGTGTTATTCTTACACAATGTAACCTTATTTCACAGTAATAAAAATAAAAACTAAAATTAAATACAACTGTTACAACTTATAATAGAGTTGTATGTGTATCTGTACCACAAATGGGGCATCGCTCAGTGTGGATCCTCACCTATAGCGGTAAGACACTGATTTTCAGCTAGTGCCCTGCGAGAGAAAGCGAGGGTAGGGTACTAGTGCAAAAATTTTCAATAACAACCATAAGTGTGTATTCTATAAAGATCATGTTGTACGGTGGTGTATAGTAATTGTATGGATCATAATGATACTCGTTTAAAATAAAAAGTGGACTTAACATAATTAACTAAATACCTACAACGCGAACGCTACACTGCTCGTCTTTAAAATGGTTTTGGGAGGAAAGCACCTCAATGATCGTGGCAATGTCAAACACAATTTCGATAGTCCAAAACTACTGTGTGTACGAGGAAATACAAATGGAAGCAAGCGGCCACTTTGCGATATGAGACCATTACGTTATTGTGACGGCAAGACCAAGCATTGTGACATTATCCTCTTTAATGGGAATGTATCGAGGCGTCATTTATTTATTATTAGTTAGATTATAATTTATACAACTATAACCAACAAATAATGGTTAAACAGTACCATAAGGTACTGGTTGGTCTTATTATCAGACCTTCTAAGTACCTATTAATCTGAATCTTAAAAAAAATTACAAAAATTCGTTTTACATATTGATTTTATTATATATACTCAATAAATAAGAACAGAATTGAAATATATAAAATAGGTATATACTTATAATTGAATATCCTTCATTCGATTCCTATACAGCAAAATGTACGGATACTACCTCTACATGTACTCCACTCCGTATATTCTGTGCATGGTAGAGTACTGCTCCCATGAGGTGAAGCGTAAAACATTCCCACTACTAACCTAACCTAACATCTTTAGGTTGAGCCGTGAACTGAGGGCGGAGTGAGTTTTGTTTCGACTTAACTTTACTACCGCGTTCACGTTTACGTGACGATTTGTATGAAGAAATGTGCAGCGCCTCTAGCAGATAGTTTGCAAAACGATTTTTTTCGTAGATACTTTTTGCGTAAACGCGAACGCGATGGTAAAGTTAAAAACGAGACAAAACTCGCACTTCGCACACTGATGACCAATCCACCTCTACTCGCTTACGTGGGGTTCTACGTGCCCGTGAATCAGGATAAACGCTGCGCGCGCGCTGGCACTCCGTGTTAGCCCTACCAAGGGCACTCACTACAGCCATGAAGTCCTAGCACTTATAAATGCCCTCATGGAACTATACTTAGTGGTTTTTGACTCCGAACCTAGATTCCTGCTTTCAGCCGGACGATATTTAGAATCAGTTCTGATTCATAGCTCAGTGACTGATAAAGTTGCTAACTTAACTTTAACTGACAGTTCCGGTAATTTTAATTTTAGATTGAATATAATTTAAAATAAATTGCATGTTCGTTTATGTATAACTAGCAGCTGCCCGCGACTTCGTCCGCGTAGACTACATGAATCAACACTTTATTACTTTCCCACGGGAATATCCCATCACTGAAGCTCGGATTAAAATATTTAAAGACTCTTTATTAAATAATATTTATAATATAGATCTCACACACCATGACCCAAATCATAATTTTGCAGATTTGTTACATTTCGTAACCAACTATTTTGAAAACATTTTTAAAACCAAAAAAATTACGATAAATTCCGTATATAAATTCAACGATTGGGCTACGAAGGGGATACGGAAAAGTAGGGACACGCTTTATTATTTATATGAGCAAAGATCTTATAATCAAGATCCAGATTTTAAGGAGTATGTAAAAAGCTATTCACAAATTTTTAAAAAGGTTTGTGCTAGTGCTAAGTCAAATCGCATAGCCACAACTATCAAAAATTCGTTTAACAAACAAAAAGCGGTTTGGAATGTAATAAATAGCGAAACAGGCAAAGTTAGGCCGGGTAAACATAATTATACAATTGCAACAGATACCGGTCTAATAAGTTCAGGCAGTGAAGTGGCAAAAATATTTGAAACTTTTTTTACTGATATCCCGTTTAAAGTTACGGCAAAATTAAATGCTACTCTAGCAGAAGCAGAAGTTATACTGAAGGAAAATGTTAAAAGTAGTCCTGAGCAATTTAAGTTTCATCATGTTGATCCTCAAACTATTGTTAAGACGTTTAAATCTCTCAACTTAAAGAACACTGAGGATCTTTGGGGTTTATCAGTACGGCTGGTAAACTCTGTCATAGCTTTACTGGCCCCCCCTCTGTCACATTTGTTTAATAAGTGTACTGAGATCGGAATCTTTCCGGATCTAATGAAAATTAGTAAAGTAGTCCCATTGTTTAAATCAGGGGACAACAAGGACCCAGGTAATTTCAGACCAATATCTGTGCTTCCAGTATTCAGTAAAATTTTTGAAAAGATCATGTTAACCCAAATGCTTTCACATTTTAATGTTAATATCTTGCTCCATCATCAGCAATTTGGCTTTACCAAAGGAAGAAATACTGTTGATGCGGGAGTTAGCTTAATTAAACACATTTTTAAGGCCTGGGAATGCTCTCAGAATGCAATTGGTGTCTTTTGCGATCTATCAAAAGCGTTTGACTGTGTTGATCACAAAACTTTATTAATGAAATTGAAATATTACGGATTTAAAAATGACAGCCTTAGCTTAATTCAATCATATTTAGAAAATAGGATACAAAAAGTAGATATAAATGGCGTAAGATTACCAGGTTCTCAAGTAAGGATAGGCGTACCACAGGGCTCAATATTAGGCCCTTTTTTGTTTCTAGTTTAAATAAATGATCTACCATTTATGGTACAGAGATTGACCGAGATTGTACTATTTGCTGATGATACATCTTTAGTTTTTAAAGTTGACAGGAAAGACAATGTCCTTGACAAGGTGAATAGTGCTTTAAAGTCAATTTTACGATGGTTCACAGCCAATAACTTGGTTTTGAATGCCAAGAAAACAAAATGCATAAATTTCCGCCTTCCAAATGTAAGAAAAATTGATAATAATATTGTAATTGATCAAGATAAAGTGGAATTTGTAGATGCAACAGTCTTTTTAGGAATTACGCTTGACTCCAAGCTTCAGTGGGGACCACATTTAGAATCTTTAGGGCGTAGATTGAGTTCCGCAGCATATGCCGTCTGGAAGATTAGACAGCTAACAGATGTGGCTACTGCAAGATTAGTTTACTTTAGTTACTTCCACAGTATCATGTCATATGGTATTTTGCTTTGGGGACGAGCAGCTGATACTGAAAATATTTTTATTTTGCAAAAGAGGGCAGTCCGCGCAATATATAATCTGCGTCGATATGACTCTCTGCGGGACAGGTTCAAAGAAATTAATATTTTAACTGTTCCTTCACAATTTATTTACGAGAATATTATGTACGTACGAAAAAATATTTCTGCATTCCCAAAAAATAGCGATAAGCATAACTTAAATTTGAGACATAAGGACAAATTAGCCACCCCTATGTTCAGACTGAGCAAAGTTAATACATCATTTATGGGACACTGTATACGCTTTTATAACCTTATACCTGAAAATATCATTAATCTAAATGAAAAACAATTTAAAAACCATGTCAAAACAACATTAACAAAAAAAGGTTATTACAAAATTAGTGACTACCTAAATGACAAAAACGCTTGGTATACTTCGCCCAGCTCCCAAAAAATATAAAATTGTATTAGTTGTATACTTTTATATATAAAAAAAAAGAAAAGAAAAGAAAATGATCCTGTGGGTTTCTTGCGCCGCTTCTTTTCCCATAGATGATTTCCCTTTCCGAAGCGGTGGTAGCTTGGACATACTGACTGACCGAAAAATGCTTAGCCCTATTTTTATTTCCAATAGATTTAAATTGACATTCAAGAAATGATATCATGTATCTTACGTTGAAATAAAATGCTTTGAGTTTGAGAGTTTGAGAAAAATACATTCAGCAGAAAAATTACCATGTAGAGTTTATCTCAAACAGGAAAAGACCCTGGGCAGATAACAGGTATGTGGAACAAATGGCATTTTCGTAATCAACGTCCCAAAAAACCTAAATAATGACACCAATATTGACTTTTTTGGTATCAACCCCCACCCCTATCTCAACCCTAGAGGGTTAACTTAAAGTAAATGTCATATTCATAATCAATATCCCATAAAATCTAAATAACGACACCATTATCGATTATATGGTTTTAACCCCCATTTCACACCCCAGGGGGTTGTCCAATATAGACTTTTTTGGTAGCAACCCCCACCCCTATCTCAACCCTAGAGGATTAACTTAAAATAAATGTCATTTTCATAATCAACATCCCATAAAACCTAAATAACGACACCAATATCGATTTATGGTTTTAACCCCCATTTCACAACCCAGAAGGTTGTTTTTTGAAAAATCTCAAAACGCGTATTAGCTATTTGTGCCTAGGAGTACTCTTGCGAAGTTTCGAGTCGAAAATAGTCGAAATGTCCAAGTTATACTGTTTGTTCATACATACTTCCCACCCCTGTTTCACCCCCTTAAAGGGTGAATTTTGAAAAATCCTTTCTTAGTGCTCCCCTAGACCTCGTAAGGAACCTACGTGCCAAATTTGGAAACTCTATTCACCCCTTTGACTATGACTTTGACTATGACTTCGACTATGACATTGACTACGACTTTGACTTTGACTATGACTTTGACTATGACTTTGACTATGACTATGACTTTGACTATGACTTTGACTATGACTTTGACTATGACTTTGACTATGACTTTGACTATGACTTTGACTATGACTTTGACTATGACTATGACTATGACTTTGACTATGACTTTGACTATGACTTTGACTATGACTTTGACTATGACTTTGACTTTGACTAAGACTTTGACTATGACTTTGACTATGACTTTGACTATGACTTTGACTATGACTTTGACTATGACTTTGACTATGACTTTGACTATGACTTTGACTATGACTTTGACTATGACTTTGACTATGACTTTGACTATGACTTTGACTATGACTTTGACTATGACTTTGACTATGACTTTGACTATGACTTTGACTATGACTTTGACTATGACTTTGACTATGACTTTGACTATGACTTTGACTATGACTTTGACTATGACTTTGACTTTGACTATGACTTTGACTATGACTTTGACTATGACTTTGACTATGACTTTGACTATGACTTTGACTATGACTTTGACTATGACTATGACTTTGACTATGACTTTGACTATGACTTTGACTATGACTTTGACTATGACTTTGACTATGACTTTGACTATGACTTTGACTATGACTTTGACTATGACTTTGACTATGACTTTGACTATGACTTTGACTATGACTTTGACTATGACTTTGACTATGACTTTGACTATGACTTTGACTATGACTTTGACTTTGACTATGACTTTGACTATGACTTTGACTATGACTTTGACTATGACTTTGACTATGACTTTGACTATGACTTTGACTATGACTTTGACATTGACTATGACTATGACTTTGACTATGACTTTGACTATGATTTTGACTATGACTTTGACATAACTTTGACATGATTTTGACTATGAATTTTACTTTTCGACTTTGAGTCTTCGACTTTGAGTCTTCGACTTTGAGTCTTCGACTTTGAGCCTTCGACTTTGAGCCTTCGATTTTGAGCCTTCGACTTTGAGCCTTCGACTTTGAGCTTTCGACTTTGAGTCTTCGACTTTGAGTCTTCGACTTTTAGCCTTCGACTTTGAGCCTTCGACTTTCAGCCTTCGACTTTGAGCCTTCGAATTTGAGCCTTCGTCTTTAAGCCTTTGACTTTGAGCCTTCGACTTTGAGTCTTCGACTTTGAGCCTTCGACTTTGAGCCTTCGACTTTGAGCCTTCGAATTTGAGCCTTCGACTTTGAGCCTTCGACTTTGAATTTCGAATTTGAATCTTCGACATTGACTCTTCGACTTTGACTCTTCGACTTCGACACCAATTTGAATTTGTGATTTCAACCCCTACCACTATCGCAACCCGTAAGGGGTTAGCTTCAAAATAAATGTCATTTTCGCAATCAACGTCCCAAAAAACCTAAATAACGACACCAATATAGACTTTTTTGGTAACATCCCCCACCCCTATCTCACCCCTAGAGGGTTGGCTTAAAATAAATGTCATTTTCATAATCAACATCCCAAAAAACCTAAATAACGACACCAATATCGATTTTATGGTTTCAACCGCCATTTCACAAACCAGGGGGCTGTTTTTCGAAAAATCTCAACTCACCCTTATCTCATTCTCTAACCCCAAGGGGTTAGCTTCAAAACAAATGGCATTTTCGTAATCAACGTCCCAAAAAACCTAAATAATGACACCAATATTGACTTTTTTGGTATCAACCCCCACCCCTATCTCAACCCTAGAGGGTTAACTTAAGATAAATGTCATTTTCATAATCAACATCCCATAAAACATAAATAACGACACCAATATGGATTTTATGGTTTTAACCCCCATTTCACAACCCAGGGGGTTATTTTCGAAAAATCTCTAAACACGTATTAGCTTATTGGTTCCTAGGAGTACTCTTGCGAAGTTTCGAGTCGAAAATAGTCGAAATGTCCAAGTTATACTGTTTCTTCATACATACTTCCCAACCCTGTTTCACCCCCTTAAAGGGTGAATTTTGAAAAATCCTTTCTTAGTGCTCCCCTAGACCTCGTAAGGAACCTACGTGCCAAATTTGGAAACTCTAGACCCAGCGGTTTGGCCTGTGCGTTGATATGTCAGTCAGTCAGTCAGTCAGTTTCTTCCTTTATACAGGGCGTCCCACGGCTATGCCACATGGAGGGAAAGTACCTTGAATTTTGTAGATGGAACATTTTACTGAAAGAAGACATTATTTTAATTTAAAAAACAATTTAAACTGCATTCATAGATTTTAAAATAAGTACATGGTTGAACCGGGAATCGAACCATTTATTTATAAAAAAAAATTACCATGTAGCTTTATCATACCGATCGAAAGGCTTCATCATAAGGATTATTTTTTGCTAAATATTATTGTCAGAAATAAAAGGAAGACCATGAATTTTAACATTAGATGTTCAATTTTGTTCAGAAAAATGAAAAGCTGACATTGCCGTAAGGACATACAACTGACATTATCATTACTAATACTAATTACCCACTCGAGAAGTATGCATCATTTCCCTATTATAATTTAAGTTCATGATAAAATGATAAAGAGATACGTAATTAGTAAGTAGGACTATCTCAATGAACATTTTCTTTCCTGGATCGGGACAAATGGACGAAAAAATGGCCGCCGAGATCCCCAGATCTAACCCCGTTAGATTTTTTTTATGGGGTTATGTAAAAAAATTACTTTACAAGAACCAGTGTCAAAGTGTCCACGAGCTACAAACTGAACTTCGACGTATTATTCTAAATATCCACCACAACATGATCAAAAAATCGACAGGGAGCGAAATAATCAAAAGAGTGCGACTTTGTATTACAGGATGGGACTCATTTTGAGCATTTGATAAATTTGATTAATTTTGTATTAAAAATGTTAAAATTCATGGTCTTCCTTTTATTTCTGACACTATGTTATTTAGCAAAAAATTAGCCTTATGATGGAGCCTTTCGATCGGTATGATAAAGTTACATGGTAATTTTTTTTTTATAAATAAAGGGTTCGATTCCCGGTTCAACCATGTACTTATTTAAAAATCTATGAATGCAGTTTAAATTGTTTTTTAAATTAAAATAATGTCTTCTTTCAGTAAAATGTTCCATCTACAAAATTCAAGGTACTTTCCCTCCATGTGGCATAGCCGTGGGACGCCCTGTATATTTAGAAGATTTAATTTTTTTAAAACAAGCATGCATTGCCTGCTATTTTATTCATCAAATTTTATATAACATTAATTTAATTGTTTAGTTATTAATATAAATGAAATGTGTATGTAAATATATAAAATCTATTCACGTAGTAGTAGTAGTAGTAGTAGTAGATAAGGTCGCCAAATTGTACATTCTATTCTTACCACTTTCCTGAAACTGTATTTTCTTCTCTGTTGTACAATAAACTGTATTTGTATTGCCTTGTCTATCTAAACATGTGTACTAATTATAATTTGAAATTTCGATTACGTGATCAAAAGATTTACAACATTTCGTCTAATACCTGTAAGTAGCATAGCAACAGCCCCACTCTGTATCACGAAAATAACTAACCATAAAGCAGATTTACGCGATTTCCAAGGCAGGAAATAATTACCCCTAATCTGCTAAAACCATAAAGGAAAAAATTGATTTGCAGACGAGATGGAAGCATAATAAAATCATTTTTAGCTTTTTTTTTTCTTGCACAACGGGTTGGTACTTGACCTCAATCACACCTGATGTTAAGTGAAGATGAGGTCGAAGGTGGAAGCGTACTGACCCAGAAACCCCCAACACATTTGTGGAACTGGCTATATTATCTCTGACAACCGGAACACAACAATGCTATTAACATTGCTGCTTGGCGGCAGATTTAGATAAGATGGTGGTACCTAGCTAGCCAGGCGGACATGTAAATTCCATTTCTAGCCCGCTGGGGATCGAACCCGCGACCTCCGGATCGTAAACTCAATGTTGTTTATATTGAGCCACGGAGGCGGTTAGCTTCATGGCTACAGCCTATAGTTACCTAAAGTGTGAAGTACGTATAAGTACAGTCAATATTGCAGCGTTTTTGATAAAGCATTATATTACATGACGTTCGGAGTGACGCAGGGTCAGACGTATTCATTCGCGGCAAAAGGTTATTAAAAACATCATAACCTCCGTTCTCACGGGCTTGTTACCATGTCATGGACGGCATTGGGCCTGAAACATTTTACGACCATCTGTATTGTGGTTCTCGGTCATAAAAATGTAGCTTTAAAAATTACACGTCCGTAAAGTAATCAAAATGTAGTTTATTGCAGACATGATGGTTTGAAAGTAAACGAAATGCATTATAATAATAGTTGTTGACAATGGAACAAGAAGAGAACTATGGTATTTAGTTTTACTATAGTTTATTGGAAATTATACATTAATCTTAATTATAATTAATCATCTTCCTCTTCGGACCACTAGGCGTGAGGAGGCATTCCACCCGTATATAGTTTATATACCGAACATTCGCTCTAAGAAGTTCGATTCTTCTCGAACAGCCAAGGCATGGAACTCTCTTGCGGCGTCAGTCTTTCCTGACTCCTAACCTTGGGATCTTCAAGAGCAGAGTGAATAGGCATTTACTGGGATTGCGTGCTTCATCTTCGACCACATCGTCACTTTCCATCAGATGAGATTGTGGTCAAACGCGAATCCAGTCAATCATAAAAAAAACTTGATGTACAGTGGTGGCAGTAGGCAATATATAAGGTCTAACTAAATTAACTTTGACAATTACGTACATGACAATAAAATAATATACCTATTCATTAAAAAAACTAGACTTAAAAATTTTGTTCCCGAGTAAAAAAAATAAATATAAGTGCAAATGAAAATACAAATAAACAGACTTACTTCATTTCGATTGTACCTTAAAAAACAGGCAACGTTCGTATGGAAGACGCCAAAGGGGGTGGCGGGTGGCGGGGCACAGGGCGCAACCATCACAGCAAGTCGTGTGGTCGCCTTTCGACGTCTTCAAAAATACCGCGGCACATGTTTGTGTGTTGTGGCAAAGTACTAAGAGCGTTATCACACTAGCGAGTTGCGAGCGAGTGGGAAGCGGGGCGAGTGCGCAGCCAGCACGCCGCGAGTTCGCGACATGTGCGTGGCGAACACGCCGCGGGTGCGCAGCGAGCTCACGGCGAACAGCGCTGTTGTCGCCAGTCGATAACTTGATAATGGGTCCTCCCATATTCGTCGTTTTATCTGCTTTTGTCTTCGTTTCCGTCTTCGGAGTAACAAAGCTAACAGCAGTGTTTCCTCGTCGTAATCCATTCTGGCACTGAATGTACAAAACGAGAATCGCACGCCGCGAACTCGCTGCGTACTCGCTGCGCACTCGCCCCGCTTTCCACTCGCTCGCAACTCGCTAGTGCGATAAAGCCCTTAGAGCGCGCGGTCATTAAGGCCCACTCACAAAATTGACATTTTTAAATTTTATTTTTTGAAGAAAATCTGTTAACTTTAATGTTTTATTTTTTTCATAATAGGTACAAACACTCGGCAACGTTTGTCCGGTTAATTTTGTTAGACCTTATATAGTCTGTTGTTAATGACAGTTGATGATGTTGAGGTGGGATATGACGAACGGTGTGACGTATGTAGGATTGGTTAAAATGCATGTGGGAGTGAATGTACGAATGGAGTGTAGGTATGTATGTATGGTGCAGCAAGTTAACATAACGTTAAACTAGTGGTCCGTTTCGATGCTAGCATATTGTCGTAGACAACAGTTATTTGACAGAAGATCAATTTTCCTGTTTCGATCCTACCACTTTGATATGTGTGTACAATCGTTTAGAAAAATTATCATTTTATTCCTGTATAATGGTTTATGGATATTTTTTTTTTATCATAACGGGTTGGTATTTGACCTCAATCACACCTGATGTTAAGTGAAGATGAGGTCGAAGGTGGAAGCGTACTGACCCGGAAACCCCAACACATTTGGGGGACTGGCTATCTTATCTCTGACAACCGGAACACAACAATGCTATAAACATTGCTGCTTGGCGGCAGATTTAGGTAAGATGGTGGTAGCTAGCAAGGCGGACATTTAAAATGCCCTACCACCAACCAAATCGAGTACTTAAACATGTACCCCGCTGGGAATCGAACCCGCAACCTCCGAATCGTAAACCCAATGTTGTTTACATTGAGCCACGGAGGCGGTTAAACTATTTTCTTGAGCAATAAAATGATGAATTGTCCATTTAAAAACAGTTTCAATATATCAAGAAAACCTCATAGAACTACGTCCCTGGAACGAGTAACTTATCTCTACATTAATATGCCATAGAAATTTAACAGCTATATAGTAAAAAAATTACACAGAAATAGCAGGTCGATGAAGTTACATGGGGACCATGATCTTCCTATTTGTCGTTGTGTTACTGGTTTTCCTGCTGGCGATAAACAATCTGCGCAAACTATTGTTATTTAATGTCATTATAAATAACTCGAGCACACATTATTTTGTCTATATTGTCGTAATACCAATGTTAGAATAAGAATAA